>CM066031.1:447367058-447980058 GCA_033557465.1 Ichthyophis bannanicus
TGCTAAGTCCAAGCATCCCACCGACCCACTCCTGGTAAGGGAGAACACCTACGGTCCTAGTCACACAAACATCCTACCTGGACTCCCAGAGAGGATCTGTGAATGCACCTTGATCAAACCGCTTGTGGGAGAGACCCACGACGAACCAACCTCCTCCTGAGCATATGTTTCCGGAGGAACATGCAACTCTTCTTTCATTTATCTATTCATCCAATTCATAACTGGAGAATCATTTATTTATACTTTTATGAAAGTTTTTTTCCCTTTCCTGTCTTTTTTTTCTTTTCTGAGGTTCGGGCAGACCACCTTGAGGATCAGTCTTTTGAGTATACAAAAATGGACAAACCACCGTGAACTCCAGCATGAGAACATGGCCGCTGAGGAAACTTCTCCTGTGTTATCATATAGGAACCCTTATAATCACTCCCTAATGCTCTGGAATCCCAAACAGAAGGAACTGCTGTCCCGAAAATGATGGAAAACTGTTGTCCACCAAACCCTGCAAGAGCAACACAATATGAAATCAAAAACAAATGAAGAGAGACTACCACCTACTCTGAGACTGCAATTACTCCAGAGGGGAAGCCAGACCGCAGCATGATGGTAATACCCCTCTACTGGTCCAGGCAAGGAACTGGCAGACAGCCAAAAATAATTATTCTCTTTTTTTTAAAAAATCTGGACTGAAAATCATATGGGTTCTGTGAGATGCACCTATAAACTCATTACCTGCCTCGAAGGTAGAAGAACAGTCAAACATCCCAGCCAAGACAACTGCTGCAATTGGAACTCCTCACAAGACCAGGACTGAACAACAGAGACCAAACTCGCCTCATCTGCCCTCCAAGCCGCTACCTCTTTGAAGACAGACGCAGCCATACGTAGGAGGACAGTAAAAATGCTACCGGCCAAATTGAGAACCGCTTCAATCAATTTTGGGGTGGTATTCTGTCGACTGGATCCTGTAGTGCCGCACTCAACTCTGAACTGAATCAGCTACTGTACGCAGCTGCAAAGAAAGAAAATGGTGGAAATTGGCACCAGAAATCCCTCTGTTCACCACAGGGGCCTGGTGCCCGATGCATTGTCCTTATTTATTTGTTTATGTGTTTATTTCTTTGCTTGTTTGTTTATTTATTTTAAATGGAGAGAAAAAAAAATAAAAGGAGTAAAAGTAACTACATCAGACACGCATGCCACTGTGAAAAAGGGACACCCAGTTCCCCTAAACTTCACCTCTTCTGTCTGTTTCCTGTGCGGGAGTCGCAGCCACTTGCCATCATATGCCAGGTGTTCAAGTCTTGATATAACCATTTATAGCTTCTTAATTATTAATTTTTTTATTCCTTTTCGCTCCAGAGACAAATATGCGTGCAAGCCAAAAGCTGGCAACCACTGACTAAGGGGAGCCGTGTCTTGCTGAGACAAAACCCACTATCTAGAACAGAGTCACCAAGCTTTTTTCTTTTTTTTTTATACTGGAACATTTTGAAGAGAACCTGAATAAAGGTGCCTTCCGGAGACACAAGGAAAACAGCCGTTCCCAGACAAACCGACCACAACTAACACAACAGCACACGTACCTTGTGCGCCAGACCAAAGAGGTGGCAAACTATAGGCTGGTAAGCCTTACCTCGCTGGTGGGAAAGGTAACGGGGACACTGCTGAAAAAAGATAGTAGACTTTCTAGAATTCAATGGGCTTTATAATCCGAAGCAACATGGTTTTCCCAAAGAACAATTATGCCAAAAGAATTGATTAATTTCTTTGATTGGGTGACCATAGAACTGATCAAGGGCATGCGATGGATGTGATCTACCTAGATTTCAGCAAAGTCTTTGATGCTATTCCTTGTATGAGGTTTATGAATAAACCGAGCAGCCTAGGGATGGGTCCCAAAGAGGTGAACAGGATCAGAAATTTGTTCACTGACAGAAGACAGAGGATGGTTGTAAAAGGAATTCACACAGAAGAAAGAAAGGTGAATAGTGGAGTGCCTCAGATATCAGTCCTGGGACCGGTACTGTTCAATGTCTTTGAGTGATATTGCCAAGGATTGAAAGGAAAAGTTTGCCTTACTGCAGATGACATAAAGATTTGCAACAGAGTGAACTCCTCGGAGGGAGTAGAGAACATGAAAAAAAATCTGCAAAACTGCTCTGATGCAATTGCCATTAGCAGTATATTAAATTCAGCAAATTAATAAACGAATGTGAGATATTGTGTGAGATTGAGGGGCTTTGAGGTAGTTAGGTATGCGTAAGTGAAGGGATGAAAGGGGGCATGGATTGCTGGTATTTATTTATTTTTTATTTATTTAATTAGATTTTTTTATACCACCTTATCAAGTAATCAAAGTGGTTTACAAAGAACGATAACACTTAAAATGAACAGTATTAAGCAAAACACAAAAAATTTGTAGTGAGCAAAACTTCCATACAAAGTAACCAGCAGTAACTTATTTACAATAGTGAACCATATTTACAATGAGACTTTGGAGTGATTTACATTTTTACATTGTGTAAAGATGTAAAGGGTATTGGAGTGATTGATGGGATCATATTGTATAGGGTGGGGCAATTATCAGGGAAAAGGTGAGTGGATTCATCTCTTACTAATCTAGTGTTTCCTTTCTTTGAAGATAAGCAGGATATCAAATTCTCACAACTGGGTGGCTTTTTTTCCAGGTGGACTCTGTTAGATAGCTTTTTCAGCTTAGAGTTCTGGAAACATTGCAGAGGCACCAATGTGCATGTATGTGACTTTCACGTCGCATTATCAAGCAACCACAATTTTCATTTTTCTGTGAAGCCAGTAAGACGTATCTGCTCGCACTCTTGTTTGAGACATTTTGATTCGCTGGCGCCATTGCTTAGGGGGCTCCCTTTTTCTCTTTAGCCTCCCTAGTTAAGTTTTTTTTTTATCCTTTTTTTTACACTCATCTTTTATACCCTTTTTTGGGTTCTTGGCTTCCCAGCTGGCCTTTTATTCAAAATTGAGTCATTTGATTTTGCAAAAACTGTCTCTTTCAGCGATATGTCCCAAAAAAATGTGGCAATATCTGCTCCATCCGATCGTGAACCTTCTCAGTGCTGTTCATGCTTATAGATGTTGGATATTCATATCCATGAAGAGCAGCATGAAAAAAAATGTTCAGCACTTCTAATTGTGGTCAATCAGCATCAGAGGCAGCAGTCTTGAAGGGTCCATGGCTGCACTGAGCATAGGGTGATGCTTTGATGTTGAAAGTGTCTAAGTCATCCTTGACATCACATGTTAATAGAGGCCATCAGAAAAAGACATCAGCTGAAGAAGATGGATTTATCCTTCCTTGATGCAAAGGGCACTCAATGTTGGGTACCAGGCAAAGACCCAGAAACATTGGCTTCTGAGTCTGTCAAGGCATGTGCTGAGCACCAAGGTACTGGCAGTTGCCATACTCTTGAAGCACCCCAAATAGAGATCTGCTCAACCCCAACATTAGTGGAGTCACACCAACCTCCAAGGTCTCCAGACAAGGTTACCAATACTCCTCAGCTGTCTCAAGAGGACGTGGCCTCACCTACTGCTCCCCCTTCAATGTGTGCATTGACAGTCTTTGAAGAGGAACACAACAGGAAAGCTTATGAGATGAGTCTTGAAAACCTAAATATGTATATTCTAGAGGAGAGGAGGGGCAGGGGAGTTATGATGCAGATGTTTAAATACTTAAAGGGTTATTGTTGTTAAGTGCCGTTGAGTCGGTGTTGACCCATGGCGACCCTCTGGATAGTTGTCCTAAATTGTGTTCGGTCTTCAGTCAGGTTGCTCATTGTTAATATAGTGGCATCCATAGTTGCTGTTATTGTATCAATCCATCTCATTGCTGGCCCTCCTCTTTTGCATTGACCTTCAACCTTGCCAAGCAGGATGTCTTTCTCTAATGATCTCACTCAAGGCAAAGTTACCTTTTTCAAAGACGAGGAAGGTGCGGAACTAGAGGGCATCAAATGAAGCTGCAAGGAGGTAAACTTAAAAGCAACATCAGGAAATACTTTTTCACGGAAAGGATGGTGGATGCCTGGAATGCCACTCCAGAGGTGGTGGGACAAAAACAGTGAATGAATTAACAAAGACATTGGACAAACACAGAGGATCCTTACATGACAAGAGTATGCTATCAAAGCAAACTTAAATAATTTCACAATAACTGACAATTCTGTTAATCTCCTAACACCCTTCTTACTATAATTTCATCCTAAACTTCCACCCTGTTAAAAGCTGATAAGCACTTTTTATTCAGGTATAATTTTAAGGCGTGGTCTTTATGCCAGTACTCTTTACTGAACACCCATAAAATTTATGCCATTCCAACTATAATTCTAAGTCTCACTTCTTCATAAAAGTGAGCATTCCTCCTTCCAAGGTTGCACGTTTGAGATAGTCCAACTACAGCCTTCTGCAGTATCAAATATGGAAGCCTTTGATTTTAAAGAACTTAAAGAAATTGTAGTTGCATACTGTAAGAGGAAAGGTGGTCCCTTTGAAGGAGAATTCCCTGAGTCATCATGGTATAATATTCAAAGACAAATGTTAAACCATTATCAAGAATTCAAAAAGAAAACAAATAAAAGAAAATGCCTTTTTATCCAAGGCATGTGCAGGGGGCTCATTAGCATATAACAGGACAATACTGAACTGACTTCTCATTGTATGAAACTAACCAAAGACCTTGAGGAGGCACAAATTTGCATCTTTATGCAAAGGACTCAAGTGATCCAAGCCACAAATTCTTTTATAACTGTTAGTGAGCAATTAGAAACACTTAAACTTGAATTGAGGCACGTTAAGGATCAATTGGCCTCTGAAAGACAAAAGAAATATATTCCCATTTCTCCCTCAGCCCCTTATGCCTATGACACACCCTATCAGCCATGCATACAAGCTATTGAGAAACAAAAGAATACTAAAGTATGCATAGCTGGACTTAGGAATGGAAAAAATAAAGCTGAATCAGAGGAAGAAAATCCTGCTAGTTTATCTCAGCCAGAACAGAGCAATAATCAAGATCTGTGTCAGGAGGATAATTCAGATGACTCAGACATGGCACCCAGTACTGAACTCAGAGCACCAGTTAAAGTGATGCTGCAGGACAATTTAAAAGATAGAGACATGGAAAGAATAGTTGAGAAAATTAGCCCTATACCTTTTAATGTTAATGACTGGTGCAAATGGGCCACTGATATTCTGATTCACTGGGGTCTAGGGAAATACAGAAGAAAACAATCAGACTTTGATAGACTTATGCATCTGGCTCTGGGGCCACACTATTATAAAGTTGGCTCTCTCACTTACCCATACCAGTTGGTTAAAAGGGGCACTGAGAAACTATTTCACTGTTCCCCAATGCAAGTATTTAAAATTATTTCACCTCTACCAAATGATACACTGGAAGAGTTTGTATATAGAGCCTGGATTTTAAAAGCAGTTCTTAATGAGTCCTGGCCCAATGCAGAAGATTATGGGGAGAGCATGCATAAAACATTTTTATTAGAATTGCTATCCCCTGAGATTACAAAACACCTTCTGTTATTTTCTGAAGACCCTAAAGCAACCCCTTTTGATACTTTAATGCTCAGAATTGGGTCTGTTTGGAAGACCCAGCCCTCGCAGGTCATAACAGTATCAGAAGCACGGAAGTGGCAAGCTGAGGGATCCTCCCAATACACAAAAAACACAGACAAAGGATACAGGGGACAGACACCTTGGAGAGGACAAAGCAGAGGTACTTTTAGAAATTCCTCAGGGTACATTCCCTTTCAGGAGCTCAAAGCACAGAGAGATGGATTAGAAAAGGAGAAAATTAAATGGGAACAGGACAAATACATACTGCAGATAGAACTAGATAAATTAAAACAAGACTTACAAGCAGCTCAGGACAAACACAAGGCTAGTGCATAGGGGTGTCCTGACTTCTTGGGTTCAGATATCAAAATGTCTCAAGCCTTCATAGCCCAGCCTGCCTCCGTTCTCTCAGCAGAGGACTCAATTCCAGAGCCTCTGGATGATGAAACAGACACAGGCCCAGAATACAGTTTAAGGCTTGTAACATCCTTGATATTGGACTCTTGTGGACGCTCCAATGTTATCAGTAGAGTAGGGGGTCAGGATAAACTAACTTTGATTGACACAGGGGCTGGAATTAGTTTTACAAACAGAGCTTCTCCCACTGCAGATCAGAAAAATATGGAAATTTATAAAATTCAAGGAATTAATGACACAGCTTCCAAATGTGTGGCTATCCCAGTTAAATGGGGTATCCCTGTGCACAGTGAACAAAACAAGGAAATGTTAGAAACCACTGCCTCCACTATAGTGAACACACCAAAAGAAATAATTGGAATTGACGTTCTCAACCAGTTATATTTGGTGGTGGATATGGCTAATCTTAAATTGTGGCAGTATTCAGGAACTTCAAGTGCTTCTAAAACTTTAGTGCATGAAGTCATTCCCATGCAGTTAGGAACTCAGTGCACCAAGGCAGCTCAGCAGTATGATCTGTGTGTAATTCCCTCAGAGGTGGCTGATATTCCAGTCTGGGCTCAAGACAAGTTAGATTGTGGGAAAATGCACACAGAAATACTGTTGGAAGGCGAGGATCCTCCACCACAGAAACAATACCCAGTACCTCATCAGGCTATAGAACCAGTGACTAAAATTGTGAAGATACTGGAGGAGAGGGGTCTGATTAGACCTATTTCTTCCACATGCAATTCACCAGCCTGGCCGATAGTTAAACCGGGGGGTTCCTTCAGGCTCACTATGGACTTCCGTGCCCTGAATCAAGTTTCAAAATCTGTAGTGCCCATGGTAGCCTCATACCCTGAAATCATCTCTAAACTGAACCCCAAATGTAACTTTTTCTCTGTTTTAGACATATCCAATGGGTTTTGGAGTCTGCCCCTGGCCCTTGAATGCCAGTACAAAACAGCCTTTCAGTGGCTGAATAAACAATATGCATGGACTGTGCTTCCACAGGGATATGAGGATTCCCCCTCAATATTTCATAAATACATGCAGGAAGCCCTGTCACTATTGTCTTGCAGAGATAATATAATTCAGTATGTAGATGACATTCTGATTCAGTCTGAGAATGAAGCTGTACACTGGAATCATGTAAGAGAAGTTTTAAAAGCCCTCTTACAAGCTGGTCTTAAAGTTAATCCTGCCAAGGCTCAACTGTGCAAATCACAGGTTTACTTTTTAGGGGTTACTATTGGCCAGGATGGTAAATCTGTAGATTCTCAGAGGATAGAGCTGATACAGAAACTTCCACTTCCTACAGATCAGAAATCACTCCAGTCATTTCTAGGGCTCACCAGTTTCTGTCGTGACTTCATGCACAATTATGCTGAAGTGGCAGCTCCACTTTACTCCCTGCTAAAAAGTAAAAGTTATGTTTGGGAGGAAGAACATACAGAAGCTATAACTAAATTAAAGCACATTCTGACTTCTGCTCCTGTTCTTGCACACCCAGCTCACACACAACATTTTTTCCTGTACCCTGTAGTTGGAGAGAACAGTATAGGTACAGCTCTAACACAACGCCTAGGAGGAGTAGATCGACCTATTGCCTTCTGTTCCAGAGTTCTCACTTCTCCTGAACTCAAAATGGGAAACTGTGAAAAACATGTACTGGCTTCCTATGCTGCTATGCAGAAATTTACATACATCATTGGTGCTCAAAGCACATACATATGCAGCCATCACACCCCCCTCAAATTCATTGTACAGGGAAAGTTAGCATGTAGTAAGATTAGGACTGAGAGAATAGTCCAGTGGACTCTCATGTTGCAAGCACAGAATGTAAAGTTTGAATTGTTGAAAGAACCTAACGTGCAAGTGGCTGGAATCTTGCTGGAGGGGCAACCTCATGACTGTCAGTCCTCACCCAGTGCCCCTAATCACATGATCTTTAGGGAACTAGGACTAGACAAAATTTCACCTTTTCTTTCTACAGTATATATTGATGGTAGTAGCCAATGTGAAGGAGGCAGACAACTAGCAGGTTTTGCAATTGTACAATTGGACCCAAATAACCAAGTGGTACTGCAGAGACCGCATTCCTGTGGGTCAGCGTCAGCACAGTACTGTGAGCTGGCTGCTTTTGTGGCTTGTATGCAACAATATCAGGATTCACACCCAGAGATACAAATCATTTTAGATTCTGATTATGTCTTTAAAAGTGCCATTGCCCTGTTACCCTGGTGGCTGGCAAATAAATTTAAATCTACAGATGGGTCCACAGTGAAAAATTCATCACTGTGGACTATGGCACAAGAACTGAGTGAGAAGTTTCAGAGAGTACATTTAGTTAAAGTGAAGGCACATAGGAAGAAAGGCCCTTTAGTGAAAGGAAACACATTAGCAGACTCACTAGCCAAGGAAGTATGCCATATAGGCCTCATATGGCCCTGGTATGAGCAGACACGCATGGTTGCTATTGCTACACATTCCACAGATTATGATCAGATAATACCACCAGATTACTTCGTAGCACTGCAGACAAAGGACCCTGAGCTTTCCAATTTGAGGAAGCTTGTGCAGGACGCCCCAGATAACCTATATCAACACACACCCTTTCTCACACTCGCTATAGAGAAAGACATTCTATCTGCAAAAAGAGAGGAAGGCTTGGTTATAGCTATCCCTAGAGCTCGAGGTAAAGAGTGGATGCATTGGGTTCATGGTGCAGGTCCCGTGGGACACTCTAAAGCAGAAGAAATGCAGACTATCCTCAATAGGTTGGTATGGTGGCCAGAAATGAAACATGATATACAGGATCATGTTTACTCCTGTGTAATCTGTGCTTCATTTGGGAGGCAACCTAAAAAGAGACGAGGACAGTTAATGAGAGCACCTCCTCGTGGCCCATTTGAGAGATTGCAAATAGATCATGTGGGCCCTCTTCCGTTAACAGCTAGGAAAAATAGATTTTTGCTCACTGTTGTTGATTCCTTTTCTTATTGGGTAGAAGCATTCCCTGTCCCAGATCAAACTGCTCGAACCACTGCAGAAATCCTAACTATGCAATTTTTTACACGCTGGGGCATTCCCAAGACTATTGATTCTGATAATGGTCCTGCATTTGTTTCTCAGCTCATCAAGGAATTGTTTGATTTTCTAGGCATAGAACAACAACTCCACATTCCGTACCATCCACAGGCAGCAGGGCAGGTAGAAAGAATGAATCAAACAATTAAGGCCCACCTCAGCCCTATGCTTAATTGGGATCTGGTGCTCCCTTTAGTCCTTATGCGTATCAGAGCTAATGTCTGTAAATCCACAGGTTTTGCACCCTATGAAGCCTTAATGGGAAGGCCAATGCAACGGTGGGAAAATATGTTGAGTCCTTTTCTTCCAGAGGAACAGACAGTAATTCTCACCAATGAGTGGATGAAATCCCTGCAAGAACATCTAAAAGAAATTCAGACCACTGTGCTAGCTAACACAGAAAAAGCTAGAGATTATTTGCAGGAGGTACATGCAAAAGGTTCTGATTTAAGGCCCCTCAAGGTTGGGAGTAAAGTGATGATTCTGAGACCTAGACCAAACCTCCCCTTTGGAACTGCAAAATGGGAAGGACCATACTTAGTTACTGATACCTTAGGCCCAAGCCTATACCAAATCCTAATGCCCGACAACCAGCAGTATTGGAAACACATCACCCAGTTGAAACCATATGGGTAATATGTGTTTTATCAGTCTTTGTTTTCAGATACCATCTGAAGACAGCACGGACAGCTGCTTTCTGAACAAAAGTCGCTTGAGGACGGTAACTATTTACTTCTGCTGTATAGTTGATGTATCCTATATAATGGACATGTGTTTAATAGTTATGTAAATAAGTAGTAAACATTATTTCTGTTGTTACATAGTATAAGTGGGGAGCATTAGTTTACTCCCTAGTAGAGTGAAACAAGTTAGCTTTTATTATGTCTCAGTTACCCCAGTCTCATTACAGGAACTATCATCCGAATATGCACGATTGGCTGGGCTAACTCCACAGGTGGGGTATATCGTTATCAAGAAATACCCCCACCTTTCCCGGAAGGAAAGGATCTGGTCATCCTGAGTTTCTGTTCCATACAGGACAAGCCAGTGTTCTATTCATTAAACATCACTCAAGTACAGTGGGAGCCACCAGTTTCCACTTCTCTAGAAAGGACACAAGAATTGCCTTGATTTTGTACAATATTTCCTGCCTTGATTTTGTACAATATTTCCTTTCAGGACAGAGGTACCTGGAAAATAACTTATACATGGGTTGTGAGTGATCAGCAGCACATCACTGAGACTTCATTCCTTTTGGATGTATCTTGTTTACCTACCACCCTTCATCCCACCCCTCCCACCACTTCTGCTCCTCCTGTACTCTACCTTTCTGATATCCACCCATTTCAGGAAGGACACCCTTTCAGATTAAATATGATGCACCACACGATGTTTTATATGATGTGGAATACCATTTTCTTACTTGGCATCTATTTCCCAAATTGTTTCTAGTTACTCACAAATATCCAAATTGCTCTCAGTTTGTTGCCAACCACATACAAATGCTCAATACTTGGTTTGATATGCAGTCAGTAACACCCCGAGCCAAGCAATTTTGACACAAGCGTGAATTAATTGATACAATTTTAGGTGGCACAGGGACTGCACTGGGTGCCCTTAAAATAATTGATATAGAGGTGCTCCGTAATAAAATGGGATCCACTGCTCAGCATGCTGCTGATGGTTTTACCTCACAACATATTATTAATGAAGCTTCCTCTAAACTGTCCAATGTAGTTGTAGATACCTTTGCTCTTATATCTCCCATTATAGAACAGAAAATTGTTACCTTAGCACATGCAGAATATAGATTGGGAAAGAATATTTCCTGGGCTTTTGCCTGTTGTCAAGTACAGATCGAGCTTATTACTATACTAAAGGAAATTCTGATCACTGCTAAGTTAGGACACTGGCCACCATCTCTCATCCATATGGCTAGTACCAAAATACCTGAATTTGCTATAGCTCACCCTGATTGGTGGACAGTTAGTGTTCCCATTTGTTCACCACAAGGCTGCTCTATCTGTACTTTGATCCCATGGTCAGGACAACACACAGTTATTTATCCTATTGTTAATATTGGGGTGCAGTTTGATAATATGCTTATGTATCCTGTGGACCATCTCACATGGGTGCAGCCACTGGACGACAACTGGACTTCATTCAAGCCGATGGACCCCAGTTTGTGTGAGCAGACTACATTTCAGTTCAAGTGTCAACCTCACCAGTTTAAAGAGGCTGACACCTCCTGCTGGAACAATTCCTCCTCTTGCTCCCTGACTGTTAAGCTCTCATATTCCCTGACTACCTCACACAGTTTGTATTACCTTGGAGCTGGACACTTTTGTTTTCATCTGTTCTTTCCCCAGAATGTTTCTTTTTCGATTGCTCCCAGAATGCATGACATTCGCCTTCCCAAGAACACTTTGTTGTACAGTTCAAACTATTTACCAAACAATACCTGGTGCAGTCATACACCACTGGTCTCCATCACCATTAACGGAACAACTTATTCCACACCGCTGGTTACCAATGACTCTATGGACATTCCAGACTTTATCTCATATGCCACTTGGCATGGGAGAAGAGACACTACATAAACTGCTCAACTTTACAGAGCTCCATGCCTATATTGATCACCTTAAAACAACATCCACTGAAGTGAATCACACCATCGCTTATGAGAATGGACACATTCAACAAATTGTTGGACACTTGCTACAAGATGCTCATGTGTCTGTATGGGAATTGTTATTTGGTTACTAACCTACTGCTGATCATGTCTTTAATGTTTTTATTCACCCTATTATTTTAACTGCTGTACAAATATTGCTATGCATTATCATAATTTTCCTGTGTTGTAAAATGAAACACATACATGTCCTTGCAGCGCATGTCCTACACATCAACAACATTTTAAGGTAGTTACACAGAATTTCTCCAGCACCTACCTCTACATCCAGGCTCATTTGGCCTGCTAATTTGGCATTTCCTATTACACTGAATACAGGAGTCAGCTGCAGCCTAGTATTGCTTCTTATCCTCACTCACAGCATCCTGGTACCTTTTGGCTTTAACCTCCTCAAAAATTCCTGCAGCCCTTATGCACTGTTCACTCTCTCTAAGAAGGGCATGGAGGTAGCATATTGGGTTCCCCCCCAGTAGTGGCTGCCCTACCTAAGACACGAGGTTTGGACTCATAAGGGGACTTGTTTATCTCTAGAACACTAGAGACAGTACTGTGCAGGACAGGGGACCTGCTAGACATAGCAAGGTATTTAATACAGGAGGTATTAGACAAGCTGCCTACTATCATGTAATTGCAGCTGGGACAGGTACCACAGGTTTGCTTCCACCATTTCCAGGCACAAATAATAAATAAAAATAAAAATAAAAAAGGTGTGGGAGATGTCAGCATACATCAGCATGGCATAGGTGTCATGGCTTTTTCCCCAGGCCTTGGATTTCATGCAGCTTTGTTACTCTGGTGATGTCAGTCTCCGGGCTTGATGAGATTGGTCTGCAGCCCCTCCTTGCTAAATCAAGAATAGCAGACCTCAAAGGGAGGTGACTGGAAACAATAGCAGACCTCAAAGGGAGGTGCTAGAGAAAATTCACTATTAAGGACAGAAACACTTCCTCTTGCTCTCTCTCTTCCTATTTTCATCGGACATGAAGGACAGGAGGCTCTGACCATCACTTCTCTTCACCCCCCCCCCTCCCTCTCTTCCTATTTTCATCGGACACACCTTGCCATGAGGCTCTGACACCCAATTCTCTCCCCTCCCCCTTGTTCTCTCTGTCTCTCCCTATTCTTCTTACTATGAGGCTCTGACCCACATTTTCTTACCTCTCTCTCTCACACACACACACACACAGATTCATTGAAGTAAACTGAAGCAGCTTTCTAACAACCTCCTACCTCTGTTCTGTAACTTTGTAATAAGCCTATTTCTATATAAAACCTTTTTTCCAAGCCACACCTGTTTGGTTGTTTTATTTGTGCTGCTTACCCCACTGTCTCTGTGAAATGAACCCAGGACCAAACAGAGAGTAGACCAGAAGATTACATATTCAGAAGATTACAATAACCTGCATGGAGTGACAGGTACAACCTTAAATGCATAGAGGGGGAGTAACCTGCACAGAGCAGCAGGTGCAACTCTACAGTTCTAGCCATTTTACTGGGCAGACTAGATGGACCAAGCTGGTCTTTATCTGCTGCCATAACTATGTTACTATGAATGGGCTAATGCTTAGTAGTTGGTATGGAAGAGCAGACTGGATAGGCTGTATGGTCTTTATATGCTGTCATTTTTTATATTTCTAGGTGATGCACCTGGGATGAAGAAATCCAAAGGAGTTTTATGTGATAGGGTGCAAGACATTGGTGTGCACGGACCAGCAGAGGGCCCTCAGGGTGATAGTGTCTGAGGGTCTCAAGGTGGTGAAACAATGTAAGAAGGCAATAGCCAAAGCCAGAAGGATACTAGGTTGCATACAGAGAGGAATAACCAGCAGAAAGGAGGCAGTATTAATGGCCTTTTACAAGTCACTGGTGAGGCCTCGCTTGGAATATTGCATTCAGATTTGAAGGAGGATATAAAAAGATCTGAAATGGTTCAGAGGAAAGTGACCAAAACAATTTGGAGCCTGCACCAGAAGACATATGACCTACACTCAGAAGACTTGAAGACCTACAGTAAATATGTGTAACCTAGAGAAGAGGAGGGGAGATACAATACAGATGTTTAAATACTTAAAGGGTTTAATTAGCAAAGAAACCTTTTTCAAAGAAGGGACAGATGAAAACTAAAGGGCATGAAATAAAGCTGCAGGGAGTTAAACTTAAAAGCAACGTCAGGAAATACTTTTTCACGGAAAGGGTGATGGTTGCCTGGGATGCCATCCTGATGGAGGTGATAGGGGTGAAAACAGTGACAGACTTCTAAAAGCCATGGGACAGACATGAACAATCTCTATATAGCAAGAGGATAGAATCAAATCAAACAAATAATAAATAATTTTTATACTTCAACAAATAGAGATGGGTAACCTGCATGGAGCGGCGGGGTACAAATCCTAAACAAAGGCATAGAGGGGCATAACCTGTATGGCGTGGCAGGTACACCCCTATACAAAAGCACAGAGGGGTAACCTGCATGGAGTGGCAGACACCACTCTAACCACCTTGCTGGACAGACTAGATGGACCATATTGGTCTTTATCTGCCGTTGTTTACTAAGTTACTATGTAGTTCCGTCAGCTCTGCCCATCATTTTCTGCTCTCTTCCATGTTTTAGTATCCCAGTTACATCCCTTCCTTGGTTACCTTCCCAGTTGGTTGGAAGGTGACATATTACTTACCAATTAATGTTCTTTCCTTGAGTCCTGCTAGACCATTCCAGAAAAGTGGGTTGTGTTCTCCTACCAGCAGATTGGTGGAGACAAAGAACCAGTGAAAAGCCCAGGTTTCAATGACATCACTCCAATGCCACTATTTGCTTCAGCCATTAGAGGTCCCTTCAGTATTTTTCTCAAAGCATATGGAAATAAACATGGCAAGTCTCACACAACCTCAACCATGAGCAACAATGAGTGATCAAGAGTAGAGAACTATGCTCAAGAAAGCAAAAATATAAAGCTGTCATTAGACGATGAACCTGCAGAGCCAAGTATAAAAGTCATAGCGAGCCTAAGGGTACCGCAGCAGGAGAGCAGAGCAATACAGCTGCAGGGGCAGGCCCTGGACTGGTCTAGCAGGACTCAAGGAAAGGACATTAACTGGTAAGTAACATGTCACCTTCCATATCGTCCTGCTAGATCAGTTCAGACAAGTAGTATGTAGCAAAGCTAACAAAGCTAAAGCTCCACTGGGCAGGAAGAAGACACAGCAGCCCGCAAAACTGAGCTCCGCTCTGCCCAAGAGGACACCTGCACTCAAGGAGAATGGGAGAATGGGAACCAGTCAATTCTATAACAGATACACTCAAGCAAAGGCCTCCTTGATCCAGAGCCCCAAGGTCAACATACCTTTGCATGGGCCAGCAAATAGCACAAAAAGATGGTCAAACTTACAAAAGGAATTCGTAACCTCCAAGTACAACAGAAGTGCCATCCGAACAACGACAAGGTGAAGATCCTTATGCTTACACTGACACTACTCCTTAGAGAAAGACGGCAGGGTTACTACCTGGTTCACATGAAAGGGAGAAAGCACCTTAGGCAAGAAGGAAGGCACAGGCTGAATGGAAACGGCCTCCTTGAAAAAGACAGATGAGGATTTCAGAAGACAGAGCCTGCAGCTCAGAAATCTGCCTTGTGGAACAATTCGTGATCAAGAAGACTGTCTTTAGCATCAATCCATTAAGGTAGGGCACTTCAACGGCAAAAAGTGTACCGCCATCAGGGCCCTGAGCTCCAGACACAGATCCCTGGAAAGGATCACAGACCAGAGGTTAAGATGCAGATACCAAAGCCCTTAGAGAAAGAGCGAGACTTCTGGGTACAAGGCTAGAGACTTACCAGCCAATGGACCTCAGAAACAGACCAAAACTGCTAACTGAACATTCAGGGAGCAGGAAAAGGCCTTTCTCCAGGCCATCCATAAGAAAAGCCAACAGAGATGGCAGCTTGGCCACCTCAGGAGTCAATTGCCAAGCGCCACCCCCTTGCTCAAAAGATGCATCAGATCCACACATATGCTAGTTTGGTAGACCTCCTGTGGGCTCTGAGCAGAGCATAGAACACCCCTGGAGAGTAACCCTTACATGCTAGCCATCTCCTTTCAAGAACTAAGCTGTAAGTAAGAACGGAACCAGGTCCTCTGGAACAATCGGGCCCTGCTGCAATAGGCCCGAGATGGAGGTAAGCAAAGAGGAGGTGCCTGCAGGAGCCGCATCAAGTCTCCGGACCATGCTCTCCTTGGCCAATTTGGCACTACCAGAATCACTGCCTGGGTGGCCTTCGATATGCTGAAACACACACCTCACTAGGGGCCACAGAGGAAACATATATCGCAGGTGCTGGATCAGGGCATCAAAGCCCTCAAACCCCATCTATGTGCAGCGACCGAAGAAGCAGCAGACTTTGGCATTGGTGGGTCATGATCAGATCCATTTTGGTGCAGAATCAACAAACACCTCCTGTCTCCACATTCACTCTCCAGTTTCCAGAAGGTGACGGCTGAGGAAGTCTACCTCCAAGGTGTCCAGCTTGGCAATGTGCTGAGCCAGCAAGGCTAGGAGGTCCATCTCTGCCCAGGCAAACAGGAAAGCCCTCTCCAAAGCTAGCCTGGCACTCCTCGTGCCGCCTTACTGATTGGCATAAGCCACTACCGTGCCGTTGTCTGAAAACACTTGAACTGCCCAGCCCTTGAGCGGGAGCCAGAAATGCCTCAAGTGGTCAATGGACCATACTGCTTGCCTGCGGTTCCAATGGTCCTAGGCTGTACAGTCCTGGCAACGGGCTCCCCTGCCCGAGAGACTGGCATCCATTGTCAGGAGTATCCAGGAGAATTCATCCAGTGGCACACCCTTCCTCAGCTGATAGGGCAGCTGCCACCACCGCAGACTGGATTTCACCATCAATGGGAATGGAACCTGCTCTTGAGCTCCTGAAAACTTGAGGACTACCGAGTCAACAAGGACTGCTGGAGCAGTCGCATGTGAGCATGCACCCATGGCACCATCTCTATGGTCACCACCATCAATCAAAAAAGCTGAAGAGTATCCCAGATTCTGGGAGCCAGCTGCGCAGAGAACAGTACCAGGCAATCCAACAGACTTTGATGTTCTCTGGCAGAAAAACTCTGCTCACTCGAGAGTTAAAATGTGCTCCAAGAAACTCCAGGTACTAGGAAGGCCACAGCTGGCTCTTCAACGATTGATCACCCAGCCAAGGCTCTCTAAGAAGGACACAGATCCCACAGCACCGCAGGCGCCACACCATGATCTGGGAGAACATCTTCAGGGCAGTGGAAAGCCCAAAAGGAAGGGTGGGGAACAGATAGTGAGAGCCAAGCATGGCAATACACAGCTACTTTGCTAATTCGACTGGATCGGGATATAAAAATACACCTCAGTCAGATCCAAAGAAGCCAAGAATTTCCCTCAGTGCACTGCATGCATCATGGAGTTCAAGAATTCAATCCGGAAGCGCAGGATGCACAAGTGCTCACTGAGCCACTTGAGGTCCAGAATGAACTGGAAGGAACCATCTTTTTGGGCATCATAAATTAGATGGAGTATTTGCCCTATCCCCATTCATCTGGCAGGAAGGGCATCAATGCCTTTAGGCACAGCAACTTGTCCAAGATGATCCACACAGCGGCTCTTGATCTCAGACTTACAAGTGAAGATGACGAAGGCATATGGAATTGGCTCTTTCCATTCCAGGACATAGCCAAACTGAATGTTGGCTAGCACCCAGTGATCCTTGGCAACTTGGGCCCATTCCTGAAAGAAAAGGTGAAGCCTGCCTCCAACTGGAGGAACTAAGGAAAGAGCCCCAAAATATTCATTGCGCAGCCCAGGAGGGTCCACCTCTAGAAGGGACTGAGTCACTATGTCATCGCGCTCAGTGAAAGGACTGAGAATGAGTGATTACCTCCAATCTGATCTCTAATAGCCTAATGCCCACCCAACTTTACTGTATATAAGTTCCTCTGTATAAAGTTTCTGTTTAATGTAACAGTTAATTTATTGCTACACTTCACTCATTATATTGTATACATTTCATGATTAATGTAAACAGCTTTAATTGGAGGATAAGGTGGTAGAAAAAAAAACTGTTACATAAATAAATAAATAAGAGAGGTTTTCCAGATCGGTAACTACGAGAGTCCTGAGACCCCCAGGAATTTGGCCAGCGTGCTGTCAGTGTATGGGTGGAGGCTGACGAGAAGGGCACCAGCCAGTTTTGCAAGCCCATTGGTCCCATCTTCCGGAAGGCGGTAGATTTTGTCTCGCCAGGTCCTTCACTAGCCTCTCCAGCTCCAAACAGTAGTTTCCTCCTAAACACCAGTTGGGCCAACCAGGCTTTGGAAGATGCGTCCACTGCCCAGTGCAAAGGCAAAACCAACACCATGACACCATTGTCAGGGCACCATCACTGGCAGCGAAATGTACCAGTTCATACATGGCATCAGAAAGGAAGGCTGTAGCAGACTCCAAAAGCAGGATAGTATCATCCGGCAGAAGAGGTTGAATCTACTGGAGCAGGGCTCGAAATGTCAGGCTGGTACATACAACCAGTTTCGTCATAGTCGCTGCTATGACAAAACTGGCTCTTCAACCACGAATCCACACTATGGTCCAGAAATTCCTTCAAAGCCGATCCGCCTTCCACAGGAATGGTGGTCTGTCTGGTAACTGCCATAATCTGCGCAACCACCTTCGGAATGCCAAACCACTCGATGCACTCCTCCTCCGTGAGAGCAGAGATCTTCTTACACATCCTTAACCCTGTAGGCAGGGAGTCAGAAGTCCTACTCTGACCAGATCATCCTTGATCACATCCGCAAATGGGAAGACAGTAGAGGATTTTCGCACCCATTGAAGGAGCGGGTGTACCTTTGGCTCCTGCTCTGTGCCAGAAGCATCCATCAAGTTCAAAACAGATGAGACCCATCAATGCTGCCAACTCCTCCTTCCAGAATAAGCATATCACACTGGCCTTCTTACAATCTTCTGAAGGCAAGAGTACATCATCTACATTCACACCACAGCCCAGTACCATGCCATCTGAATCCAAGTCATAGCCACTCGGTCAGCTCCAAGCTGTTCCCCATCTCCAGGGGGTGCCCCATGCCGGGGATACTTAGTCAAAAGTGATCGAACAGGGCTTCTACTCTCTGCCTGCCCTGCATGAGACTGTGTTCGGAGGCACCCAGAGGCCACAGGATCTGAATTTCGATGCCAGAAGGACCAGGCCTGCTGCAAAGAAAGAAAGAATTACGGGGAGGACAATTCAGAGCCTGGAAGTTTTCTCAGAAACGACCCCCCAACACCAGGGGGCACAGCTGCCACAGGCCCACTAGAGGATGGTAAGCGGCTCACAGCATAGTCGCCTGATCCTCCAGCCAGCTGGGGACCCTTACCCATAGCGCTATCCGTCACCTCCTGCCCTAAGGCAGGCAAAACCAAGCTAATCACATCCCCAGGCTGAAAGAGGGGGAGTAGGCCCTCTAGGGATAACTTAGAAAATGACAGGCAAGAAGAGCAGCATCCAGAATCTGAAGATGAAGCACCTCACTTGCCACAGATCAAACAGCATTTCCTGGAATAAGACAGAGAGTTAAGGGAAGTATCACAGCAGCACGTGCTAAGGCTGTGCCGGACCGGAGGTGCACATTAACTGCACTTTTACTGTGGCGCACACTGACTGTGCTTTAATTGTGGAACGTATTAACTGCACATTTACCCGCAGTACGTGTTACAGGCGCTAGGGTAGAAGCGTGTGTTGGAGCCACTTGGGCAGAATGCACGCAAGAACCAGGTGTACAATAGAGAAAACACTCCCCCCATCCAACGCCAACAGTCACCAATTGTCTACCCTGAATTGCATCCCCCACAGACGGAATCGGGAGCCCCCAACAAGGACAATGATGAGGTCAAGCCTTGGTACTCACCCCAAGAACCCCAAGCAGAGAAGCCATGCTGGGCTCAGTTCTACTCCCCTGGAACTAGTTGGCTGGCTTTGCAGCACTACGTTTAAAATGGCTAGCAGGCAGATCCCTCTGAAAGCCTTCTGCAATCTGCAGGAGAGAGCAGGAAGGTTAGAGGAGAAGGGAGGGGACATTAATGTTGTGTGAGGCAGCTGTGCTCTTGCAAATCCTTCTAATGTCTGGCTACTCAATAGGCTCTTAACCAGGATAAGAGCATAGAGCTAAACCAATTTTCCCTCCTCCTATGCATATGGAAAAGACCGTAATCTAGTGGAGCCTCCCACATCGCACTCTAGTGAGAGATCAACCTGCAGGTGTTCACAAGCATTTTAAATCAATCTTTTCCTCTCAAATCTTCAGAATTTTCTTCAGATGAGAAAATCCATCCACCATCTGCTGGAGACAAAGAAATACTGACGAGACCTCTGGTGGCTGAGGCGAATATAGGCATGTGAGTGATGTCATTGAAACCTAGGCTTTTCATTGGTTCTCTGTCTCCACCAATCTGCTGAACGGGAACAAAACCCACTTGTCTAGACTGGTCGAGCAGGACGACAGAGAATATGCTTTTCCTTCCTCTCATCCAAGTTCCATCCCCAATCCTCCAGCTCCCCCCCCTCAGTATTTCCAGTGTTACCTCCTTTTCTCACTGTACCATCACCAATGTTCCCTCTAATTTTCTGTAGGCTGTGTGCGCATAAAATATCAGCTGTGCAGCTTTGGAAGGAAGGTTAAATTTTTGTGCGCCACATAATGACACTCGGAGTTATATACTTTAAAATTTGACTACACGTCAGAATACAGTATGTACACCACATTGATTGCACTAGAAAATATTGTAGAACTTGTGAAAACCGTAAATACACAACAACTTTTAAATTTTAAGACATCTGTGGTGTTTTCTATCAGAATCAGAACCAAAATTTTTGTGCGCTCTATTGTAAAGTATATGCGCTCGCTCGGCGAGGTGTGTGCGCGCGCACACGCGCACAGCTTAGAGGGAACAGTGACCATCACCCCTCCCCAGTTTTACTACCCTCTCTCCATCACCCTAGTGGTTCTGCAATTCATATACCTCTTCTGTGCTTGGCGTCTGGGTCTACCTCAGTCGTCATTACTGCTTCCTCTCTGCTTGTAGGAGGAGACTGGAAGCAGTCGCTTCATTTTGGCCCAGACACTTCAAAGACTCTCCCTCTCTCCCTCCTTTCATGCCAGTAGGAGGAGGAGTAGCATTTAACAACAGTGCTGTGGATGGGATGGACAACTGAAAGGGCTGCATAGCTACTTGCTCTACATTGGGAGAGCAAGTATGGGAGAGGTCCTCCTGCATCTGTCCCCACAGAAATCGGAGACAGATGGTTATAAACCATAAGGCTTGGGATACTGGCTCAAATCAGGACGATGCATGAAAATGAGGGATGCTCCCTAATGCTAACATGCAGATTCTTTCACCATGAAAAAGAGATAATTTGCATAAAATCCCACAAACCTGTAGGAGCACCAAAGGAGGACAAATCCTCTTAAAAGAGGTGTCCACCTTTGCCTTTCTCACTGACTTTAACTTGTGGCTTTCCTTCTTTCTGGATTCATCTTCCCCTCCCTTATTCTTGGGGATTTTAACATTCATGTTGATAACCCCTTTGACCTTTATAGCTCCTTTCCCTTACTACCTCATTCAACCTCCAGCTTTGTTCTATTGCCCCCACTTGCCAGCACAGCAACTGCCTCAACCTTGTTTTCTTCTCTAATTGCTTACCCTCAAACTTCTGTACCTCAGTTCTTCTCCTATCTGATCATCACCTCCCTACCTCAGTCACACCCAGTCTCCTCCAACCTCCTTAGAAATCTTCATGATATTGACCCATTGGCTCTCTCCACTACTGTCTCATCACCTCTTTCCTCCACTATGTCATCTGAGTCTGTTGATGAGGCAGTAGCTTCCTATAACACTGCACTCTCCTCCACTCTGGATGCTCTTGTTCCTCCCATGCTGCATCCTGTGAGGTGTATGGTACCTCAGCCCTGGCTGTCTTTGATTACCCACTACCTACATTCCTGTGCCCACTCAGCGGACTTTTTCCAATCAGCCATAGCACTAGCCAAACAAGACTATTATTTCCACCTGACTAACTCTCTTGCTTCTGACCCTCACCATCTCTTTACATCTCTCAACTCTCTCCTCAAGGTGCCTCTGCCTCCGACCCCTCCTTTCTTGTTTGCCCAGACTTTGGTTGACTATTTCCATGACAAAGTCCACAAGATTACACTTGAATTCCCCGTGAGGTCCGTTCCATCCCTCTTCCCCTCAACCTCTGCCACCCTTTCTTCCTTTTCTAATATCTCTGAGGAGGAAACCACACATCTTCTTTCCTCCTCCAAACTCACTACCTGTCCTTCTGATCTTATCCCCACCCATCTCCTAACTTCCATCTCCTCCACTGTTATCCCTTCCAACTCTCATATTCTCAGTCTATAGCTTTCCACTGCAACTGTTCCTTCAAGCATGCTGTAGTTACACCTCTCTTCAAGAAACCTTTACCAGACCCTACCTGTCCTAATTATTGACTCATCTCCTTCCCCTCCTTCATTTCTAAACTACTTGAATATATGGTTCACCGCCGTTGCCTTGCCTTTCTCTCCTCTCAAGCCCTTCCATTGCAATCTGGCTTTAGTCCTTTACATTCTACTGAAACGGCTCTTGCCAAAGTCTCCAGCAACCTGTTCCTCACAAAATCGAAAGGCCTTTAATCAATCCTCATCCTTCTTGACATTTCTGCTGCTTTTGACACTGTTGACCACCACCTTCTCCTCAATACCTTGTCCTTGCTTGGTTTTAAGGACTCTGCTATCCTGATTCTCTTCTTATCTCTCCTATCGCAATTTCTTCTTTTGGATCCTCCTCTACTGCTATCCCACTCTCAGTTGGTGTACCCCAAAGATCTATCTTGGATCCACTTCTTTTCTCTCTATATATCCAATCCCTTGGTGCACTCATATTCTCCCATGGTTTTCAGTACCATCTTTACGCTGATGACTATCGGATCTACCTCTCTACACCTGAAATCTCTCTAGCAATCCAGGCCCAGATCTCTACCTGCCTAGCTGGCATTGCTGTCTGGATGTCTCACCGCTGTTTGAATTTATGACCAAAGCCAAACTTCTTATTTTTCCCTCTAAACCCATCTCCCCCTTCCTCCTTTCTCAATCTTTGTGGACAATGCTCTACTCCTCCCTGTTTCCTTGGTTCACAACCTTGGGGTCATTTTTGACTCCACCCTCTCCTTCTCCACACACATCCAACTGATAGCTGTAGGACTGGTACCTGTTCAGAAACTAATGTCTGAACCACTAGCATGGCTTCCTGTTACAAGATGGGGCCTGCTCTGAACCAAAGCCTGAACCATGGGACCTGCTCTGAACCAAAGACTGAATTAAACAAGATGCATTCCTGTTTTGTTATAACTCAGCATTAAAACTTACAAATCAAGCAATTTTGCCAGCTTATGATACTTCACAGTAAAAGTATTTTTCCAGTTGACTATGTGCAGCAGAACATTGCTGAGACCCATTGTGCTAGCATTGGCAACAATGTATGAACTTGCACACTAGCAACTTTTGCATGATGGACCTTTGTTTCCAGAAGGACCACCTATTAGCTGTTACCAGATTTGCTGAAGATGACATACATTGTCGACAGCCCACTTCCCGCCCAGACTTCGCCCCCAAGCTGCCCCTTCCCGGTTAGATGCCAGCGGGGGAAGGCACAAATAGCAGGGATGGACGTCCTGTTGGGATATCCATCTCTGCTATTCATGGTGCAGAATCCGGCCCATAGTGTTCATGGGCAAAATCTCAGGATGGAGTGAATTTCTCCCACAGACTGGCAGCTCAGTGTGTGACCATGCAGTTAATTTCAGCTGATGTTGGACCTCTGCCATACTTGGGGGCATGTTTACTAAAAACCGCACAATTGCGCGCCGCACAATAGCGCACTATAAGGAGCACTTAAGTGCTCTTAAGCGCCCCGCACACATGCGATGAACCCCCGCACAGGTGCGCGACACACTAACGGGCCCCGCACAAGTACGGGCCCGCAAATGTCCGATAGAGGAGTGGAAAGGCTAACGGAGGGCGGAGGAAGGCTCCCGAGGGGCAGAGAGACGGGGTTAATGGGCGGGGAAGGGGAGGGGAGAGGCTCCCCGCACATTATCGGGGCCGAATTTCAAAGCAAAAATACCGCGAGTGAAACACTCGCGGTAGAGGGCATTTAAAGGGAAGAGAAACCATTTCCGTCAGCAATGTACAGCAAAACCGGGGAAACCCACAAAACGTGAGCAGTGTGATACATGTGCACAGAACAGAAGTGCAAATAAAACCCAAAATGACCACCACGAAAATGTTTAAAAATCATAATTCAGCTGGGCAATAGTGCTAGCAATGGGCAAAAATAAAAAAACCCACCCAGGAAAGCTACAAAAAAAAGAAATGAATGTTGGAAGGGTCTACGGAGCGGAGACCCTTCCAAAAATCATTTCCTTTCTGTGGAGCTTTCCTGGGTGTGTCTTTTTATGTGTGCCCATTAATATCACTGTTGGCCAGCTTGGTTATATTTTTTCCCCATTTTCCACGGCCATTTGCGGGTTTTATTTGCACTTTTGTCGCCAGACACGGTGAATGAGCCCACAGTAAAAATGTGCAGAGCAGGGCTCCCTACACTTTTGATCAGGTTTCCTATCTCCAGGGACTGCACTGTCTCTGTGGCTACAGTGTGGTGCAGCAGACAGAGCCAGTACCCATAGGACCAGAGAGTCACAGGTTCAAATCCCAGCTGTGGTACCTACCAGCCCAGTCCCCACATTTTACCCACCACTAAACAGAGATATTAACGACACCCCTATATTGCAGAGTACAGAAGCATGGTGCAAACACCCATATTTTACCCTACACCGCTCACACACCATGACAATGGGCATTACCTACAGCCAAGTCCCCCAAATGCAGTCCGGGAGTGCCACAACTCAATCAGGCCATATGCTTTTACCAAGATAAGGACATGCCAGCATGTTGGCGTAAGGGGACAGGTGGTGGGGGGGCAGTGGCTGCTAGCCACCGAAGACAGTGGCCTATCCATGTGCAGGCTGGCACTGTCCACTGCAACAGACAGGCCCTGTCGGATGTACAGTCATGGACTTCCCACGGAATCCAGTCAATCTGTGGCAACACAGTGGTGCAGTGCACACAGACAGTGTATGCAACAACAGAAGGTCACAGGTTCAAAGCCCAGCTGGGGCTACTGCCAGTCCTGTCCACATTTTTTTAACACAACTAAACCGTGATAGTACGGACAAACCAGGATTGCTGGGGACATACGCATTGGTATTACGCCTATCTTTTCGCACACCGATCACAGACACCATGAACAGGGGCATTACCTAGAGCAGAGTCTCCCAAATGCAGTCCTGGAGGACCACACACCATTCAGGCTCCTTGCTGCCGCTAATACAAATGCCTGTGCTGCATATCTATGCACCACCCCCATGGCATGTAGATGTAGCTCATGCATACTCATGAGGGACAGCAGGGAAACCCGAACAGTGGTAGGCACACCAGGACTGGAGTTGGGAAACTCTGCCGTAAAGCAACATACAACAGAGGCGAACATACCCACACCCCCAGGCCCCATTGGCCAATGCCTCCTGGAGAGGCAGGACATTGGGCCCTGCATGCATCTCCCAATACTAGCACCTGCATACCTTAGCAATGCCACCCTACACCTGGGTATGCGGTGGACAGCTCTCAAATGTTTGCTATGTGTACTGGCAGGTAGACTGTCCTACTTAAAGCACATTTGGCTCTTTGATCTCCAACATAAAAAGCTGTCTGATGTCTGCGGTGCATGCTTCAGGTCTGGTCTCTGACAGTGTTTACCACCCTGGGGAGTGACCCCCAACAGTACTGCGTAGCATATCCATGCCTGTACTGTGCCCAGGACTGGTGTGGTGGGCAAGGCTGATAAACCCCTCTATAGTGGCACAATGCTGGCATACGTGTGGGAGTGTGTGTCTGTCTATACAGTGTGTGTTGGCTGCAAACACCTTCCACAACCCACACTGCCAGCACTGTTGCCAGTATTGGCCTGACAATGTGCATAATGAGCAGCAAAGTACCATGGGTATAGCTCAGACAGGGTGTGCTGGCCAGGATGCATCTGCACAGGGCATAGGGCACTGGCAGGGACATTGTAGTGGCCGGACACCACCTACACAGACAGGGTGACCTCTGTATGTGCTGCTGGGGGCACACTCCACCCTGACTGTGCAGTGATGCCAGCATGGCTAGGCACCCCCATAGTGCTATATAGTATTTCTCTTATGTGATATGTATGGGTTTCTTTGTGGGGCCCAGTCATGGAATTATCTGCTTGTGTGTACTGCCATCCCAGTTCTGGGTGCATGCATTTCCACCAGGACTAACTAGCAGACTGTTCTCAGCTGGTATATGTCTTGATGGAGTGCCTTGCAGGGTACAGTGGCTGAAGGCCTGCTGCAGGAGAATATCAGATAGTGGTGGGGTGCAGCTTAGCATATCCTGGCCTAATGTCTGTCTGATATTGTGTTATGGATGTGTATAGGGCTGCTTTGGATGCCCTATAGGGTGTCTGTTCCCCAGCAGGACAGGGGTTGATGGTCCACTCTACTGCCACCATTGCAGGGTGGTAGAATGTGGATCTGTTGATAGGGGACCCTGTTTTTCGCCCGCAGAGGGGGGGGGGGGGGGGGGGGAGAAAGAGAAGAAATGGTGGTGCATAGCCCACCTGGGGGTCCATAAGGGATTCCACTGACTGACACAGACAGAGTAATCCAGGGTGTTTCTGCAGGAACTACCTATCTCTCAGATTACTACTGCTTTGGAGCTCCGGCATGGCCTCTGTCAGCCATGGCAGGTGTTGTGGACCTGGTCCTGGGCGCATCACTGCACCCTCAGGGTGAGCAATGTACCCGCACGATGTGACGGTGTGTAGCTACTCTGTGCCAGTAACACACCCGGTCAGTACCCCCCTACCAGGTCGAGGTGCTGTGTGGATGCACACGGACACTTCCCCCTACCAGGTCGGGGAGCTGTTGGGGTGCATTCCCCATCTTGTGTTCATCTGTGGTCAGCTGATTTGCATGTGCAGTGCATCATGGGTACGGGTGACCTAACCCTATCCTGGTTCCCACAGAAGACTGTCTGTGTGGTGACATGACAGCTCTCTGCAGCCAGCCAGGGGCTTGCTGGCAGCTGTAGCCCAATGGTTATGTCACTGCCTGTGAAGCCAGAGATCATGGGTTCAAACCCACAGTGGGGTTCTTTTAGAGGGTTGTCCAATGTTTTTTTTAACTGTCATGTACATATGTTGTTGCCAGCAACAACACCCTCAGCGTACTGTACCCATAAGGTGCCTCTGAGGGTGCTTTATAGGGCGCCCTATAGGGCACCTTATGGTTGCCGTCCATATAAGGTGCACTATACATTACCCTGTACCGAAACATATATGGGGCTCTATAGGGGACATTCTAGGGTGCCTTGCTGGACAGTGAACGTTAACATGTGCCTTATGGGCCGCCTTATGTTAACACGCTTTGTGAGTGCGTTTGCTAGTAGTGTTAACTGAGATAAAAGAATTAACCTGCCCCCTACAGCACTCATCCCCATAATACATAATGCCTCTATAATCCTTCTTCATTGGGCACCTTGGGGGATTGAACCCATGGCCCCTGCACCATTGGTCAGTGTCATAACCATTGTGCTGTGGCTCTGTTCCTGTACTTGCACATCGGCGCGCCGCCTTCTGCTGCACAAAATTAGGCTCCCTCCTAAAACAATCCTCCCCATAATAGGTACTGCCTGAGCCAGCCTTGTTCATTGCGCCCAGTGGGGGTTCAAACCCGTGGCCCCTGCACCATTGCTCAGTGTCTTCACTGTTGTACTACGGCTCTGTTCATTTGTGTGCCCAGCAGCGCGACACTTAGCCTTCCCACGCACTAATACGGACCCCGCACAGTTGCGCGACGTGCACAAGTACGGTCGCTTTCTCCCGTTTTTTTTCTTTTTTCTGCCTGAACCGCCCACTCCTTATATGGCACAGGCACACTAACGGGGCCCCGCACAATTTCGGAGTTTAGTAAACATGCCCCTTTGACTTCGTGCCATGCCGGAGATAATTTCCCAGACCCAGCCACGAATATTCTGGTGAGAGCTAAGGTACTGGTCCTTTAATTTCTCCCAGAGGTTGGGACTAGCTTAGACAGACAGACAATTTACTGTACATCAGAATGCATGGGAATCAGTAACATTGATTTCTAAAACAGAGATTAGGTATCTTGGTAATGTAACATGGATCTGAATAACATACTACCTCAGAAAGCTAATTTATTCTAATATTTCCACTATTTTTGCTATCAGGAAATAAAGTCTATTTTTTTACAAACAGGGTTTGTTCTTGTTTTATCACGTGGTTTGTTTGCCAGGTAGTCCTATGGAATCCCCCTAGACAGATCAAGTATTTATACATTTGTATTTATCTGTTACTGATAATATCTCCTTACATAGCTAAAATTGTTGTTTCTTTCTCTTTAACATCAGCAAAATGTGCCCCTTCCTTTCTGAATACACTACTAAGATACTTATCTACTCTTAAGTCACCTCCTGTCTAGACTATTGCAACCTCCTCCTTGCTGGTCTCCCTCTGAATCATCTCTCCCCTTCAATCTGTTCAAAACTCAGCTGCGTGGCTAATCTTCTACCTGCTTCGCCATGCTCATTTAACCCCTCTTCTCAAGTCACTTCATTGGCTCCCAATCTATTTCCATATCCAGTTCAAACTTCTCCTACTGACCTATAAGTACATTCACTCTGCAGCTCCTCACTATCTTTCCTCACTTATTATTTATTTATTATTACAATTTCTTATATACCGCACTATTCGATATCAGCGCGGTTTACTTTATAACAAAATGACCAGAACAACAAGCTGTTTGGTTTTACATAAAACAGGAGTACACACCTGGATAACAGGGGTGAACTATATACATGAAATAATTACAAAGAACAAGATTGAAGGCAACGGTCACATAAGGAAAATATGTGCATCATCTGCATGCGGGGTGCTGGCACTATCTCAGAACTAACAATGGTTACTTTCTTAGGTGGGGTTGCCTAGATTTTGTTGCTGACCGGGTAGTATTGGAGGAAAAGGTGATATTTGAGTGCCTTCCTGAACAGAGTTAGATCTACAATGGCCCGAATATCGGGTGGTAGATCATTCCAGCATTTGGGGATGTAGAGACTGAAGGCCCTATTTGCCGTTGTACTGTTGCATTTTGTCAATGCCTTCGGGGTTATTAGCAAGTTTACAGCAGTTGCTCTTCTGGATCTGTTAGGGGGCACTGTGTGAATGAGTTTTGTAAGTGAAGAAGATGAAAAGCCATTGATGGCCTTGAATGAGAGGAGTAAGGTTTTAAAGATAAGCCTTCCGTGGATAGGGAGCCAGTGAAGCTGATTCAGAATAGGAGTCACGTGGTCACTTCTGGAGGCTCCGTGGAGGACCCTTGCTGCAGCATTCATGGCCAGCTGTAACGGGCTCAGTGTAGATTGGGGGAGACCTTGTAAGATGGCATTGGCAAAGTCGAAATGGGGTAAGATTAGTGCTTGGTATATAGTCCGGAAATTGTCTGGGTCCAGTAGGGAGCGCAGATGCCTGAGCATACGGATTTTGAAATATACAGCTTTGACTATATTGCCTATGTGAGATTTCATATCCAGACGTTGGTCCAAGGTTACTCCAAGGTATTTTATTGTTTCTTTAGTTTGCAAGTCAGCTTCCTTGACTCTTACATGGGATGGAGGAATAAAGTTGGGGTCTCTCGCGATGAAAAGCACCTCCGTTTTCTTGTGCTGAATGCGGAGGTTTTGAAATTGGAGCCATTCTGAGATCGCATTGAAACAATCTACCAGTGGTGTAAGGTCCATTTGAACTGTAGAGAACGGCATGTATAAGAGTATGTCATCAGCATATATCAAACAGTTCACGTTAAATGATCTAATGATATTGCAGATGGGTTGCATGTATATATTGAACAGGAGAGATGACAAAGAAGAACCTTGAGGCACACCTTGTGTTTGGTGGAAGCGTTTTGATTCTTCTGATCCGGATTTTACATATTGCCATCTTCCATCCAGATAAGACTTGCACCATTCGAGCGCGGTGTTGCATATGCCCTTCTCTTTCAATCGCCCGAGGAGAAGTTCATGACTTACCGAGTCGAAAGCCGTGGCGATGTCTAAGAAAATGAGCACAAAACCTTGTCGGATGTTATCAATGCCTGTGATTATATTGTTAAATAGGATAGTGAGGAGGGTCTCAACTCCATGATATTCTCTGAACCCATGTTGGCAATGATCTAGGGGAGCTGCAGAGTCTATATGGTCTTGAATTTGCCTTTGTACCTCTTTCTCAATTATCTTAGCTAGGAGAGGAATACTAGCTATTGGCCTATAAGAATCGACCCTTTGGGGGTCTAGTTTGGAGTTCTTCAATAGTGGCCTAATGGAAGTCTGTTTGAGTGCTGTGGGGAAGGAACCCGTTGTGAAGGAGAGGTTCATCAGTTTTGCGATGAAAGGACTGAACTCACCGCGTAGCTCCTTAATCCAAAAAGCTGGGCAAGGGTCAGTCTGCGCTGTGGAGGTGTTGAGAGACACTATTGTATCCTCAATACATTTAGTGGATGGTGTGGAAAACTTAATTAGAGGGGTTAGGTTGGTTGGTTCTTGATACGAGGCTGCTGAGACCTTGTCAGTCTGTACGATCTTGGATTGTAAGTAGTCCGCGAATTTTTGTGGGTGAATCTCATCGTGTTGTTCAGGAGATGGTTCCTTCGAAAGAGATTTGACCAAGCTGAAAAGATCCCGTGGTTTGTTCAGAGATCTCTTTAGAGTGTCGGTGTGATATTATTTCATTTTAATTGTGATTGCTTCTCGGTGCATTGATAGGTGGAGTTGGTAAGCGGTCTGATCTTCCGTGGAGAGCGATCGACGTCATCGTCTCTCAAGTCTGCGTAGATGTGTGAGAGAAGATCGCAGCTCAGGAGAGAACCATGGGGCAGAGCTTCTTTTTATCCTTAATGTGTTATTGGAGTGCGGGCGTTGTGAGATGGCATTAAGGTTGAAGTTCCAGGAGGAGATTAGTTCTTCAAGATCGGGCGAGGTATTGTTGAGGAGTGAGTGGGTCTCAGACAGGATGAGTTCCCTGTTAAATGGGCGAAAGCTTCTTGTTGACGTTCGTGATGTGTTGTTAATCTTTCGGTTGCTATGCAGCTGCTTATCGCTGATGGGTATCTGGAGATTTATCAGTTTGTGGTCCGACCAGGGTACATCAATAACCGACATCATTAGGTCGTGGTTTTGTTCAAGGACTGACTGAGGAGCGAACACCATATCAAGAATATTGCCCTTTATATGTGTGGGTTTGTTGATGATTTGCTTGAAACCCAAGTCCTCAATGGCATCGAGGAAGACAGTTGCATGGTTTTGAGGTAATGATGGGAGATTGAAATCACCCATTATCCAGTTTGGTCTATTGGGATTGAGGGTGTTGGCCGCTAGGTCAATAATGGTAGGGAGGTCCTCTGGAGAAGCAGACGGTGTTCTGTACAATAGGTTGATAGAGCATTGCTGGTTTGCAATGGAGAGAATGTCCAGGTTGTTTGTGCTGGAGGAGTCGGTTATGTGGAAATGAAGGTCTGATTTGGTGAGTATGAGCACTCCTCCTCCTTTTTTGTTTTCTCTATGTCTTGTGTGTATAGAGAAGTTGGGGGGTAGGAGTTGGTTGAGGAGAACGTTGTCGTCCGATGATAGCCAGGTTTCTGTGATCATAAGTAGATCCAGGTCATAAAGGGAGATTATGTCTAGGACAACAGGCCATTTCTTGCGTATTGAACGTGCGTTTATGATGGCACATTTTAGGCTTCTGCAGTTCTGAGGTTTTTCCAAGTTGGGTGTCTTGGATAGCTGGAGTGCTATGTGTATCAAGTGAGAGCGGCGCGTGTAGGTGTCGCTTCCTGGGTGGGAATACTGGGGTCCTGACCATCTTTTTCCATGGTTATTCAAGATGGGGATATGATTGTGAGATGGAGAAAGGGCATGGAAGGTTCCAAGCCAATGTGAAAGGAGGGAACAGCTAATAATGGCAATGAAGTGAAAGGCCATTTTGGATGTTGTGATTGAGCGTGTTTGAGATAGTGTGATAATGCAACAGTAGGTGGTGAAGTAAGGAGGTAAATCATGCAATAATGGGATCATGCAATAAAGAGACCAAGTAATAATGCAATAATGCAGTAATGGGGTAGTGCAATAATGAGATAATACACCAATGAGAAGTTATAATGAGAGAAAACAATAATGAGATAGTATACTGAGATTGTACAATAGGGAGATATGTGTGAGTATTCTAAGGTACATATAAGTAGGCCTATATGAAAAGTAAGTGTAGGTACTCTAACAGATTACATACATTAATACAATGACGAGATGATACAATAATGAGTTGATGCAATAAAAAGATAATACTCTTACAGGTTACCTACGTACGGGTATGCCACCTTGATAGATCAACATAGTAATGGATTATATGGGCTATGATGTTTAGTACCTCGCAAGGATGTATTCGGACCCCTAGATTGGACTGATCTTCTTGGGCAGTGCGGGGTTCAAAGTTGCAAAGTTCCGTTGTTATATGTAGCTGGGGTGAGCTTGTTGTTGGTGAACGTCTTGTGGAGCTGGGTGGTTGTCGGTTCAGTGTGTCCTTCCTCCTGGTCCACGCCTAAGGGCCACGCCAAAGGGCCCTCTGGCGAGGTCCTCAGGTGCAGGCACGCCCGATGACGCGAACTTTTAAAGTCCCCGGTGTGCGCCCCGACTGAGCGATGAAGGTGCCGTTGCTCCTCCCGCTTATCTCTCCCTACACCCCTCCTCAGGAACTTTGCAGGCAGATTGCTTCTATCTGTGCCCATCTCTTCTACTGCCAACTCCAGATTTTGATCCTTCCATCTTGCTGCTCCTTATGCCTGGAACAAACTACCTGAGTCTGTACATCAGGCTTCATCTCTGGCCCTTTTCAAATACAGGCTGAAAACACCTCTTCGAGGCTGCCTTTGGATCCTAATCCACTTAGGGGGATGTTTACTAAAGTGCGTTAAACGTGACTAACGCGCGTTATACGACGTTAATGACCGTAAGTGCCGTATAACGTGCGTACCGACGCGCTAACGACCGTTAACGTCATACTACGCGCGTTAACCGTAGTTAACGATCGTAAACCTCCGCGGCGCGTTAAAACAGCGCAGAAGGTGGAGAGTGGGCGGAGAGAAGGGGTCAATGGGCGGAGAGTGGGCGGGGAGAGGCTCCCCTCATACTAACGCGCTGTATTTCAGAGCTCAAGTCCAACGCGAATGAAAACCTGTCGTTAAAGGCATTTAAAGGGAAGAGAAACCATTTCCGTCAGCAATGTACAGAAAAACCGGGAAAACCCACAAAACGTGAGCAGTGTGATACATGTGCACAGAACAAAATTTCACATAAAACGTTAAAAATGACCACAAGAAACATTTTAAAAAGCAGAATTCAGCTGGGCAACAGTGATAGCAATGGGCAACAAGGAACAACACTCCCTGGAAAGCACCAAAATAAAAGGAAATGATGTGTGGAAGGATCTACGCTCCGCAGACCCTTTCAAAGAGCATTACATTGTAATGGAGCTGTCCTGGGCGTGTGGTGTAATGTTTCCCAATGATATCATTGTTGCCCAGCTTGGTTATGGGTGTGTGCCCCTTTTGTTAGGTCTTTTCTGAGGTTTATGTGCACCTTTGTCTGCATACAAGGTAAATGAGGCCACAGTAAACCTGTTGCAGAGCAGGGTTTCTGACTCGTCAGGCCGGTTTAACTAACTCCAGGGACTGCACTGTCTCTGTGGCCACAGTGTGGTGCAACAGACACAGCCAGTGCCTGTAAGACCAGAGGGTCACAGATTCAAATCCCAGTTGGGGCTCCTGCCAACCCAGTCCCCATTGCTTTACCCACCACTAAACAGTGATAGTAAAGACACTCCTTTAGTGCAGAGAACATACGCAAGGCCTATATTTTACCACACCAAACACAGACACCAGAAACAGGCACATTACCTAAAGCAGAGTCCCGCAAATGCAGTCCTGGAGGGCCCCACACCATTCCGGTGTCATGCTGCCTCTAATAAAGATGCCTGTGCTGCATAGCTATGCACCACCCCCATGGTATGCAGATGTAGCTCATGCATATTTATGAGGGACAGCATGAAAACCCGAACAGTGTTTGGAACACCAGGACTGGAGTTGGGGAACTCTGCCGTAAAGCAGCAGCCAACAGGGCCACACACACCCACAGGCCCCATTGGCCAATGCCAGCTGGAGAGGCAAGACATTGGGCCCTGCCTGTATCTGCCAATACTAGCAGTTGCATACCTTAGCAATGCCACCCTACACCTGGGTATATGGTACACAGCTATCAAACGTTTCCTCTGATAACTGGCAGATATCAATTCCTACGTTAAGCACATTTTGCTCATTGAGCTCCACCATAACAATCATTCTGATGTCTGCGGTGTGTGCTGCAGGTCTGGTCTCTGACAGTGTTCACCACCCTGGGGAGTGACCCCCCAACAGTCTTGTGTACCATATCCATGCCTGTACTATGCCCAGGACTGGTGTGGTGGGTATGGCTGCTGACCACCTCTATAGTAGCACAATGCTGGCATAGGTGTGGGGGTGGCTGTCTGTCTATCCAGTGTGTGGTGGCTGCAAACACCTTCAACAGCCCACACTGCCAGCACTGTTGCCAGTATTGGGCTGTCAATGTGCATAATGAGGAGCAAGGTACCATGGGTATAGGCCGGACAGGGTGGCCTGGCCAGGGTGCATCTGCACAGGGCATAGGGCAGTGACAGGCACATTGTAGTGCCCGGCCACCACCTACACAGACAGGGTGACCTCAGTATATCCTGCTGAGAGATCACTCTCACCCTGACTGTGCAGTGACCACAGCATGGCTAGGCACTCCCATAGTGCTATCTAGTATTTCTCTCATGTGATAAATATGGGTTTCCTTTTGGGGCTCAGTCACTGATGTATCTGCTTGCTGTGTATGCTGACATCCCAGTTCTGGGTGCAGGCATCTCCACTGGGCACTAGCAGACTGTTTGCAGCTGGTAGGTGTTGTGATGGAGTGGCTTGCACCAGGGGAATATCAGATAGTGGTGGGGTGCAGTATACCATATCCAGGCCTAATGTCTGTCTGCTATTGTGTTATGGCTGTGTACAGAGCTGCATTGACTGCCCTGTGGGGTGTCTGTTCCCCAGCAGGACTAGGGCTCATGTTCCCCTCTACTGCCACCGTTGCAGGGAGGTAGACTGGATCTCTTGATAGGAGACCCTGTTTGCCACCCTCAGCCCTGGGGGAGGGGTGTGGTGGTGCATGGGGGCTACACCTGACTGAAACAGACAGAGATGTCCAAGGTGTTCCTGCAGAAACTACCTATCTCACACAGTAACACTGCTTTGGACCTGTGCCATGGTCTCTTTCAGCCATGGACGGTGCTGTGGACCTAGTGCTGGGTGCCTCACTGCACCCTTAGGGTGAGCACAGTACCCGCACAATGTGACGGTGTGTAGCTACTCTGTGCCAGTACAACACACGGTCGGTACCCCCTATCAGGCCGAGGTGCTGTGGGGGTGCACATGGTCAGTTCTCCCTACCAGGCCGAGGTGCTGTGGGGGTGCATTCCCCATGGTGTGTATCTGTGGACAGCTGATTTGCATGTGCAGTGCATCATGGGTGTGACTGGCCCAATCCCACCCTGTGAAACACCAGCACCTGCTCACAGGCTCTGCTAAACCATAGGCCATCACACGTACATCTGTTAGCATAATGCATAGGTGCAGGACACCCTACAAAGTCTGTAATATAAGATGCCCACACTGGTAAAAACACACGTACCCACGCACGTAAACAAACACGTACCCACGCACGTAGAAACACACGTACCCACGCACGAATGTACGCGCGCAGCTATGCACGTACCAATGCACGCACCAACGTACGTGGCTAGGCACACTCCGAGGGTGTTTTTCTGACACCAATACTCAGCGTAACGAAAAACATGCCTCCTCTTTCCTTCTGTAATGTACAGGATGATGCCTGAGACAGCCTTTTGCGTTAGGCACATGGGGCTCGAACCCATGCTGCCTGTAACAGCGGTCAGTACCGTAACCATTGTGCTACAGCTCTGTTTCAGTGCTTTGTGTCTGTACGTCTTCTTACGATTAACGCGCAGTAACGCGGCACGGTGCCCGGTAACGCTCGTTAATTTTTCTAACGCGCGGTAGTGGTAACGATGTACCGCCCATGTCCTTATTTGGGGTTTCTTTCACTACCGCGGCTCCTAACGCGAATTGCACTAACGCAGTTTAGTAAACATACCCCTTAGTCTCCTATGTGTTTCCTTACCATTCCCCTAGATATATCCCTGTCCTCAGCTGTTGTGTTGTCTATCTTGACTAGATTGTAAGCTCTGATGAGCAGGGACCGTCTTATACATATGTCTGTATAGCACTGCGTATGCCTTGTAGCGCTATACAAATGATCAGTAGTAGTAATACCACAGGCATCAGAGACCTGTGCTATGCTACTGTATCAATTTACAAAAATGCCTTACAGTAGGGTCTCAAATAGAGATGACAAGCCTTGAGATTAATATACGTCTACCAGAGGTTGGTCTGTTTTGACAAAAGCCTACTACAGGATGCGAATCATCAGGAGACTGAAACCACTCCTCGCCCCAGAACACTTCCGTACCGTCTGTCAAGCACTGATAACCCCAATACTGGACTTCTGCAATCCGATATACCTTGGACTACCGAAACAAGCTCTCAAACCACTCCAGCTGGCACAAAACACTGCAGCTCGAATCATATCCGGAGCCGCAAGGCAGGAGCACATCACACCTACATTAAAGGACTTACACTGGCTCCCAATCAGTGCTCGCATCAGATACAAGACTATCATAAACCTATTTAAGATAAATCAGCACACATCAGCCAACAGCCTCCACACGCTCATACAACCGGAAACCAGCGCACGTCCTAGAAGAAGTCAAACACGCAACCGAGTCAGTACCCCAATTGAATACAAACACACACGCAAGGACACAACAGACAGAGCTCTCTCCATGGCTGCTCCAACAATATGGAACAATCTACCGGACGATCTAAGGGCAAATCCAGACCTCAAAGACTTCAGAAAACAGCTGAAAACCATGCTGTTCATAGAGCACTATGGTCACATCACATAACCTAAGAGAATGTATAACAGCACTCCAATCCTCCTAATCTCTGTATGTATATAAAATGTGTTTTTAGCACCACTGTAAATAGCCCACCTTGTACATAGCTCAAACGAATCAAGCACCCAACACAGCCCTCACACTTCTAAGTTTCACCCTCACTGCATGTATAACACACACACTTTACCTGATTGCTTGCTGTGATACCACCTTGATTATTAAGATAAGGCGGTTTAGAAATACTGTTAAATAAATAAATAAATAAATAAATAAAAAACAACATGCATACTAGTGACCTCTCATAGACTAATCCCTCTTCTCAATTCATTTCATTGGCTTCCTATCCATTTTCACATCCAGTTCAAACTTCTATTACTTACCTATAAGTGCCTTCATTCCTACATCCTCCTGGGGAACTCTGTTCTTCTGGCAGATTCCTTTTATCTGTGCCCTTCTCTTCCACTGCTAATTCCAGATTTCTATCTTTCTACCTTGCTGCTCCTTATGCCTGAAACTACCCGAGTCAGTGCATCAGGCTCCATCTGTGGCCCTGTTTAAATCCAGACTAAAAACTCACTTCTTTGAGACCGATTTGGGATCCTTATCTCCCTAGTCTCCAGCCCACTTCTGTTGGGTTTCATTAACATTCCCCTAGATATATCCTAATCCCCAGTTGTGTTGTCTGTCTTCTTGACTAGACTGTAAGCTCTTAGGAGAAGGGACTGTCTCCTAGGTGTCTCTGTACAGAGCTACATACGCCTTGTAGCACTATATAAATGATTAGTAGCAGAACATAGTATGGTAATATGACATCTTCCTCACAGCGAATTCCTCTGTCTGCAGGCTCAAGAAATAAAGTTAGACCTTAAAAAAAAAAACCCTCCACTGGCCTATACCATTTGCAAAGATAGGGAGGAGAGATTGAGAAGACGCGATTACTTTCTAGGAAATAATATCGGGGTTCGCAGCATTTTGAAATTACACCTTTGCAGGAGTAGAGCGTAATAGCATTTCTGTTACTGTGTCCCTCCCCCTCCACTCGTCGTTTGTGCTGTTCCGGTAGCGCTGGAGAGTCCAGTTGGGCGTGGGCGTCGTGTGTCCCAGCCTAGCGCCGCCGCTGCCGCTCCTAGCTCTATTTACGCGCTTGCAGCAGCTGCAGTATCATGGCTTATCCCGGGGCTGGCGGCCACTACCAAGGAGTGGTAAGTCTGTGCGCTGCCTGTTTGTCCATGTACTGCAAAGGAGCGGAGACAAACGGCAGTCTCGGGGGCATGCAGGTTCAGCGGTCAGTGCAAAGCGTGCTTCCTAAAGTCCTAGTACAATTTTATTTTCCTGGATAACTCTAAGTCGGATAGTTTTGGGGATATCTTCATTTTATTTTATTTTATTTTATTGGGGGGGGGGGTTGCTTTGCTGGTTTATATCATTAGTATTTTAAGTGTTTTAAAAGCTTCTCTTTGAATTTAGTTGCAACGGAACACTGATCCTGCTCAGAAGTACTCTGTTACCGTGTAGGCATATAACATCCAAGGAGTGATATTTCGTATAAAAATGCGCGCAACTCGATTTAGAGCAAAGCTTTAGAAAATCGCAGAATAACTAGAAAGCTGCAAAAGCATCAGCTTCGCTTAAAATCTGCATGTAAAATGAAAGGAGTACATGTCGGCTGCGTTTGACTTTGGTGGTGGCCTTCTGTGTGTGTATATATATATGCTGTTTAGCTATCTACGGATGTAGTATTTTTTTTAAAGCTATTGTGATTCGAAGAATAGAAAGGCAAGGGCAGACTTATTAGGCGTCGCAGGATCATGATTTCGTTTTCCTGTCCCAGATGTGTCTCTACAGTGTGATGCCCTGGCCCAGGAGTACAGACAGATCCATTACTACCATGGAATGCACAAAATGAATCTATTTGCATGCATTAATGCTGTAAGGGACTAACACATTTGCAGCTGCAGTATGTAACTTGATTTATGGAGTTTTGACTAGATTGCGTTAGATTTAATTACTTGTCTTTCCGAATCTGAGCCTAGAATCTTTGTGAGTGGGCAATCTAAAAGTCCATGAAATTCAATAAGTTCAAAAGTGTACACTTGTGGTGTGACACAATGGCACATTTCCCCAAATGGCAGAATTGGGCATGTTGGGGTGTATGTCATTAAGGGGTTTGGGGGGAGAGTGCATGTCATGGAGGGTGTCGAGTGTCCATATAAATGTATAAGTGTATTATGGGGACTGCAGGTATGTGCATGAGTCATGGGGAGTGTTTGTGACTGGGTGTGTCTGTCGTCATAGGCAGTTTTAGGTGCTGCTTGTGTGTGTGTGTGTCTCTCATGATACCCTCTCCTCCCCCGCTCCATCTCTCTCATACCTCCTCCCATATGCCTTCTCCCAGTCTCTCCTCTTCCCCCCCCCCCCCCTTCCATCCAGTAGTAGTTCTACTCATGGCTTCTTCCCCCTGGCTGTAGCTTCTGAAAAAATGTGAGATTTCACAGTTCTCCACCACCGGGCTCAATTACAAAGAGAGCCCATCATGGTGTGGAAACTGTGCTACTGCATTTTCTCTGAGCAAACAGATGCATGTTTGTTTGCGCGTGCTTATGGGAAGACAGGTTCCCTGCCACCTGAAGCCCTGAACCCTCGACAGTAGGCACTGTGGGGGTCATTCTGAGGTATAAATAGGGATGTACGCCCTGCCTGGATGTACATCCCCACTATTCGTCCCCCTTGCTGTCCCTGTGCAAGGCTTCTGAAGCCTTAGACAGGGGTGGGCTGGAGGCAGAGCAAGGGTGGTGTGTGGGTGGGCTCATCACCCCGGATGTACAGGGCCGATTCTGAGGTCGGCTTTGTACGTCCTGGGTCGGCCTTCTACATGGGGGACTTCGGTGGAATAAGTCCCCCTGCACGTCTGGGGACAGTGGAGGCCAATGGGGACAGGAAGGTGAGGGGGTGCAGCCCGATCCTGGCCATGGTAGACTCGATCAGGGATTGGGCTGCGGGGAAAGGTGGGCACTGACCTGCGGCTGGCAATCGTGGCTATTGAATGGAGCCGTGATGCCAGGGTGACGAGATGCCATGGCATTGCGGCTCCATTCAAGAGCCTGACTGAGTTAGCTGGGGATTTGTAGGGCGTGGTGCCCTTCAGAATCGGGGGCATAGTTGACGGAGTGTTTCTATCTTGAGGTAAATGGATTTAGTGACATTGCTGATGTGAGATTGCATACTCGGTTGCTGGTCAATGGTGGTTCCAAGGTATCGAATCTCTTGTTTTTACCTCAAGGTCTGCGTTGTTCGCCTTCACGATTGGTGGTGGAATGAATGATTGGTCTCTGGTTATGAATAACACTTCAGGTTTTTTTACAGTTGACCATAAGGTTGCGTTTAGGGAGCCACTGGAAGACTGTATCGAAACAATTTAGTAATTTGGCATAGTTGGTTTTGTCTGTGGAGAAAGGGGCATATAACATGTCATCCATGTATATATAAGCAAGGGAAAGAGAGGTAAACCGGCTCCACTCGGGGGCCCAAGCCTACTTGGGTAGCGATTGCAGTAGATAACAATATAACTATTGCGTCTCAAATTGTGTCTAAAGTTATTACCTTAGGGCGATTAACTCAAAAAGAAAAAGTAGGGACTTCAGCAGGAGCTAGAAAACCTTGAGTACCTTGAAGCAGGGCTTGCAGGTCAAGCTGTCGGGAACCCTCTGCCGCCAAACCCACTCTGACGCCCTTGCTCTCACTCTCCGCCGCAGCCTCTTCTGCTTCCCGCCATGCCCCAGCAGAGACACCGCATTCCAGCTTGCACACTGGAGAAGCCTGAGAGGCAAATGGAGAAAACGCCGGAGGCAGCGACAGGGACCCTGTATCAGGAGAGAGCGTGGTGTCCAGGCACTCAGGAGAAGTCGCCTCCTCTAGTGAACCTCCATGCCCGTCTCTGATCTCCTGGATCATTCCTTCATTCAAATGAACAAACCGATCCATGGGGCTGCTGACGGTCTCGGGCGGGTATACCCTCAACTTGCCCTTCCGTTTAGGCATGGTCTACACAGCGTTCACTCCAACGGCCATCTTGATTAGACCACTCCCCCCGTCCATATCTTTTTTTTTAAACCCAGCTTTTACCACATCCTCCAGTGACGAATTCCAGAGTTCGATTATATACGCATTGAGTGAAAAGGAATTTTCTCTTATTAGTCTTAAATGGATTACGTTGTAGCCTCATTACATGTCTCCTAGTTTTCCTCCTTTTTGAAGAGAGAACCGATCTACCTTTACCTATTCTACTCCATTCATGATCTTATAGACCTCTAGCATATCTCCCCCTCAGCCATTTTTTTTCCAAGTTGAAGAGCCCTAACCCTTTATCCTTTCCTCATAGGGGTATCCTTCCATCCCCTCTACCATTTTGGTGTCTTTTCTCTGTACCTTTTCTAATTCTGCTATATCCTTTTTAAGATATGATGACAAGAATTACGCACAATATTCAAGGTGTGGTTGTACCATGGAACGATAGAGGCATTGTAATATCCTTGGTTTTATTCTGCATTCTTTTCTTTATGATACCTATAATTCTATTTGCTTTCTTTGCTGCCACTGTACACTGGGCAGAGGGTTTAACATATCCACAGTGATGCCAGATCCTTTTCCTGGGTGGTGGTTCCTAATGTAGAACCTTGCATCGTGTAGCTGTAGTTTGGCTTGTTCTTCCCTAAGTGCATAACTTTGCACTTGTCCACATTAAATATCATCTGCCATTTGGAGACCCAGTCTCCCAATTTATCAAGGTCCTTTTGAAAAAATTTTATAGTCTTTTTGTGTGTTAACAACTTTAAATAATTTGTATCATCTGCAAATTTTATCACCTCACTTGTTGTTCCCATTTCCAGATCATTTATGTTAAAAAGCAACGGGCTCGGCACAGATCCCTGGGGCACTCCACTATTCACCTTTCTCCATTGAGAAAATTGGCCATTTAGCCTTACTCTCTGTTTTCTTTTAACCAGTTCCTGATCCACAATAGTATATCCCATGGCTTTTTAATTTTCCCGAGTCTCTCATGAGGGACTTTGTCAAAGGCTTTCTCTAAAGGAAAAAAGGGGACTATTGTAGTTGTTGATATTTATTTTTATTTATTTATTTTATTTAAAGTCTCTTCTATACCGCACTATTCAGCATCAGCGCGGTTTACATTGAACAAAGAATTTACACATTTCCGATTGTACTTTGTGTTTACATTTGAACAGGAAGAAATAACTTGGATAACAGGGGTAACTATTTACAAATTAAGACAGGTAACTATTTACAAATTAAGACAGAATCATGAACATTTCTTGGTTTCAGCGTTATTGGTTTTGGGAGGTCTGTGAGGTGGTTGAAATAACTGCATTGGTTACTGGGTAATACAAGAGGAAGAGGTGGTGTTTCAAAGCTTTTCTGAATTGCAATAGATCCGGGATTGCTCGGATGTCTTGAGGGAGGCTGTTCCAACACCTTGGGGCACAGAACTTGAAAGCCCTGTCTGCTATTGCTTTGGTACAGTGTGAAATTGATTTTGGGACTACAAGTGTGTTGAGTGTTACTGACCGTCTGTCCCTATTTTGAGGTGTCACCTGGATCAGATCCGTTAGTGACTCAGATGAGAGCCCTTTGATGGCCTTGAATATCAGTAGTAATGACTTGTAAGTGAGTCTACTTCGTATCGGGAGCCAATGGAGTTGTTTTAGGATGGGTGAGATATGGTCTTTCCTGGATGCTCCATGTAGGACTCTTGCTGCGGCATTCATTGCCAGTTGTGGTGGTTGCAAGGTGGATTGAGGGAGCCCTTGTAGGATTGAATTCGCATAATCAAAATGTGGCATGATTAGGGCCTGATAGATGGTTCTGAAATCATTCGGCTCTAGCAGGGATCGTAGGTGTCTAAGGGAACGGATTTTATGGTATACCGCTCTTACAATGTTTCCAATGTGCGCCTTCATATCCAAGTGCTGGTCTAGAGTGACGCCGAGGTACCTGATAGTGGGTTTGGTCTGGAGGTCTGCATCCTTCACCTTCAAGAAAGACGGAGCAATGAAGTTTCGGAAGGACATATGGAAGGACATGGAAGGACAGACTAGATAGGCCATGTGGTCTTTTTCTGTCATCATATTTCTATGTTTCTAAAAGTCAGATACACTATATCTACCTGTTTGTTCACACCTTCAAAACAATATAAAAATTGGTGCTTTGGCTAAATCCATGTTGTCTTCCTGCCATTAAACCACGACTATCTACATGTTCAGTAATTTTTGTTCTTTTATAATGTTTTCTACCATTTTGCCTGGTACTGACGTCGGGCTCATTAGTCTGTAGTTTCCCGGATCATCCCTGAAACCCTTTTTAAAAATTGGCATTATATTGGCCACTCTCCACTCCTTGGGTACTACAGATGATTTTAATGATGGATCACAAATTACTAATAGTAGTTGTACGAACTCATATTTCAGTTCTTTCAGCATCCTGGGATGTATGCCATCTGGTTCAGGTGATTTGTTGCTCTTTAGTTTATCAATTAGCTGTATTACATCGTCCTGATTTATTGAGATTTGTTTCAATTACTCTGATGCATCATCTTTAAATACAATTTCTGGCATGGGTAAGTTTCCTTCATCTTCTAAAGTAGACTGTACACATATGTAAGAGACAGCCCATTCCCCACAGAGCTTACAGTGTGGCAGAAAGATAGTTATTTCCCATTGTGTTGTTGGGTGCTAGAGGCTTGATTAAGAAAAATATTAAAGCACACATTGATAAATTACCCATACATATTACATCTTATGAACTCCAGAAGGAGGTTCTCTTTGGCATGATGGGGTAAAAGGGACATTTTGGAGTTAAAGCTGATAAATCTGTGTTAAAATTCAGTGTTTTTGATAAGTCAGTCAGGTCTTAGTACAACCAGTGAGCTTTGTATTTACAGTAAGTCAAAGCAGAGTATAACTTAGCATAGAACATAAAGTAAGAGTAAGTAGATTTTGAAATAAATTTGTTTCTAGAGAGCTTTTTTTACTTAAATAAAATCAGAATATAGCTTAGCATAGAAGTAGAATAGTCTCCGAGTAGAAAGAAAAATAAACTTGTTTTTAGTGACCTTTACAAAAAGTCCTTCCAATTAGGAGGCAAAAGATCTGCAAATTTGCCTTAAATAGGTGTTAAAGGCAAGTGACAGACCAAAGGGGTAATTTAAAAGGCCTCTTCTATCAAACCAAGGGCTGTGTGAATCACCCAGGTTACATTAGAAGCACAAGAAAGAGCACTGTGTAGCAGCCAACTTTTAACAAGTTGTCTTTCCCTCCCTCCCAGACTCCCACCCACTCCTGGAATACTAGTAGCTTTATAGGTGCCCATATTCACTCTCAGGTGCAGTTGTTTATCCACATCAGGCATACAATAAGGACTTGAGATTAATTAATCTTGAGGTGAACAAAGTCCATTAAATGTATTAGGTATAGTTTTATTAGGTTTTGCTGGGGATACTTATACTAAGTAAGTAAACAACTTTAAATACCTAAACACACAACCTTAAAATTAAAATGCAGACAGTAGCCCAGCAGAAAGATGGGGGCTTTCCAGTCTTTTGCATTGAGTGTCATATGTATGATTTTCTCCCAATTGCTGAAGGGTCTTAAGTGTGCACTAGGTGCAAGGAGCTCTTTGCTCTCAGGGAATGAGTCTGATCTCTGGAGGCTAGAATAGTAGACTTGGAGGACATAAGAAAACAGAAAAATACATAGATGAGACCTACAGGGATGTAGTACTGAAGTCCCACCTCCAGTCTGGCAACATCCCTCTTGCCATGGAGGAGAGAAGTCACGTGGCAGGAAGTGATCCTGTAGCTAGGACCTGCCCTCCAGTGGATGTAAAACACTCTCGCACCAAAGAGGTTTTTCCAGGGCCATGTGCCCTTGAGGGAAGGGTTAGGACAGCCGTTATAGTTAGTGATTTGATCATTAAGCATGTAGATACGTGGGTGGCTGGTGGACTTGAGGATCGCCTGATAACATGCCTGCCTGCTGCGAAGGTAGCAGACCTCACGCTGCCACCTAGACAAGGTCTTAGTGCTGGGGAGGAGTCTGCTGTCTTGGTACATGTTGGTACCATTGACATAGGAAAGTGTGGTAGAGAGGTTCTGGAGGCCAAATTTAGGCTTTTAGGTAGGAAGTTGAAATCCAGAACTTTCAGGGTAGCATTCTCCAAAATACTTTTTCATGCGCAGGACCCAAAAGGCAGGCAGAGCTTCGGAGTCTCCATGCGTGGATGAGACAATGGTGCAAGGAAAAGGGTTTTGGATTTGTTAGGAACTGGGCAACATTCTGGAGGGGCTTTTTCAAAGGGATGGGCTCCACCTTAACTGGGATGGAACCAGGCTGCTGGCATTAACCTTTAAAAAGGAGAGAGAGCTGCTTTTAAACTAGATATTAGGGGAAAGCTGGCAGTCTCCCAAGAGTGCATGGTTTGGAACAATGGATCCTTGAAGGATACTAGGAAAAGATTTAAGTTAGGGCATATCAGCAGAGAGGTTCCAATAAAGACAAAAGTAACCCAAATGCCCTTAAGTACAGAGCAGACAGAGCTTAAAGATTCCAAATTACCCCTGCCTACCGATAACCAGATTAATATGAACAAAACACAGCCTCTAAAATGCTTTATGCAAATACTAGAAGTCTAATAAATGAGATGGGAGAGTTAGAATATATAGTACTAAATGAGAATCTAAATATGATTGGTATCTGAGACATGGTTGAAGGAGGACAACCAGGAGGACACTGATTCCTGGGTACAAACTATATCATAATGATAGAGCAGATCAAATTGGTGTGGAGGGGTTGCACTCTTGTTAGAGAGGGCATTGAGTCTCAAAGGATTAAAGTTTTGCAGGAAACAAAATACACTGTAGAATCTCTATATGGATTGAAATTTACATTTAAAAAGGAGAAGGGGAAAGCAATGGCAGTGGGGGTGTACTGTTGACCCACCTGGCCAAAATGAACAAATGGTTGATGAAATGCTCAAAGAAATCAAGGAAGCTAACAAGTTACAGCACAGTAATAATAATGGGTGATTTCAATTACTCCGGTATCAACTGGATCAGTGTCACCATGGTAGGACATGTTAGGGAGATAAAGTTCCTAGATGAAATAAATTACTACTGCTTGGAGCAGTTGGTTCATGAACCTACAAGAGGGGAAGCCATTTTGGACTTAGTCCTTACTGGAACGCAAGATCTGGTGCAAGAGTTAAGGGTGCTGGGGCCACTTGGCAATAGTGATCATAGCATTATCGCGTTTGATTTAATAAAGGGAGGAAAGACTGCACAGTAATACGTTTTAACTTTCAAAAGGGAGACTATGATAAAATGAGGAAAATAGTTAAGAAAAAGCTAAAAGGAGCAGTTGCAAAGGTTAAAGAATTACATCAAGCATGGGTGTGTTAAAAATACTTTCTTGGAAGCCCAGACCAGCTGTATTCCATGCTTTAAGAAAAGTGGAAGGAAGTCCAAAAAAACCCCCTGGTGATCAGAGAAGCTGCTGTTGCCAAAAAAAAAAAAAAAGCATCTTTCACGAAATGGAAAAGGGAGCCAAATGACAAACTGGAAACAACATAAGCACTGGCAAGTTAGATGCAAGGCATTGATAGGGCAGGCAAAGAGAGAATTTGAGAGGAAGCTTGCTGAAAAAGTCATTATCCATTTTTTTGCTTCTACAAGTGCATTCGTAGCAAAAAACCTCAGAGTCAGTTGGACCATTAGATGATAGAGGTGACAAGGCCATAGCGGAGAGACTGAATGAATTCTTTGCTTCAGTCTTTACTGAGGAAGATGTAGGGATGTTACCCATGACTGAAATGTTGTTTAAAGGTGATGCCACAGAAGAATTGAAAGAAATATCGATACACTGGGAAGATGTATTACAATTACTTGATAAACTGAAACTGGACCGGATGGTATACATTCAAGGTGTTGAAAGAACTGTAATATGAGATTACAGATGATTTTAATGATAGTAGGTCTGCAATTCCTGAAGATTGGAGGATGGCTGATATAATGCTCATTTTTAAAAAGGGTCCCGGGGTAATCTGAGAAACTACAGACCTGTGAGCCTGATGTCAGTACCGGGAAAATGGTAGAAACCATTATAAAGAACAAAATTACTGAACATGTAGATAGTCATGGCTTGATGGGAGACAGCCAACATGGCTATAGCCAAGGAAGGTCTTGTCTTACTAATGTGTCATGGTGTTTTGTTTTTGTTTTGAAGGTATGAATAACCAGGTAGACAAAGTTGAGTCAGTTGATACACTATATCTGGCTTTTCAGAAAGCCTTTGACAAGGTCTCTCATTGGAGACTTTTGGCAAAATTTAAAAAGTGATGGGATAGGAGGCAGTGTACTATTGTGGATCAGGAAATAGTTAAAAGATACAAAGCAGAGGCCAATTATCCCAATGGAGAAAGGTGAATAGTGGGGCACCACAGGAATCTGTGCTGGGTCCGCTGCTTTTTAACATAGTCATAAATGACCTGGAAATGGGAATAACAAGTGAGGTAATAAAATTTGCAGAGGACACAAAATTATTCAAAGTTGTTAAAACCCAAGAGGATTGTAAAAAATTGCAAGAGGACCTTGATAAATTGGAAGACTGGATGTTCAAATGGCAGATGAAATTTAATGTGGACAAGTGCAAAGTTATGCACCTAGGAAATAAAAAAAAAAACACAAAAAACAAACAAACAAACAAAAACCTATGGTTACATGATGCAAGGTTCCACATTAGGAACCACCACCCAGGAAAAAGATTTAGGCATCATCATGGATAACATGTTAAAATTCTCTACCCAGTGTGCAGCAGCGACGAAGACAGCAAATAGAATGTTAGGTATCATAAGGAAAGGAATGGAATGGAGAATAGAACAAAGGATATTATAATGCCTCTGTATCATTCCATGGTGCGACCATACCTTGAATATTGTGCACAATTCTGGTCGCCGTACCCTTTTTAAAAGGATATAGCATTATTGTACATAGTTTGAGTTAATATGTATTTAGTTTCCCCGTTTTCTCCCCCATGTTCAATTCCCTGTTATTTGTAAACTCAATGTTATTTGTATACATTGCAGTATTCTTGTTCGATGTACACCGCGCTGATTTTAATAGCGCGGTATAGAAGAAAATGTTAAATAAATAAATAAATTAGAAAAGGTACAGAGAAGAGCTATCAAAATGGTAAAGGGGATGAAAGGATACTCCTATCAAGAGAGGCTAAAATAGTTGGGGCTCTTCAACCTGGAAAAGAGACGGATGAGGGGAGATATGATAGAGGTCTATAAATTAATGAATGGAATGGAACGGGTAAACGTAGATCGACTGTTTTATGCCATCAAAATATAGAAAGACTAAGGGATATGCAGTGAAGCTACAGTGTAACCTGTTTAAGACTAATAAGAGAATATTTTTTTCACTCAACATGTAATCAAACTCTGGAATTTGTTACTGGATGATGTAGTAAAAGCTGTTAGTGTAGCTGGGCTTAAAAAAATGTTTGGACGAGTTCCTGGAGGAAAGGCCCATAAACCATTATTAAAGGGGACCCAGGATATCAATGCTTGCCCCAATACAAGCATTGTGGAACCCATGTCTTTTAGTGAAACTGCTAGGTACTTGTGACCTAGATTGGCCACTGTTTGAAAAAGGATATTGGGTTTGATGGACTTTGGTCTGACTCAGTATGGCATATCTTATGTTCTTATAGCAGATAAACTCCATACTATCTATTATGTCTGCCCATCTATAAGAACTGTTTAGTTCTATAATCCCTTTCTCTCCTTCAGAGATCCTCTTTCTCATGCTTGTTTGAATTCAGAACAGTTCTTGTCTCCACCACCTCCAATGGGAGGCTGTTCCATGCATCCAACACCCTTTCCTAAAGAAATATTTTCTCAGATTACTCCTGAGTCTATCCCTTTTTTTACCTATATCTTATGACCCCTCATTCCAGAACTTCCCTTCATCTGGAAGAGAGCTATCTGCTGTCCATTTCTTCCATGGAGTTATTTAAATGTCTCTATCACATTACCCTTCTCCCACCTTTCCTCTGAAGTACACATATTGAAATCTTTAAGCCTTTCCCCATGTGCCTTATGCCAAAGAACACCAATCATTTTAGAAACTATCCTCTGGAGCAACTCCATCCAGTTTATATCATTTTAGAAACTATCCTCTGGAGCAACTCCATCCAGTTTATATCATTTTGAAGATGTGGTCTCCAGAATTGCACCCAGTACTCCAAATGAGGTCTCACTGGAGACTTGTACAAATGCACTGCTACCTCCTTTTTCCTGCTGGCCATTCTTCTCCCTAGGCGCAAAAACTGCCTTCTGGCTTTTGCGATTGCCTTTTCTACCTGTTTGGCCACTTTATGTTCATCTGATAAGATCACCCCCAAGTCCCAATCTTCTTTCATACATTGAAATATTTTGCTTCTTATTGTATACCAGTCCCTTGGTTTTGCAGCGCAAATGCATAACTTGCTTTTTTTTTTTTTTAACATTGATTCTTAGCTGCCAGATTCTCAACTGTTCTTCAAGATTCTCTAGATCCTTTCTCATGTTATTCACACCTTCCAGGAAGTCTACCCTGTTGCAGATTTGAAGCAGAGGAAGCTGGGAGCCAGGGCAGGCCCATCCACTAGACTGCCACCTAGGGTGGCAGATCTCTGTGGGCGGTAAGCCATGTGCTTTGGCACACATGGCCTGCCGCCCCAACCCCCATATGCACCAAGTCGTGCTTCACTGCTGATGATTCCAGCGGCAGGCGCAGACGGCTAGGATCGGCGACAGGCCATGTGCTTTGTTACACATGGCCTGTCGCTTCTGAACCCCTGAAGTTATGTCAGGGGTGGGGTCAAAAGCAGCAGGCCATGTGTGCCGAAGCACATGGCCTACCACCGAGCCAAGCCGCACCCCCCTAAACCCGCTGCCGTAATCGGCAGTAGCTCGGCTCAGCACAGGGGGGAGGGGGGACGGCTTGGTATGCAGGGAGGGGGCAGAATGGCCAGGGCTCCTACCTAAGGTGGCAGAAACCTTTGGGCTGGCCCTGCTTGGGGGCCAGTCTACTTCTGTGCTTAGGCTGACCTGGGAGATATGGGCACAGTCGGAGGACTCCCAAAAATGCAGAAAAGTGCAAGGAAGTTCTATTGGAATCTGTCTTGTAGGAAGGGAGTTTTCTGCATTTTTTTGGCAGGGATGATCTCCTTGAACTTATAGTTGAACAACTAAGGCATTGAAGATAGGTGAGGAGCTTCCAGTGATCCTATCCTTAGAGGAACATGAAGGCTACAGAGCCTTTCCCAGCCATCTAACCATAAAGGGCATGGTGGTGAAAGAATGGGAATACAACCAGGCACCTGGTCAGGGATGCCCAAGTCGCTGGGAAAGCACTATTTTTGGCCTAATGCCGATTTGGAGGGGATGTTGAAACTACTGAAGGTGGATGCATTGTTGTCTGCCATCTCTTGTAGAACTAGTATTCCAGTGAAGGGAAGAGTTGCCTTAACCATTTCCCTGTCCTGTAAATCTCTTGACAAAGCTATCCTTTGAGGTATCAGGATTGTCACCGCAAGCAGTGGTCTGTAGGGGATATGTTGTGATGTCTTCTGTAGACCCGCTTGCTGCAACCTTGGAGGAGATCTCCTTTTCAAAGTTTTCAGGCCAGGCAAGACCTTTCACAAAAAAAGAACTACTCCAATAAGTGGTCTTTTTGTGGTTCCTGGACCAAGGGATCCTGATATAACCCTGGGGCACAAGGAAGATCCCATGTCCCATGATAGCATAAAGGCCCAAATGGTAGTGCCAGTGGAGGGGTAACTGGCTGTGTTCTACCCACAGTGGGTGTTGGGATATAGTTTGCATGGGCTATGCCCTGATTTGAAGGTATCCATCCAGGACAAATTTCTGAGCCTTTACTTATTTGGCTCAGAAACTTGTCAAGTTTGAGAATACTTCGGGCTTGTGAGCAGGAAGTGGAGACTTGTACTCACACTGTGGCTGCTGTAGAGGAAGATGTTAAGCAATTAAAGGAGATCTCTGCAAACATTTCTAAGAGTAATATAGCCTTAATAAACTAGAAAACATATATTACAATGCTTAGACATTTTTTCTAAGAATATTAAATTTTCCCACGTTTTCTAATGTTTCTGGTTTTAAATCTGTTCAGAAACTGTCTTAAAGAAATATTGGGACCTGACGCAAACCAGGAGGTAGAAACTGCAACAAGGTCAAATGTGGTTGACTAAATAGGCCCAGGATGAGAGAATATTCACAGGTCCTAGGATTAATTGTATCAACTATCAATGTTGTACCCTAGGCCAGGATGCACATGAGTCTGTTGCAACAGTTGCTGCTGTCTAAGTGGGCACCCAGCTCACAGAATTATGAAGTAAGACTTGTTTTGGGAACAGAGGTGAGATCCAGCCTGAAATGATAGCTGCCATAGGGAGACCTTAAGAAAGGGGTACTGTTGGAGCCTTTCAAAGGATAGTACTCTCCGAAAAATGCAACCTTACAAGGTTGGAGGGGCCCAATGCCAAGGCTACCCTGCTCAAAGTCAGTGGTTGGTATGCAAGGGAGCCCATCCATCAATAGGCTAGAGATGAGCTATTCACTTGGACTGGCTCTCTTTCTTCCACTAATTTAGGGAAGGCAGTATGAGTTCTCTCCAGCAAAAACATGGCAGTGGCTTATGTGAACACAGGACATACCAGGAGTCATTGGGTTAAAGTGGAAGTGTCATTGATGTAGATGAAGCACCATTTGGTGGCTCTGTCAGCTGTACATATATACCAAGGAAGAAGAGGCAGTAGAGCCCGGTTGCAAAATGAGTGTGCAAAATTGAAGCTGCTACTACTACTGAATATTTGTATAGCGCTACAGGGTGTATGCAGCGCTGCACAAATACATGTAAAAGACGGTCCCTGCTCATCGGAGCTTACAATCTAATAGACAGACATCACAGTAGCTGTAGACATGGGATACAGCTAGGGGGAATGGTAAGGAAACACAAAGGACATTAGGCGAGTCAGATCCAAAAGCGGCAGTGAAGGTGAGTTTTCAGCTTGGATTTGAAAACTGTCAGAAGGCGCCTGACATACAGACTCAGGTAGTTTTGTTCCAGGCATAAGGAACAGCAAGGTAAAAGGAGCTAAGTCTAGAGTTAGCAATAGAAACGATTTGTCACGAGCAAAGTTCCTGAGGGGAGGTGTAGGAGAGAGAAGAGAGGAAAGTTAGTAAGGAGCTGCAGAGTGAATGCACTTACAGGTCAGCAGGAGAAGTTTGAACTGGATGCAGAAATGGATAGGAAGCCAATGAAGAGATTTGAGAAGAGGGGTAATATGAGCATGACAAGGCTGGCAGAAGATTAGCTGCGAAGCAGTGTGTTGGAGAGAGATGACTCGGAGGGAGACAAGCAAGTAGCAGGTTACAATAGTCTAGACAAGAGGTGACTAAGGAGTGGATAAGTGTCTTAGTAGTATGTTCAGAAAGGAACGGGCGAATTTTGTTGATGTTGTAGAGAAAGAAACAGCAGGTTTTAGCTTTCAGTTAGATTTGTGTGGAGAAGGAAAGAGAGGAGTCGGACAACCCCAAGGCTGTGAGCTGAGGAGACAGGGAGGAATAGAGTTTTCCACAGAAAAAGGAGGAAGGGGAGAGGCGAGTTTAGGGGGAAACCCTCCTCTCCCTCTGCACATGTTCACGAGGCATTGCTGGTTGGACGTGCAGGCTGCTGCAGTTGAATGGTTTAGGGCTTTGGTGCTTTAGGCTGGACTTTGTCGTCCCTCCCGCTTGAAGGCACTACTTTGTTACATACCACGTGTAACTGGACTGTCCTGCAGGTATGATTAGGAAGGTGAAATTAAACCTTACCTGCTAATTGTCTGTCCTTGATTATCTCCAGTCCAGGACCCTCCCTTTCTTTTGGTGCATTGTACGATGAGTTCTTTCAGTTGGGCTACCTAATTGGCTCTGCAAGGGCATGAGTAGAGATGAAGATTCTAAATGTAAACCGGGGAGGGCTTCTTAGCTAGATCACCCTGATGCCAGATCTGGCTCTTGCTCTTGCTCTGTACATTAGTGCTATAAAACTTAAAAAAAAAAAAAATAATGGGAGCACAAGAGTTGAGCTCACGATTGAGTAGCGTGTTGCTTCTGAGTTCCACAGACACTCTTTAGAGAAGGGTTCACTTGGTTTTGGTTTAGTTTGAATGGTATTTGGTTTAGGGGAGCAGCATACTGCTTTGTCAATAGTAGACTGGATCCTGGAGCTGAAGGGGTAGCTGTTATACTGGATTCTGTCATTCTCAGCCCTCAGCTGCTGGTGGGCAGTGGCAACCCAAGCATAACTGGACAGGACTGGCCTGGAGGTACTCGATGAAAGAAAATTAGCAGGTAGGTCTAATTTCTCCGCCTTCGGTACAAGAAAATGGCATCATTTGTAACTGCCACACTGGTAGAGCTTAAGCAAATGAAGCTTGCTTTCTACCATGACAGATAAATTAACTGGGTAAGAATGTTGGAGGGAGTGCATGGGAGGGTATTGTAGGATTTGCTTTTGTGGCGAAGTAGTTTTTAAAATGAAGGGAAATGAAAGGAACCAATGACACTGCATTCATTTTAAAAAGGAATTGAAATGAAAATGGAAGTTTCTTTAACATATCCCATTTAAAACAAAATAAATAAACATGCCTAATGAAGGCAATAAGCCAGAGAATGTGTACATGTGGAGGATTGGATACTTGGCTTCCTGGCCCCTTGTGTCTTGCTGCAATAGAGGTAGTAGCCATAAATGGGCTTCATTCGGGGATGAGATCTCATTTTTGCTTGAGCTAATGATTTTAGACTGTAGAGGAAGAGTAGCCTAGTGGCTGGCGACCAAGGTTTGATTCCCATTGGCACTTCTTGTGGCCTTGGGGAAAGTCACTTTACTCTCCATTACCTCTGAAGAAAGGCCTGGCAATTTATTTATTTATTTATTTATTTATTTATTTTTAGACTCTTATATACCGCACTATTAGGCATCAGCGCGGTTCACAAAAAACAGTGAGATACACAATTCAACAATTCAATTTGCTTCCGGTCACACAGTGCCAAGAAAACCCAGGGGCTGCTGGGTCGCCAGTAGTCTGCATTGACTCGGTGGCATAAAGAAGAAGAAATTATTCTAGATGCAAAAGATATTCGAGTTTGTTTTCAAATGAGAGGATAAATATAAATAGTTACTTAAAAGAGCTGCTACGCTGCCTAGCTGCAGTCTGTACATGGTTAACCCAGTTAATCCAAGTTGCAAATCCTGTTCATTGTAAGTACAGTACCAGCCCTGCCGAGACTGTACAAATTTGTTGTTGACTGTAAACCGAGCTGATTTTAAAAAGTATGGTATAGAAAAGACTTGAAATAAAATAAAATAAATAAAGGAAGCATGGTGCCGTGGGAACACAAATCTTTTCATGCAATGCCAGAGGTCCTTGTGCCAGGGGAGCTCAGACTTTCTCCCTCCCCACCATAACCCTCAGTACTGCATTTGAGTTTATTACCTTTTGAGCTGCAAGTGAATCCTTTTTTTGCAGGTTCTGCGTCAAGCTGGCAGTGGAAGACTCTGCATATCCTTGCTAGCTGACAAATAATTATGAATATACATATTATTTTAATTTTAATTTAATTAGCAGGTTTTTATATACCGCAGCTTCCATAGATCAGTTGCGGTTTACAATGAACAACAATGAACAAGCAAGGCTGTTTTACAAGGAACGGCAGTAAACATCAATGCTGTTTTTACATATAACAGTGTAAACAATAATGGGCTCAATCTATCAGTAACAGATTGATAGAATTGAGAACTATATACAGTGAACATGTTTAGAACTATAATACAATTTTAATTAGAATCTCTGGATATCTTACAAGGTTTTAGTGCATATTCCTTTTGAACAGTAAAGCCAGATTAAAAATAAAACTATTGTTTTCAGTTGGGTCCTTAGATGTGGTAGAGTGTGTGAAAGTACATTAATAGAGTAGTCACATTATAATTAGGGCTTATGTTCCTAGGCATTTATAAACTATAAATTTAGGTGTTTTCCAGCTAATTTTGGATTCTTTGAGGGTATAAAGAAATCAGTGCTTGTTAGTGTTTCCGTGCCACAGCTACTTATGCTTGGTACCTAGTCCGTGGAATCAATGTACGTTTTCTGTGCTAATAACTTCTTAAGGGGCATCAAGGCACAGAAATCAAGTGGAGGATACAGGACAGGCTAGTGGAGGGATGAAAGATTCTGGGGGACATGGTGTTTTTCCCGGTGTTCATCCAATGACACCCGTTTTAACATTTTTAGAATCAGGGGTGTGTTATTGGTGTTAGTTAAAATCATAAGTTCTAATTATAAGCAGTTAGTGAAGGACAAGCTCTGAATCTGAGATCTGAACTGATGTTCAAGAATACTGGTTTAATGCATTCACAAATGTGAATTTTCGTCAGTGCTCAGAATCATTAAAATGTTTTGTGGTATCTTTGTATCTTTTGTACAACAGTATGGCGGCGCTCCAGGCGGACCTGCTTTCCAAGGTCAGGTTCAGGATCCACTGTATGGGTATTTTGCTTCAGTAGCTGGCCAGGTGAGTTTGCCTTTCCAGAAATATCATTTTTACAAATATGCCTGGGCTTCAAGGTCTCAAAGTCCAAGGTGACAAATGGAATTGGCCCTACACCTCCATAAAAAGAGGTGTGGGTGCACACACACACAGCGTATCTTAGTTTTATTGAACCAAAGCATTGCTTTGACTTTGATCCATAGCAAACCTTGAATGTATTTTAAATCCTATTGAGATTGAGGAAGGCATTTGAATGTTGACAACTTTAAAAAAAAAAAATCTTGAAAAATATAAATCCTCCCCAAAGCTGGGGTGTTGATTAAAATATAGCATTCTGTACCTTGAGATGGAGAAAATAATGTCTAACTTTTAAAATTATTCCTCCTGTGCTTCAAAAATGAGCTTGTCCCAAGAGATTTATGTCAGTCCTGTCTTGAGTCTCTCTTGAAGCATTCCCTTCCACTGCAGCTCCCTGGGTAGAGGTCGGCAGGTGTAACTGGGGAACAAATCTGACAGCATGAGAATTTCTTTTCTTCATTTGAAGTTGTATGGTGCAGGTGCCCTAGGGCCTGCACCAGCATAGCAGTGGTGGTTGCCTTCTCTTTTGATTCTGCAGTGCATATTGATCCAAACAGGCTGTATCAGGCCAAGAACCACCCTTCATGACTTCCAGAGACTCTACAGAGATCCCAAGGTAAGGAGGAGGCAGCCCACTGCTGGTTGAGGCTCATGCAAACTTCCCAAGGTCCTGGGTCTACAGCTCTGCATGCAAGTCAGCCACGTCACCTGCCTTCTCTTTGGCCTTAGTGCAACAATCTTGTCTTCTGCCTGCCGGAGAGAAAGCAATACTGGCTAGCCTTTTGACTGCACCTGTACGTATAGGAAGGGTGAAGCTTTGTGCTCTCTCCATCTACTGGGAGGAAGGCATATCCCATTGGTGTGAACTTATCTGGCAGGACTCAAGGGATGATGATAGCTATCAGACAAGGCATAACTGATCAATATTTAACAGTATACACCTGAAATGAATAGTGATTTTAATAAGGGACTGCTATTGCATTCTTGGGCCCTATACAGTTGGATTCTTACTGTATACACACGGCATGAAGAAACACTTGACAGCTGGAATGTTTTTTTTGACAATGTACATGTCTTTATTTTGCTTTGAAGATGGTTTTTGATCTATTCTAAAAAAAAAAAAAAATACCAGTTTTCCTCTTAATTTTAATGATTTGGTCAATGGATATGTGTAACCTTTTGCAGGACTCTTTAGCATTAAACAAAATGCCAAACATGCTCTTAATGAGAACATAGCAAGGGCCAGCCCCATGGCTCAAGCCACAGTGCTGTTTGCTGTGGAGCAGGGGGTCCAGTCGAACCTTGTACATTCTGTGGAGATGACTTGCTCAGCTGGGGGAGGGAAGGCAGACTGCCATCATTGTTATAGTGGCCAGTGGTAGCCAATGAGCGGCACTGCGAGTCCTCCTGGGGGGGGGGAGGTGCCTCTCTAGCCTTTAGTCTGGAGAGGGTCTACTAAGTCATCCAGGAGCACTTCCTAGGAAGAGGGTAGCAATAATGGTAGGATTAAACATGAGAGAACTTGTTTTTATTTAATCCCCGGCAATAGCATATGTAAATGTAACAAATGTGGCCTTCATTTTGCCTTACAAAATGTTGTTTGCTTTTAAGCATGGAGTTGTTTGCATGATTTGTCCTGGTTGGCTGGGTGTGTCACTTTTTAATACTGTCACTTTTGTTGTTGCTAAGGCCGGTACCTGGAAGGAGAGCAGTTGCTTGTATGTATCTCTTACTGGCTGCTTGCCTGTAGTGAACTTCCCATGAACAGACACATTTCTGTAACAAATGTTCAGCACAATAAGCAGAGCTAGACTACCAATAACGTTAGGTGGAGTTCTCGGTCTGTGAATGGCACTTACACGCGAATCTTTAATGGGATGATTCCGAGCTTATTTCTGCATAGGCCACCTGGCTTTCATGGAGCTCAATTTATTTGAGTCAGGCAATACTACATGGTGCCATTCTAGTTGTTTCTTTCATAAAATAGCAGTTTTGTCTTGCTTTGTGATAATATCCCATGCACTAGATAGCTTTTGTTCAAATGAACGAGTCTCTATACTGAATTGATTTCATGAAGCATTGTAAGTGTGCATAGGCAAGAGTAGGTTTTTCTTTCTTTGCATTAGCATTAAAATCGTCCTTCCAATACCTTTAAAAATGAAAACGTTTTGACAAATAATGGGACTAAAGCAAAGTTTTACATAGGTGCATTTTCTGCTTTTCAAAGGATGGACAAATAGATGCAGAGGAGCTGCAGCGATGTCTCACCCAGTCGGGGTTAGCTGGGGGATACAAACGTAAGTTAAATTTATTTTTCAAATTAATGGAATGCTGGCCTTTGCGGCTGAATTGGCACTTCCGTATTATACTGCTGTTTGCACTTGCTGCTAAATTTTCGGAGAGACGTTGGGTTGACATTTGCTGTACATACTACATCTATACCAGATTGGCACTGATCTGAATTTCATAAAATTGGGTCAAACATTTTTCATCTAGACAATAACCAAACAGAAAAAAATCCAAGACAACAAATTCTAAAGTTTAATTTTGCAGCTCTCTTGTGCTCGTCTGGCTAAAACTAGGAACTTCAAATCATACTTAACACTTCATCAAACTTTATTCCAGCTTAGTGGAATGGAGTGCAGGAGTAGCCTAATGGTTAGAGCAGTGGTCCAAGCCCGGTTTGAATCCCACTGCTGTGACATTGGGTAAGTCGCTTATCCCTCCATTGCTTCAAGTACAAACTTAAGAGTAGCTAGCAACATGTATCAAGGGAATAATATGTGCTGCTTTTGCCTTTTAATGCACATTATTTTATCATAATGCATGTTTAATAATCAAATTTCAAATTGGACAAATGTAGCTTATGTTGAATTTTGTAAGCTACATTATTCCTGGAACAATAACGCCTGCTCAAAACTGGCATTATTTTTCCTCTGGGAGCCTCGGGCCACTAAAACGTGGCCCAGTGCTCTTGGTGTGCTTTCCTAAATGGGCAAGTTGCTCCCATACACACACATAGGCACCCTCGAGTCTACCTTGAAAATTCCTAGCGGCTTTGGGGTACAGTTACATACAAGTAACTAGCTGTCATATAAAAAATACATAACAGAAGATGTAGGTTATAGAAGATTACATTAGTCCTCTTTTTTTTAGGAGAATGAGGTTGCCTGGAGGAGAAAGACCTTGGTAGTCAAAGGGCCGATGCAACGGCTCACTTAATGACAGCATTAACATTTTAATGGGCCAAAAACGGCTCCTCCAGTACTTAGCTTAGGCACAGTTTTTAAGCTGGCATTACGCTTGCATGGCTGAATAGTTGGACAGTTGTTACATAATACCTGATGGTTTCTGCACGGTGGGCATGGTAATTGGTGCTGCCTCGGGGAATAGGACCAGCAAAATGCCTGGCTTTGGGAGTGGAGATTGCCGTTTTCCATTTGGGTGCTTAAGCTAAGTACCAGCCACTATTAAAATATTGCATTCCAGTCTGTTAATCTTTAAAACAATGTGAGTCACTGGAGGTTTTTGTTAGATCTGTGATGATGAATTAAGACAGTATTGAGGAGCTGTTTTTGATCCATAAGTGTTAATGCTGTCATAGTGAGCCATTGCATCGGCTCTTTTTTGAATACTGAGGTCTCTTTCCTCCAGGTAACCTAATTCTGCTAAGAGGAGTGATGTAATCTTCCAGACCGTCATCTACTGTTGTGTATTTTTGTATGACAGCTAGTTTCTTGTATATATCTGACTTACTCTCCTAGCATTTTCGAGGTTTTCTAGTTGACAGTGGCTTTGGGGTACAAGGCAGGAGCAATCTCCGGCTAGCTTGGTTGCGCTCTTCTGACTTAGAACTGTGGGTGCAGGACAAGCTGGCTGATGTCCCCTTCCGGGATGAGAATCTCTTCGGCAAGCCCATGGAGGAGTGTGAGCAATTAATGATGAATAGACTTTCTTGTCAGATGGGTGACCCCTCCTAACGAGAGAGAGGTTTCTTTCCCAAGGCTATCCCAAGAAGAGGAAGTACTTTGCAGGCTACCTGCCATATCAGCCCTATTATGGCTGTCTGCAGGGTCAGCAGCAGAAGGGTCAAGGCCAACATTGGCACCGCCGCCCCAAGTCCCAGAAATTACAGCCTGTGCTGTAACCGCAGCCTGGAGGAGGATTTTGATTCCTTTCCAAGGAGCATGGCGTCCCTTCTCATTCCAACCACGGTTCCACTTCAGGTGGGAGGCAGACTGATCCATTTTGCCCAAAAGTGGCCAACAATAACATCAGACTACTGGGCCCTCAAAATTGTTCGGGAAAGGGTAGCTGTTGTATTTCAATTCTTCTCCCTTTTTTCCCAGGGGAGTACCCCCTCGATCCATCCCACAGAGAACTCCTCCACAAGGAGGACAGGTTATCTTGGCCGATCTGGCTGTCAAGCTGTTCCCTCCTTCTCAGGTCGGGAAGAAGTTCTACTCCCATTACTTTCTGGTTCCCAAAAAGACGGGAGGCTTCCGGCCCTGTAGGAGATATTGTCAGTAGTAGATAAATACAGATATAAATACTCTGTATGTCTAGGGAAAACAGCTACACTTCATTTTCCCAGGATTCCAGAGGACTACCTGGCAAACAAACCATGTGATAAAAACAAGAACCAACTCCTGTAGTTGCATATAAATTAGACTTTATTACTGATAGAAAAATAGTGTAAATTAGCATAAATTAGTTTTCTGAGATAGTAAGTTATGCAGCAATTACCAAGATACCTAATTCTATTTTAGCAACCAATGTCACTGATTCGCTCTGCACTCAGACATACAGTACATTATCTGGCTGTCTAAGCTAGCCCCAACCTCAGGGGCGAAATTTAAAGACCAATACGTTAGCTCTTGCCAGAACACTTGTGGCTGGGTCCGAGAAATTGTCTTGGGAGTAGCATGAAGTCAAAGTATGGCAGAAGTCCAACGTCTGCTACAGGCAGTAGAGCTGAGCTGCATGGTAACAGACGTTGGAGGGAGGAGTGGCTCAGTGGTTGGGACAGGTTACCTCAGGCCGGAAGGCCAGGGGTTCAATTCCCACATGGGGGACAAGCAACCTCAGGCCGGAGGGACTGGGGTCTCTAGTCCCGTGGCCACTCCTTGTGGCCTTGGGCAAGCCACTTAACCCTCCATTGCCTCAGGTACACTTAGATTGTGAGCCCTTCGGGGACAAGGGAATAAAAAGTACCTGTTAGTATACATGTAAACCGCACTGATTCTAAAGAGTGTGTTATAAAAAAGAAATAATAATAAATAATAACACCGAGCTGTGCAAGTCTGTGGAAGAGATTCACTTCGTCCCCAGGTTAGTCTTAATCCTTGAGGTTGGCAGGCAGTAAGGCTAAGAAGTGCAGAAAACAAACTCCCAGAGACAGGCTAAGTTAGCGTTCCCACACAGTATATCAGAAGTCTGTGAAGAAGTAGTGTGTAGAAGTCCCAAAAACAGCTGCAGAAAAGGAGTGTAGAAACAGTCCAGGAAAAGTGCAGAAGCCGTGTGTCTGTCCAGTGTAAAATTCTTTGTCCTGATCCCCCCTCATCACAGTACAGTGATTTGGCTCGTCTCAGATACAGGATTCCTGAGGATGATATACCATAACAGTGGTCAGATGGTCCTTCTCCGAACAAAGGTCCATAGTGCAGGAAAGATGCTGGTATGCAGGTGCATACATTGTTGCAAATCCTAGGAACAGTCTCTGGATAAGAGTGAGTTCTCTAGCACGTAGGCATGAACAATAATTCTGCTGACTTGCTTGATCTGAAGAGATGGTTGGTTTGGGGGTGTGTTTTGTGTTTTTTTTACTAATGGCACAGCAGAAAAGTGTTCCATCTTGTAGGGTTCAGAACAGTTTTTGAACAGGCAAGGAATCCATCTTGTAACAGGAAGCCATGCTGTTTGGTTCACATTAGTTTCTGAACAGGCACCAGCCCTACAGCCCATATTGGATCTTCAGAACTTCAAACGATTTTCTCTTGCGAGAAAAGTTCAAGATCTCCCTGGGAATGTTGTTGCCTTACCTCCAACGGGAAGACTGACAGTGCTCCTTGGATCTCGAGGATGCTTATACTTGGATCCGCAGTCACCCTCTCCACTGGCAGTATCTCTGCTTCATGTTCAATGGAAAGCACTGTTGGTACTGGGTGCTACCCTTCGGCCTTGCTTTCGCCCCGAGGGTCTTCACTAAATATCTGGTGGTGATTGCTGTGTTCCTTTTGGACACTGGGAATTTTCATCTTCCCCTACCTGGACAACTGGTTGATCAGGGGTCAAATGTCAGACAAGGTCTGATGCTCTGCAAGGATCACCATTCAGCTGCTCGAGCATCTGGGCTTTGTCATCAACTACCCAAAGTCTTATCTGCAGTCCGCTCAGTGCATCAAGTTCATTGGGGCCCTCCTAGATACTATCGTGTGCCGGGCCTACCTACCCGGCGATTGAACCCTATGGCTCATCCACCTAGCCTGGGAATTGCAGACCCGTCAGTTCACCACAGCCAGGGGATGCTGTGCATTCTTAGCCACATGGCCTCCACGGTTCACATAACTCCGCTTGCCTGTCTACCGATGAGGCAAGCATAGTGGACTCTACATACGCAATGGCGCCAAGTTACAGGTCGCCTCTGGGACAAGGTGGTCATTACTCAGCCACTCAAGCAGTCCCTCTCTTGGTGGCTAAAACCACAGAATCTGTGCCAGGGACTTCCCTTCCAAGCCCGTCCGCATCAATGGATTCTGACTTGATGGTCTCTGAAAGCAGGGCTTCTGGATGGCTGGGGAAAGCCTCCACCAGATCAACTTCCTGGAGCTCCTTGCCATCTCTAGTGCACTCAGGGCTTTTTGAGAGCAGCTTGCCAACCAGGTTGTCTTCATCCAGACCGACAACCAAGTAGTGATGTTCTGCATCAACAAGCAGGAGGGCATGGGCATGTATCCTCTCTGCTGGGAGACAGTGTGTCTTTGGAAGTTTGCCATTTCACACAGCATGCTTCTCTGAGTGGTGTATCTGCTGAGGGAGCTCGGTGTCTTGGCAGATTGACTCGGCTAAGTCCTCCAGTTGCACAAATGGACTCTCAGCGGTCTAGTTGTCAGCCACATCTTCCTGATGTGGGCACCTCAAGCATAGACTGCTTTGCATCAATGCCCAGTGCCACAGTTCTGCTCCAGGGTTCCATGCAGCTACTATGATCGTCATTGCCCCATACTGGCCCAGACAGCCCTCGTTCCCTCTTCTCCTCTATCAGTTTCAGAGACCACTACTCTGATCTGATATCCCAGAACGGAGGATCTCGTTTTCACCCCCAATGTCTGCTCCCTAGCTCTCGTGGCATGGATACCGAGCATGTAGTTCTTGCAGAGCTCAACCTACCAGCTGATGTGTGAACATACTCCTGACTTCTCACAAGGATTCCACACGGCATTCCAATGCTTTTAAATGGCACAGATTCTCTCTGTGATATGCAGACAAGGCACTTGAACCCCTTTTCTTGTTCAGTGGAGTCTTTGCTTGCTTACCTGCTCCACCTGTCCAACCTGGGCCTCAAATTGAACTGAGAGTGCATCTCATTGCAGTGGCAGCCTATTATCATGGGGTGGATAGTAAGCCCCTTTCTGCACATCCTCTTATTTTTTTGGAAATACCTCATGTATCTATGGATCTTTAAAATGTATATATGTATATATTCTAACCCCCTTGCTCATCTACAAATCTAATATACTCCCCTCTGATCAAATGTATAACTGTACCATATTTGGATTGATGTGTGCTCCTCCCTGTAATAAGATTGTATACTTAAACTGTTCTGTACATCCACCCTTGTTTCACAAGTAGACCGCTGCTGATCGCTGGAAGTAGCGGTATACAAATTTATGACAAATAAATAAATAAGTCACTTTGAGAGCCCTTTCTCTCTACCTCTGATTAAGCCCCGTCTGTGGCGTGGGACCTTAACTTGGTGCTTGAGCAGCTGATTTCTAACTCTTTTGAACCATTCGGCTCTTGTCTGCTCAAATATCTCACATGGGAGGTCATTTTCATAGTAGCGATCACCTCTGTGCACAGTGTCGGTGAACTCCAGGCACTAGTATCGCACCCTCTGTACATGAGGTTTCATCAAAATAGTGGTCCTCTGGACTCTCCCTAAGTTTCTTCCTAAGAAGGTTTCTGCCTTTTCACCTTAATGAGTGGTGGTACTCGCCTTTTTTCCCCAGACCTTATGCCAACAGGGCTGAGGCTGCTCTACATACATTGGATTGTAAGAGCGCTGGCGTTCTACCTCAAACGTATGAAAGCTCACTGTCATTCCTCCCAACTTTCTCTTTTGACCCCAAAAGGCTGGGTGTGGCAGTCTCAAAGCTTACCCTTTGCTTTGGTCTGTGGACCACATCTCCTTCACTTATGCTCAAGCTGGTCTGAGTTTGGAATGTTGGGTCATGGCCCACAAAGTCTGAGCTATGGTTGCTTTCGTAGCCAACTTGCATTCCGTCTCCACAATGGAGATCTGTAGGGCAGCTTGTGATAAGGAAGCTTATCATAGCTCAGGAAGGAACTATAGTAAAGGTGAAGTGACTGAACAAGCAACCTGTCAGTTCTGGTAGAAATAAGAAAACAGAATTTTTCCATAAAAGACTACCAGTCCCAGAATGCACCAGGTTTCCAACAGCCATTAGAGGAGCTGAAGTGGGGAAACGTGTGTTCAATCAAGAGGGCTATGAGGTAATCCCCAAGCACTCATCTCAAAGGGCAGGGCCTGATTCAGCACAGCTGCGCTGTGCTAGGGTGGAGCACTCATCTAAGCAGAATAAAGGTAGAGTTAATTCTCTGTAGAATAATCTTCATGATCTTGGAGATCCTCGTCTTGGACAGCTTCATTATCTGGAGGATCATCAGAAGCAGAAGCCAGAGCGGACGGACAGAGAGGGCAAGAAACCCTTTGGAAGAAAGAAGAGAAAAAGCATTTGGGAGGTCTAAAGGAGTCCATAGCAGTACGTATACTGGAAGGCATTCAAAAGGCAAGCATACACCATTGGACTGGGGGAAGCCAGAGGAGTGGTGCTGCAGGGCCAGGAATCTCCAGACAGTACCTGTGAGGGAGACGGCTGCACTTGGAAGGGACCCTAGGACCCGTGCCAGAAGGTATGTGAAGAGAGACCCAGTGTCCAGGGATCTGGATTGGAAGGCTGGACATAAGAACTGGACTATATACTGGCCAGGCTATTTAGAGAGGAACTCTAACAGCAATGGAAGCTCAGGTATGAACACTGATCTATGCCCTAGCTATACCCTTGAAAGACAGCAGGGAAACAAGTATTCTCCTGAGAGTGCTCCATTGAGAAATTCCTCTGTACCAATCCATGATATTGAACCCATGATTGTTGAAGAAGGGGGAGGGGTTGCAGATGCAGGCTGTGAATACATGGATTGCTCTTTTGTCTAAACTCCTTTGGTAATTTACTGTTACAAAGTACAAGAACCATCACAAAGAAATACAAACTTGTTCTTTAATCTACTCAGAAAAGCTCCTGAGTAGGATTTGGGCCACGCAGTAGAAAGCAAGCCAGCTAAGGGGTTTCAGCTGGGTAATTGCTAGCAATTGAGCCTTATCTAATTGCTTGTGAGCTCTGAGGAAATCACTTCTGAGTCTATGTGTGAAGATATAAGAAGTTAACCTGAAAAGAACAGTTTTTCCCTACTTTGTGGGTTTTGTTTGTTGATTAAAGCACTGCTAAGAAAATATTAGCTAGAGCCTACAGAAAAGACCAGTTTGTTACCAACCAGGTCTTTATTCTTTTGCTTTGATTGCCTGACAAGTTCAGCTGTTTTCCTGATTTTGTTTTTCTAAGTTTAACACTGAAAGCAAGTATCCTGTTTTATGTGCTACCAAGCATATCTGTGTTGGGAGAAATAACCCCATAAATAAATATCTTATTGACTTTACACTCAAGCACAACTAATTATTGTGAACGGCTGTGTCTGGTGTGAATGGACTACATTTCCCACAATACCTTGCAAATCATATTAATATATGCCTTTGCCAAGACTGTGAACATTCTCACCCAGGCACCCGTCTGACAAGCTACATGGTCTTCTGTCCACGCCTTCACAGCCCATTACTGTCTGGATGGAGATTCCTGATGCTAGTAATTTCAGCCAAGCCGTACTCCATCACCTGTTTGGGAATTAAAGCAACTCCTTCCTACCAGCCCTTCTGTCTGTCGGGCTACTGTAGAGTCAACCTGATGTCCATGCTGAATGCTGACTCTGAACCTTTCTGCAATTACTCATGCTACTGTTTTCCGTTGTTTTTGTGGTTGCCCCATTGGGCTGTTTACATGTTTTTTGTTTTTTTGTTTGTTCATTTTTTGGTAGCCTGTAGCTGCGGAGTCCCATGTGTGAGGACCATCTTCTGTTTGATCCCAGGGAAAGCATAGTTACTTGCTGTAGCAGGTGTTCTCCAGGAACAGTGAGAATCGGCTCTCGCTACCCTCCCTCCTCCCCGTGTAGTTTTCTTCTTTGGCTTGATTAAGCTTTGTCATACTGAGGTAAAATGGCTCCTTCGGGCAGGAAGATGGGCATGCATGCATGGTTGACCTCCCAAAGGCTTCCTTTGGAAGTTTAGGGAGCATTCCTGCATGGGCTCAGTCGGTGACGCCACCCATATGTGAGGACTGATTCCTGCAATTCCCAGAGAAACCTGCTACAGGTGAGTTAACTATGCTTTAACAGAGTGAGATTTTTCTAAATGCCTTGATCAGCAAAGATTATTATGCCATGGTTAATAGAGTCCTTTAACATTATCTAAAAAGCAGACCCTGTTGACAGTTGGGCTGTTATGTACATTAAACCCATTAAATATTTACAGAGAAAACTATTGGAGCTTAGATCATAGCCTTGCATTGATTTGAAACTTCAGTGTTCCATAAAATAATAATTTCCCATGAGATACCTTTTTCAAAGTATACACACTAAAATTGGTAGTAAAAACTTTTACTTTTTTGATGTAACTAGTTACATTCACTTGCTGATAGTTTACAGCAAATTAAATTGGTGCTTTTGGCCCTGAAAATTAAATTGTAAATAAAATCTCAGCCCCCCTGTCATCTGGGGGTGGTGCAGTATGAGGCCTTTTCTGAATGCTTATACAATATTTATCCTGCTGAGAGTTTGTGAATGAATTAATACAGTCTTTTTGTGCTAAGCTGATAGCCAGGCCTGTTAAGAATCTTATGTAGTTATGGCATACAATTAGGACTACCTTTACCTTAAATCTAGTTAGTAAACCAGAGATCACTGTTCATAGGTTTGATAAGGCCTGGAGACCAAAGTGCAACATCCTGCCTCTCTTCTCTAAAACTCTCCCACACCTTCTCTGGAAGTTTGCATTTGGCTGACTGCTTTCTTCTGGTATTGCATGAGTCTGAGTTTGAGCCATGTGTTCTGAACTCCCCTGCTACTGCTGTGTGAATGTGATAACAGTGTAGATGTTTGATCACTGTATGGCTGAAATTCACTAAGATCTGCATGGTGCTGGAAGATAACAGAACAGCTGTTGCTCCTGGCATTGCTTTTGCATGCCTCTGGAGGAGGTGTGTGTGTGTGTGGGGGGAGGGGGGGGTGTTAACAAACGTATGGGGGGAATGGTGAGAGGCTGGTCACAGAAGCAGGTGGGGGTTGAGACTAGCTAGGTTAGATGAGTCTGGTGGGGGTGAGAGATGAGAGAATGGAGAGAAAGCATGGGAGCATTTTAGTTACTCTGAACTGGCCTGGTCATTAAAGAGGACCTTCTGCTTTGTCTAGGGTACTGGCCTCTTTGTTTTATAATGGTTATGACTCTTACATTGCAGGTTTAAGTCTCTCCCCTATTTTGAAAACAAGTGAAGATCACTGCTGTAGATGACTGCCCACTTTGCACAAAGTATTCACATATTTTGAAGTATCAAGACATCCTTACAGATAGTAAGGATTTGCTCACTGCAAATGTAATTTGGTAAGCCATGTTAGTGAAGTCAAGGGGTAAGATGGACTCTACAAATGCTTTTTCGTCTCCAGTCTTGATAGATATCTATCTATATCTGCTAGGAGTGGGGATAACCTTGGTGTGTAAAAAAAATAAATAAATTCTAGAAGTCCAAACATCCATCTTGCTGGATCTCAACTCACCTCTAATCTTATCCATGAACATCTTTAAATAGCAGCGCCTTAACTTTATTGAAACTGCAAAATATCCTGTTCTGCTCGAAGTAGAAAGTAGCACATCGTACAGATTCAGACCATAAACATAGAACACCATTTCTTAAAAGGAAATCAGCCTCAACTCAAAGATTTGAAGGACTCCTCAAAATATTCTGGCTGGCTGGCTGGCTGACTGACTGCAAGAGACACCCTGACTGAAGTCTGAATTGACTCCTTCAGGGAACCAGGAACATTGCCATACACCACCCAAAAAAGAGAGAATTGCAGCAGCGAAGATGAATATACTCTTTGATGGATTGGGAGGTAATGTATCATAATGTTTTAAATTACAAACCATGGAGATGACATGATGCGATTATACCAGTGAAGAAATGGTACTGTCTTACTCCTGAACTGCCCTGGTAAAATTGTCGTTCCATGGTGCGACCACACCTTTGTGTCCAATTCTGATCACCGTATCTTAAAAAGGATATAGCGTTATTAGAAAAGGTACAGAGAAGAGCCACCAAAATGGTAAAGGGGATGGAAGGACACCCCTATGAAGAGAGGCTAGAAAGGTTAGAGCTCTTCAACCTGGAAAAGAGACGGCTGAGGGGAGATATGATAAAGGTCTATAAACTAATGAATGGAGTGGAACGGGTAAAAATAGAGCAATTGTTTATGCCATCAAAATATAGAAAGACTAGGGGACATCCAATAAAGCTACAGTGTAATCTATTTAAGTCTAGTAAGAATATTTTTACACACAACATGTAAACAGACTAATTCGTTCCTGGAGGATGTAGTAAAAGCTGTTAGTGTAGCCGGGTTTAAAAAAGGTTTGGACAAATTCGTGGAGGAAAGGCCCATAAGCCAAAGGGGACCCAGGAAATCCTCTGCTTGCCCCAGTACAAGTACTGTGGAACCTGTGTGTCTTTTGGGGAAACTGCTAGGTACTTATGACTTAGATTTGGCCACTGTTGGAAACAGGATACTGGGCTTGATGGACTTTGGTCTGACCCAGTATGGCATATCTTTTATGTTCTTATGGAGTGGAGGAGTAGCCTAGTGGTTAGATCACTGGCTTGGTAACCAAGCAACCAGGGTTCAATTCCCACTAGCACTCCTTGTGGCCTTGGGCAAGTCACTTAACCCTCCATTGCCTCGGAAGAAAGGCCTGGCAATCTACTTACGGTGACACTGCCAAGAAAACCCAGGAGCTTCTGGGTCGCCAGGAGTCAGGACTGACTCAAAGGCACACATTGCATTTTTTGGAGGCAAAACTTGTTAATTTTAACATACCAGTGTGCTTGATTGGTGCCAGTTATTCATAGGTCCCTGCAGCGTGAATGACTTGGTGGCAAGGACCTCCAATACCCAGAAAAGAGAGAGAGGGAGGACTGGGCATAAAATCAAGATGGCAGAAGCTCCTCATTCACGGCTGTATGCCAGCAGTGTAGAATTGGTGCTGGCAGATTGGCACAGGAGGTGGCAAAGAGTATGGATTTGAACTTCTATGATGCAAAAATTGAATGGGTGAATGAGGGCATGGAGGATATTGACCAGCACATAGAGAGAGCGGAGCAGCATGGTGGCCTTGGATGGCATAGGGTGAGATATGAAGAAGATCACTGCACATAACTTTGCTGGTATCTTTGGGAAAATAAAGTGGGTAATCTTCAAAATCGCTCGGGTTTATGGGGATACCTGAAGCAGTAAAAGAAGCTGCTTTGGTGCAGTGTTAGAGGACTGGCCACCATGTGCACTGGGCCTGCAAGAGCTGGAGAAACTACTCCAAAGTGGAGTGGGCGCAGCAGCTGGACCCATGCTGTGAAGAAGTAGAGGGAGGGAGGTCTGGACTGGTGACTGCATGACTCTTAAACTTATAATATAAAGCAAACCTGCTACAGGCTTAACACTGGAACCAGGAATTGAAATACGAAAATGTAATAGTGTTAATGTTCCAGAACTGTTTGATGGCAGTGACAGCTAAATGCAAGTAATTTGCTGCTCTCTTCAGAGCAATGCTTGGTTTGCTCTTCAGTATCCCACTAAACTAACTTTACTCGTGCAGCACGCAGTACACTGAGACAGAGTGGGAGATGCTAAAACCTTCATTGCAGAGCTAGAGAATAATGGTGGAAGTGCGTCTGCAAACATGGCGATGTGAGATCCAATGAACTTGTGCCAGAGAGTTGCTGTGTAGAATGAACATGGATGGCTGGCATGGTGTGACTGAAGATGATATGGCCAAGAACCTTATAGGATGGCTTTGTATGACTATGCGTGCTTTGCCACCATGGACTAGTGAACAGTATTTTGTGTTTGTTTATTACCGGTCACAGTCTCTGAAAAACTGATAATACGACCCTCCTTTCCTTTATAGGGGACTGTGAATTGATTGTGATGTGAGGGTGGAGGGTAGGTGAGGGGGTTGGAGGATTAGCAGGGTGCATGATTGAGAATATGGTGTATGCATGGCTAGGGTGGGATGGGGGGTGTTGTAGGGAAACTCTTCTGGGATACCACTGGATGGAAGAGGGAGGAAGACACAACATCTGATGTGTCATGGCTTTAAGTCAACTGTTAACTTGTATGTTGCAAAGTACCTGCAGGAAAACAAAGTTTTCGCCAGTTCAACAAAGAAAGTTTTTTAGAATCTATTTCTCCAAAATTAGACAGCACGTCAAATAATCTTAACGAATTTGTTTCTACCTGTAACTCTATTATTGAATCAGAAGCTAAATATTCAACCTCTAATAAAAGAAAATCTAGATCTAGCTTGTCCGAAAAATGGTACACCTCTGAACTTGCTACTCTAAAGAAAAACCTTCGAAAATTAGAGACTAAATGGAGAGAGAAAAAAACATCTGAACTCGGGGTTCAATATTTCTCAAGCCTTAAAACATACAAGGAAGCCATTAACAACACAAAAAGGCTATTCTACACCAAAACATTATCTAAGTCCATCAATAGACCTAGGGAACTTTTTGAGATTATTAAATCTCTAACTAAGGTTCCTGATAACACCCCTAATAAAACACCAATAGATCCACAACTCCTTGCAAACCATTTTGCCAATAAGCTCAAACTAAGCGCCCGTCCAAGCATTATCCTAACCTCTCCCACACCAAATTCCATCACTGAGTGGAGCTCATTCCATACAATCTCCAACAAACAACTGCTTGAGATTATATCAAACCTCAATACTACCACTTCACTACTGGACCCATGCCCGGTATCTTGGGTTAAAGCAACAAAATCCGAACTAGCTCCATACATCCTGAAACTGGTAAATCAATCCCTACTTCAAGGTTACATGCCAGATGATCTGAAATACTCGGCGATTCGCCCTTTACTAAAAAATAAAACCCTTAACAGTTCAGACCCATCCTCATACCGCCCCATTGCCAGCATACCTTTTTTAGCCAAAATCATTGAAAAGGTAGCCCAGATACAACTCCAAGATCATATTGATACCAACTTCCCTTTGGATGAGTACCAGTATGGTTTCCGCTCTTATCACGGAGTAGAAACCTTACTCATATCCCTTCTTGATTCACTTATCCGAGGTATTGATAACACAAAGCAGACCTTCTTACTCATATTCCTCGACATTTCCTCAGCTTTTGACAGTGTTGACCATAATACCCTCTTATCTAGGCTATCACAACTAGGTTTGAAAGATGCCACTTTGAACTGGTTTAAGTCCTACATTTCTAATCGCTTCCAATATGTCCATTTAGACCATTCCCCCTCACTACCATTCCCACAAGAACGTGGTATCCCACAAGGATCCTCACTCTCTGCATTACTTTTTAACCTCTATATACAACCTATTTGTGCAATCTTCCAACGTCACAATCTAAGATATTTTATCTATGCGGACGACATCATGCTGTTCGCTCCTTTAGACATAACTAATCTTAATTTCCTCAATATCGCCTCCTGCCTCTCTGAAGCTGAAAATGGCTCCACTCTATCCATATGGATATTAATTACAAAAAGACTGAAGCACTCTTCGTAACAAGAAATACCACCTTCACCCCCCCAACTTCCATCAACATTCTGAACATTACTCTACCAGTCAAATCTGAAATTAAATACCTTGGAGTGACACTAGACAAAACTCTAAGCATGACTAACCACATAAAGCAGACTGCCAAAACTATATTTTTCAAACTGAGAACCATACAGCAATTCCGACCCCTCATTGACATCAACGATTTCAGAACAGTTGTTCAGGCTCTCATCATGCCACACTTAGACTTCTGCAATGGCATCCTCCAAGGAACATCCAGAAAGAATTTACACATCCTTCAAAGAGCTCAGAATGTCACTGCTCGAATCATTGTTAAAGCTAAAATATTCGATCATATTTCTCCTATCCTATACGCTCTTCACTGGCTACCCATTTATAGTAGGATTCAATATAAAACACTTGTCACAACTTTTAAACTCATTAATGACCTAGCCCCATCACAGTTGGCAACTCTACTTCAAACCCCACAAGAAAACAGAACTAGAAGAAAAACTAACCTCAACATGCTACTAATTCCCATTGCCGTGACAAAATCAAAACAAATAACCTCCAACACTGCCTTTTCATTTTATGCTCCCAGCCAATGGAATAAACTGCCCCTAAACCTAAGAGAGATTAAGGATCTCACATCTTTCAGGAAGGAACTAAAACACTACCTCTTTACTCAACACTATAGCAACCTACAACCTGAAATCAAATTTACTACACAAGAACATACAACTAACCAAACACAAGTTTACCCCACCTAAATCCAGACTTCATTTGAATATCCCCTCAAGTCAGCATCCTCCCAATATTGTACTTATGACTGCAAATAACTCTTGCTAACCATGTAAAATAACTTGCCATTTTTGGTTCCTTGTAACATAGTTATGTTCCTTTTATTAATAGCTTACACACTGTTTTCCATGTATCATAGTTCTTATGTAATACTTAATGTTTAATGTAATGCAATATTGCACTGTTCTGCTGTATTGTTGTTTTAAGTTCCTTGTAAACCGCCCTTGATCTCTGGAAGGGGCGGTATAGAAAAGCACATAAATAAATAAATAAATAAATAAATTGTGGGGCTGACAGCCATTCAAAGGAGGCCACGACAGCAATGATAGGAAGCACAGCAGCGTCTGGCAGTAGATGGGGCTTACAAGCCACAACATTCTATTTTAATTCCCTCAAAACTGCACTCCTTCCCAGGATCGCCACATATTAGTATTTCAGTTCCAGTGTAAGGGTGGAGCTACAAGGATGGGGTGAGATTGAGTGAGGACAGATATGGAGTACAGAAAATAGTAATGAGATAATGGGGAGTGGATGAAATAAGAGTGTGAGAGAGTGGGATTGGAGAAAGTGAGGTGGGGAGATGATCATGAGGGCAGGAGGTGAAAGGAAGTGGACAGATAAGTAGGAGACAAGACCTACACCTGGTAAATCCGAGGCAGCATGGGTTTACCAGAAGTAGATCTTGTCAGACAAATCGGATTTCTTTGACTGGATGACCAGAGAGTTGGACCGAGGGAGAGCCCTAGATGTGGTGTACTTGGATTTCAGTAAAGCCTTTGTCACCTTTCTGCACAGGCGACATAAATCAATTGAGCACCCTAGGGATGGACCCTAAAGTGACTGAATGTGTGAAAAATTGGTTGAGTGAGAGGCAACAAAGTGTATAGGTAAATGGAGCTCACTCTGAGGAGAAGGATGTGCCGCAGGGATCTGTCCTAAGTCCGATTATTTTTAACATCTTTGTTAGTGATATTGCAGAACGATTGTCGGGTAAGGTGTGCTTGTTTGTGGATGATACCAAAATCTGCAATAGAGTAGATAACAGGAAGGAGTAGATAACTGATGAGGGATCTAGCTAAGCTTGAAATATGGTCAAAAATTTGGCAGCTGAGATTTAATGCTTAAATGCAGGGCCATTCATTTGGGCTGCAAAAATCCAAGGAAGCGGTACAGTTTAGGAGGGAAAATACTTTACCCATGAAAGAAGAGGGGGAACTGGGCATGATTATTTCTGATCTTAAAGTGGAGGAGTGGCCTAGTGGTTGGGGCAAGGTACTTCAGGCCGGAAGGTCGGGGGTTCAAATCCCACTAGAGGACAGCAACCTTGGGCCGGAAGGACGGGGGTTTCTAGTCCCACAGGTGCTCCTTGTGGTCTTGGGCAAGCCACTTAACCCTCCATAGCCCATGTTCCCTGTAAAATAGTTATCTCCAAGTTATAATACCCTGTTCAATGTAATTTCAGTTTGTTCAATGTAAACCGCACTGATGCAGAATAGCGCGGTATATAAGAGAATATAAATAAATAAATAAATTAATTAAAATAAAGTGGCTAAACAGGTAGAAAAGATGACGGTGAAAGCCAGGGTGCTTGGGTGCAAAGGGAGAGGAATGACCAGCAGAAAAAAAGGAGGTGATAATGCCTCTGTATAAGTCTCTGGTGTGATCTCATTTGCAGTATTAGTGTGCAATTCTGGGGACTGCACCTTCAAAAGGATATAAACAGGTTGGAGTCTGTGCAGAGGGTGGCTACTAAAATGGTTAGTGGTTTTCATTATAAGGCATATGAGGACAGACTTAAAGAACTTAATATGTATACGTTAGAGGAAAGGCGGGATAGAGGAGATATGATAGACGTTTAAATACCTCTGTGGCATACATGCACAAGAGGAGAGCCTCTTTTGATTGGAAGCAAGCTGTGCAATGAGGGGGACATAGGATGAGGGTGAAAGGGGATAGACTCGGGGGTAATATGCGGAACTATTTCTTTATGGAAAGAGTGGTAGATGTGTGGAATAATCTCCCAGTGAAGGTGGTAGGGATGAGAATAGTATCTGAATTCAAGAAAGCATGGGACAGACACAGAAGATCTCTAAGGGGGGGGGGGGGGGGGAGGAGGGACGGAAAGGGACTATAGCATTTGATATGGAAGGGCAGATGAGATAGGCTATATGGTCTCTTTCTGCTAACATGTTTCTATATTTCTGAATTTAAAAAGGAGGAGATGAAGAGTGAAGTTTGAGTGGATAGAGGCAGAAAAGAGAGAAATTGAGGAAAGGGCTAAAAGGGAATGTGTCAAAAATGGATGTTTGTCCTGTCTTTTTCTTATTCCCTACAACAAATGGACAGCACACACTGGAAAGAGTTAGACGTCTGATGTGGAAAGCGGAAAAGAGACATCAGGACCTATGAGACTTGGAAAATAAAATACCCAGACAACAGAGGTAGAAAACATTTTATTTTGAATTTATGAACTGGACTGTGTGTGTGTGTGTTGGAAAATATGGATCACAGATGTGTGTGTTTTTATTCAGTACAAGAGGAAAGGCATTTGTGTTGTATTTCTCCAGTGTTCTTGGGGTTCTTCAATTCAATTTTGTCTTCATGTTTCTATTTTGATTTGTGGTCCCTTGTTCTGTATTTGGTGACTGTCTGTATGTTACAGGTGACTGAGGTGCAATATTAGCATGTCATTTCTGTAGTAGCCCCGCTTGTTCTGTTTTATGGTATGTTCCCAGGAGGGTTTTGCAATCAGGGCATCAATCATTGCTTGTTCCTACTGTAGCAGTGATAAAGAAATATAGTGCTCTAGGGTGTGTTTGGTCATTTGACCAAAGTTTTGGAATTCTCTGCCTCTCGCGCTTTGTGTGGATCGTGATATTTCTTTTAGGAAACATCTGAAAACTTTGAGAGGCTTATGTTTTTTAAATTGATTTTTGTATGCTGGTTAGTCTGTTACATTCGTAATAAAACATGTCTATATCATTGTATTACCACCTGGGAATATCAGTAGGTGGTTTTATAAAGATTTTAAATAAATTACCAGTAGAAGGTGTATTAGTGTTCTAGGGACAATATAATCTTTGCAGTGCTGCCTATTCATAGGCGGGGTGGTTGCTGTTTGAATCCTAGGAATTAGTGCCTCTGGCAGGTTTGCTACATGTACATTCTTTGGGGTTTTGTGTTGTGTGCCTGTTAGTGGAGAGATTTGTTACTCAGATGACATGAAAATCAGAATATATTTTCTGTAGTGACTTCCCTGGAAAAATGTCCTAGTTCTGTTCTGCACATGCTCTTTTTTGGGGGGGTGGGGGAGGGGGAGGGTTTTTTGTGTATGCTGAGTATGTTTATATTTAACTCTGTAAGAACTGCTATACTGTTAGATCAATGGTTTGTGAAGGTCGCATTACAGTTTAGTGTGTCACACATGTGAGCATCATCTGTCAGGTGTGCTCTGATGGGGGAAAAGGTTGAGAACCACTGTCCTAAAGACATCTAGTGAGCAATCCAAAACTGCCATTTCCACACATCATGCCCAACCCCACATCAGTCCCTGCCATCACTTTTTAAAAATAGCAATATAAGACACTACAGGAGTCCCAAAGGCCTTCTGTGCATAAAGAAACCCCTGGCTAGTTTCAGCTAGTCAGTAAAACTACTATTAAAAATGATTTTTATAGCAGCATTTAAGCAATTCTTCTATATGGGTGTGAGGCTGGCATCTAGAAAGGATTGGACCAAATTTCATTGTAACTCTGCTCCTCCAGTTCTCTAAGGTGCAGTCCTCCTCACCCAGTAGTAGAGCTAGGAGATTTTCCTCATAACTTAATCCTACAGAACAAGTCTGGAATTGCCTGCACTTGTACTGAAAACAGTGCCAGCCCAGCAACCATTATAACTGCTGCAGAGGCAGCAATATTGTGCACTGTAAGAAAGCTGGGGATATGTTGTACTTTCCAGGTCGTCCAGCTAGACCAGTCCAGACAAATAGGTTAAGTCCCCCTGCCAGCAGATGTTGAGACAGAGAAAGTCAGAGCCAATCAAAGCTGTGACCTCACCCCTGTATAAGCTCCAGGCACAGCTAGGGGTCTCCTCAGTACTTTCTCTATCTCAGCAGATGTTGGACTGTCTTTCAATTTCTCCTGCGTGGTCTGCGGCCTTGTTTCCTTCACGACGTCTCTGGCTGGACACTTGGCTCCCGCAGGAGTACGAGACTCCCTGAAAGGTTGATCTCTTTGAGCTAGCTCCTGGCCACAAGAGCCAGTGCAGCTTGGTGGCAGGCATCAGGCCAGGAGGACCTCTGGGGAGACCCTAGGCTCATTGTTTGGGCCTTATTTTTCTTTCTTCCCCCTCTTACCTTTTGTTTGTTTAAAAAAAAACAAAAACAAAAAAAACAGAATATATGGGAGACAAACCCCATAGAATCGTGTCTCTCACTTTAGCATCCCTGGTCTGCTGTTGCTTACCGGCACTGATTGTACAGACTGCTTCTGGGTTGCTCTCGCTCCTCTCTACTTCGGGAATACCAGAGTGCAGCTGATCGTCGCCTGACCTGCTGCTGGTAGAAGCGCTGCCTCTTTGAGGTTTTCGGCGACATGGAGGCCGCAGCAACAGCCACATTTTTTCCCTTCACAGTTTTCCCGCTCCCGCGGGTAGGTCTGCCCTCGCGCCTGTGCTAGCGGTTCCATTTTAAAGCCTGCAGTTCCCGTCCTGACACCGGTGCAGTCGGCGCCATTCTAAGGAGCTCAGCTCCTGCCTTGTTAAACATGTCGGCTACACACTCAAGTTCATAGCTTGTGCTAAAATGCGCTGCATTTTGCTCAATGGCCTCTGTTTGGCCTGTGACAGTCATCCTGAGGAATATTCTGCTACTGTGCCTCCGCCTGTCCCTGATGACCTCCCTATTTTCAGGTGAACCTGGGCCTTCAGGTTTGCCTTCCATTTCAGCCTCTGCGGTGACAGATTGCCCACCCCTCCTCCTTCCAAAATTTCCCGGTTGGGAATCCTGCATCTTCAGAATTTGCTACCTTGTTTCAGCAGGCCTGGAAATCTGGACAGTCTTTGCCACCTTCTCAGCCGAGTCTCTCTCTTGGTCAGGGGCCGCAACCGCCCCCCACAAGGCCCACTCCCTTCACCCTTCCAGAGAGCACCAGTGGGATGATGTGGGCTTGGGGGATGGCGAGGATATCAGGAGTGCCTTTCGACTCCGTCTTCTGGTTTGGAGGCTGATGAGGGGGAGCTTTCCCTAATGGAAGAGGAGGTGGACTCCACTGTAGTCTATCTCTGTCAGGATGAAATCCCAGGTTTAATTGTACAAATTATCAAGGAACTCCATATCTCTTAAGGGCCCCCAGCTGCGCAACCACAGTCTATCACCAATCCCATTGTCGCAGGTATTAAAAGGCCTGTGTGGGCCTTCTCGTTCCCGTCTGAGTTACAACAAATGGTAGTTGTAGAATGGGATACTCCAGATGCTCCTCTCAGGCAGGCCCGGCGGCTGGGGCAGATCTATTCCTGGTCTACTGCGGATTTGGACTAGTGATTGCGCTTCCCTAGAGTGGATGCCCTCATCACCGCAGTGACCAAGCACACCACTATTCCGGTGGAAGGGGGCTCTGCTCTTCGAGACATCAAAACCATAAGGCAGAAGGTTTGCTCAAGACGGCCTTTTTGGCATCTTCGCTGGCTTTACAGGCTTCCGCGTGTGGTGGACTTGGCGTTCGTGCACTACTTTGCTGGATCCAGCTGTTGCCTGAGGATGACAGCTCCACTTGCCTGGAGTCGTTGGCAGCATTCCTGGTGGACGCCTTCCATGATCTCCTGCGGCTATCTGCTTGGAGCATAGCAGCGGTCACAGTGTCCCACTGGTGGCTCCAACTCCACAACTGGTTTGCGGATGTGGCCTCCAAGGGTCGCCTAGCCAAGCTACCCTTTAAGGGGGGGGGGCGGCTGTTTGGCATGCACCTTGAGAAGCTGGTCAAGGATCTTGGGGAGGCCAAGCTTCAACACTTGCCAGAGGACCGCCCCAAGGGTGCCTTTAAGAGGCGAGCTGTCCTGACTTCATCCAGATCTCACTTTTGGGACTCGTGAAGGTACCGGCCTGGTCGGTCGGCCGTCCTCAGATCCTCCTGCGCCGCCAAATCGTTCCAACTCCTTTCGGGGTGCACTTCTGTCCTATACCCAGGAAGCACCGGGTGGCAAGCCGCCTCCTGCTCCTCCCATTGACGGGGTGCAGACCCATCCTGTCGTGCCATTGGTAGGACGACACCTGTGGCATTTTTACAATAAATGGGTCCTAGATATCATTCAACATGGCTATGTCCTCGATTGCGCACGGCCCATATGATACACCTTTTGTCTCTCCTTGTGGGGCTCCACCAAAGCAAGCGGCACTATTCCATCTACTTTGTTGTCCCGAAAAAGAATGGCTCCTTCCGGCCTATCCTCGATCTGAAGGGCGTCAATTGCAGCCTCAGGGTTCCCTCCTCGGGTCCATCATTCATGCAGTCGGAGCGGGAGAGTTCCTCACCTCATTGGACCGAGGCCTACCTTCACATTCTCATTCTCATTTGGCCGATCAACAGCAGTTCCTCTGGTTTGCAGTCCTTGGTGCACATTTTCAGTTTGCCACCATGCCTTTTGATCCCGTGACCACTCCACGCACCTCCAAGGTTATGGTTGTGGTTGCAGCAGCACTTGTGACGCCAGGGGGATTGCATCTACCCTTATTTGCATGATTGGCTGATTCGTGGCAAGTCTTACCTCGAAGTGCACTAGGCCGTGCAGCATGTGATGCGGTTTCTCAAATGACTCAGTTGGGTCATCAATCATGGCAAGAGTTGCCTTGCACTGTGTCAGACCCTCGAGGCATGGTTTAACACCGCCTCAGGCAGGGTGTTCCTGAGCTAGGACTGCTGGCTCAAGATCAACAGTCAGTTAAGCCTTTTCCTGTCTCGTCCAGTCTCCAAGACTTGGGATTATCTCCAACTCCTGGGCATCATGGCAGTAACCTTGGAACTGGTTCCATGGGCGCAGGCGCATATGCGTCCAGTGCAGTGATCTCTTCTGTCTCGCTGGTCTCCAGTGTCTCAGGACTACCACGTACTGCTTCCGTTTCCACCAGCAGTCTGCCACAGCCTTCACTTGTGATGAGAGGGATGACCTGGAAAGTGGAATAACGAGTGAGGTTATCAAATTTGCAGATGACACAAAACTATTTAAAGTTGTTAAAACACAAGAGGATTGTGGAAAATTGCAAGAGGATCTTGATAAATTGGAAGACTGGGCATCAAAATGGCAGATGAAATTTAATGTGGACAAGTGCAAAGTTATGCACCTAGGAAAGAACAACCCAAACTATGGTTACATGATGTAAGGTTCCACATTAGGAACCACCACCCAGGAAAAAGATTTAGGCGTCATTGTGATAACATGTTAAAACCCTCAGCCCAGTGTGCAGCAGCAGCCAAGAGAGAGCAAATAGAATGCTAGGTATGATAAGGAAAGGAATGGAAAATAAAACAAAAGAAATGATAATGCCTCTATATCGTTCCATGGTGAGACCGCACCTTGAATATTGTGTGCAATTCTGGTCACCGTATGTTAAAAAGGATATAGAGTTATTAGAAAAGATTCAGAGAAGAGCCACCAAAATGGTAAAGGGGATGGAAGGATACTCTTATGAAGAAAGGCTAAAAAGGTTAGGGCTCTTTAACCTGGCAAAGAGACGGCTGAGGGGAGATATGATAGAAGTCTATAAATTAATGAACGGAGTGGAACGGGTAAACGTAGATCGATTGTTTACGTTAGCAGAATATAGAAAGACTAGGGGACATGCAATGAAGCTACAGGGTAAACTATTTAAGACTAATAAAATAAAATATTTTTTCACTCAACGTGTAATCAAACTCTGGAATTTGTTACCGGATGATGTATAAAGGCTGTTGGGGGGGGGGGGGGACGACTCCGCACTATAGTGTGTTGAAGTCAAGCATGTTTTGTTGCGGTATCTGTTGATGACTAATCCTTTCCATCTCTCAGACCATCTCTTTCTCTTCTGAGGACCCTGTAATGGTCATGCGGCGTCCAAAGTGATGCTTGGCTGGTGGATCTGGCACATGGGGGTCTCGGCTTATTTGTTGGTCCTCCGGACTCTTCCCCTGGGGCTGATGGCCCACTCTACCCGGGCTCAAGCAACATCATGGGCAGAGTCAATGGCGGCGACTCCCCTGGACATTTGCCAGGCAGCCATCTGGGCTTGCTGGTTAACATTTGCACGTCACTATCGCCTCAACATCCAGGCTCAGGCAGCCAGTTGGTTTCAGCAACAGGAGCTATCTGCTGCACACTCATCCCATCCAGAGGAGGAGTAGCTTGGGTACATCCCATTTGTTTGGGCTGGACGACCTGGAAGGTGAAATTTTCCTGGAGTCCTGCCGTTAATTTCCTTTCCTGGAGTCTGCTAGACCAATCCAGCTCCCATCCTTCAGTCTGTGTAAATAGTGCTGTCAGCCGTCCAGCACGAAAGTCCTTGTGATAACATGTCGCAATTCTGCAGTGTTGTGGTGTATATAGTTGTCTCTCTTTAGTGGAACCAGGGTCTCTGGTCTTCTGCATTCTGTGCTTTCTACAAGTAGTACTGAGGAGACTCCTAGCTGTGCCTGGGACTTATGCCAGGGACGAGGTCACAGCTTTGACTCTTCTGACGTTCTCTATCTCGACATCTGCTGGCAAGGGGAACTTAACCCATTTGTCTGGGTTGGTCTAGCAGGACTCCAGGGAAAGGAAATTAACAGTAAGGAAAATTTTAAACTTTTATGCTTTTGGATTTTGAGTGGTGGTAATTCTGTTGTGGTATAGATTTGATTTTTTTTTTTGTAGTTCCTGAAGCACCATCGACAGAACACAGCCAGTATCGGACCTAAGATTTATTTATTTATTTAGACAGTTTTGTATACCGCCTTATCCTTCAATCAAAGCGGTCACAGCACAATTGGGGGATACATTTAACACACGGGGATATGAGACACATACACTAATACTTACAGGGAACATGGGCAATGGAGGGTTAAGTGGCTTGCCCAAGACCACAAGGAGCATCTGTGGGACTAGAAACCCCAGTCCTTCCGGCCCAAGGTTGCTGTCCTCTAGTGGGATTTGAACCCCTGACCTTCCGGCCTGAAGTATCTTGCCCCAACCACTAGGCTAGCTTGAAAATGTTGGCATGATATTTTGATTTTCTGCATTATAAGTTAATTTTTCACATTTCTGTTCTTTGAGGATTTTTGAGGTGTGTGTGTGTGTATGTGTTTTTCTTTCTACCTATGATTGACTTTTTAAGCCCCTGAGAATTTTTTTTTCTTTGTAAAGGGCTTGTCTGAGAGATTCCTTCTGCATAGCTTGTCATACTGTTTAATTGAATTCAGGATTTTTGATCTCCAGTGGTTGCCTTAACACTGTAAAGTTTGGAGAGTAGGAGTTGTTTGTTTTTTGGCTCCTTTTTCTTTTGCCAGTGGGGCCTGGGCTCCTGTTGGCTCTTCATTTTCTTAGATTCTGTGGACTGGTACAACAGGTGATGCAGGATGCCCTTATTCTCAAGGCACTCCAGGAAACTGGCCCTGCTTGGTGAGAAAATGATTTGTCATCCAGAGAAACTAGTAAAACAGCAAACAAGAGCCCACCTGCACTGCTGTTTCCAGATAGAGGATCACTCCCTAGAAAGAAAAGAGTTGTCTTTTTATACCTTAGTACTGTTCAACTTATTGTAGGTTAGGAGATATTTCTGTTCAATCCTGCCTACCACCTCTGTTTTTTTATGTTTAGGGCAGTATTCAGTTGTGCAGTACATAAAATAACACTAGAAGACTTGACATTCCATTTGAGGTTTGGTGCCCTGCAGCAAGTAGTTTGATGTGATATCAATAACTTAGCAAAGGGTCATTTAACAGGAAGTAATGTAGAGCAGAGCCTTTTCTATATACTCCTATGCACACATACTGCATGCTGACTCAGAAACTGATTACTGAAGCAAGGATTTTATACTGTATGTACCATTGAGCTTGCATTTGAAGTGGGAAAAGGTACTGTGTTAATAGCAGTAGAAAATTGGGAGATGCCTAAATCTGGTCAGAGCCACTGATGTTAACTCGAGCCAGATGTTAACTCGAGCCAGAAGAAAGCCAGAATGGTCTCACTGTACATATGTAAGTAGTTTAGTTTGCATACCCGTTTATCCAAGTTATTACTCCTGTTCTATGTAAAGCAGAAGCATGTTACCCAAGTTGTTTTCTCCTGTTCTATGTGAAGCCAAACAGTTTGTTATGGTCATTTTGTTGTATGTAAACCGCGCTGACAATAGTGCGGTATATAAGAAATTGTAATAAATAAATAAATAAATAAATAAGACCAGTGCAGCCTGTTGCTACTCTCTGCCAGCACTGAAGAGAGTTGGGAGAAGAGGGAAAAAAATAAATGGACCAGAAAAAAAATATCTAAAGTTTGTTTCGTTTTTACAACAAAACAAAACAAAATTAAACAATACAAGAAGAAGAAAAACCCATAAATGCCCTGTGTATACCAATAAAATTTGACTGATGGTGAGGTTTTCAAAATATTCCTCCACCCCTATGTACATGTAAGTGTATGGTGCCAAAAGCATTTTTAGGGGTAGTATGCCATGTGCGGACTGTGGCATGTGCTTGGCAGGGTGTCCTTATGTACCATTTTTCTTTTGTGTATGCATCCGGCATACAAGGATCCACAGTAAAGACACTGGGGGACCCAGTAGGAGGAATTGGAGCCTTCAGCCTGATCTGGGCCTGGGAGGATAAAGAGGAGATGGACTGAGGCTGTCCTAAGAAGCCTATCTTCTTGGGTTGATCCCTATGGCAGTATACCCTTCCTCTCACTTGCTATGACTAATTTTGAGCCAGCAGGCGGAGCAGCGTGGCGGTGATACATTTTCTTTCTCTACTGCCTGAGGCTTGACTGGTATGTTGAACCATGTCGCTCTGTGGTGGTGTCCCATGTAGTTCAAAGCATTAGTTTTGTCCTTGGTGGCAGAGGAAGAGGACATGGCCTATGGGAATTCTGCTTTCCTACTCCTTTCATCCTGGATCAGCAATGGTGGGAAAGTGGGGGTGTGAGGAAAACCTGGGGTAATGTGGAGGAGAGAGGTGACTGGCGAGGATGTGTCAAGACAGAGGAAGAAGGTATGTGTTTTGAAGGACTGCAGCGGGGAAGGCGTGCAAGACAGGACCTAAAGAAAGCTCTTGGAAACGTTTTATATTTTGTAGCGTTCACCTTTCCAATTTTGCTGGTCTAGATTTTCTGTCTACTTGCTTGTGATTGAGGCATGCAGTTCCCATAAAACTATTTTGAAACCAGGTATCTTTGGCAGTGATATCTGCAGTGAATTTGTTTCAGAGCTAACAGTATTGTGTAAGGGACTGCTTCCTTACAGAATTTGTTGTTAGGTCTGCCCAGGACACAGCTTGATTGCACCAGCAGTAATTGTTAACGATGGAAATTCCCCACAAAGAAACAAATACCTTCAGTCTTTCACTAGTTCAGTGGAGGACCTGCTATCAACTGTATCGAAGATAAAAGAAAGCCGCCAACAACAAAAAATACCTCATTGCACCACAAATGTGGAAAAGACAACTGGAAGTTAGTGATGTGAAGACAGTATAAAAACAAATTTTATCCTCCATCTCTTAACCCTTTCCAGGCCGAGCCCAAAACTCTTGGGATCCAAAATTCTGACTAAATATTCCTATCAAATGGTATATAATACATGACCATAGCAGAAGGAAAATCACTATTAGAACATATTCAATAAGACGGGTACAATTTTCCTGAAATATGCAAAAATTAACCCGGCTGCAGAATGTGGATTAAAAATTTAAAGTAGGCCTTGAAAGGGTTAAGGTGCTCCAGTAAAATGGACAATTTGCTCCAGTAAAGTGGACAATTTTCTGGGACCTTCCTTTACAGTACATATCAGGAGACCTCCAGCCTCTGAGACCTCCAACTTGTTTGTATTTTGGGCTGTGGTGAACATTTATTGGATTTATTGCCTTGAAGTACATGTACTCAGAATTAGGGGGGGTTGGGGGAGGGGTTTTACTTGTACTGTGGTTTGCTCAAAGTGCTAAAGGAAATCCCTGAGTGATGATGTGGTTTTCTTGTAGTACAGGGACATCTTATACTTGGTATTAGGGCCAGGGCCAAACTGAAGTTCTTCCACTTAGCCTTGGCCCCTGCCAGGATCCCTCCCTCTTTCACCATGTCCTGTTCCTAGATATTTAGCACTAATCTAGCACCATATCTTCACAAATAGTCTGTTGGGGAAGGGTTGCTGTTTCCTCTTGCTCCAGCTCATTTGGAATACAGCACCATGAGCTTTCATTCACAGCTACCCAGTGATTTTTGTCCCTCTGTTTTATAGCCCCTATAATCATCTGGGGAATGGCTGGAGCCCTAGATCTGGCCAGTAGGTGTCACTGTTGTGCTTGCCAAGCTGGGACGTGGAAGACTGAGCCAATGATCAAACTCCAGGTCATCAGTCCCTTGTACAGTATACCCTCCATACCCAGCACTGATGGTCCTGGGTGCTGCTTACCATGAACCGCTCTGACTGCCTAACAAAGGAAGGCATATAAAATCTGAATTAACCATAACCATGACTCTTGGGCCTAAACCAGTAATTTCCTTACAGAAGCCCCTGAAAACTAACTAAAAAAAATACTTTAACTCTCTACTTGATTTATGAAATTGCACATAAATTTATAGAAGCTCTGGCCTTTGTGTTTTGCTTTTCAAATTTAATGTTCCATTTGAATATACCTGTTTTTATATATTTAGCTCTGTTGGAATAAAAGGTAAAATCTTATAGAACATACAGCATGCAGAATACTTGCCATCTGTATTAGCAGCGCCACGAACCATAAAAGAAATTGGTTTGCAAACTAGTTGCCATGTTGGGTTATTTGCTGAACCAGCTTCTAATTTGTACAAAACATTTGAATTATCAAAAAAAATGAACGCTGAATGCTAATCCTAGTTTCAAGCCTAATTAATAGATTAAAGAAGGGCTTGTCAAATGCCAAGTGACCATGACGACACGTAGAAATTGCACTCTGGCACCTGGGATATGCTCTGCACTCCACTGAAACAAATCTTCCTTGTTTGGACCTTGTGACTCGACCGAAGTTTGAGCCTCCTGGTGCGAAGATTTCTGGCTACTCTTGCAGTCTCAAGGGTAACAAGGGAAGTCGTGCAGTGCATACAAGGAAGATCTGTTGCCAGTGGCACATAATAGCAACAGAAAAGGCAAGAACTGCGCATTGGGGGAGCAAAGGAGAAACTGAAGAAAAAGATGAAAACAGACAGACATAAAAATGGTAATAGAAGAAAGAGGAGAACGGTTTAGGTGGAGCAATGAGAAGCATAAAAAGGAGGGGACTGGTGGGGGGAGAAAATAGAAAAAATGGAACAAACAAAATCCACACAAGGCAGATACAAGAAAAAAAGAATTAAGCCGTACTCCTGGAGCTACCAGTTGTGAGAGGGGGGGGGGGGGAAGGGGGGCGGCTAAGACTTTTTAGGATGAGAGGGAGACTACTGAGAGGGATGGATTTGAAAGAGGGGGATGGAGGATGTGGGGATGAGAGAGGAGGGAGGACGGGGTAGCAAGGATTAAAATGAGGTGGCTGCATGAGGATGGGGGAAGAGAGAGACGGGCAGCAGGCAGCTGAGGAAGAACAGGGAGACTGGTGGAGACCTGTGCCATAGCAGATAACTGAACCAAAGAGGTAAATCGCTTCTGGCCACGGCTATGGTGGGGGTGGGGACACGGGAAGGCGGCTGACAGCAGGCTTGGGGAAGGGATACTGCTAACTTGTGGTACATTAGGTGCCTAATTTACTGCATTTTTTTTCCTCAAGGGGAAAAACAGTAAATCTGGCCCTCAGAGGAACGGGAATGCCCCTTCCTCCCCCGCCCTTAAATGTTGGTTGGACAATGTGAGATTGGTGGGAGGGGGAGAGGTCTCAGCCAGTGGCTGCAGAGGAGAGAGTCTGAGGCTTGTAATCAAGGAGATGATGCTTGTACTGTGCAGCCACTGAGTAAGCATATAATCCTGATTTCCCCGCCTCACCCCCCCCCCCCACCTGCTGCCTCTTCCTTTGCAGCATGTGCCGTTTCTAAACGGGAAAAGCAGTGGGAAAGGTAATATGCAGTCATTTGCTCTGATATTATAGTGTAGGGGTGCTCAGCCCAGTCCTCGGGACACACCTAGCCAGTCAGGTGTTCAAGATAAGCACAGTGAATATGCCTGAGAGAGATTTGCATGCACTGCCTCCATTATATGCAGATCTCTCTCATGCATATCTCTCTTGGCTATCCTGAAAGCCTGACAGGCTAGGTGTGCCCTTAGGAGTGGGTTACAACCCCCTGCTATTAGGTAGGCTCTTCCTTATCTTCCACTGCCACCTCTTTTGGGTTGGATTATCTTCATCTCCAGGAACAAGCAGGAATGAGTCTTCACATATATGGGTACGTCGGTACCGACGGAGCCTGCGCGGGAACGCTCCCCAGCGTCCAATCAGAAAGCTTTTGGGAGCATCCCACAGCGCCTGCGTACTGCCTTCCTGCCTTTCCCAACTGTCTCTCCTCAGTTCTTCTTTTTCCACGGAGCCAGCAGGTCGTGTTCCTGTCACCGCCGAAGAATTTCCTTCTTTTTCTTTTTCTTTTGTGTCGCGTCTACCTTCTTCGACGCTGTACCGGTACCGCCGGTCTTTGTTCTTTTCTTCTTGTAAAAAAAAACCCCCACCACCCTTTTTTCCGTTCTTTTTCTTCAGGTGCACTTGAGTTTTGGGCTTTAGGCCCAAAACTTTTTTTCCTTAAATATGGAAAAGCCTGCCTCAGGATTTAAAAAGTGCACAAAATGTGGCAGTACTATTTCCGTCACCGACACCCATGACTGGTGTCTAAAATGTTTAGGTCCTGACCATTCCATAACAGACTGTGTGTCCTGTTCCATGATGTCTAAAAGAGGTCGGCAGAACCGAGCTGCCAAGCTCAGTACCCTGTTTCTCTCTGATGCGGCTTCGGTGGCATCGACATCTTCCAGGGCTTCTTCTTCCTCACATGGATCTCGGGTAACTAAACATAAATCCAGCCGGTTCTCGAAGGGTAGATCTCCTTCTAAGCATCGAGATGCCTCTGGCCTTGCCCTCGAGGATCCTGCACCTGCAAAATTACCCCGGCGGGAGGCTTCGGCCTCTAAAGCATCATCATCGGGGTTCCAGGATGATCTCGATGGCGTGGCCTCGACAGATCTCCTGGTGCCATGCTCTGGGGTACCGGTGGCTTCCACCGGTACCGATTTCCAGGCATTGGCGGTGTCGATGGATCAGAGGATTCTGTCCATAGAACGCAGTCTGGTGGCTTTCCTTGTGGCATCAACGCCTGTGGTACCGCAACAGACTACTCCGCCGGTACTGGCTCTAGCATCGCCATCGGCACCGATCCCAGTACTGGTGGCATCGGCATCGGTGTCCGTTATGCTGGTACTCTGTCCTCTGAAGCCCTCTGGTACCGATACCCCGGTACCGGTTATTCCCGATACCGATCCCGGTCGGTACGGGTATCGGGCTTTGCAAGAGCATCCGGACAGACGATACTTCGATTCCTCTGAGGACTCTGAAGATTCTGTAGAGTCAGTCGATGTAGTGATGCTTCTTCCACAGGAGGAGTCCTCTCCTAAACGAAGAATGTCTCCACCAGAGGATTTGTCTTTTCAAGACTTTATTAGAAAGGTGGCTCGGGGTCTCTCTATTACAGTGGCACCTGAGACAGAGCCCAGAGCCAAGGAGTTAGATATTTTACAATATCCTAAAACTCCTAAGGAGGCAGCTACCTTACCTATTCATGAGATTCTCTATGATCTCATTTTGAGGATGTGGGAAGCACCTCTAACCACCTCTCCTCATTCTCACGGGTTGGATACCATGTATCGTGTCCCTCCTTGTCCTGGTTTCCATAAAACTCAACTTCCTCACCACTCTATTGTGGTTGAGTCTGCAATGAGAAAGATTAGAAGTGCCAAAAGACATGCCTCTAATCCTCCAGGACGTGAATGTAGAACCCTGGATGCTTTTGGAAGAAGAGGCTTCCATGCTTGCTGCGAGAATTAATTCTTATAGTCTCTACATGGGAATGTTCTTAAAAGAAGTCACTGACCATTTGCAGACTTTAAGTCCTTTTATGTCTGAAGATAAAAGGCAAGAATTTCTCACTGGGCTCAAACATGCCCAGGATATCTCCAAATTCTCCAACCGTGCAGCTTTTGACTCCTTTTAATGCGTAAGCAGAGCCTCAGCTATTGCCATAGGTGCACGTAGGATTGCTTGGCTTCAAGCATCTGATTTGGAGATCTGGGTTCAAGATGAATTGGAAAAATATCCCTTGTACAGGTGAGAACCTGTTTGGCTTTTGCTTGCCAATCCTTACCAATCAGATGGATGCTGAAAATTCGGCTTTGGATAGACTATCCAAATCCACAGCTGCTCCTACTAAGGAAAGGTTGTTCAAGAAAACACCTTTTTCTAAAAAGGGAAGATTCTATCCTGCTTATGGTCAGCGGGCATCTTCTGCAGCTCAGTTCCCTTCCAAACATCAGCAATCCTCCAAACAGAGCAAAGCAAAGGCTGCGAGGCCTGCTCCAGCCCAGCAATCTCAGCCCCCTCAGGGCCTTTGACTTTCTGCTAGAGAACTTAGCCTTCCTGGCTCTAGAAGGACCAGAACCCTCCACCATTCCAGGAAGGTTATGTCACTTTGCTCCCAGGTGGGGGCAAATTACAGCAGAGCATTGGACACTCTCCATCATAAGAGAGGAGTACAAACTTCATTTTTCAAGCTTGCCCCCTCTCACAAGAGTGCACCAGTTCAATTCTCCAACCTCCCCCCTCAGCCTGTTGGAGCAGGAGGTTGCCACTCTTCTCAGCCAGGGGGCAATAGAGGAAGTGCCTTTTTCAACAACAGGGCACAGGGTTCTACTCCCCCTATTTTCTTATTCCAAAGAAAACAGGGGGCTTCAGACCCATCTTAGATCTCAGAGAGTTGAACAGATTCCTAGTCAAAGAAAAATTCAAGATGGTTTCTCTAGGAACTCTGCTGCCATACCTTCAGAGTCAGGATTGGCTTTGTTCTCTAGATCTCAAGGATGCGTACACTCATGTTCTCATCCATCCAACTCACAGAAGGTTCCTTTGGTTCCTTTTTCAGGAAAAGCACTATCAATACAGAGTGCTCCCTTTTGGTCTGGCCTCTGCACCAAGGGTGTTCACGAAATGCATGGCAGTGGTTGCTGCTTTTCTGCGCACCTTGGGAATATTCGTCTTCCCTTACCTGGACGACTGGCTCATTCGAGCTCCCACTCAATCAGAGGCCAAGACTTCTCTAACCTACACAATGCGTATTCTTCAGTATTTAGGGCTGGTAATAAACATCCCAAAATCCAATTTAATCCCTACTCAGTCCCTGGAGTTTATAGGGGCGTTGCTGGATACCATAAGGGCAAGGGCCTATCTTCCCCAGGCCCCTTGCCTTCGCTTGGTGCAGTTAATAGGGGTTTCAACTCTGCTTGAGAAGCTAACTGCTCGAGAGATGTTACAGTTGCTAGGTCACATGGCATCCACCGTACATGTGGTACCATATGCTCGCCTTCACATGAGAGCAGCTCAGTGGACTTTATCCACCCAATGGACCCAGGCATTAGGCTGCCTGTCAGACAAAATAGCAAACACAAGTCGCCTCATTTTGTCCCTCCAGTGGTGGAAGTCCCCTCAAAACCTGTTGCTGGGGTCCCCCTTTCAACAGCCTCTACCCCAAGCAATTCTTACAACAGATGCTTCTCCAATGGGCTGGGGAGCTCATTTTCAGGAGCTCTCCACCCAGGGCATCTGGTCCCCACAGGAGACTTGTCTATATATCAATCTCTTGTAACTCAGAGCAATCTTCCTTGCTCTGTGAGTTTTCCACACCCTGCTCAGCCACAAGACAGTCCTTTATCCACACGGACAATCAGATAGCCATGTTCTTTGTAAACAAGCAGGGAGGAACTGGCTCTCTGTCGCTTTGCAACGGAAGCTCTGCGACTGTGGGCCCTCGCCTAAGAGCATCACATTCATCTTCCGGAAGTTTATCTTCCAGGTGTTCAAAACTCTTGGGCGGACAGACTCAGTCGAGTTCTGCTTCCACACGAGTGGTCCCTACATATGGACCAGGTATCCAAGATTTTTTGAATTTGGGAAACCCCGGACATAGACCTCTTTGCAAGTCCGTGGAATACCAAACTTCCCCGGTTCTGTTCCAGAACTCCGGCTCAGGGGGCTCAGGCAAGGGATGCTTTCCTCCTTCACTGGGGTCAAGACTTCCTGTATGCCTTTCCACCCATTCCCCTAATTCCCAAAACCCTGTTCAAGCTTCAGAGAGACAGAGGCCACATGATTCTCATAGCTCCACATTGGCCACTGCAAGTGTGGTACCCACTGCTGCTACATCTCTCTCAAGCTCCCTCCCTAGAGTTAGGGTCTGCTCCAGACCTCCTCTCTCAAGAGGATGGAAGGTTATGGCATCCCAATCCCCAGTCTCTGCATCTCAGGGCTTGGTTGCTGAAGGCCTAGATCTGCAGGATCTTCATCTTTCTCAGCAAGTGAAAGATGTTCTTTTATGCTTCCAGAAAACCTTCCACTAGATGTTCTTACGCTTTCAAGTGGAAGAGGTTTACCATCTGGTGTTCTGAGAAGGGTCTTAACCCCCGTGCCATACCTCTGGAATCGTTGCTGGAGTATCTCCTTCATCTGTCTAGTGTAGGCCTTAAGACAAATTCAGTAAGGGTCCATTTGAGTGCTATTGCAGCTTCCCTTAAGCCTCTAAATGGACAACCTATTTCCTCTCATCCTCTTGTAGCAAGATTCATGAGAGGCCTCTTTTTAACAAAGCCTCCCATCAGACCACCCCCGGTGGCATGGGACTTAAACTTGGTTCTTGGTCAGCTTATGAAGCTGCCTTTTGAACCTTTAGCTACCACCTCCTTGAAATTTCTTTCTTGGAAGTTTATATTTCTCATTGCAATCACATCAGCACGCCGCATTAGTGAATTGCAAGCACTCGTAGCTAATCCACCTTACACAAGGTTCCATCATGACAAGGTGGTCCTTAGGATTAATCCACACTTTATGCCTAAGGTGGTCTCACCCTTTCACCTCAACCAGGAGGTCTACCTACCTGTCTTTTTCCAGGGCCTCATGCATCAAGTGCAGAGAGGAATCTTCATACCATGGACTGTAAAAGAGCTCTGGCTTTTTACTTACAAAGGACACAGCAACATAGAAAGTCTTCCCAACTCTTTGTTGCCTTTGATCCATCTCATCTCGGACAACCAGTCTCCAAGAGAACACTTTCCAACTGGATTGCCCAGTGCATTTCTTTCACCTATCAGAGCAAGAACCTTTCTCTGGAGGGCCATGTCACAGCTCACAATGTGAGAGCCATGGCAGCCTCAATGGCTCATCTGAACTCTGTGTCTATCGACGACATCTGTCGAGCAGCCACTTGGGCCTCGGTTCATACCTTCACAGCCCATTACTGCTTGGACAAGGACTCCTGCCGGGATGCCTTGTTTGGTCAGGCTGTTCTTAAACACCTGTTCCATACTTAATCAACTCCTACCCACCATCCCTCATGGGATGCCAGAGATCCATGTGTGGAAGTGCAGCCCTGTTCCAGGGACACACAACTTCTGGGATCTCTCCCTGGCATCTAAAGCTAGGGAGTCCCCATATGTGAAGACTCATTCCTGCTTGTTCCTGGAGATAGCACAGTTACTTACCTGTAACAGGTGATCTCTGGGAACAGCAGGAATAAGTCTTCACAACCCACCCAGCTCCCCTAAGAGTTGTATCTCTCTATCTATCTTTCCTTTCCCTCTCTCTCTCTCTCTCTCTCTCTCTTTGTCTCAGCTTAAAACTCAACTGAGGAGAGACAGTTGGGAAAGGCGGGAAGGCAGCATGCAGGTGCTGTGGGATGCTCCCAAAAGCTTTCTGATTGGACGCTGGGGAGCGTTCCCGCATAGGCTCCGTCAGTACCGATGTACCCATATGTGAAGACTTATTCCTGCTGTTCCCAGAGATCACCGGTTACAGGTAAGTAACTGTGCTTCCCTGCCGCATGGGCTACATCTGATACTCACATCATGACTGCTGGATCTGATCATCTTATCCCCCCTCCCCCCCATTCTAATGGGTGAATAGAGATGAAAGGAATGAGAAAGATGAAGGCAGCTGAGTGAGAAGAGAGTATATGGTGGAGCGTGAGAGTGGAAGATGAAGGTGGCAGAGTAGGTAGCTGAGTGAGTAGTGACTGACACAGATAGTAGCTGGGGGAAGACCTTGAGAACAGAGGAAAGAGTGATGAAGATGGGTGTTGGAGAAGACTGAAGATAGAAGGCAGAATGAAGCAGAGAGAGACAACCAACTGTGAGAGTTGGAAGTATATAGTGACTGGAAGTTTGAGCAGGAGGGGGATGTAATAATAATTGGATGTTCTGAATAGGAACTGAACCCATGCCCTCCATGACCTTGCTATGCTGTTAATGGTGACACCTAGTGGCCAGATTTGGGGTATGTATATAGCACATTTTGGTGGAAGCCACAATTTATGGACTTTGGCCAAGAATTTTTACATAGAAAAAAGAATTCAAATATGGGGGTGGGAAGAGGGGGAAGCTCAGGTGGATTGCCAAAGTAGGCTTCTACCACTACCATTGTCTTTATAGGGACCAGCTTCAGTTCAGCTGGAAGCCTAAAAGAGCAAGTGGAAATTTTAACCTCTAAATAAGTGAGCTTTTGGAGTCATGTCAAACATGCTGGCTGTTTCTATAGATACTTTATACTTTCTACATAAAGTTACTGCTTTTCTTGTCTGTTTTTCAGCTTTCAACTTGGAGACCTGCCGGCTCATGATCTCTATGCTAGATGTATCTTTTATTTTACTGTACAGAAAACATCACTCTGACATTTTATAAAAAATTCTCAAGTTTGCTGTAGTTTTTATATCACATCCCTTTTGTGCTGTAGTAGTCTAGGAAGCCAGTGTTCACAAATGCTTTAATGCACACTAAAATGGCTTGATATTCTCTTTACAAAATTTTGTGCATATTATTTAGCCATCTCAAACTTTGGTGCAACATCTCCTCTACAAGCCTAAAAAAAAGAGCTGTATAATCGTGTGTAAATTTTTTTTTTTTCCCCCTTCAACAAGTAAGATTGTGTCAAACTAGAACTGGGTGGTAATATCCAACAGCACCAGGGCGGAGCTGCTCTCAAAGAAAATTCACTATCTAATTTATTCTTAAACAATTCAATATTTATACATTGCTTCTTCCTATCGTTTTACTACATTTTTAATCAATTTTATCTCCAAGTGGTAAGAATATATGATATTGTAAGATCAAATGGGTTATCCAAGCAAAAGAAATCATAGATAAGGTATTTTAATATTCTTCGAACCAGTAAAACTTACCAGTTTAAAATAAAATTTGAATCGAATATACGACCATGGACATGTTGTAGCCAGTGAAGTAATCTGGTGTTCCTGACTTGTACTGGCTTATTCTATTTAATGTGGGGGTATACATGATTACACCATGACAAGGTTTTTGGATTATGCCACTGCAGCTTCTGAGGCAGTGGACTGGAATGACTTTCAAGCAAATTTAAGGTGCTTTTTGGAGCATTTTTTTCTTTGTATGGAAGGAAGTGGCTGAAAAGCACTGACAGGTAGATATGTTTTGTTTTTCTTTACAGGTTTTGGATAATTGCATTTCCCACACTGGGTGTGGGTTACATCTTGTTTTAGACCAGAAGTAAGAGAAGGTGGTGGTCTTCAAGCCAAAAGAAGTAGCTAACAAGAGCAGAAGCTGGCCATGGAAATCACACACAGACAGAATGCAAAGGACCTGACACGGCTGTGTTTTGGCACCTGCCTGCATCAGGGGTCAATTAACATTAAATTAGTAAAAACATAATAAGAAAATATTATATGTTTTTACTAATTTAATGTTTTTACTAATTTATGTTCATAGACGGTTAATGTAGGCAAGTACTGAAAAATAGCCATGACAGGTTGTAACAAAGTGTTTTGGTTTTGTCTTTATCTGTGGTCCATAGCTGGTTTTCACTTTTGCTTTACTAAGAAAGTAGGTGTTACTATTGGCGCAAAAGCAGCATCATTAACAGTTTCAACAGTTGTTTTCCCTTCTTAATGTTCAAATAAACCTATACATTGTAGATTTCTCCTTCTATATTCAACTAAACATGGCGCATGTGGAAACTTCTAGAGATTGATCTAACACACAGCAGACTTTTAGGTACTACTGAGAGATGGTATACTGCACCTATCTTGGTGAGCTCCATAGCCAGTCCCTTTTTTTTTCCTCCAGGATATCCAGGATAAATATTGTTGAAGCTCTTTATATAGACCTTTTTGTATACAAATTTATCTCATGTGTATTCATTGTACATATCCTAAAAACCTGATTGGCTGTGGAATTTCTGCATTTTAGTTTGCATTCCACGTGAATTTCAAAAACCTTAAGGTAGATATGATTAAAGCTCAAACTAGGGATATGCAGGCAGAAACATGTTTTGCCTTTTTTTTTCCATTTCAGTATTTTGTTTTTCATTTTAGCATGCACAAAATGAAATAGGGCGTGCTAACAAGAGATGGTATGCTCTAAAACAAAATACAAAGCAAAGATTCTCACCCATGGCTTGAACACAATGCATTTCAAATTAACTTGAGGGAATGGCAAAACTTAACTAATATAGTATCTTCATCTCTTATGTTTCTATTAGTGAACTGTTTTATTTGAATATTTTTATAATGTGAAAATACAAATTAGCTGTTGCTAAAATATATTAAACCATTGTGGAATAAATTGCAGTTATTGGTAGGGTTAATAGACATTTTATACCAGACTCTTGCTAAATTCACTTCTTACTCTAGGAAAATGCAAATGTTAGGTTAGCATTAGCTGTAACCTGTGTTTAGTCAGTCGTCTCTTTTTAAGCTATACATGATAGAAACATTTGCTATTGTCTGTAACATTAGTTAGCCTATTTAAACCCCTAGAGATAAAAGCAGTGATCCTCTGCCATCTCTGGTGCATGCAAGGATTGGCATCTGTGCAATATTTCCAACTTGGTATGTAGGGTTTAGGTAAAGCAGCTTAATAAAAATGGAGTGCTCGGCTAGAAGAGGGACATACGGCAGGAGTCCTTATTGTTGTGGTCCTTAAGATTCTTTTCCAGCGTGATAACTCTGGCAAAATGGGATTTAATGAATTCAAGGAACTCGGGGCTGTAATAAATGGCTGGAGGCAGCACTTTATGAGTTTTGACAGTGACCGAAGTGGGACAGTAGATTTCCAGGAACTGCAGAGAGCTCTGGAGACCATGGGTAAGTGGAGACTTTTTTTTTTTTCTTTTCAAAATAAAAATTCACTAAAAAACTGTGGTTCTTGTACACAAAATGAATAATTACATGGAATGCAAGAAGCTATCATGAAATTGTGTACACCAAATACACTGCAGGAAACCAACAAAATTGAAAGCTAAACTAAAGAAAGCAAAGAGCTCAAAGTTCTTCACAAAGTGAATGTAAAACCACCACAACTTAACCGTTCATCATTACTCCATCACATGCTTTCATTCTAACATATTATCAAGTTCATATTTATAACTTTCTGTTGCAATGGAAAAAATATACATGCACCACCATATTAAACACTGACTGTGCCAAAAAGGATCATAATCTACTCCGACCTGGCCAGTAGGTTTCGTCCTCTCATGGGCTTAATTAGGTTGATACAAAAAATACCAGTACAGCTAAAGTCGAAGAATTTTGAGCTCCTTGATTTCTTTAGTTTGTTTCAATTTTGTTGGTTTCCTGCAATGTATTTGCGCACAGTTTCATGATAGCTTCTTGCTTTTCATGTACTTATTGACGTTTCAAAAGTTTTTATCCTTATTTCTGGTGCTTGCCACTGATGTTCAGCAATCTGTTCAACCGAGCTTAGAAGCAAAGCAGTTTTCACTGAGCTCATTTCACTCGTTGCAAACAGCTGTGCTGGCAAAGGATCTGGAAGGAATATAGAGCAAAACTAAACATGTCCATTGTATTTAAAATTGGCCTTGCCAGCCTTTTCAGGTGTATAAATCTGGCAGTCTTAACTTTCCCAAACCCCCTAAATTCCCTATATCTACATTTAAGCCTTATGTGAAGAAAAGAGTAAGGAATGCGCAAGGAACATAAAGGCCATACTCGGTCAGACCAAAGGGCCAAATAGGCAATTGCCTAGGGCAGCAGACACTGGTGTGCAGTGTGGCGATCCCTCCCTTCCTTGAAGCTTGGCACAGTCACCATTTCATTAAAGCAGCGGCATACATGCATGTAGTCATGGGATGCTGCTCCTGCCCCCTCTGACAGGAAGTTGCATCAGAGAGCTCAGCAGCGGCAGGCTGTGAGTATGCATGTGGCAGCCTTAAGGCTCACTGTGGCACTGGCAGGGGTTGGGGCTGCCTAGATCAGCAGAAACCCTTGGTCCGACCCTGCCATCAGCTCCAGCATACTGTTCACAGCAGTGACCAATCCAAGTTACAAGAACATGACATATCCCAAAAGTAACCAGATTACATGCTGCTTATCACCAGATGATTAGTGGCTTTCCCCAGGTCTGCTTTAATAAGTTTATGGAATTTTCCTCCAAGAATTTGTCCATACCCTCCTTTTTTTGTATGTGTGTTTTTTTTGTTTTTTTAACTCTGCTACAGTAACTGCTTTTACCACATCTCTGGCAGTGAATGCCAAAGCTTAATTTATGCATTGAGAGAGAATATTTTCTCCTATTTGTTTTAAATGTACTACTTTGTAACTTCATGACATGTCCCCCTTGGTCTTTGCACTTTTAAAAAGAGTAAAAAATAGATTGGCATGTACACATTCTGCTCCACTCAGGATTTTATAAACCTCAGCCGTCTCTTCTCAAAGCTGAAAGCTCTAATCTCTTTAGCCTTTCCTCAGAGTTGTTCCATCCCCTTTATCATTTTGTTCACCCTTGTATGTATCTTTTTCTAATAGCATTGTATTTTTTGAGATGCAGAGATCAGAATTGTACACAATACTTGAGGTGTGGTTACTCCATGGTGCAATACAGAGACAATATGATATCTCCAGGACCAAGCAGGAAGTCAGTCCTCACTTATGGGTGACGTCGGCGCCGACGGAGCCCTTGCGGAGCAATTTTCCCCAGCTTTCGCAGAAAGCCTTTGGGAATTGCAGCGCGCATGCGCGGTCCCCTTCCCGCCCAAGGGTGCCATCTTGCTCAGTCTTCTTTTTTCCGCGGAGCCCTAAAGACGTAGTTTGTGATCGCCGCTGAAAAGTTGATTTCTTTCATTGTTTTTTCTCGGTTCAACGCCGTGTCTCTTTCCCGCCCGGCCTCGATACTCCAATATCGAGTCCGTTCTCATTTTTTCAGTTTTTGTCCTTTGTAACGGGCGTTTCCGCCACTTTTTTTCTTTTTCCCTGGCAGCACGGTCCTTCGACCTCGCAGGGGCCCTTTTTCCCCCGATGGCTGCCAGCGGTTTTAAAAAGTGTGATCGCTGTACCAGACTTATGTCTCTTACCGACACACATGACTGCTGCCTCCGTTGCCTCAGACCCAATCATGACTCGGTGGGTTGTGGTCCGTGCAACAAAATGTCCTCGAAGGCATTGAGGAGTCGGCAGTCACAAAAGGAACGAATCTTCTCTGACTCCGCGTCCGGTCGGGCCCGGACCTCATCAGAGGCTTCGACGTCTCGTGACTCCGGCCCCGAGCATCATCGGAGTTCCTCCGAGCGGGGTCTCCCGGCCGGGAACATCATCGGAAGAGGAAACCCGCGAGGGTGGGTCGGAGGACGCTCCTGGTCCCTCGAGGGCCAGGTTGCATAGCCCCGCCAGCCGCCCCGGGTCCTCGGAGGCGGAGAGGTCGTCGAAGCATCCTTGTCTCGAAGTGGAGCCTCCTGGACATGTGAGTACTGTAGTCCTTGTGGACTCACCTCCCAGGGACGTCGGGGCCCGAGTCGGGGGCTGCTGGGTCTTCTGAGTTTGGTCTCAGATTGACGGCCTTGGAGTGCAGTATCGCTGCCTTCATGGACCAGCAGCGGGTATTGATGGCTGGCATCGCCAGTGCATCTGCCCCGACCACCGGGACGTCGACGTCCAAGTCGACCCCGGAGGCCGAGCCGATCCTCGAGTCCATACGAGCTCGAGTCGATCCTCGGCCAAGGTCTCCCTCGGCCTCCCGTTCGGGACCGAGGTCGTCGACGCCGGTCGGGGCGGAGGTCCTCGGCCCTCGCCCGCACGGAGCCACTCGATTCCTCCACGGAGGAGTCGGGCTGGGACACGGAGGAGGACGAGTCACCCGGTTCTTTTCAGACTCGGTGCGTCCCCTCCGACTCGCCCGAGTCGGAGCCCCGGAGACGGTCCCCCCCGGAGGATACCCGGTTCTCCGATTTCGTGAGGGACATGGCCAAGGCTTTGGCCTTCCCCGCGGATCTGGAGGAGGAGCCTCGAGCCGAAGAGCTCGAGGCCCTCCAGTATGACTCTTCCCCCGAAGGAGGCCTTTACTGTGCCGGTTCCTCCGATGCTGGAGCGGCTGCTCTTCCGCATGTGGGAGAGCCCGGCCTCGACGCCGGTGTTAAGCAAGCGGGTCGATTCCATGTATCGAGTCTGCAAGAGCCCCGGGTTCCAGAAGGCACAACTGCCGCACCATTCCATGGTGGTGGAATCGGCCATTCATCGATTTAAGAGTCAGAAGATGCACTCCTCGGTGCCTCCGGGTAAGGAGGCCCGGAACCTGGATGCCCTCGGTAGGAAGTGCTTCCAGGGCTCTATGCTTGCTTGCCGAGTCCAGACATACCAGCTGTATATGGGCATGTATCTTCGAGACCTGGCAAAGGAAATTGCCGGGTTCTCTGCTGGTCTCTCCGAGGAACCTTTGCAGAGGTTCCAGGCCTTGGCCACTGGTATTCGAGAGTGCTCAAAGTTTTTCTCGAGCAGCCTACGATGGCTTCGAAGCATCGTCTCGAGTAGCTGGAGCCGGCATCGGTGCTCGCCGTCAGGCTTGGCTTCAGTCATCCGACCTCGAGCCATGGGTGCAGGACAAGTTGGTCGATGTCCCCTGCAGAGGTGAAAACCTCTTTGGCAAGCCCATGGCTGATAAGGCGGCAGAACTCGAGTCCGAGACCCTCACCAGAACTCGCCTATCCAGAAAGACCTCTGCCCCTTCACAGAAGAGGAAGGGCTCGGGGAAAAAGCCCTTTTACCCGAGGAAGGTGTCTGCCTATAAACAGCACCACCCACAATATCAAGCCTCAGCAGCTCCCCACCAGGGCCAGTAGGCTAAGGGACAGGGCAATGGGTCCCGTAGGCAGAAGGCCCCCAAGCCCACTACACAGGCCCCTGCTCAGCAGGGTGGAGGTTTTTGACTATGCCTGCATAGCCTCTCCCCCTCCGCGACTTTCGCTCAGCACGGGGGGCCGGCTGACCCACTTTGCCCACAGGTGGTCAGCCATAACATCCGATTCCTGGGTGCTGCAGGTGATTCAAAAGGGCTACCTCTTACGTTTTCACCAGGTACCTCCTCCCTACCTTCCAGGGGAGTCTCCAAGACCCCCTCTGCACAGGGACTTACTCCTTCAGGAGCTGCAAAGTCTGCTCCAGGAACAGGCTGTGGAGCCAGTGCCCCAGCACTTGTGGGGTCACGGGTTTTATTCGAGGTACTTCCTGGTTCCAAAAAGAACAGGAGGCCTCAGACCCATCCTGGACTTGCGCAACCTCATCAAGTTCCTGCAGCGGGAAAAGTTCAAGATGCTTACCCTTGGAATCCTACTGCCCTACCTCCGGCAGGGAGATTGGCTATGCTCCTTGGATCTAAAGGATGCTTACACTCTCACATCCTTATTCATCCGGACCACCGGCAATATCTGAGATTTGTGGTGGCAGGGAATCATTACCAGTACCGCGTACTGCCCTTTTGGCCTCTCCTCCGCTCCCAGGGTGTTCACGAAATGCCTGGCAGTGGTGGCAGCCTTCCTGAGGCTTCAAGGCCTCTTCATCTTCCCCTATCTGGACGACTGGCTCATCCGGGCACAGTCTTCCCTAGAGGTCACTCAGGCCACTCAACGTACAGTGGCTCTGCTTCAGCATTTGGGCTTCGTCATAAACTTCGAAAAGTCCACTTTGCTCCCCTCCTCAGGATCTCGAATTCATAGGAGCACGGCTGAACACTCTGCAGGCTCGGGCCTTCTTACCCCTGGAACGGGCCAACAGGCTCATAGCTCTGGCCGGCAGGTTCCACAGCGCGTCACCGGCCTCTGCCAGACAATTCCTGCAACTGCTCGGTCACATGGCCTCCACGGTCCATGTCACTCCGAATGCCCGTCTGCATATGCGACCTGCTCAGTGGAGCCTTCGCACTCAATGGCATCAGGCCACAGGGAGACTGACGGACTTAATACAGATCTCCGACCGCCTGGTCTCCTCTCTGCAGTGGTGGCTTCACCTGCCCAATCTGGTACTTGGCATGACTTTTCAGTCTCCTCCTCCTTCTCAAGTGCTCACGACGGATGCCTCTTTCCTGGGATGGGGAGCGCATTGCCAAGGAACATGCACTCAAGGCCTTTGGACACCTTGGGAGGCTGTTCAACAGATAAACTTCCTGGAGCTGCGGGCGATCCGCCTAGCTCTGCGGACCTTCTCTCACCTCACTTCTCGTCGGTCTGTACTGGTGCAGACGGACAATCAGGTCGCCATGTTCTACGTGAACAAACAGGGGGGCACGGGCTCCCTCCTTCTATGTCAGGAGGCTCGGAGACTCTGCTCTTGGGCAATCGACCACGACATCCTCCTCAAGGCTGTTTACCTGCCCGGGCAGGACAATTGCCTAGCCGACAAACTGAGCCGGATTCTGCAGCCGCACGAATGGAGGTTGAACCCCGTAGTGGTCCAACGGATCTTCTGCCGGTGGGGCCTCCCCACCGTGGATCTCTTTGCCAGTCCCCTAAACCGGCAACTTCCCAGGTTCTGCTCCCAGCACCCGCATCCTCTCAGAATAGCGCCGGATGCTTTCCTCATTTCGTGGTCCATGGGCCTACTATATGCCTTTCCTCCCACGCCATTTGTGTCCCGGACGCTGTTCAAAATTGTCCAGGACAGGGCCTCCGTGATCCTGGTAGCGCCCAGGTGGCCGAGACAACCCTGGTTCCCTCTACTCCTACAACTAGCGGTGGATACCCCTCTTCCTCTGGGGTTTCAGCCCGATCTCCTGACCCAGGATCAGGGTACTCTCCTGCACCCCAACCTCCGGGCCCTTCATCTGATGGCCTGGCTGCTGAAAGGGTAGTCCTAGCTCCGCTCTTACTTCCTCCGGAGGTGGAGGCTGTCGTCCTGGCGTCTCGGCGACCTTCCACCAGGAAATCTTACGCCCTTAAATGGCGTTGCTTCTCGGTCTGGTGTTCTCAGCGCTCTGAGGACCCCTTCGCCTGCTTTAGTATCGGTGGTACTGCAATATTTGCTTCACCTCTCCGATCTAGGCCTCAAATCCAACTCTGTCAGGGTCCACCTCAGTGCTCTCTCTGCACATCATTTGCCGGTGGAGGGCCAGCCTCTTTCCGCGCACCCCCTGGTGGCGCGTTTTCTCAAGGGCCTTCTTCTGCTTAAGCCCCCATTGCGCCCTCCAGTTCCTGACTGGGATCTCAATGTGGTCTTGCAAAGGCTTACCTGTCCGCCTTTTGAACCCATGGCTACCTGTCCTCTTCGTTTCCTCTCCTGGAAAACTCTCTTCTTGGTAGCCCTTACCTCCGCTAGGCGCGTTAGTGAACTACAGGCCCTAGTGTCGGAGCCCCTTTACACTAGGTTCTACAAGAATAGGGTGGTCTTACGGACTCACCCTAAGTTTCTTCCGAAGGTGGTCTCCTCTTTTCACATCAATCAAGAGGTGGTTCTTCCGACCTTCTTTCCCAGACCGCATACCAGCCGAGCTGAAACTGTTCTGCATACCCTGGACTGTAGAAGAGCCTTATCCTTCTACCTTGACCGTACGCGTGAGCATCGAAAGGCTGTCCAGCTTTTCGTCTCTTTTGACCCCAATCGGTTGGGGGTACCAGTCTCTAAGCGTACTCTGTCCGTCTGGGTAGCTGACTGTATCGCCTGGGCTTATGGAGCAGCTGGCCTCTCCTTAGAGAGTCGCGTCACGGCTCACCGTGTCAGGGCGAAGGCTGCATCAGTAGCTCACCTCCGCTCTGTTCCGTTGGCGGACATCTGCTGGGCCGCTACTTGGTCTTCAAACCAGACGTTTGCGGCTCATTACTGCCTGGAGAGGGAGTCCCGCAGGGACAGTGCTTTCGGACAGGCAGTCCTCCACAATCTCTTTGAGGTTTAAGCAACTCCTACCCTCCGGCCCTGGTGTTGGGCTACTGGCCGGATTTGTATTCAGAGAAGATTCCTTCCTTCTGTACTGTTGAGCTTGAGGGAGCTCATTTTTCGGTTGAGGTCTCCGGTAGCCTTGAGCTCGGGAGTCCAATAAGTGAGGACTGACTTCCTGCTTGGTCCTGGAGAAAGAGTAGTTACTCACCTGTAACAGGTGTTCTCCAGGAGCAGCAGGAATCAGTCCTCACTACCCTCCCTCCTCCCCTTGGAGTTGCAGTCATTCTTTTTGCTAACTTTTTTTGCTGTCTCTTCGCTATGTCATCAGACTGAGCAAGATGGCACCCTTGGGCGGGAAGGGGACCGCGCATGCGCGCTGCAATTCCCAAAGGCTTTCTGCGAAAGCTGGGGAAAATTGCTCCGCGAGGGCTCCGTCGGCGCCGACGTCACCCATAAGTGAGGACTGCTTCCTGCTGCTCCTGGAGAACACCTGTTACAGGTGAGTAACTACTCTTTCTTTGTTTTATTTTTTGTTCGTTTTCCTAACATTTTGTTCCTAATCGTCTCTCCAGTCCAGTCCCTTCCTTCTGGCTTGTGCTCCTATTCCTGCAGCTTGGAGACTGAGTAAGTAATTTTCTTGATGATGTCAGGATGCATATAGCACTGGCACCACCCACCAGCCTCAGTTTTTACTCAGTCTCCAAGCAGTTGGAGTGAGCAGCAAGCTGGAAGAATAGGCTTGCTGGAGAGACATAGGATAAGAGGGGTCTTTAGTTTTCTTTAACTTCTTTTTTTCCTTTTGATTTATTACCCTTCCGTTGTAGCCTAGTCACGCTTTTTCCTGGGTTCCCCTCTTTTTTTTTTTTTTTTCTCTTCTCCTCCTCTTCTCCCCCCCCCCCCCCCCCCCCCCCCCCCCCCCCCCCCCCCCCCCCCCCCGCCCAGGTGGAGGAGGCTTGCAGCGACTCGGCCTGTTTTTAAAAAAAAAAAAGTGCGAGTACCTCGATACAGCAGAGACCGGCTTATTTCTGTGTGACCGGGTCTTCCAACTGAAAAGGGCCTCTTTAGTCTCCCGCCTCGTTGCTGAAGCCCCAGAGGCGGCTGAGCACTAGGGCGGGAAGACCGCGGCAATCACTTTCCTTGTGCCGCAGTGAAGAGTACAGAGAGAGGAGCTGCAGGGGGAAGCAGGTAAGAGGTCAGCGGGGTGTTTTATTTGGATCGCTGGGCCCGCGGCGGCTGCCTCGTGCGGCGGGGACTTCACTGCACGAAGAGAAGATCCTGCTGTGGCCTTCGCGCGCTTTTGAGCCGCGGTGTGCTCTGTTGAGGGAGATGAAGGAATGGCCCAAGATCTGCCATTTTAAGCAAGAAAGCTGGAGGGGGGCCATTTTAGCATTTTTAGTTTTATATAGTTAGATATACAGGGGCGCCTTATGACTCAGGGGTGCTCTCAACAGAGGGAGTTTCGGAGGACTAGGCCAGCTCATCATAACTCCTTTCAAAGGGGCCGGTTTCCCTCCAGAGGTGAGGTGGGGGTTTCGAGGAGAGGTTTTAGGGCCTCTTCAGCATCCTCTGGCCAGAGAAAACCACAATGAGACAACTGGGGCTCGGGTGGGGGTTCTGCCTGTAGGAGGGCGTCTAAGGCAGTTACTCTCCACCTGGGTTCAAGTAACGTCCGATCAGTGGGTCTTGGAGGTCATACAATTCGGTTATGCCCTAGAGTTTGCAAGACCGGTCCTCCCCTCGTTCGTCCAGTCGCCTTGCAAGACGGTAGCCAAGCGTGCAGCGGTAGCAGAAACCCTGACAAGACTGCAGGCGTTAGGGGCGGTGGTCCCAGTGCCAAGAGATCAATACGGCTGCGTCGGTACTCAATTTATTTTGTGGTTCCAAAGAAAGAAGGTTCATGGCGACCAATTCTAGACCTCAGGCATGTCAATCGAAGTCTTTGGGTTCCGCACTTTCAGATGGAAACTCTGAAGTTGGTGATAGTGGCGGTGAGATAGAGGGAATGTCTGACTTCCCTCGACCTCACCGAGGCGTATCTACACATTCCCATCAGAGAGGCTCACCAGCAATTCCAGCAGGGTCACTTTCAGTTTCGCACATTGTCGTTCGGCTTGGCAACGGCCCCACACACTTTTACCAAGGTGATGGTAGTGGTGGCAGCGGCACTTCATGGAGAAGGTATTCTAGTCCATCCTTGGACGATTGGTTGATCAGGGCCAAGTCCAGGGAGGAAAGTTTGAGGGCAATGACCAGGGTAGTAGGTTTCCTTCAGAGTTTGGGTTGGGTGATCAACTGAGCAAAGAGCAAGTTGGTGCCCACTCAGGAGATTGAGTATTTAGGGGGAAGGTTCAACACGCTGTCGGGCAACGTATTCTTGCCAGCTCAGAGGGCAGAAAGCCTATGCTGGCTAGTGCAAGAGTTTGTGGCTTGGAAGGCTCCATCAGCGTGGCATTACCTGCAGGTACTGGGGACCATGGCGGTGACGTTAGACCTAGTTCCATGGGCCAGAGCTCATATGCGACTGCTCCAGCGGTCTTTACTGCAGCGCTGGTCACATCATAAGCAGCCTCTGTCAACGACTCTACCCTGTACAGTAGCGGCCAAGGAATCTCTACAGTGGTGGCTCTCTCCAGGGAATCTGGAAAAGGGAATGCCCCTCGACACTCCCCTGTGGTTGCAAGTGACGACAGATGCGTGTCTGTTAGGCTGGGGGCGCACTGCGAGGGACACTTTGCCCAGGGAAGCTGGAGTGCCCAGGAGTCATAATGGTCTATCAACAGATTGGAGTTGTGGGCAGTGACAATGGCTCTCAGAGCATTCCGGAGTTGGGTTCTCGGGAGAGCGGTCAGAATTCTTTCGGACAACATTATGGCAGTGGCCTGCATCAATCGGCAGGGCGTCAAGAGCAGCCTTCTCTTGGAGGAGGAGGCAGAAAGTCTCCTGATACGGCTACGAGGCGACAAGGTGATAGTGGAGAGACTGAATGAATTCTTTGCTTCGGTCTTACTGAGGAAGATGTAGGGATGTTACCCATGACTGAAGGTGGTATTTAAAGGTGCGGAAGAATTGAAGGAAATATCGATACATCGGGAAGATGTATTACAACTATTAGATAAACTGAAGAGTGGCAAATCACCTGGGCCGGATGGTATACATCCAAGGGTGTTGAAAGAACTGAAATATGAGATTGCAGAGTTGCTATTAGTAATCTGTGAACTATCATTAAAATCATCTCTAATACCTGAAGATTGGAGGATCGCCAGTGTAACGGCAATTTTTAAAAAGGGTTCCAGGGGTGATCGGGAAACTACAGACCAGTGAGCCTCACGTCAGTACCGGGAAAAATGGTAGAAACCATCATAAAGAATAAAATTACTCAGCATGTAGATAGTCATGGCCTAATGGTAGACAGCCGATATGGCTTTAGACAAGGAAGATGCATGGTGGCGGTTTGAGTTTCTTCCTAATTATGCCTAAACGTAAGAGCAAGCACAAGGCTTTGCCCGCGGAGCCTGTTCCTGCAATTACCTCGGGTCCCATGGACCGTTTCGTTTAACTATCGGAGCAAAAGAAGGGGGAGATTAGAGTGGGCGCTGTGGCACCGGTGGAGGTAGACCCGGAGCTACTTGCCCTGGAGGTGTCTCTCTCCCTGGACGATCGACCGCCTCCCCAGCGTCTGACTCTCCCGGAGCTTCCTCTCGCGGGAGGCGAGTCAGCGTTTTCTGATGACGTCGGAGCTGACTTGCTGGAGCGGGCCTCGCTGGATCAGAGCTCCGGAGCGGCCCCCTTGGTGTCGGGGGCAGGAGATGTGACCAGGCGCCAGGTGGTGGAGTCTGAGGTCTTGTTACATCCGAGTGGGGATTCAACTGGCCTGGTTTCCTCACCTAGTCAACTGTTACCTCAATTCACTTCACTGAAACGCCCGAAGGAGTTTTCCTTGGAATCCATTTGGGAGGCAATATCGCAGCTCTCGGTGGTGGTGTCCCAACAGCTGGTGGTGTCTTCCCAGCGCCTGGAGAGATTGGAAAGTGCTACAGAGGGTATTAAGGAAGAACTGACTGTGTTGGGTGAGAAGATTAATACTGGGGAACAGAAAGTTTCATGTAATTCGACTATAACTGACTCACTTGTGAAGGACAATTTTGTGACTCAAAGGAAATTGGAAAATTTAGAAAACGCTGCTCGTGCGTCTAATATACGTCTGCTAAATTTCCCCATGTTGGCCGGTATTTCCCCGGTTAATGTGTTTAAAAAATATCTAATTGAATCTTTGTTGGTTCCTGATAACTTAGTTCCCCCAGTTGCTAAGGCATATTTTCTTCCATTGAGGAAAAATGGAGTTCAGGTTGATTTGGTGCCCTCCGGGGCAGACACTCTTGATGTGTCTGCCTTGTTAGAATCACCAAGTCAACCTGATATTAAGGCATCTACTCTATTAGTCACTTTTGCATTATCGTCAGACCGGGATTGGCTTTAAAGTTGTATTTTAAAAAGCGTTCGGTATTGTTTATGGGTAAAAGAATTGTTATTTTTCCTGATGTATCCCGGGAAACCCAAAAGAGGCAAAAGGCTTTTTTGCTTTTGAGATCTGGTGTTCTTTCTATTGGAGCTACAATGCTATTGCGTTTTCCTTGTAAGTGTATAGTCTATTTTAAAGCTCATAAGTATGTGTTTTTTCCAACCTGAGGACCTGTCCATGTTTATATCCTCTCATTTACTGACCTCATCACCTGTGAATAATTGATCGTCATATGTAATATGCTCTGAATCATGCCTCCCCTCTTGGTATTTTTGTATTATTTCCTAGTTATTGGAACGCGGCTTTACCTGGTCTTGTTTGTTTGTTTTCCTCACACGTCCCCCCTATCTTAGTGGGCTACAACTATACTGTGTTAAGTTTGATGTTGAGAAGTTTCCTTTGTTTTTTCTTATTCTTTGCACAGTTGTGTTTTTCTGTACAAGCATTGCTTGGATTATATATTGTAAATTGCATAAATAGAATGCAGAGGGTTGGGCTAAATGGCCAATTTTCCCGATGGAGAAAGGTGAATAGTGGTGTACCCCAGGGATCTGTGCTGGGTCTGCTGCTTTTTGACTTATTCATAAATGACCTGGAAAGTGGAATAACGAGTGAGGTTATCAAATTTGTAGATGACACAAAACTATTTAAAGTTGTTAAAACCCAAGAGGATTGTGGAAAATTGCAAGAGGATCTTGATAAATTGGAAGACTGGGCATCAAAATGGCAGATGAAATTTAATGTGGACAAGTGCAAAGTTATGCACCTAGGGAAGAACAACCCAAATTATGGTTACACGATGCAAGATTCCACATTAGGAACCACCACCCAGGAAAAAGATGTAGGCGTCATTGTGGATAACATGTTAAAACCCTCGGCCCAATATGCAGCGGTAGCCAAGAGAGCAAATGGAATGCTAAGTTACCATAAGGAAAGGAATGGAAAATAAAACAAAAGATATTAAAATGCCTCTATATCGTTCCATGGTGAGACCGCACCTTGAATATTGTGTGCAATTCTGGTCGTCGTATCTTAAAAAGGATATAGCGTTATTAGAGAAGGTTCAGAGAAGAGCCACCAAAATGGTAAAGGGGATGGGATGGAAGGATACTCCTATGGAGAAAGGCTAAAAAGGTTAGGGCTCTTTAACCTGGAAAAGAGATGGCTGAGGGGAGATATGATAGAAGTCTATAAATTAATGAACGGAGTGGAACGGGTAAACGTAGATCAATTGTTTACGTTATCAGAATATAGAAAGACTAGGGGACATGCAATGAAGCTACAGGGTAAACTATTTAAGACTAATAAAAGAAAATATTTTTTCACTCGACGTGTAATCCAACTCTAGAATTTGTTACCGGAGGATGTAGTAAAGGCTGTTAGTGTAGCTGGGTTTAAAAAAAGGTTTGGACAAGTTCCTGGAGGAAAGGTCCATAAACCATTATTAAAAAGGGACCCAGGATATCAATGCTTGACCCAGTACAAGCATTGCAGAACCTGTCTCTTTTGGGGAAACTGCTAGGTACGTATGACCTAGATTGGCCACTATTGGAAACAGGATACTGGGCTTGATGGACCTTGGTCTGACCCAGTATGGCAAGCTTATGTTCTTATGTTCTTTCGAGATGATCCTCTGCCCATATCAGCCCAGCATGTCGCCAGAGTGGAAAACGTCACGGCCGACTACCTCAGCAGGCACAAGAGAGATCATGGTGAGTGGGAGCTCAGCCAGGAAGTCTACGAGCAGGTAGTACACCGGTGGGGGCCGCCGGTGATGGATTTGATGGCGCTATGGGAGTCAGCCAAGACGAGCAGATTCTTCAGCAGGAGAAGAGAGAATGTCGGAAGGGTTGGATGCCCTAGTTCAGCGGTGGCCCTCGGAGGGGTTGCTTTATGTGTTCCTGCTGTGAGCGCTCATAGGCAGAGTTCTTCAGAGAATAGAAGCACATCAGGGGTTGGTGATCCTGATAGCTCCAGACTGGCCGAGGCGGCCGTGGTATGCCGATCTCATTCGGCTACTGGCAGACCGGCCATGGAGGCTCCCGTTAAGAGAGGATCTTCTCAGGCAGGGTCCGGTAAGGATGCTGCAGGTGGATCAGTTCTCGCTTATGGCATGGCTATTGAAAGGGCAAGGCTGCTTAAGAGGATATTCGGGAGCAATGATTTCAACCTTGCTAAAGGTCCAAGCGCTCTACCTGTTTAGCGTATGTGAGAGTTCGGTGCGTTTTTGAGAACTGGTGTGAGGAACAGTGCAAGAAGCCCTTGTCAGTTTTGGTATCGGAGGTGTTGGATTTTTTACAAGCCGGTCTAGATAAGGGGCTGGCAGCCAGTTCCTTGCTGGTACAGCTAGCAGCTATCGCTTGCTACAGGGGCAAGGTTAAGGATAAAGTGTTAGGCCAACACCCCGATGTGGTTCGATTTCTTAAGGTGGTGAGGCAGATTTAGCTGCATCAAAATTTGGTGTTACCTCCTTGGGTTCTCAATTTGGTGTTTGGTGTTAGACTCCCTTGCCAGGGCGCTGTTCGAACCCCTCGAGCATTCTTCTGTTAAGGACTTGACTCTTAAGGTGGTGTGTTTAGTGGCCATCTGTTTGGCCAGGCGAGTCTCTGAGTTACAGGCGTTGTCTTGTCCTCCGCCTGTCCTCATTTTTCTCCTCGGAGAAGGTGGTGTTGAGAACTGTTCCATCCTTTTTGCCCAAGGTAGTTTCTCCCTTTCATGTCAATCACCCGGTGTCGCTTCTGTCCTTTGCCGGTTTAGGGCAGGGAGAGGGAGGTGCATGGCTGCGCCTTCTGGATGTGCGAAGAGTCTTGAGGCGGTATCTGAAGCGTACTAAAGCCTTCCGCAAGTCTGAGCATTTATTTGTGGTGTTCGGAGGGCCGCACAAGGGAGAAGCGGCAGCCAAGGCCACTATTTCCAGGTGGATCAGGGAGGCCATTGCTTCTGCTTATATTCTAAGGGGAAGACAGGTCCCGGTGGGATTGTGAGCGCATTCCACTCGGGCTCAGGCATCCTCGTGGGCGGAGGTTAGTTTGGTACCTCCGTTGGATATTTGCAGAGCGGCAACTTGGTCTTCTCTACATACTTTTGCCAAGCACTACCAGGATGTGCAGGCAGCGGCGGATGCCAATTTTGGGAGAGCAGTGCTTTGATCCAATTTGGCAGGACCCTCCCAAGCTTGAACTGTTCTGTTACATCCCAGAAGGAAGGGACTGGACTGGAGAGACGATTAGGAAGACGTAATTAGACCTTACCTGCTAATTAGTGTTCCTGAAGGATCTCCAGTCCAGTCCCTAGTCCACCTGGTGTGTTTAGTGCCAGGCTTTCTCTGGAAGTTCCGGTGGCAGGGTGGAATGGACCGAAGCAGGGCCCTGTTATCAGAAGTGCTGCACAACTTGTTAGGTAATTTACAAGGAGTTGTGTCAGGTAAGTCGTCTCCTCATCCCTGGAAGGGGGGGGGGGGGCGTTAGGGTCGTCTTCAAGGATTGGGAGGGGTGGTATGATTGTATTATAGGTTTTTTATCATTGGCTAGTTGTCTCTCTGTTAGTTTTGCTTTGTCAACAGGATCCTGAGGCTGGTGGGTGGTGCCAGTGCTATATATATCCTGATATCATCAAGAAAATGACTTACTCAGTCTCCAAGCTGCAGGAATAGGAGCACAACACAGAAGGAAGGGACTGGACTGGAGATCCTTCAGGAACACTAATTAGCAGGTAAGGTCTAATTACTTCTTTTGCTTGTTTTGGCCACCGCTGCACACTGGGCAGAATATTTCAATGTATTATCTGACGGTGCCTGGATCTTTTTCTTGGGTGGTGACTCCTATTGTGGAACCTAGCATTGTGTAGCTATATCTTTATTGTTGTTCAAAATATACATCACTGCACTTAATCTGCATTAAATTTCAACAACTTTTATGTCATCTGCAAATTTAATGGCCTTGCTCATTGTTCCCATTTCTATACCATTTATAAATGTTAAAAAAAAAAACCACTGGTGCTAGTACAGATCCCTTTGACATTCCATTATTCACCTTCCTAAATTGAGAAAATTGGCCATTTAACCTTACTCTGTATTCTCAGTTCTATGGTGTTATGCTACCTTGATTATTGCAACTTGTTTTAGCTGGGCTTGCATGATTTTAAGCTAAAGGCACTTCAGATTGCAGCCAGCCACTTTGCCTTGGCTAGCCGTGGAAAAAGAAAGCAGATAACTCCCATATTGCAACCACTTCATTGACTTTCTGTACCCCAATGTATGAACTTTAAAGTAGGTCTTTTTGGTTTTTAAGACATTGTACAATCTGTTAAATATGGGTTCTGTATTAAAGAAATTTGATAGTTTCATATCACCCAGGTCAAGTCCTGCCGTGTCGGGAACCTAATGTACTAGAAAAGCCTTCCTTGAAAGTTGCAGAGTTAGCAATTATTGAAAAAGGTAGTTAACACAGGTATCTGGACTGTACCTTTTGGAACTTGCTCCAAGTGATTGTGTGGCAGAAGTAATATTTAACAATTTCATAATTTATTAAAAATGCATCTGAATCTGTATGTATATTGTATTTAATTGCCTACGTGTTTTTACTCTGTGTATGTTGGTTGTATTGAAATAGACTTGTAGGATCTAAGAAAATTGTGAATAAATTTAAACAGGTTCTTTTATCCACAATAGGACATTTCCTCTTATTCCATGTTTTTTTAAATTTCCTCAGGAGTCTTTCATGAGGTACGTTTTACAAATGCATTCTGAAAGTCCAGATACACTATATCAACTGGCTCAGCATGTGTGTGTTCATGCCTTCAAAAAATGGAGCAGATTGGTTAGGCAAGACTCCTCTTGGCTAAATCCAGACTTTTCTACTGTGTCTCCTGAGGTCTCCTCTATATATCTCTGCCTGCCTCGGCTCCTTTAAGTCTGCTACTATAGTCTAGGTTAAGAGATTTAGAAGTAATGCAGTGATAATTTAGACCTAAGACATTCCATGCTGGATCATTGATGACCCATAGAGTTCAGTGTCCTATTTCCAGCCATAGCCAGGCCAGATCCCTTCGAAATACCCACAGGATCCCTTCCCTGTTGTTCACTCCTGTCTGTCTGTAGAGTCAGTGTCCTTACTGTTCTGCATTATCCAAGGCAAAACTAATACTCCTTGGTAAATTCAGCACAACTGCGCGAGCAGCAAGGGAGACTTGGAGTGCACAAGCTTTAAGGGCGCCCAAGTCTGCCTCACTGTTTCCCTTCGATCACACAGCTGTGCTACACTTCCAATGCCAGCATTGCTATGTTTTAAAAAGGTCAACAGAAGCACTTCCTGTCCCTAGCAAAAAATAAACCAAACGGTTTGGGAGCTGAGAGGGACTGATAATCAGTCGGGGGGGATGACTGGGGGCTGAGAGGGACTGATGATGAGTCGGGATCTTTCTAGAAGTTAGAGGGAGGGAGAAGGAGCTGTAGGAAAGGCTTGGGTGTTGGGTAAAGATTTGATTTACATCTGGGGGAATTCTGCACCAAAAATGTAAAAATATACTAATGCAGAATTTGAAAATACCATGCACAGAATTTTCTAAATTTTGCACAGAATTTTAAGGTTTTTGTGCAGAATCCCCCCCCCCCCCCCAGATGTTGTAACTAATAACCAAGTAAAGGGAGAAAAAGCACTTAGAAAATAAGTCATCGTTTCTAACATAAGCATTAGGCTGGAACTCTTTGAAATAACATGTGCTTGATTAGCAGTAACTGACCTCGCAGAAATACACAAGCTTGGGCTTTTTAGCTGCTGTTCTTTCACTGCCTTTGTTCCCTCTTATCCTCCTCTAGGATTTCGGCTGAGCCCTCAAGCGGTGAGCACAATAGGCAAACGATATGGCAGCAATGGGAAGATCACATTTGATGATTACATTGCCTGTTGTGTCAAGCTTCGCTCTCTTACAGGTGAGTTGGATTGGGGACAGTTGTCGAATTACTTGCTCACATTTCAGGTGTTATGCTTTTGAGATGAAAAGATATTTATCAGACTACAAGCAATGTTACCTGTCATTTTTGATGAGCTGTGCGCACAGAAAATTTCTTTTATGCAGCTTTTTATAAGAGAGTTCAAATATGTGCACTATGAGCCAAGGGTTCCTTGGCAAGTATAATCAGGATTTCAAGTGTTTAAATAATTGTTTTAATGAAAGTAATCCTATATTAAAGGGCATGTTTATTAAAGGTTAAGGTGTGTTAAGTGCTGCCGCTATCCATTTTATTTCTATGGACCATGGCAGCACTTAACGCACTTTATATTTCATTAACGTGTGTTTTACTTTAGTAAACATGCCCCCAAGTTATTTTAGCCTATCATTTGTTTTAAATAATTAGAAACATATTTCATATCTACAGTAATATGAAGCTTAATATAGCCTCATCCTATGTATGGGACCCGATCAGCCAAATGAGCCATTTTAAGCTGAGTAGTGGTGCTCAGCTGCTAAGATTAGGAAAATGCAGAGTTGTTTCTCAGTGCTGCTTTTTAGAATTTGTCAAAGTATTATATTTTCTTGTACAAGCCATGTTTTTACCATGTGCATGGGATTTACGATCTGTTTGTGCATGCATACATCTTAGAGGATATTCTGACTGCAGTGCAGGCAAACATTATAGGGGCTGTGATATGTGCTGGCTATTATGCTCACTAATGAATTTTCAAGAAACTTGCTTGTATTCCCTAGCTTATGTGTATTTCAGACAAATTGAATTTGAAGTATGCAAAATAGTTAAAACCTATTTGAAGGCCTACTTTAAAATTTTAATCCACATTCTGCAGCCGGGTTAATTTTTGCATATTTCAGGAAAATTGTACCCGTCTTATTCAATATGTTCTAATAGTGATTTTCCTTCTGCTATGGTCATGTATTATATACCATTTGATAGGAATATTTAGTCAGAATTTTGGATTCCGAGAGTTTTGGGCTCGGCCTGGAAAGGGTTAAAACTTCTGTAGTTTATCTCATCTTAAAGTGCAAACTGATGCTTTTTTTGACTATTTCAGACACATTCAGAAGAAGGGATACAGCTCAACAAGGTGTAGTCAATTTTCGGTATGATGATGTAAGTACCTGTGCCTGACTGATGTGTAAGTTATTTAATTTACATTTAGAGGAGTGAAACTGGAACACTCTGGACTCGTTTCAAATCTTTTATGCAGTTGCACCCTAAAACCTCTTTAAATTATTATTTATTATTATTTAACATTTCTTATATACCGCCTTTCATGATATCAAGGCGGTTTACATTGAACAAACTGAAATTACATTGAACAGGGCATTATAACTTGGAGATAACTATTTTACAGGGAACATGGGCTATGGAGGGTTAAGTGGCTTGCCCAAGACCACAAGGAGCACCTGTGGGACTAGAAACCCCAGTCCTTCCGGCCCAAGGTTGCTGTCCTCTAGTGGGATTTGAACCCCCGACCTTCCGGCCTGAAGTACCTTGCCCCAACCACTAGGCCACTCCTCCACTCCAATAGTGGCATCCAATCTGCTTCACTGCTTCAGGCATTTCTGAAAAGTAAAGGCCCAAGAGTGTTCGCATACTCTGGATATGTAAGTGGGGTAGGATCGGCCCCTTAAATGTGACACTGGAGCTATAACTGTTCCTTTGATAGGAAAGGGTGTGCCTGTGACATCAAGAATAACTTCTTAGAGATGCCATTTTGTAAGGCGTAACTTCAGGGTTTTTTTTCTCCCTTTTACTTTTAAAATAAGGCTGGCCAGCATCTGAGATTTATAGGATAACACGCTCTGAAAATTCACTGCTTAGAGTCCTCACATCAGTGGCTATTGCCATTTTTCTGTATACCAGGGGTGGACCATCCCCATTTTACCAGAAGGCCATGCTGCCACTGGTTATGAACAGGCCTTCCAGTGAGAATAGTGAGAGTATTTGTTTTCTTTTTTAGTCTTATAATATGCTTGGTGGGAACCATTTCCTTTTCAAATAAAGACCAACAACAAAATATAAGAGATGGGGTTTTTTTTTGGGCTAACTTAAACTGCTTTTCAGGCTCTATAGTCCCTTCATCAAGTCAAGATTTATATTAAGTTAGTCCAATAAAAATATATCTCCCTTATAATTTTTTCTGTTGTGCTTTATTTCTGTCCATACAAGTAAACTAATAATGGCAGCCTTACTTTTCAAAAAGGAACAGAGGTCCCACCATGCAGTTGCTTGTTTCAGTTATGTTTGGTCACACAAATGACTGTGGTGCCAGATAAAACCTGAAGAATGCAGTAAAACGTTTGTCATATAGGCTTTAGTGAACATAAGATATGTCATACTGGGTCAGACCAAGGGTCCATTAAGCCCAGTATACTGTATCCAGCAGTGGCCATTCCCCCTCTCCAAGTACCTGTCGGGTCCTCAAAGGTATATTCATTCCATGCTGCTTGTCCCAGGGTAAGTAATGAATTTCTCCAGTTCTCTTTTTAATAATGGTTCCTGAGCGGTCCTCCAGTTTAGTCCTCCACATCCGGGTAGTGCACCTCCTCCTGCAGCCTGGAGACTGGACCAATCAAAATCTTCCTCTGGTTGTAGGTATTCTGTCGGAGCTCCCATCAGCACCCAGTGTGTCCAGTCTCCTTGCAGCTGGAGGACGTGTGTGCCTGGTGTGGCGCACTTAGGGACGCTTGGAAGCAACACTAGAGAGCTTTTTTGTTAGGTTTTTTCTTTTCCCCCTATCTCCTTTACTTTAATTATTTTTTAGGTAGCTGTCTCTTTAATTCCTTTCGGCACAGCCAAAGAGCAGGGCAGAGAGGACCCGGGCTTTACTGACCTTCTTCCTCTCAGGCAGGAGTTGGTTGCAGTCAGGGGGCTTTGATCTCTCCCCCTGGACTGTACGGAGGGGAGATCTGCCTTTAGCCAGCACTCTGTTCCTCCCGGGCATTCTACATTCTTTCTGCTGCCTCTCTCCTTCCGATCCGACGCTTTGGCTGGTGATTGACAGCCCAGCTCGGCAGCGTGCTCCCGCTCTAGATTCGGGCGGCGGGCTGTCTGCCGGCGTACTGAGGACACTGTGGTGAGTGTTTCCTTCGGGGGACCTTTCTATTTCCTTCAGGAGCTTTGCCTTATTTCTTTATTATTTTCCTCGGGCTCTTTTCGCACCGTTTTTCTCCCCGACGAAAATGTGCCGGCGGCCATTTTCTGATTCAGTTTTCTTTTCCCGCGCGATTTAAACAGCACGGCACGGGTTTCCCTTGAGTTTTGCCACGTTTTTGGCATAGCGTTTTTGTTTGGGAGCATCCCCCCATCCCTCCTGTTTCATTAAAAAAAACAAAACAAAACAGAACCATTATTTATTTATTTGTTTATTTGCTTCAGTTTCTGATCCTCAAGTGTGTCTGCACCCTGGGGTACCTCTTTTCACAGTATGGCTTCGCGACCGCAGTGTGTGATCTGTGGCTCGCGTAGAGGAGCTGTGGCAGAGTCTGGCATTTGTAGGGGCTGCGCTTCAGTGTCCTCGGATTTAGAGCTTCAAATGGAACATAAGGAGCTCTCTGACTCGGACAGTCCGCATATCCCTGCGGACCGCGCTCCTTCTCCGGGATCTCTTCCCTCTCTTTCTGCGGTCCCTCCTAAGGGGCAAGTCGATCCACTCCCGCTTGCGGCTGCCGAATCTACATTCACGGATTTTTCTCCGGATTTTGTGCTCCTTATGCACCAAGCTTTTCGCTTGGGTCGCTCAGGCAAGTTGCCTGAAGCCTGGCCGTCGCCCCTTCCCTCTTTTAAAGGTAAGGAGCCCCGGCAACCACTTCAGCCCTCCGCCAAGCGGTTGCGGTCTTTGGATCTCGACCACGATGATTTGAGTTGGCAGGATCAGGATACCGAGATGGATCAGGAGGCGGGAGTGGAAGACCTAGAGGACGGTGAAATTCCCGAGCCGGAGGATCAAGCCCGCATAGTTCGGGTGTTTCGTAAGGAAGAGTTAGTGCCCTTAATTATGGAATCTCTTCATACTCTTAATCTGTCAGCCCCTCGTCCGGTGGACGAGGACGGCTTGGAGGATCCTCTCATTCAGGCGGTGCGTGACTCTCAGGTGGTGTTTCCGCTTCACCGAGTGGTGGAACAAATGATTCAGTCCGAATGGGATCAACCTGAATCCGGGTTGAAGGGTATTCGGACTATGAACCGTCTGTATCCCCTGGCGGACAAGGACAAGGAGAAGGAGAAATTTTCGGTCTCCACGAGTTGATGCCGCTGTTTCGGCGGTAACCAAGAAAACCACTATTCCTGTCGAGGGCAGTGCTGCTCTGAAGGACGCGCAGGACAAGAAAGTGGATGGCTTGTTGAAGCAGGCGTTCGAGACCAATGCCTTATCCTTGCAGGCCTCTATTTGTGGTGCTTGGGTGGCTAGGGCTTGCCTGCGTTGGGCGCAGCGCCTGCAGCAGCTTGCTGGCTTGGATCAGCAGGGTTTGCTGGAGGTTACTCGCTTGGAGTCAGGTTCGACGTATTTGGCGGATGTGCATTATGATCTCATCCGTACTCTAGCGAATAGTATGGCTTCCTTGGTGGCGGCGCGTAGATCTATTTGGCTGCGGAATTGGGCGGCCGATGGATCTTCTAAATCTCGTCTCAGTAAACTCCCCTTTAAGGGTAAACTCTTATTCGGGGACGATTTGGATAAGTTGGTTAAAGATCTCGGCGAGTCTAAGGGTGGTAGGCTGCCGGAGGATCGGCCTAAGGTGTCTAAAGGTTTACCGGCCGTGCGCAGTCAGTTTCGGGACTTTCGAAGGTTTCGTTCTTCCCGTCTGTGGGGTTCCCAACGAGGTCGAGTTGGCTCCCGTTCCCAAGGTTTTAGAGGTTTTCGGGGGGCAGGACGTGGATTTTCGGCAGCGTCCTCCTCCTCCTCCTCTTCTTTTACTCGAAAGCAGCAATGAAGTGAGGGGGGCTCCGGAGGGAAGCCTAGTCATCGGGGGTCGTCTCCGCGATTTTCTTCCTTCCTGGGCCCAAATAACCTCAGATCAGTGGGTGCTCGAAATCATCCGCGACGGTTATGCTCTGGAGTTTGCTTCTCCGATTCCAGATTCCTTTGTCCTTTCTCCCAGCAAAGGCGAGCAGAAATCGCGCGCCCTTCAGTGGACGCTGCACCATCTCTTGGCACTGGGAGCGGTGGTTCCCGTACCTCCTTCGGAGCACGGCGTCGGTCGCTACTCCATTTATTTTGTGGTCACCAAAAAGGACGGCTCTCTCCGTCCGATTCTGGATCTCAAGGGCGTCAATCGTTTTCTGCGGGTTCCGCACTTCCGGATGGAAACCTTACGCTCCGTCATAGTGGCGGTGCATCACGGGGAATTTCTCACGTCTCTCGATCTCTCCGAGGCCTATTTGCACATTCCCATCCGGGAAGCTCATTAAAAATTCTTGCGTTTCGCCTTCCCTTGGGGTCACTTCCAGTTTCGGGCCCTGCCCTTCGGTCTGGCTACCGCTCCTCGCACCTTCACGAAAGTCATGGTGGTGGTCGCGGCGGCCTTGCGACGGGAAGGGATCCTCGTCCACCCTTATCTCGACGACTGGTTGATTCGGGCGAAATCCCTCGAAGAGAGTGTGAGAGTTACGGACAGGGTGGTAGCCTTGCTACGGACCCTCGGCTGGGTGGTCAACGAGAAGAAGAGTCGTCTGGTGCCCACTCAGTCCCTCGAATACCTCGGTGTTCTTTTCTGCACGGCAAAAGGCGTCGTCTGCTTACCGGAACGCCGTGTTCAAGCCTTGCGCTGCCTCGTGCGCTCCTTCCTAAAGATCCCGTCGCTGTCCGCCTGGTGGTATCTCCGACTGTTAGGCACTATGGCAGTGACGCTGAAGGTGGTTCCTTGGGCGCGTTTTCACATGCGCCCGCTTCAGAGCGCCCTGTTACGTCGTCGGTCAAATCAGTTACACTCGTTGAACATGCGGTTACCTTGCCCGTTGTCCGTGCGACGGTCCCTTCGGTGGTGGCTGTGCTCGAAGAACCTGCGATTGGGGATGTCGTTGGAACAACCTCCTTGGGTTCCGCTCTTGACGGACGCCAGCCTGTTGGGCTGGGGGGCACATTGCGAGGGCCGCTTTGCGCAAGGGACGTGGTCTCTCCTCGAAGCGTCGTGGTCGATCAACCGCTTAGAGCTGCGCGCGGTGAGGCTGGCGCTGTTAGCCTTCGAAACGCTGCTACGGGGGCGCGCAGTGCGAGTTCTGTCAGACAACTCGGCGACAGTAGCCTACATCAACCGCCAGGGCGGCACCGGCAGTGTGGCAATGGAGACAGAGGCAGCGGCTCTGTTCGCTTGGGTTCAAACTCGGCTGCCGGCGCTGTCGGCGGCGCATATCGCAGGAAAGGACAATGTCATGGCGGATTATCTCAGCAGAGTGCGGGTGGATCCCGGGGAGTGGGAACTGCACCCGCAGATATATGCGCACATAGTACGCAGATGGGGTCCTCCGGTCATGGATCTCATGGTGGACTTTTCAAACGGCCAAGACGGCTCGTTTTTACAGCCGGCGGAGGGAGCGCATGTCCGAAGGCATCGACGCGCTCATTCTGCCGTGGCCGGAGTGTCAACTTCTTTGTCTTTCCCCCGTGGGCGTTGATCGGTCGTGTCGTTCAGCGCACCGAGGGCGCGTTCTGCTAGTGGCTCCAGATTGGCCCAGGAGGCCGTGGTATGCGAATCTGGTGAGGTTACGCGACGGGCTGCCTTGGCAGTTGCCACCGTTACCGGATCTGCTGCTTCAGGGACCCCTTCGAATGCCTCAGGTGGATCGATTCTCGCTTACGGTTTGGCCATTGAAAGGGCTCGGCTGAGTAAGAAGGGTTACTCCGTATCGGTTGTTGCCACTCTCCTTCGGGCGCGGAAGTCCTCCACCTCGCTCGCGTATGTCCGGGTGTGGAGAATTTTTGAGGACTGGTGCTCCAGGCGTGGCGTGCGAGCTGCAACCGCTTCGGTACCGGTAATTCTCAGCTTTCTGCAGGACGGTTTTGACAAAGGTTTGGCGGCCAGCTCTTTGAAGGTTCAGTTAGCGGCGCTGGCTTGCTACAGGGGTAAGGTTTTGGGACTTTCCCTGGGGTCCCATCCCGACGTGCGCCGTTTTCTTCAGGCGGTTTTCAGATTGCGGCCTTCGCGCAGAGTTTCCATGCCGTCGTGGGACTTGAACCTGGTGTTACAGGCCTTAGTGCGCGAACCTTTCGAGCCTCTTCGGCAGGCGTCTCTTAAGGATTTGACCTTGAAGACGGTTTTTCTGGTGGCAATCTGTTCGGCGAGGCGCATTTCAGAGTTGCAGGCGCTTTCGTGTAGAGAACCGTTCTTGTCTATTTCTCGGGATCGAGTGGTTCTTCGGCCGGTTCCCTCCTTTTTGCCTAAGGTGGTTTCGCCCTTTCACCTGAATCAGGCCGTTTTTCTTCCGGTTCTTTCTTCGGGATCGGCAGGTACCTCGGACGCTGACCTACATTTCCTGGATGTCCGGCGAGTCCTTTGTCGCTACCTGAAGGTGTCGGAATCGTTTCGCAAGACCGACCGGTTGTTCATGCTTTTTGGTAGAGCTCGGCGGGGTGAGGCAGCAGCGAAGGCCTCCATCACTCGCTGGATTAAGGAAGCGATTGCTTCAGCTTATATTCTCCAGGGTCGACCGGTACCGGTGGGTCTCCGGGCGCACTCTACAAGGGCTCAGGCAACCTCTTGGGCGGAGCATAGCCTTGTTCCGCCCGTCGAGATTTGTAGGGCGGCTACCTGGTCGTCTCTGCATACTTTCAGTAAGCATTATCGGTTGGATGTGCTGGCCACTCAGGATTCTTGCTTTGGTTCGGCAGTGCTGCGCGCCGGTTCGAAGGTGCCCGCCCGGTGTTGACTGCTCTGTTACATCCCGGATGTGGAGGACTAAACTGGAGGACCGCTCAGGAAATAGAAATTACACTTACCTGGTAATTGTAGTTCCTGGAGGGTCCAGTTTAGTCCTCCTTCCCGCCCAGGTGTCAGGATTGTTTGTTGTTTGATACGGCGCGCGATCTCCGAACGGTACGGAACTGCATCAGTGACTTTTTTATTCGCGTTCCGTCTTTCGAAGCCGTCTTCTACATTCTTTCTTTTTTCCAGCTCTTGAATTCATGTATTTTTCAGGATCGGATTCGGACAGTTTTTGCTTCGCCTTTTGGGCGGGGCGTGGGCAGAGTTCTGGCTTCCTCGTTTGGGGAGGGGGTCGCTTCTTTCAAAAGGGGGTGTTTTCTTTTTCTCTTATGTGTTTATGATAACCTCATGTGTTGCTTCTCTGAGTCTGCTTTGTTACTAGTTCACTGGGGGCTGATGGGAGCTCCGACAGAATACCTACAACCAGAGGAAGATTTTGATTGGTCCAGGCTGCAGGAGGAGGTGCACTACCCGGATGTGGAGGACTAAACTGGACCCTCCAGGAACTACAATTACCAGGTAAGTGTAATTTCTATTTTATGGACTTTCCTCCAGGAATTCGTCCAAATCTGCTTTGAACCCAACTACGCTAACTGCTTTTACTACATCCTCTGGTAATGGATTCCAGAATTTGATTATTTGCTTGGATTAAGCTATATCAAGTGTGAGAGAGGTTCAGGAGGGTATGTATTTATTGTATTTGTATTTCTCCAGTACATAGCAGAGAGAAGTAGGGGGGATCAGGATGTTCGAGGGGGAAGTAACACAGGTGTTGAGGATAAAGTGTTGAATGAAGAGGAACATTTTTTAAACTCTTTTCTAAAAGTCTGTATATCTTTTATTAGTCTTAGGTTGTCTGGGAGAGCATTCCAAAGAGTAGGGGCTACAAACGAGAACGCTCCTGAACATTTCGTTTTGATTGTGTTACGAAAATGGGCTGGAATTGAGAGTGTATTCTGGGTGCACGTTCTTCTGGATCTAATGGGGTCACTAGGGGTAATAAGAGAGGAAAGGCATGAGGGGGACAAACCTATTGTATAGTTTGAAAGTTATCAGTAGATATTTGTATTTGATACGTGCTATGGGTAGCCAGCGGAGAGTCTGGAATAGTGGCATGATGTGGTTGTATTGATGAGCGCTGTGAATTATACAGGCAGCAAGGTTCTGTGCCATTTGAAGTTGATGTGTGGGTTTTTTTGGGGGTAGGCTATGAAGTATGCTGTTACAATAATCGAGGTGAGGCGTAATGAGGGCCTGCAGAACTGAGTGGAAGTTGCTGTTATCCAGAAGGTGTCTTAGTGGTTGAATTGTTTTTAGTTTAAAGTAAATTGTCTTGATTACAGCTTTTATATATGAGGACATGGATGGTGACTGGTCGAGAATGATACCTAAGTATTTGACTTTCTGTTTAACTTCTATGGCAACTTCATTTATGTAAATTTTAGCAGGTGGTGAAAAGCTCTGGTCCCGGGTTATGTATAGAATTTCTGTTTTATTGAAATTGATACGTAGGTTGTGTGCGGAGAGCCAATTGGTAATGTCCTTGAGAGACTCTTGAATTTGGGGGCAAAGGGGGTTGGAGATATCTATTGGGTGATAGAACATTATATCATCTGCATTTAGAAGATGATGTACTTTGTTTCCTGAGGATGTTGCAAATGGGTTGCATATAAAAGTTAAAGGAGGGCAGAGAGGGAGGAGCCTTGAGGAACACCCAAGGTCTGGTTGAAGATAGATATTGCTGAACCAATCAGGACCTGTTGTGTGTGATCTGTGAGATTAGATTTAAACCAAAGTAATACAGTATCTCCAGGAACAAGCAGGAATGAGTCTTCACATGTGGGTACGTCGGCGCCGACGGAGCCCGCACGGGAACGCTCCCCAGCATCCAATCAGAAGGCTTTTGGGAGCATCCCTCGCGCCTGCGCGGTGGCTTCCCGCCCTTCCTACTGCCTCTCCCCAGTTTTCGTTTTTCCGCGGAGCCGGCAGGACGTACCTCCTGTCACCACAGAAACGTTTTCTTTAATATTCCTTTTTCTTGTTTTCTTGTGGTCGCGGCCTTTTTCCCCGCCGATACCCTCTTGTCTCCTACGGAAGACTAGTTTTTTACTGCGTGAATGTCCTGGGGACACATCAGAAGCCTAAAGTACTCCTGACGTGCTCTTACCAGGCTGATATTATCCTCTGTTCTTCACGCAACCATACTGCTAATCCCACTGATCTGCATCACTGCACCGCAGAAATAGATTCTCTATACTCTTCGGGTGGTTTCACCCCTATTATTGGATGAATCTTTTCACGTCACCTTCCCCAGGTGGACGTTCTTCTGTGGCTCAGTTGCAGGCCTGGATTCTCAGTATTATACTCATGTATGTATGTGTCCTCTGCATACATGTTTTAGTACCCTGGGTGGGCATTTGCCATGCCTATATATATATATATATATATTTATTTATATCTCTTATATACCGCACTATTTGCGATCAGCGCGGTTTACATAAAACAAACGGTATCCGACAATAAACAAAAGTATATATATCTCTACGTTCTATATAGATATATATATCACACTTGTATAGACAGATATACTCACATCTGTATAGTTATGTATGTAGCTCCATATATATATAGGTATGCGCATATTGGGAGATGTTCATAGCACCCTGTGTATTACCTACTATATCCCCAACTGTCGGTACTTACGTTTTTACTTTCTTAAGGGGTCCAGACAGTCCACTTGCCTATTATCATACGGCTCGGTAACTGGGACCGGTTATGCTCAAAATTACTGCTGTGAAGTCAACAGCTTCTATTTTTGTTATACACCTCCCTATCTATGAGGTATCGAACTCAATGCCTTCCTATCTCTTACCAGCTAGGAAAGACAGTGTACTACTTCGGTATTCCGGAGTACACTCCTGTTCTCCCTGGGAAAAGGGTTTTTTTCCATACCCTCTCTTCCCTTCAGGATTGGGCTCATTCCAGATCGGTCAGTCTTCTACTTTTAGTCCTCATGGTTAATGACTCTGCACCTAAAAGAGTTCTCAGCTTTTCACATAAAGCTTTCCATTGAAGACCTGCCGTTCTTCTCCTGCACCAATTGACACCTGGGTCACCTGCCCTTTCCGGACTTGGAACTTCATCCTCACTGCTGTGAAGTTCCCTTGAAGATTCCGCTACTGCGTCTACAGTACCTCTGTCGCAGTTCTACTTCCTACAATCCAGGAGGTAAGCTCTATATTGTACTGGTTCATTAAATACTTAATGATACTTGGCATGCATTCTAAAGACTCATCTCCCCTGTAGTCTTTAGGTTTTTGCTGTTCCTCTGCAACTCTTCTCAACTCCTACCCCCCATCCCTCAGGGGATGCCGGGGATCCAGGTTGGGAAAATGCCGTCCTGTCCAGGGATACGCATTTTATGGGATCTCCCCTGGCACCCTCAGCTAGGGAGTCCCCACATGTGAAGACTCATTCCTGCTTGTTCCTGGAGATAGCACAGTTACTTACCTATAACAGGTGATCTCAGGGAACAGCAGGAATTAGTCTTCACAACCCTCCCACCTCCCCTAGGAGTTGTATCTCTCTATTTCCTTTCCTCTTCCTCTCCTTCTGTCTCAGCTATGAAACTCAACTGGGGAGAGGCAGTAGGAAGGGCGGGAAGCCACCGCGCAGGCGCGAGGGATGCTCCCAAAAGCCTTCTGATTGGATGCTGGGGAGCGTTCCCGTGCGGGCTCCGTCGGCGCCGACGTACCCACATGTGAAGACTAATTCCTGCTGTTCCCTGAGATCACCTGTTACAGGTAAGTAACTGTGCTACCTCGTAGGCCAATTGGTTGAAGTCTGAAAATGAGAGATTTGTGGAAGATGCTGTCAAAGGCAGTAGCTATATCGAGAAACACAAGCACAAATACTTGTTCGCAGTTGTTAATGCCACAGATGAGTGTGCTCAAGAGAAACAGCATAAGGATTTCAACACTGTGGTGGTGTCTAAAACCATGCTGTTGGGTGTCAAAGGGGGCATTTAAATCAGTCTTGTAATTGGATCTGCACTGCTTTTTCGATAAGTTTTGTCAGCAGAGGAAGGCTAGAGATGGGATGATAAGAATTTGGGAGAGATTTGTCAGTTACATTGGGTTTGAGGATAGGGCGAATGATTGCTTGTTTCAGTGTTGTTGGCATTTGGCCTGTCTGCAGGGATCTATTAACTATGTTAAGTATGATTGGGGAGAAATCATCTTTGGTGGACTTAATCCATCTAACAGGACATGGATCGGCAAGGGATGTGGTGGTGTTAAGGTTTGCTATTTATGTTTTTAAGATGTTTGTTGGTGATGTAATAGAATGACGACCATGTAGCTTGGTTTAGGTGACTGACTTTATTTGACCCATGGTGGTTGGGGCTAGATGGGGGCTTGTAAGCGGATATGGGTATAAGTTTTCTCATATAATAGTCTGCTAGGCTTTGGGGATCAATTTGGGTAAGGTCCGAATCAGGGTTAGGGCGCTTAGCCATCCAGGCTACCTGCAAAAATCCCTCAGGTCGGTGTATGCTGAGGATGCTGAATCAGATGAGTCCCTCGGAGGGGACTACCTTGCTGCTCTTCCTGGTTTCACCAATTGATTGCCCCTGTTGTGCTGTTGATCTTCTTGGGTTCCAGTAGCCTGTAGGTTGGGAGTCCCATACGTGAGGACTTATTTCCTGCTTGTTCACAGAGAAAGCATAGTTACTCACCTGTAGCAGGTGTTCTCTATGAAGAGCAGGAATAAGTCCTCACAATCCTCCCATTTCCCCAGGGAGATGCCTTTTTATTATTTTATTTATTTATTTTATTTTATTTTATACACATTTATATACCGCATCTTCCAAAGTTCAGTTGCGGTTCACAGTGAACAATAATTAACAAATCAAGTTTGTTTTACAGGGAACGTCATGTTATAACAGAACATATTTACAAGGCTCCTTTTGGCTCCTGCTATGTTATTAGACTGGAGAAGATGGAGCCATGGCAGGCGGGAAGGCAGGCATGCCTGCACGGTGTGCCTCCCAAAGGCTTCCTTTTGAAACTGAGGAGCTTTCCCCATGCGGAGCGCCATTGGCGATGTTGCCTATATGTGAGAACTTGGAAGAAGTTCTTATTATGCACTTTTGCTTCCATTGCAAGCTTCTTTTCAAATTCTCTTTGCCTGCCTTATCAATGCCTTGAACCTGTTTGCTGTTTTTGTTGTTTGGCCACACTGAGCACTGCTGCATTACCAAATATCTGCATGTTCTTTCCGACCTTGGGGGAGGGGGGGATGTGCATGGACAACACTGAGAAGGGGACGGACATAAACTTGCCAAGGGCCATCATCGGCCTCATGGGTCATGAATGCAGGTTCAGTATTGCATATGTGCTGGACTACCTCTTCTATAGTATACTGCAGTTAGTGGAACGCAGGCCTTGCACTTGTGCAATCTCCAGGATCAGTGCCACACATCTGCCCAGCATATCTCCGTGTGTGACTGTTTTGTAGAATAGGTGTTACAATGGAGGGATGCTTCCTGTTTTCATCATTTGGCGGCTGTTTTCTGTTTTCTGAAGGATTTTCTCTTAGCTATAACAGCCTCTCTGACCTCACCTTTAAGCCCATTCTGGCTGTCAGTCTTCCTTCCACATTCTTAAAGCATGGAATACATCTGGTCTGGGCTTCCAAGACAGTATATTTAAATAACGCTCAGGCCTGATGTAGACTCTTAATCTTTTGTAGTTGGTCCTTTTTTTCTTAATCATTTTCCTCATTTTATCATAGTCTCCTTTTTGAAAGTTAAATGCTACTGCAGTGGATTTCCTTGTTGTCCTCCAACCATTTATTAAATCAAATGTGGTCATGTTATGATAACTGTTGCCAAGCGGCCCCAATATCGTTACCTCTTGCACTAGCTCTTGTATTCAACTAAGAACTAGATCTAAAATAGCTTCCTTTAGTGTCTGTTCCTGAACCATCTGCTCCATGAAGCAGTCATTTATTTCATCTAGAAACGTTATTTCCCTAGAATGGCCTGATGTAACATTGACCCAGTCAATACTGGGGTAATTGAAATCTCCCATTATTATGGCGGTGTAAACTTTGCAAGCTTCCCTCGTTTGTTAGCATTTTGTTATCATTCATTCTGGCCAGGCAGATGGTGGTAGACCCTCACTGTCATTCCCTTCCCCTTTTTACATGGAATTTATAGCCATAAGGATTCTACAGTGTGTTTTTTGTTTCCTGCAAAACCTTTATTCTGTTTGACGCAATGCCCTCTTTAACATATAGTGCCACTCCTCCACCTATGTGATTTACCCTATCATGCAATATACAGTAGTTTGTAGCCTGGTATCAGTGTCCCATTGGTTATCCTCCTTCCACTAGGTATTTGAGATGCCAATTATATCTAACCTTTCATTCAATGCTATATATTCTAACTTTCCCATCTATTTTTTTTTGACATTCTATAATTTGCATACAGTGTCATGAGGCAGACAGCACTGAGCCTGAAATAATAAAGGGAAATGTAAAAGAAGAGCTTACCTCAGTCACATGTGCAGTTGATACATTCACATTGCAGGGGAGCAGGGAATGGAGAAACAAACTTTCCTCATGGCATTAGTGACGTAGTAGAAATTCAGAGTTCCAATCAGGCTCACCTGAGGGGAGAGTCGCGTTCTACGTCTAACAAGCAGGGAAATAAAACCAGGTGGGAAATCCCACAAGAGGAGATCACGGAGATCAGTGTGATCAGGGAGATCGGAGAGAGAAGGAGACCAGGACTCCGGAGCAAACACAGAGAGACACGCTGTCTTGGAGAGCCAGGGCTGAAGGGAAGCAGGCCGTTGAACCCGAGAGGGCTGGGAAGAACAGTGCCAAAGACTTCCAAGCCAGAGGGGTCCTCGTGCAGAGGAAAACAACCAAGCAGGCAGAGAGCAAGGGTCACACCCAGGAAAGCTCCCTGAGACCAGAAAATGAATTCAGCTCAGCTAAGCCCAGTGTCTGGTACTCATGGAGAAAGGCAGTTTGCACCCCAGAGAAGAAGCCTTGGCTGGAGGAGGAAGGGCTAGAAACAATCTTCACCCAGAAGAAAGATAAGTATCCTGTCTTCTATAAAGGGAAAGAAGTGGGTCCTTGTATAAAAAGCCAAGCTTACAGGGTGCTAGAAAACCCCTATTGGAATAGGTGGTGGGAAGAAATCCCAAGCACAGCTCCCTGTATATCTGACTGTACAAAGCAGTCTCCTCTCCCAGAAGCTGAGGTCTCCCGAGGCAAGGTTCTGAAAGCAGTGATACAGAAACATGGTGCCCATATACAGGACCAGGTCCTGAGGTTATGCAGTGGGAAAGTTCAAACCCAGAGGTCATTCCAGAACCGATGGAGTGTGCTTTATGCATTTCAGATGAGATAGAATCTTTGTTAAGAAGAAGCATAAGTATTGTTTGGAAGAAACTTTTATTTTACCTGTGAAGCAACAGTTTATTTTGTGTTATCCTTGTTTGATGTATTCAAGGCAATCCTCAAGGGAAGGGGAATAAAGCCCAGCTTTAATTTACACTTTGGACACGACTACAGAGTTTTCCTTTAACAACCCAGGCTATACCCTATGTCTAGGCGGGCGCCTAAGGCGGGTGTAGTCTCACAACAGGCATTTCAAAGTTTATTTTTCATATTAACAGTCCAGCTTTTGGATGACAGGGATAACACAGGTACACTACCAAAAAACTGCCTCCAGTTTTGCAACTGATTCCTATAGATTTTGGGGTGCTGAATCCAGGAAAAATAGCCAAAATGTTCCATCACGTCACGTTTTCTTGCAAAATTAGATTTCTTACCCATATAAGGAATGTTCACATAATTTCTTTTTAGCCGACTGCAGTTTATTTTCTTGGCCCAAAATAGAGGTTGTAATGGTTAACTAACTAGAAACACTCCCTCATGATATTTTAGTGTGTTTTGTATTCATTTTATACATTAACAGGACAATTGGGAGGCGGGGGGCTAAATCCAGTACTCACGCTGGCGCATGTTCTATCTCTAGGAACAAGCAGGAATAAGTCATCACATATGGGTACGTCGGTACCGACGGAGCCTGCGCGGGAAAGCTCCCCAGCTTTTCAAATGAAAAGCTTTTGGGGCCTCCCACTGCACATGCGCGCTGCCTTCCCGCCTTCCTGACCAGCTCTCCTCAGTTCTTCTTTTTCCGCGGAGCCAGCAGGTCGTGTTCCTGTCACCGCTGAAGAATTTGTTACTTTTGTTTGTTTCTTTAGACCGCGTACCTGCCTTCCCCATACCGAAACCGGTATCGCCGGTCTTTCTTTCTTTCTATATCAAAAAAAAAAGACTTTTTTATTTTTCTTCAGCACAGCTTGGTACCCGGTGTTAGGCCTTAAGGCCTACACAATTTCTCCTCATGGAGAAGCCAGTCCCTGGTTTCAAAAAATGTACCAAATGCAGTGCTGTCATTTCTGTCACAGACACCCATGAATGGTGTCTCAAATGTTTGGGACCTGAGCACTCCATACCGGACTGCCCATCCTGCACCCAGATGTCTAAACGCGGTTTGCAGAACCGGGCTAACAAGCTCCATGTGCTGTTTCCTTCAGAAGCATCACAGTCGTCCAGGTCTTCCTCTCCGGATGGATCTCAGGTAACCAAAACTTCTGTGGGCAAATCCTCTAAAAGCAAATCTCTTTCTAAAGATCGAGAGGCTCTCAGTTCTGAGTTCGAGGATTCTGCCCAGGCCAAAAAACCCCGGCGGGAGGTTCCGGCCTCCAAAGCAATCATGGGGTCACAGGTTGACATCGATGGCATGGCCTCGACAGATCACCTGTTGGACTGCTCTGGGGTACCGGCCCATACCGGTACCGACATCCAGGCAGTAGTGGCGTCTATGGGCAGTACTGTCCAGACCATGCAGCAGGCCGTACTGGCCTTCATTAAGGCTGCGACGCCCTCGGTACCGATTTCATCGGTACCAACCCCGGTTCCGGTATCTACACCGGAACCGAGACCATCGACTTCTAAACGTCGATCGGTTTCGCATGCCGGATTCCGGCTTTCGCCCGGTACCGATCCCATGCCCGATACGCCCGATGTCGATACCGATCGGTATGCGTATCGTACATTGGAAGCACAGAAAGAGTACTCAGATTCTTCTGATGAATTTAATTCCTCTGATGACTCTGCTGAGCTTACTCTTCCTGAGGAGCCCTCTTCTCCCAAGAGGAGGATGTCTCCTCCAGAGGATTTATCCTTTCAGGATTTCATTGTTGATGTAGCTAAAGCACTTTCTATTACTACATCTTCTGAAAGAGAACCCAGATCAAAAAATTGGACATTTTAGGATACTCAAAAGCTCCTAAAGAGGCAGTCACTCTGCCTGTCCATGAAATCCTTCAAGAACACTTGATGGATTTGTGGGAGACTCCTTTAACACTGTCTCCCCATTCCCGCAGGTTGGACACCATGTATCAGGTCCCTCCTTCGCCTGGGTTCCAAAAAACTCAGCTGCCTCACCACTCCATTGTGGTGAAGTCTGCTATGAAGAAAATAAAGAGTCCTAAGAGGCATTCTTCTACCCCTCCAGGGCGAGAATGTAAGAACCTAGACTCTTTTGGAAGAAAGATGTTCCAGGCTAGTATGCTTATAGCCAGGATCAACTCTTATAGCCTTTATATGGGCATGTATCTTGGGCAACTTGCCCTAAAAATACAGAATTTTGCCCCCTTTATCCCTGATGATCAAAGGGCGGACTTCTTTTCTATGGTGACACAACTTTCAGAGGTCTCCAAGTTCTCCAACAGGGCAGCCTTTGATTCCTTCGAGGTTGCAGGCAGAGCTTCGGGAATTGCTATTGCAGCCCGACGTCTCGCTTGGCTCCAGGCTTCTAACCTAGAACCCTGGGTTGTAGAAGGCCTCAGGAATCTGCCCTGTACCGGTGAGAACTTATTTGGGGAAGACTGGCAGATTAAAGCTGCTCAAATGGATGCAGAAAATGCCACTCTAGATAGACTTTCCAAGTCTACTTCTACCCCTACCAAAAAGAAGCCTTTTAAAAGGCCTTACTATAAAAAGACCAGATTTCCCACAAATACTGGCCAGCAATCTGCTCAGCCTCGCCTTGCGGCTAAGCGTCAACAATCTAAGCAGGTAAAGTCAAAGCCTGCAGTGTCTGCTACATCCCAGCAGGCTCAACCCCCTCAGGGGTTTTGACTTCCCTCTAGAGAACTTGCCGTTTCTGGCTCTAGCACAGCCAGAGCCCCTCACCATTCCTGGAAGGCTAGCTCACTTTGCTCCCAGATGGGAGCAAATAACATCAGAGCAATGGACCCTCTCTATTATCCGAGAAGGCTACAAACTTCATTTCTCCAGCCTTCCTCCCCATACCATGGTGAGGCAATTCAGTTCTCCCCCATCTCTTCTGACCCTGTTAGGTCAGGAAGTCTCTTCTCTTCTTGCCCAAGGGGCAATAGAGGAGGTTCCTCCTCCACAACAGGGGTTAGGTTTCTACTCCCCTTACTTTCTCATAACAAAGAAGACAGGGGGCTTCAGACCTATCCTAGATCTGAGAGAATTGAACAGGTTTCTATTCAAGGAGAAATTCAAAATGCTCTCTCTGGGCCTTCTCCTTCCATACCTTCAGAGTCAAGATTGGCTTTATTCTCTAGATCTCAAGGATGCGTACACTCATATACTCATCCATCCATCCCACAGAAAGTATCTAAGATTTCTGTTCCAGGGAAAACATTTCCAGTACAGAGTACTACCCTTCGGTCTGGCCTCTGCTCCAAGAGTATTCACAAAATGCATGGCAGTCGTTGCCGCATTTCTCAGAGGCATGGGAATCTTTGTCTTCCCATATCTGGACGACTGGCTCATCCGAGCTCCATCTCAATCAGAAGCCCAGATTTCTCTGGACCGCACAAGGCGTATTCTTCAATATCTGGGACTTGTGGTAAACATTCCCAAGTCCCAACTCATCCCTACTCAGTCCCTGGAATTCATAGGGGCCCAATTGGACTCCACCACTGCAAGGGCCTACCTCCCTCTGGTCCGAGGCCAAAGGCTAATAAGCTTGGCCTCCCAGGCTCAGTCCAGAAGTCACTTGTCAGCCAAAGAAATGCTGCAACTTCTCGGCCACATGGCCTCCACGGTTCATGTGGTACCTTATGCTCGTCTCCATATGAGAGCAGCTCAATGGACATTGGCCACCCAGTGGTCTCAAGCATCGGGACAGCTGTCAGACCAGGTACTCACCTCAAAACGTCTGTTTTGGTCTCTCCAGTGGTGGACATCCTCCAAAAATCTGTTGTTGGGGACCCCCTTCCAACCTTCGTTGTCCCAAGCAACCCTCACAACAGATGCCTCCCAAACAGGGTGGGGAGCTCATCTTCAACATCTCTCCACTCAGGGAATCTGGTCTCCCCAAAAGACCACCCTTCATATCAATCTTCTGGAACTGCGAGCAATCTTCCTTGCCCTCACAGTCTTCCATACCCTCCTTGCCAACCTGACTATCCTAGTTCAGACAGACAATCAGGTGGCCATGTTTTATATCAACAAACAAGGAGGGACGGGCTCTCTGTCGCTTTGCAACGAAGCTCTCAGATTATGGGCCTTCGCCAGAGAGCACCAAATTCATCTTCTGGCAGTATATCTTCCAGGAGTTCAAAACTCTCGGGCAGACAGACTCAGTCGAGTTCTGCTCCCACACGAATGGTCCCTACATATGGACCACATACGCAGAATCTTTCAGGAATGGGGGACCCCGGACATAGACCTCTTTGCAAGTCCGTGGAATGCCAAACTTCCCCGATTCTGTTCCAGGACTCCGTGTCAGGGAGCTCAGGCCAACGATGCCTTTCTCCTGCATTGGGGTCAGGAATTCCTGTACGCTTTTCCACCCATTCCTTTGATTCCCAAGACTCTGTTCAAACTTCAGAGGGATCACGGATCCATGATCCTCATTGCTCCACGCTGGCCACGCCAAGTGTGGTTCCCTCTCCTTCTACAGCTCTCCCAGGGCTCCTCCCTGGACCTGGGAGCTGCACCAGACCTTCTGTCTCAGGAGCAGGGGACTTTGTGGCATCCAAACCCCAAGTCCCTACATCTCCGAGCTTGGTTACTGAAGGCTTAAGCCTTCAAGAGTTTAATCTTTCTCAACCAGTGAAAGATATCCTTTATGCCTCTAGGAAACCCTCTACCAGGCGTTCCTATGCTTTCAAATGGAAACGTTTTTCCATTTGGTGTGCTCAACAGGGTCTTGACCCTCTGGCACTTCCTTTGAATTCTCTACTAGACTATCTCCTGCATCTTTCCAATGCAGGGCTCAAGACGAATTCAGTACGAGTCCATTTAAGTGCTATTACAGCATCCTTAAAACCTATAAATGGACAATCTGTTTCCTCTCATCCTCTTATTGCAAGATTCATGAGAGGCCTAACCCTCACTAAGCCTCCCATCCGGCCTCCTCCGGTAGCATGGGACTTGAATTTAGTTCTGGGTCAACTTATGAAGCCACCCTTTGAACCATTGGTATCTACCTCCCTGAAATTTCTTTCTTGGAAGGTCCTTTTCCTTATTGCAGTCACTTCGGCTCGCCGCATCAGTGAACTGCAAGCTTTGGTGGCAAATCCACCTTATACCAGATTTCATCATGATAAGGTGGTCCTTAGGACGAATCCCCACTTTATGCCTAAAGTGGTCTCGCCTTTTCATCTTAATCAAGAGGTATATCTACCTGTCTTTTTTCCGGCTCCTCATGCATCCAGTGCAGAGAGGAACCTTCATACTCTTGACTGTAAAAGAGCTCTCGCCTTTTACCTCAATAGAACTCAGCCACATCGAAAGTCTTCCCAGCTTTTCGTGGCTTTTGATCCTTCTCATTTGGGACTTCCAGTCACCAAACGCACACTTTGCAACTGGATTGCTCAGTGTATTTCCTTTGCTTACCAGAGTAAGAACATTTCTCTGGAAGGCCATGTCACGGCTCACAATGTGAGAGCCATGGCCACTTCTATGGCTCATCTCCACTCTGTATCCATAGATCATATCTGTCGAGCAGCCACTTGGGCCTCGGTGCATACCTTCACAGCCCATTACTGCTTGGACAAGGACTCCCGCCGGGATGCCTTGTTTGGTCAGGCTGTCCTCAAACACCTGTTCCATACTTAAACAACTCCTGCCCACCTTCCCAGAATGGATGCCTGAGATCCATCCGAAGATGGTTACCCTTGGAGGGGGATCTCCCAGGCATCTCAGCTAGGGAATCCCCATATGTGATGACTTATTCCTGCTTGTTCCTAGAGATAGCACAGTTACTTACCTGTAACAGGTGATCTCTGGGAACAGCAGGAATTAGTCATCACAACCCACCCACCTCCCCTAGGAGTTGTCTCTCTATTCCTCTATCTTCCTGTCCTCTCTCTCTATTGTCTCAGCTTTAAACTCGAACTGAGGAGAGCTGGTCAGGAAGGCGGGAAGGCAGCGCGCATGTGCAGTGGGAGGCCCCAAAAGCTTTTCATTTGAAAAGCTGGGGAGCTTTCCCGCGCAGGCTCCGTCGGTACCGACGTACCCATATGTGATGACTAATTCCTGCTGTTCCCAGAGATCACCTGTTACAGGTAAGTAACTGTGCTTTCCTGTTCGCCTCGCCTCGTTCGCTCGCTCAAACACGGTGGTTGCGACATGAACGTTCCTGTCAAATTTCAGTTTCTTGCAAGTTCATTATTACCTTTTGTTTGCTCAGTCGTAATCCAGCTTTATTCCGAAGTGGTTCACTACAGTTGTAGTTTGCAGTGCTGTGTATTTGTGATGGCTCACAGAGCCAGAGGTTGCGTCAACTCTCCGGACAGTTTTTGTTTTATTTGTGGGGAATATACCGTGAAAAAGCGGCAGAGGAACATTTCTGCATTTATTAAAAAAGTATATTTCGCCTATTTCGGTTTGAAGTTAGGCGATCAAGACAAACCGTGGGCTCCTCACAAAGTGTGCAAGACATGTGAGGAAGATCTACGCTTATGGATGAAAGGTAAAAAACAAGCATTTCGTTTCGGAATACCTATGATGTGGCGTGAGCAAAGAGACCACAGCAGTGACTGCTATTTTTGCTCTTGCATTGTGAAGGGATACAACTTAAAAAATAAGAATGTAATAAGTTACCCCAACCTTCCCTCAGCAATTAGGCCTATGCCTCATAGCAACGAAGTACCTGTGCCTGAACCACCAAAATCTTTGGATCATATTTGTGTGGACGGTTCTGATCATGATGAGACTCATCAGATGGCTTTTCCCGATGAGTCCAGTACTTCCGAATTTGAAACTGAACCAGATCCGAAACCTGAACTTTTCTCTCAAGCTGAATTGAATGATTTAGTCCGGGATTTAGGACTCCCAAAAGATGCTGCCCAACTGCTAGGTTCTCGGCTTAAACAGAAAAATCTATTGTCACCAGGAACAACTTTTTATTGGTACCGCAACCGCGAGACACAATTTTTGAAGTATTTCAGCAAAGAGGAAGATTTGGTATTTTGCAACGATATATACGGAGTGATGGAAAAGTTTAAACTCAAGTATGATCCTGCTGAATGGCGGCTGTTCATTGATTCGTCAAAAGACAGCATAAAAGGTGTTCTTCTTCATAATGGCAACACATTCGCTTCAGTTCCTATTGCTCACTCTGTTATTCTCCAAGAAAAATATGAGAATTTGGCCCTGATTCTTCAGAAGATTCGTTATGATGAGCATAAGTAGATGATTTGTGGAGACTTTAAAATTCTATCCATGCTATTAGGGCAGCAATCCGGTTTCACCAAATATCCCTGCTTCCTTTGCTTGTGGGATAGCCGGGCCCGCGACCTACACTGGGGGAAAAAGACTGGCCAATTCGGGAGTATTTGAGACCCGGTGAGAAAAATGTTCTTCATGAGAGCTTGGTACCTCGTGATAAAATTCTATTACCACCTCTCCACATTAAGTTGGGTCTCATTAAGCAATTCATCAAGTCCCTTCCAAAAGATGGTGAGTGCTTTCGGTACCTTTGCTCAAAGTTCCCCCGACTTTCTGAAGCAAAGCTAAAGGAAAGAGTGTTTGTTGGCCCTGATATAAGGAAACTCATTTCAGATGGAGCATTCGCTGAAACGATGTCTGAGAAGGAAAAAGAAGCCTGGGATTCCTTCAAGGATGTTGTTCTCAAATTCTTGGGGAACAGGCGGGATGAGAACTATAAGGATATTGTTGCCAGGATGCTCAATGCCTTCAAAGAACAAGGCTGTAACATGAGCCTGAAAGTCCATTTCTTGCACTCCCATGTGAACTACTTTCCCGAAAACTTGGGGGCGTACAGTGAAGAACAAGGTGAAAGGTTTCACCAGGACATCAAGGACGCAGAGAGAAGGTACCAAGGAAGATGGAACACCACTATGATGGCTGATTTCTGCTGGTTGCTGCTGCGGGATACCCCAGATGAAAAATACGCCAAGCAGCGCACCAAGAGAAGCATTGGGGGAAAGAAGAAACGGGCCCACCAGGAGATTGATTGACCCAAGAATGACTTTAAAATCTAAACTGTGTTGACAAATATCGTGTGTTTACTAAACTTTGAAATAAAAATTTGCTAGTTATTACCACAGTGTCGGATCTCATTTATTAGAATTTTATTTTCACACCATCGGGTGTTTGTCTTCATGTATTGCAATGGTGCGGTTTGCGTTTTCTATTCTTACATACATACCTGTACAACATTTTTTGCACATTTCTTTGCTTTGCTTTGTGTCTAACCTCGCTCTTATATGCTCAATGTTTGTGCACATGTATGTGGCTGTTTTAAGTGCAGACAATTTTGCTACCATCACAGTGTGTTTTGTTGACATTACTCTATTCTTATGTGCTGCCTTGTTACAATTTTCTTTATTCTTATTTGAATAACTACTAAACAATTAGTATAAAGAATTCATCCAAGAAACTTTTATCTCGATCGCACTCAATCTGAAACGTTCACCTCAAACTGCTAACCCAATGTAGCAAAAAATCTGTACATGATGGAGCAAATTGGTTACCAGATTTGGATTCAGCGCACCAAAAAACGTAAAAATCAATCGAAACATTAGAGGCAGTTTAAAAAAAAATTTTTTTAGTGTACCTGTGTAATCTGGAATCTTTCAACTCAATCAGGCTTTTACTTAAAGGCACTTAGGTTACATTTTCCTTTATTGGAACCTCTCTATCAGGATGCCCTAACTTCCCTATTTTGCTAGTATCCTTCAAAGATATGTCATTCCGAACTATGCACGCTTGTGCAACTGTCTGCTTTCCCCCCGTTATCTAGATTAAAAGCTATTCTTTCTCCTTTTTAAAGGTTAATGCCAGCATCCTGGTTCCACCCTGGTTAAAGTGGAGCTTCTCCTTTTTGGAAAAGCACCCCCCCTCCCCAGAATGCTGCCCAGTTCCTAATAAATCTAAAACCCTCTTCCTTGCATTATTGTCTCATCTACGCATTGAGACTCTGTAGTTTTTGCCAGCCTCTTGGGTCCTGCACATGGAACGGGAAGAATTTCTGAGAATGCTACCCTGGAAGTTCTGGATTTCAACTTTCTACCTAAAAGCCTAAACTATAACTGCTTTCCTAACCCTTCCCTCATGGGCACATGGCCCTGAAGACACATCCTCAGTGCGAGAGGGTATTACATCACTTGGAGGACAGGTCCAAAACTATAGGATCACTTCCTGCCACACCACATGACCTCTCTCTTCCATAGCAGCACAGGTCATACGTTCAGTATGGACAACCTTTCTCTACAGACCTCTGACGAAGTCTGGGCCCGGCCGGACGCAGAGTCTGAGAAGATCCTTTCTCGCTGATGCTGACGGCTCCTCAACGCCTTCGAGAACATTTTGCCACACAGACCACAGATCATCGGGTCATGATCAGACCCGAGGCACCGGAGGCAGCAGTCGTGTGTGTCCGAGAGAGACATCAGTTTCTTACACTGATCACACTTCTTGAACCCGCTGGCAGCCATCGGGGGAGGGGGGGGGGGGAAAGGGCCCCTGCAAGGTCAAAAGACCGGGCTGCCAGTGAAAAAGAAAAAGAGCGCGAACGCTAGTCTCAAAGGACAAAAAAAAAAAAAAAACAGCTCCGGGCTCGATACCGGTGTACCGTGCCCAGGCGGGAAGGGGAACTGGCGTCGAACCGGCAAAAAAACACGAATCTCCGAAGGAAAAATCAGCTTTTAACTGGGTGACTAGGACACACGTCCATTGGGCTCCGCGGAAAAAAGAAGACTGAGCAAGATGGCACCCTTGGGCGGGAAGGGGACCGCGCATGCGCGCTGCATTCCCAAAGGCTTTCTTAGAAAGCTGGGGAAATGCTCCGCACGAGGGCTCCGTCGACGCAGACGTCACCCATATGTGAGGACTGACTTCCTGCTTGGTCCTGGAGAAATAGAGATACTTGAACCAATACAATTATACCTAATAAGTATTAGGGACTTCTAGTTTTCATGTCAAGGTGAACTGCAAGGACTTTATTAATCTACTCCTAAGGCCTAATAATTTGCTTAAGATAATCAGTTAATTGAAAGTGAACAATATCATTCCCTCACCCTTAACTGGTTTAGGAGCCTACAAATAAAGGATTATGCCTGGGGTAGGTGGGAGGGAGAGAAATGCTAACTGAAAGTTGTCTTGTAATAGTAAGCCTCAACTGCCTTCAATTTTAATGAAAGCTGTCTTGTTTTAGTATGCCCTAACTTACCTAACAAAAACACCAAATTGTTGAAATACACAGATTCTATCAGCTTTAACCCAAAGGATTCCCTTTTCCCCCAAGATTTTGAGCATTTCCCAGCAGGTAACTACTTAGAAATAAAGATTTCTACTCCAGGAACAAGCAGCAAGTCGGTCCTCACATATAGGTGACATCTGCACCTATGGAGCCTGCACGGAGCTTTTCCCCAGCTTTCGAAGAAAGCCTTTAGGATATGCTATCATGCATGCATAGTCCCCTTCCCGCCCAAGGATGCCATCTTGCTCAGTCTGTAGTAGTAGTAGTTGTCTCCATTTTTCCGCGGAGCCCAACAGATGTCTGTCCTGTTTCTCCAGAAAAAATCCTTGCTATTTCTTTAAATGTTAGCCTTGCCCGGTTTGCATACCAGTTCCTCTCTCGAGTCGGCGCTGCTCCCAGCACTGTTCTTGGCTGTCTTTCCCCCCCCCCCCCTTTTTTTTTTTTGATCGAGGCTTGCCTCGACTGGCATTCGTGCCTTTTTTCGCCTGGGGGTTGACGACCCCCGGCCAGGTGTTTCCAACCATGTCCCCTGGTGGGTTCAAAAAATGTGACCGCTGCAGTCAAATCACATCTGCAGTCAAATCAACAGCCAGAGTAGCGGCGGCTGGCATCGGCGCACCACGCCAAACCTGGCTAAGCAATGGGTCCAAGATGAGCTGCTTGACATACCCTGCACTGGAGAGAACCTTTTTGGCAAACTTCTAGCCGACAAGACGACACAGAGAGGCCAAGGTGGTGACCCTCCAGAGGCTCTCAAAGAAGACCTCTTCCTTTCCCCGTAAGAAACCCTCGAGGGGCGGGGGGGAAGGCCCCTATTCCCAGGGAAAAAGGGGCACTTCCAAAAGGGTCACTGCTACCAGCCCTTCTCGGGCCAGCAACAGGGTTCTCACCCTCAGGAGCAAGGCCAGGGAGCTCAGAAACCCCAGGCCCCAGTTCCAGATCAACCCTGGGGGGAGCTTTTGACTCCCAGGGCAGAGCCTCCCCTCCCCCAGGAGTCCTTCACCAGCCCACAGGGGGCTTCCTGGCACTCTGCCCAGGTGGGCTGAGGTCACATCTCAGACCAGTGGGTACTACAGATGGTAAAGGAGGGATACCTTCTCCACCTGCAGCAGATACCACCCAGGTTCTTTCCAGGGGAGCCGGTGCGACCTCTTCTTCACTAGACCCTTCTGCTCTCAGAACTTGCAGATCTGCTCAGGGAAAACGCAGTAGAGCCTGTACCCAAGCTTCGATGGAGAAAAGGCTTCTACTCCCAAGAACTCCCCGGTCCCAAAGAGAACTGGGGGCCTCAGGCCAATACTAGACCTGAGGAACTTAAAGATGCTTTTCCTTGGAACACTATTGCCTTACCTCCACCAGGGACGAGTGGCACTGAAACCCCAGGATAACTAAATAACTCTTCTACTTCTGGGACAGACTCATGATGGACCTATTCGCCTCCCCGGACAATGTACAGCTGCCTCGCTTCTGCTTACACCAGCCACACCTGGGGAGAGTGGTAGCAGATGCCTTCCTGATCTCGTGGCCCGAGGGCCTACTCTGTGTTCCCACTGACCCCCCCCCCCTTTGTCACCAAGACCCTCTTCAAGGTCCAGAGCTTGGGCCGGGTCCCAGGAGGGGGGCTGGCTCCTTCCCTCCTGCACCCCCAATCTGGGGTCGCTAACGCTAACAGCATGGCTGCTGAAAGGGTAGCGTTGGCCCCTTTCTATCTTCAAGGGGAAGGCATCCCGAAACCCTCCACCAGACGTGCTTATGCCTTTAAATGGAGAAGGTTCTCTGCCTGGTGTGCGGAAAAGGAGAATCCCTTCTGCCATGTACATCTGGTACTTCAGTACCTATTACACACCAGGCTGAAATCCAACTTGGTGAGGGTGCATCTGAACACCATAGCCACGCACCAACACCCTTTCGAGGGGAAAACCCCTCTCAAGCCAGCCCCTGGTCTCCAGGTTCCTCTGGGGCCTCCAGTTATCCAAGCCCCCTCTCTGCCCTCCTGCAGCGGAGTGGGACCTCAACGTGGTGTTCATCAAACTGCCATTCGAGCCCTTAGCCACTTGCCACCTGAGATACCTGTCTTGGAAAGTGTCCTTTCTGGTGGCCCTCACATTTGCTCAGAGGGTGAGCAAACTCCAGGATCCACCATATACAAGGTTCTATAAGAACAGGATGGGGCTCCACACCCCCCCAAAATTACTCCTGAAGGTGGTATCCCCTTTCCACCTCAACCCAGAGGTGGTCCTCCTCACCTTCTTTCCATGGCTTCACAACGGCAGGGAGGAACTAAAACTTCATACTCTAGACTGCAAACAGGCTCTGTCCTTCTACTTACAGCAGACTCAGGCCCATTGAAAAGCCCCCAGCTTTTCATGTCTTATGACTCCAGTAGACTGGGGCTCCCCATGACTAAGGGAACTCTGTCCATTTGGGTGGCGGACTGTATCGCCCTCACCTATGAGCAAGCTGGCCTCGCTCTCGAGCACCAGATCACAGCGCATCGCCTGAGGGCTGTGGCCACATCGGTGGTCAATCTCCGCTCAGTGCCGGTGACTGAGATCTTGGAAGGCTGTCACATGGTCTTTAATTCATACATTCACAGCTCACTACTGCCTGAAGAGTGAATCCCCCGGGGACAGTGCCTTCGGATAGGCAGTACTCCGTTTTATTCTCAGGGTGTAGGCAACTCATGCCGTCCGACTCTTCTGTGTTCAGGCTACTGGAATGATAGTACCGCTGGACAGTAGGGTCCTGCAGAGTCTCGGTGGGGACTCGCCTTCTGCAACTCACGGCTACTTGACTGCCGTTGGTGCTGTCGTGGTTCTGTCCTCTGCAGCCTGGACTGACTTCCTGCTTGTTCCTGAGGAAAGCATAGTTACTCACCTGTAACAGGTATTCTCCGGGAACAACAGGAATCAGTCCTCACAACCCTCCCTCCTCCCCTGGGAGTTGCCTCCCTGTCTGGCTTTAGTTTTTACTACCATCCTAGCTATGTAATCTGACTGAACAAGATGGCACCCTTGGGCAGGAAGGGATCCACACATGCATGGTAGCATATCCCAAAAGCTTTTTTCGGGGGAGGAGGTGTTCCTGGAAGCTGCAGGTCGTCACAGCAGCAGGCTGTGTGCAGGACAGTCCCAACGCCATCCGGGGGGGAGGCCTGTTTTCTTTCTATTTAATTCCAACTGGCTTTTTTGCATGGGTGAGCACAAGTGAGTGGTGCACATCTAAGGGGCGTGGTACAAGGGGCTTTTCAGGCCCCTTGGGATCCCCTTGGAGCACCTCGGAAGCAATGGATGTGGACTTCTGCCCATGGGGGAAGTGAAAGAAGAAGGTGGTACCATCGACATTTATAGAGTAGACCTATGGACAGACATGCCCTGCCTGGGTCTGGGGTCTCCCCCTACCCCGCAGCTATGGACTCCCCTTCAGGGAATTCTGGAGGAGCTTCCTTGAGCACTGTGGACCGAACATAAGATATGCCATACTGGGTCAGACCAAGGTCCATCAAGCCCAGTATTCTGTTTCCAACAGTGGCCAATCTAGGTCATATGTACCTAGCAGTTTCCCCAAGAGACACAAGTTCCACAATGCTTGTACTGGGTCAAGCATTGATATCTTCGGTCACTTCTTAATAATGGTTTATGGACCTTTCCTCCAGGAACTTGTCCAAACCTTTTTTAAACCCAGCTACACTAACAGCCTTTACTACATCCTCCGGTAACAAATTCCAGAGTTTGATTACACGTTGAGTGAAAAAATATTTTCTTTTATTAGTCTTAAATAGTTTACCCTGTAGCTTCATTGCATGTCCCCTAGTCTTTCTATATTCTGATAAGGTAAACAATCGATCTACGTTTACCCGTTCCACTCCGTTCATTAATTTATAGACTTCTATCATATCTCCCCTCAGCCGTCTCTTTTCCAGGTTAAAGAGCCCTAACCTTTTTAGCCTTTCTTCATAGGAGTATCCTTCCATCCCCTTTACCATTTTGGTGACTCTTCTCTGTACCTTTTCTAAAATCGCTATATCCTTTTTAAGATACGGCGACCAGAATTGCACACAATATTCAAGGTGCGGTCTCACCATGGAACGATATAGAGGCATTATAATATCTTTTGTTTTATTTTCCATTCCTTTCCTTATCATACCTAGCATTCTATTTGCTCTCTTGGTCGCCGCTGCACACTGGGCCGAGGGTTTTAACATGGTATCCACAATGACGCCTAAATCTTTTTCTTGGGTGGTGGTTCCTAATGTGGATCCTTGCATCGTGTAACCATAGTTTGGGTTGTTCTTCCCTAGGTGCATAACCTTGCACTTGTCCACATTAAATTTCATCTGCCATTTTGATGCCCAGTCTTCCAATTTATCAAGATCCTCTTGCAATTTTTCACAATCCTCTTGGGTTTTAACAACTTTAAACAGTTTTGTGTCATCTGCAAATTTGATAACCTCACTCGTTATTCCATTTTCCAGGTCATTTATGAATATGTCAAAAAGCAGCAGACCCAGCACAGATCCCTGGGGTACACCACTATTCACCTTTCTCCATTGGGAAAATTGGCCATTTAGCCCTACCCTCTGCTTTCTATCTTTTAACCAGTTCCTGATCCACAATAGTACACTGCCTCCTATCCCATGACTCTTTAGTTTTGCCAAAAGTCTCTCATGAGGGACCTTGTCAAAGGCTTTCTGAAAGTCCAGATACAGAATATCAACCGACTCACCTTTGTCCACCTGTTTATTCACTCCTTCAAAAAAACATAACAGATTAGTAAGACAAGATCTTCCTTGTCTAAAGCCATGTTCGCTGTCTCCCATTAGGTTGTGACTATCTACATGCTGAGTAATTTTATTCTTTATGATGGTTTCTACCATTTTTCCCGGTACTGACGTCAGGCTCACCGGTCTGTAGTTTCCCAGATCACCCCTGGAACCCTTTTTAAAAATTGGTGTTACATTGGCGATCCTCCAATCTTCAGGTATTAGAGATGATTTTAATGATAGTTCACAGATTACTGATAGCAGTTCTGCAATCTCATATTTCAGTTCTTTCAACACCCTTGGATGTATACCATCCGGCCCAGGTGATTTGCTACTCTTCAGTTTATCTAATAGTTGTAAGACATCTTCCCGATGTATTGATATTTCCTTCAATTCTTCCGCACCTTTAAATACCACTTCAGTCATGGGTAACATCCCTACATTTTCCTCAGTAAAGACCGAAGCAAAGAATTCATTGTCTCTCCGCTATCGCCTTGTCGCCTCTTAGTGCTCCTTTAACCCCTTTATCATCTAATGGACCAACTGACTCTCTCACAGGTTTTTTGCTACGAATGTACTTGAAAAGGTCTTTATTTCGCGTTTTTGCTTCCGCAGCAAGTTTGTTCTCAAATTCTCTTTGCCTGCCTTATCAATGCCTTGCATTTGACTTGCCAGTGCTTGTGCTGTTTCCAGGTTTCGTCGTTTGGCTCTTTTTTCCATTTCCTGAAAGATGCTCTTTTGGCAACAGCCTCTCTGACCTCACCTTTAAACCATGCTGGCAGTTTTTTGGACTTCCTTCCACTTTTCTTAAAGCGTGGAATACAGCTGGTCTGGGCTTCCAAGATAGTATTTTTCAACAACACCCAAGCTTGATGTACGTCTTTAACCTTCGCAACTGCTCCTTTTAGTTTTTTCTTAACTGTTTTCCTCATTTTATCATAGTCTCCCTTTCGAAAGTTAAAAGGTAGTACTGTGGATTTCCTTACTATCCCTCCTCCACTAATTAAATCAAAGGCGATCATGCTATGATCACTATTGCCAAGTGGCCCCAACACCCTTATCTCTTGCACTAGATCTGGTGTTCCACTAAGGACTAGGTCTAATATGGTGTCCCCTCTGGTCGGTTCATGAACCAGCTGCTCCAAGAAGCGGTCATTTATTTCATCTAGGAACTTTATCTCCCTAGCATTTCCTGACGTGACACTGACCCAGTCGATACCGGGGTAATTGAAATCACCCATTATTATTACTGCGCTGTAACTTTTGTTAGCTTCCTTGATTTCTTTGAGCATTTCATCATCCATTTGGTCATTCTGGCCAGGTGCTCGATAGTACACCCCCACTGCCATCGCCTTCCCCCTTTTATATGGAATTTCAATCCATATAGATTCTACAGCAGATTTTGTTTCCTGCAAAACTTTAATCCTTTCTGAGTCAATGCCCTCTCTAACATAGAGCTGATCAAATTGGTGGAGGGGTTGCGCTCTATCATTACGATATAGTTTGTACCCAGGTATCACAGTGTCCCACTGGTTGTCCTCCTTCCACCATGTCTCTGATATTCCAATCATATCTAACCTTTCATTTAGTGCTATATATTCTTACTCTCCCATCTTATTCTTTAGATTTCTAGCATTTGCATACAAGCATTTTAGAGAATGTATTTTATTCATGTTAATTAGGCTATTGTTAGACATGGGTAAATTGGGATCTTTAAGCTCTGTCTGTTCCATACTTGAGGGCATTTGGGCTACTTTACTCTTTTGTGGAACCTCTCTGCTTTTGGTAGTATCCTTCAAGGATACATTCTTCCGAACCATCCGCTCTTGGGCGACTGTCGGCTTTCCCCTAATATCTAGTTTAAAAGCTGCTCTATCTCCTTTTTAAAGGTTAATGCCAGCAGCCTGGTTCCATCCCGGTTAAGGTGAAGCCCATCCCCTCTAATGGGATCTACCCCTGCTGGTTCTACTCGGGGCTCACTGTTGGAACAGAGTATGCCTACTGAGGCCACTGAGATTCCAGATTCTTGTCTCCTTGGCTTTTGTGTGGAGGGTGGTGACCCGAACTAAGCATACTCTAGTGTCTGCGCTGACCCAGCTCTGCTCTTTTATGCAAGACGTAGTGGCAGAGCAGGCTCAGGTGGAGCAGTGGGTGAAATTGCTTGGTGCTCAAATACCTAAATGTGAAACTGTCTTTTCAGAATGAAGGATAGTATATTGTTTAACCGCAAATTGGAGATGTATGAAAATCTTCTTGTTAAATCTAAGAATGTTAGATTTTTTAATTTTCCAGTATGTCATCTGTTATCTCCCAAGATTTTATTACGTAAGTATTTTTGTGAGGTATTAAACTTGTCTAATGCTGATTCTATTTCTAAAATTTATTACTTTCCTGGTCGGGATATTTCTGATGGGCCGCTTGCTGGTGCTAGTGACCAGCAGTTATCTCCAGGACTTCATTTAACTGAGTTCCTGGAAAATACTCAGGATAATGTCCCTACCAGAGCAACATTACTTGTGACCTTTGTTTCTGATTATGTCTTTAAAGGGTACTTTAAGAATAAAGGCATTTCCTTTTGTGGTGTGTCTAGAGCTATGCAGCTCCGGAGAAAGCCTTTTTGGCTTTGAAACTGCGAGTTCTAGCTCTAGGCACATCTTTCTTTGTGCGGTAGCCCTGCAGATGTTTGGTAACATTGCAGGGTGCCAAGTATGTGTTTTTTGATCCATCTTGGTCAGAGACCTTTTTGTCTGTCAGGGAATATGGGTTAATGAGGGTGATGGTAATGAAGGAGTGGATATATAGGATTTCCTGCAGTCTGGAGTTATCGCCTTGTGAGATTTGTTTTCTCCCCCCCCCCCCCCTTTTGCTATTGTTGTATAGTTAAGCTCCTCCTCATGATGTGGTCTATACTGACATTTTGCATTTTCTTGTATAAGGTGTTAGCTTGTGTATTATGGATTTGTTGTTACCTATACTTGTTTGTAAGTACATGCACTTTGAAATTAAACATTTAAAAAAGGCTTTCTTCGAAAGCTGGGGAAATGCTCTGTGCGGGCTCTGTCTGTGCCAGCGTCACCCATATGTGAAGACTGATTCCTGCTGTTTCTGAAGAACACCTGATACAGGTGAGTAACTATGCTTTCCCAGCAGTAGCAGTCCCTCTTGGTTTAGATACAGGGATTCCACTTCCTCTGACTTTATTTGCTGAATGTTTTCTGTTTTGACTTCTCAGCACACACAACACTTTTTCTGAATGTGATCAGGGACAGAGTAGTGTATTTTAATATGTGCCAGTCTGGAAGACAGCTAATTTTAAGCTGGATTTGATTTACTGTCATGGTGGGTTCTGTGCTCTAGTGTAATTTATCCTATGTGGGAGAAAAAATATTACACAGACTGCTAAAGTGAATGTGAAAAAAAAATTGATAAAACCATTGGGTTACCAATAGAGTTTGCACCCAAGGGGGGTATTTTAAAAACTTCTTGGTGGAGAAGATTTTTCATCCCTTAAGTGGTAACTACCTGTCCTTCATATGATGATCACTATCCCAGGTCTTCTAAGACTAATAAGAGAATAACTTTTCACTCAACCTGTAATCAAAATCTGGAATTTGCTACCGGAGGATGTAGTAAAAGCTGTTAGTGTAGCTGGGTTTAAAAAAGAATTGGACAGGTTCCTGGAGGAAAGGTCCATAAACCATTATTAAAGTGGACCCAGAATAGCCACTGCTTGACCCAGTACAAGCATTGTGGAACCTGTCTTTTGGGGAAACTGCCAGGTACTTGTGACCTAGATTGGCTACTGTTGGAAACAGGATACTGGGCTTGATGGACCTTGGTCTGACCCAGTATGACGTATCTTATGTTCTGTTAGAAACTGCTAAACTACCTTGTGTGACTCGTTCTTAAGGCTGGCTGCTGATCCTTCTGTTTTCTCTTTTCAGTTTATACAGTGTGTAATGAGCATCTGAACACAAAAGAAGATTTGGACAAGCATGAATCATTCCTGTTTCTGTTTAGCTTCTAGCCAAAATAACTGGTGTCATCCATGCATAGCATGCTGGTGGCACGTTAGCATTTACAATTTATTGAAGCATAGCTCTATATACATGTGTATATGACAAACTAATCAGCCTTTTTTTACACTATAAAAGCAAATTAGCAAAACATGTGAATGAAAATAATTAGCCTCCACGCTGCTTTCTTCCTTGAGAGGAGTGTGTGTGTGTGTACGTTTTAACTAAATACAATCAACCTAGAAAATTATTTTCTTGGAGTTTTGTAGCTAATACCTCGTGTTCATGGTTTTAAATTTTTTTTTTGTAAAATGTTATGAGTCACATGTATTTGTATTTTAATATTCTATTAAAACATTATAAAACAGTTTCTTTTCCTTTTTTTAACATTGTTCCTCATTGCTGCCACCACCAGAGTAAAATGAGTGTGCCCTGTATAATAAAAAGGAAATCTCTTATATGGATGTATGATCTTCAGGCACTTCTGAGAACTTACGTACATGTTCTCTGTAAAGAGTAAATGCTGTATGTAGTGAAGGATCAGCTTTAGCGCAGGTTGTGCCCTGGGTGGCAATTGTCAATTGTCGTCCCTCTGCCACCTCCAGATATCCTCTTCCCACTTTTGCATTTAGCTTGTTTCTTTTCATTGGTAGCTCAGAGCCAGTTACATTCAAGTAAAATAGATATTTCTCCAGGAACAAGAAGGAAGTCAGTCCTCACATATGTGTGATGTTGGCACCGGAGTTGCAAGGAGCATTTCCCCAACTTTCAAAGACAGCCTTTGGGAATGCTTCCACGCATGCGTGGTCCCCTTCCTGTCCAAGGATGCCATCTTGCTCGGTCTCCTTTTTTCCGTAGAGCCAAACAGACGCATGTCCTGTTTCCCCAGAAAAATTCCTTAAAAATTATTCTCTTGGGGAGAGGAAATGATGTCATCGAATGGAGCAGCCGCGTGAGAGCAGAGCTCTGTGGAAGCGAGAGGAAAATTGCCTGCAAAAATACATAACGGAGGACATAAAACGAGCAAAATTAACCTAGTGAAGGCTGAAGAGGTGCGGTAGTGTGGGGAGATGAAGAAGGGTGCAGCGGACTTAAAAGGATTCACGTATAAAAACGCCGCGGGGAGCACCGGAGGGAAGAACAAAATGGCAGTGGTGAGTGCTATAAATGTGGAGGAGGAGAGCAAAACGAAGAACGGAGATAACCAGAGTGGCGATATGGAGGTCCTGAGAGGGGAGATAAAAAGCTGGTTCAGCACTCTCAGGCAAGACTGAGTCTCTGTTTTAAAGTGAGCTAAGTCATGGATGGACGAGCTGAGAGCGGATGTGAGAGAGGTGGGACAGCGTGTGGAAGACCTGGAGAGTGAAATGGAGATGCAGGACATTACAATGCAGAGAATACAGGAACGAATGGACAATATGGAAATGGAAGCGGAAGATTTGTGGTCCAAAGTTGAGGATCTGGAAAACAGATCAAGAAGAGCAAATATTTGGGTGAGAGGGGTCTCTGAAACTATGAAAAACTTAGGGGCTTGTTTACTAAGCCGCGGTAGCGGTTCGCGGTCATTATTGGAGCCGCGACCCCATTGATTTCAATGGGGCCGCGGCTCCGATAACGACCGCAGCTTTGTAAACAAGCCCCTTAGACTATGGAAATTTTTGGTAGAACGCATATGCAAACGCTTAATGGAGGAAGCGGGTCAGGATGGCTCTCAATTATGTTGGAAAGTAGACCGTGCTCATAGAGCACTGGGTCCCAAAAGAGATGGATATACCAGGGACATAATCGCTCGGTTCCATGAATACTCCACTAAATGTGCTGTAGTAGAGGCGGCAAAGAAGCTTAAGGACTTTAAGTGGAACAACCAGCGAATTGAATTATATACAGACTTGTCAACTATTACAATGCGGAAACGAAGGGAAATGGCAGCAGTAACAAAAATGTTGAGAGAGAAATCAATCAAATATAAATGGCTATTTCCTTTTGGATTACAATTTTGTATTGAGGGGAGAACATCGTATTTTAAGACAACAGCAGAAGCAGTCACGGCGATGAAAGAAGCAGGATGGACTGAGATACCGGAAGCGGCACTACCAAAGCACAATAAAGGGCTGAGATGCCAGATGAAGGAAAGTGAATGGAGAAGAGCACCACAAGGAGATTGCAGACTGTGCAGGCAAAGACAAAGCAATGGGCCTGTGGTAGAAGGCGATGGATGAAGAGCTGGACAATGTAGCAATAGGGTTATAGTACAAGTTAAATGAGAATGTTATGCATATGTTTGTTGTATGTTGCGGGTATTAAAGAAGAAAAGAAGAGGGGGACGAAAGGGAAGAGAAAAAGGGAAAAGGAATTTTTTTTTTTTTTGCTTAAACATATTAAGCAGGCAAAGGAGAAAAGGAGGAGGAAAAGGATAGAGCTTCCTGGAGCGGTGATGAATCATGCCTCAAGGAAGTAGAAGGGAAGGGGTGCTGGAGGATAGAGAAAGGGGTTTGGGGGATGGAGGAAGGAAGGGGGGAGGGGCAAAAGGATTTCCAACTGCATAGTAAGGGGAGGGCAGGAGAGGGGGGAGCTGTTAAATGGAGAGCTTTAGAATAATGACGATGAATGTAAGGGGGCTAAACTCTCTCTGATAAAAAGGCAGAGAATGTTCAAGGAGATTAATAGGCTTAAAGGTGACATATTTGTACAGGAAACACACCTGAAAAAAATGTGATGAATGGAGGGTGGCACATAAAAAATTTCAAGAGAAATGGTTCGCATTTAATAGGTTGGAATTGAAAAAGGGGGGGGGGGAATTCTGATGAATGGGCGGATATCATACTTGGCGTGCGTGGTGCACCGAGATAAAGAGGGAAGGTATATTATAGTTAAACTAAAGATTAAGGAACAAATGTATACCCTGGTAAATGTGTATGGGCCAAATGTGAGCCAAGGGATATTTTATGATAAATTGAATGGTCTGGTGGAAAAAGTTGCAGAAGGGCAAATAATTAAGGGGGGGGGGGGAGACTTTAACAATTAACCCGGATATAGATAACTCCACGGGAAAATGGATGGGGAGTGCTAAAGGTAGGAGGTGTTTGAAGGGGTTGAGTAAAAATTTGGGAGTGGTAGACGTTTGGAGGAAGTTGAAGGGGAGGGAAAAAATTTACGTTCTCACCAGTTCATCACTCCTTTTCTAGAATAGATATGATATGGGTGTCCAAATCTTTAGTGGCGAAGGTGGAAGAGTGTGGGACTGGAGAGAGGACGTGGTCAGATCATGCACCAATGTGGGTGGAAATTAAGCTGGGAGATGCGGGAAGGAAGAATAGGGGGTGGACACTGAATGAGTCCTTACTGGAGAACTTGGAAACAACGCAACAGATAAGGGAGAAAAGAAAACAATATTTGGAGGAGAACGACAGGGACGGATGCCGGATTGGAACCTTATGGGAATGCTTGAAGGTGGTGATTTAATCTCCATAGGTGCACATGTGAAAAAACAGAAGGAGAGTCAAAAGGAGGCCCTAAGGGTTAAAGATCAGGGAATTAGAGAGCTTGCAAATATAGGTGAAAACTGAGAATGCGCTAACTCAGGAATTAAACAGGGTAAAGAGGGAATTAAATGAATTAGAATTAATAGGGTTAAAACATGCGCAGGATATCTTTAAAACAGCAATTTTCTGAATTAGGTAATAAGCCGAGTCGTCTGTTGGCGCATACTCTGAAACAGCATCAGAATAGGAATTATATAACCAAAATAAGGGATGCAAAAGGGAAGGAAGTGAGGCAGACGGATTTAATTCAGCAGAGCTTTGTGGAATTTTATAAACAATTGTATACGGATGAGACTAATAAGGTAGGGGAAACAATGGATCAATATTTACAAATGAATCTAACGAGACTAAAAAGGGCGGAAACGGAACAGCTTTCCAATCCCATAGAAGAAAGAGGTGGTGGAGGTGATCAGGGGACTCCCATCCAGGGGCGGCCCAAGGGGGTGCGGAGACTCGGTGCGGGGCCTCATTTGCATAAATATTTGGATAATGTTACCATACACTAACTTTTAGTAAACATGCCTCTTAATGAATGTATGGATAAAGAAAGACTAAAAGATTTCTACATTACTTTAATCCAGCGCCAACCGCCAGGCACATTAGGAACTACTACAAACACTGCCCATTTAGAACCCACAGCAAACCCGCCGTATCCTAACAGCACTACCAGGACTCACAAAGCACCATACCCTACCTATCAAAAGGCAACACTGCAAATATTAAACCAATACATTTCAGAGAATAACAATACATGACCTACTGGGGAAAGGGAACAAGTGGCAATGTCAAATAGGAATTACATAAACAGAACACCTCAGCTCAGTTACACATGCAGAACACAGACCATCACCAAACCAGGAATCACAATTTAGAAACAGGAAGACAATTAAACTGGGAACCCCAAAAGCCAAACTTGGAATGTACAACAACACTGTAAAAATAAAACCATAAATTAATTTTGTCTTGTACTAAACAAAGCGCAGATGTTAATGATGCACATTTCCCAGAGCTGACATATTCCAGTTAATAAATTCAAAATAAAGAGAGATCTTTCTACCTTTTGTGCATTTTTTTTCAGTTGCAATTGCTCCAGCCACTTTCTTCTGGTTTCTTTGTGTCTTCTGCTACCTTTCCATCGTCTGCTGTCCATTTGTCCTTTCTTCTCTCTTCTAATTTTTTTCCATTCTCTCTCTACATCTGCTTTAACATACTAATCTTTCTCCTTTTGCTCTTTCCTCATTCCTATTTCATCCACTCAAATTTTACCCCTCCATCCTCAATCCCCACTTACTCTCCCAATACCCAGCCAATTGTAGATTTTTCTTCCGTCCCACACAATATTTTTTCCCCTCTCCATTTCACTCTCCCAGCTCCATCCCATTCTAATCTCCCCCAACATCAGCTCCCTTCTAGTTCCAGCCCCACCCAGTATTCGCTCCCTTCTAGACCCCGCATCAGCCCATTTCCAGTCCTAGCCCCACCCATCAGCCCATTTCCAGTCCTAGCTCTCCCATCCATTTCTAGTCCTATCCAAGTCCCTCCATCAGCTCATTTCCAATACCAGCCTCCCATCAGCCCATTTCTAGTCCTTTCCTAGCTCCACCATCAGCCCATGTCAAATCCTAGCTCCCCTCCACTCAGCCCATTTCCAATCCAAGCCCCCCATGAGCCTACTTCCAGTTCTAGCCCCTCCATGAGTCCATTTCAGTCCAAGCCCCCACCACAGCCCATTTCCAATCTTAGCTCCCCCCAACACCCAATTCCCAGTCCTATCCTAGCCCCCTCCACTCAGCCCATTTCCTGTCCTAGCTCCCCTCACAACCCATTTCCATTCCAAGCCCCCCTCCCCATCAGCTATTTGCAGTTCAAGCCTTCCCTTCCACTCAGCCCATTTCCAGTCCTAGGAACCTCCCATAGCCTATTACCAGTCCTAAGTCCCCATCAGCCCACTCCCAGTCCTAACCCCATCACCCCATTTCCAGTCCTAACCCCCATCACCCAATTTTCAGTTTAAGCCCCCCCATAGCCCATTACCAGTCCTAACCTCATCAGCTCATTTCCAGTCAGCCCCCCCAGCCCATTACCAGTCCTAACCCCCCATCACCCCATTTCCAGACTTAACTCCCCATAGCCCATTACCAGTCCTAACTCCCACCCCAACAGCCCAGGGAAAAATTTAAAAAAAAAAAAAAAAGCTGTCTGCTGCCGCCGCCACTGTGGCGGCAACGGCAGAATTGAATATCCCGCGGGGCCCTCCACTGCCTGACAGAGCCTGCCCTCCCTGCATCAGCTCCGTCTCCGCAGTCGCACCGGCTTTCAGAGCGCGAAAGGAAACTCCCATCAGCCCCTGCGGGCTTAACAGAGCCACGAAAGGGAAACTAGTCTCCCTTTGCACTCTGAAAGCCGGTGCGACTGCAGAGACGGAGCTGATGCAGGGAGGGCAGGCTCTGTCCTGCAGGGGGGGCCCCGCGGGATATTTGATTCTGCCGTTGCTGCGGTGGCAGCAGCAGCAGACAGCTTTTTTTAATTTTTATTTTAAAATTTACTTTTAAAGCAGAATGTTCTTTGCGCGGGGCCCCATGAAACGTGGGTCCCTGTGCAAAAAACAAACATTCTTGCTCAATGGACGGGCCGGCCCTGCTCCCTTCGAATAAGGCACCGGGGATGGACGGATTTACGAATACGTTTTATAAAACCTTTAGTGATGTGGTATGTGGTCCTCTGACAAGACTTTTTAATGCCTTTAAAGGAAGGTGAGCCCCATCCCAGAAACAATGCGGATGGCAGGGATTACCATCCTGCCTAAAGAGGGGAAAGATCCCAGCCTATGTGGCTCATATAGACCCATATCCCTTCTAGGAACGGATTTTAAAATATTTACTAAAGTTTTGGCAAATAGGCTACTCCAGTTTATGCCTAAATTGGTGGATGAAAATCAATCTGGCTTTGTTCCTGGGCGTCATATAGTAGATAATATGCGGAAAGTTCTAAATGCTATATGGAAAGGGAGGAATGGGGGAGAACAGATGGTATTACTGGCTATCGATGCTGAAAAAGCGTTTGATCGAGTATCCTGGCCCTTTCTGTTTAAAGTACTAGAACGAATGGGGATTGGGGGAAATTACTTGAAGTGGATTAAAGCTATCTATGCACAACCAATGGCAAGGATTCAGGTCAATGGGGAATACTCAAAGCCATTTGCATTGTTTAGAGGGACCAGGCAAGGGTGCCCTCTATCCCCGATGCTATTTGTGCTCTCGATGGAGCCGCTAGCTCAGAAGGTGAGAGAATGTATGGAAATCCACGGGATAAAATGGAAAAACCTGGAAAGCAAGATATCTCTTTTTGCAGATGATCTATTTATATTGACTAAACCAAGGGAATCCCTAGTGGAGTTAAACAAGTTGCTAAGGGAGTTTGGAGATTATTCAGGTTTCAAAATCAATGCCACAAAATCGGAAATATTGAATATTTCAGCAGGGGCAGGCAAAGATAAAAGCTGAATTCCCCTTCCAATGGGCCAAGCGTAGTAATAGATATTTGGGAATATATTTAAACAGCTCGGACTCTCGAGATGTTAAAGAAAACTATGTGCGGGTGGAAAAAATCATAAAAAAAAGAATTAGAGTGGAAGAATAAAACATTATCATGGATGGGGAGGATCTCTGCTATAAAAATGATGGCCCTGCCTAAATGGTTATATCTCTTTATGAACCTCCCTATAGGACTTTCAAAGGTTTATACTGGGAAAATGCAGAGGATTATTATGCAGTTTGTGGGAGGGGGAAAGAAAAATAGGGTAGCAGCAAGGATATTGATGAAACAGAGAGAACATGGGGGGGGATGGCTGTGCCGAACCTATTAAAATATTGGGAAGCAGCACAAATGTGTGCTATTGTGGAATGGGGGCGGAGGAACCAAAGGAATGGGTGCAGATGGAATCAGAAGACATAGAAGAAGGAAGGATAGGAGATTATGTGTGGTGACCGAGGAAGGCAAAAAAAGGATACCCAGGTAATAACCCCTATGAGTGTGGAATAAGTGGAGAAGCATATGGTTGGGGGAAAATGGAATCTCAAGGTACCTATTCGGGGGAACCCGGACTCTCCGCCTGCACTGGGGAAGAACATCTTTGAAAAATGGGAAAAGAATGGGTTACGAAGGGTAGGTCAAATGTTGGAGGGCAAGAAAATAAAGGAGTTTGAACTGGTGGAGTTGTATAAGCTGGATGAGAAAGATGTATATGGTTATATGCAGATAAGCCATTACATTCAACATTTTATTTATTTATTTATTTAATGGTATTTATATACCGCCTTATTATTCAAAGCGGTTTCCACGGCAAACAATCAAGGTGGCAAATGTTTTCATGCAGTGTACAGAGTGGTGTGTATGTGTAGGTGGGGATGTGATTAGATTTGGTTTATCTACATAGTGTGCTATTATACATCATGAGATATTATACAGTCTTATATACAGTCGGGGTGGAGGGGGGGGGGTTGATGATCTGACTTGTATGCTGGTTCAGGGGGTATGTCCATAGTAATAGCTGAAGACAACCCTGTTCATCGGTTTTTGGAAGTCCTTGATTTCTGTGGTTAGTCTCAGATCATCTGGGAAGGAGTTCCATATGGATGGAGCAGCCAGGGAGATTGCTCGTTGTGCGGTTTCTTTGTGGGTCTTGGTGAAGTCTTTGGGGGTGTTATCCCGATTGGAGGTGCCTCTTCTTCTTGGCCGTGTGCTTGTGTCGGGTTGTATGAGTGTGTGTAGGCTTATGGCGGAGGAGTGTTGTTTGATCTTGAATATGTTTATGATAGTCTTGTATTTGATGCGTGAGATGATTGGGAGCCAGTGCAGTTCTTTCAGTATGGGTGTGATGTGATCGTGTCTTGTAGTACCGGCTATTATGCGGGCAGCTTTTGTTTTGGGCCAGTTGTAGTGGTCTGAGGGTCTGCTTTGGTAGCCCGGTGAATATTGGATTGCAGAAGTCTAGTAGAGGGGTTATCAGCGCCTGGCAAACGGGGCGAAAGTGCTCTGGGTCGAGGAGGGACTTGAGTCTTCTGATGAGTCACATTCTTAGGTATGCACTTTTGGTTGCTCTGCCTATGTGTGCTTGGAGGTTAAGTTCTTTGTCCAGGATGACTCCGAGGTACTTAACTTCTAATTTTATGGGTATGAGTGCATCTCTTATCTTGATGTCGGGTGGGGGGATAAAGGCCGGGTTTTGCATGATGATCGGTGCCTCCATCTTGCTGTAGTTGATAGGTTGTTTTCCTGAAGCCAGTTTGCCATTTGGGTGAGGCAGTTTATGTTGGTGTAGTCCGGGTTGTCGATGGAGATGGGTGTGTAGATCATGATGTCATCTGCGTAGATTGTATAATGTATGTGGTGCTCTTTCATGATGGCACATATTGGCTGGATGTATAGGTTGAATAGGAGAGCTGAAAGGGCCGATCCCTGTGGCACTCCTTGTTTGACTTTTATGGGTCGAGATGTGTTGTGTCCTACTTTGACCTGTATTTGTCTGTCGGTTAGGTATGAATGGAACCAATTCAGGGTGGCACCGTGTAGACCGATGTTCTGTAGTCTATCCAATAGAGTCTTGTGGTTAACTGTGTCAAATGCAGATGAGATGTCAATGAATATCATGAGTATGCCCTTCTTGGTGTTGTCTATGATGCGGAGGACGCTGTCGAAAAGGTATATCAGAAGAGTTTCTACCTCGTGGTTGGGGCGGAACCCGTGTTGATTGTTGTCCAGGGGAGCGTGGTTGTCGGTGTTCTTGTAGTTGGTGCTATACAGTTTTTTCGATTATTTTTGCTAAAAGTGGTATGCTGGAGATGGGTCTGTATGCTGCTGGATTGTTCTTGTCAAGTGTGGATTTCTTCAGGGATAGGTCTTATTGTTGCAAGCTTCAATTGATTTGGCATGCGCCCTTAGGTTAGGGAGGAGTGTACTATCTTGATGGTTTGGATGAAGTTTGATATGGTGGCCTTGATCCAGGGCACTGGGCAGGGATCCGTGGGGGCGGTGCTTGTCTTGATTGCTGAGATGATGTTGGAGAGTTGCTCCGTGGATGGGGTGTTGAATGTTCCCCAGGTGTTCAAGGGTGTGGTAGTCTTTGAGGTTGGGCTGGGTCTTGTTTGTTCTGCTGTGTGGAACTTTTCTTGGATGTGGTCCGCAAATTTTTGTGGGTCCAGTTGCACTTTGTCTTCGGTATCCTGGTCTTTGGTGAGGGCTTTTACGATTTCAAATAGTTCTCTGGGTTTGTTGTTGGAGTTGCGTATGAGGTTTGTATGGTATTCCCTTTTTGTTTGGTTGATGCATTCGTTGTATTGTTTTTGCTTTTGTTAGATATAGTTCCTGGTTCTCGGGTGACTTGTTCTGTCTCCATCTCCATTCTATTTTTCTGAGGCTCCTCTTTTCGTTTTATAGTTTTAGAGTACCATGGTTTGTGTTGTAGTTTGTTGCAGCGAGGTGTCCTGTGTCTATAATCTGTTGCTTTGGCAGCGTTGTATATGGTGTTCCAGTTGGTGATTAGTGCATCTAGGTTATCTGTTTCATGGTTTAGGTATTGTATTGTGTCCTATAGGAACTGGTCTCTGTTGAAGCATTTAAATCTTCTTTGTGTGGGGGTGTTGTCCGGATATTAGTTTAGTATCTCCTCATTAGGTGTAATTTTCACTTCAATTAAGTGATGGTCAGACCATGGTACTGGTGTGGTGATGGGTGTTGATATTAGGCCTCTTGAGGTTAGGTAGTTGGGTACAAAAATAAGGTCTGGTGATGATCCATGTCTGTGTGTTGGGGTGGTGATTATTTGCGTGAATTGGAGTGAACTCATTGCTTGGAGAAAAGCTTCTGCATCTTTTTTGTTGGTGGACTTAAGGTTGAAGTCTCCTAGGAGTATTGTGGGTTTGTGGCTGGAGTTCACTGCGCAGACTGTCTCTAGAGTTGATGCTAGTTCTTCAGGTGGTGCATGGGGTGCTCTGTAGGTGAGACACATGGTCATATGTTTGTTCTCTATCGAGATGGTGTTAGAGTGTTGGGTGTCCATGTTACTTTTTGATTTGAATTTTAGGCTGCTCTTTGCTATTATGAGTGCCCCTCCTCCTCGCCTATGAGTGCGCAGGCAGTTGTATGCTGTGTATGCGTCGCACTGATTGAGTAGGACGTTGTCAGTGGGACTGAGCCACGTTTCTGTGATGCAGAGTATGTCGGGCTGATGGTCATCTATGTGGTCAACTAGGGTATAGATCTTGTTGCATATTGACCTGGCGTTTGAACTCAATTGTTATTGGTCTTGGGGTGTTGTGTGTCTTGTGTGGTTCCTTTGTTTTGGCGTGTATGTTGGACTTGTGTTTTGCTTGTCTCTTTGTTGTAGGAGAACGTTGTGAGTCCCTGTGGGTATGCTGTTGGTCTCTGTATGTCCATATAGTAGTTGGAGGCCATGGTGTGTGTGTGTGTGTGGGTGGTGGTAGTGTGTGTGAGGTGGAATGAGTAGTGTGAGTATGAGGCCGAGGGGGAAGATCAGATTTGTGTGCATGTTTTTGTTCAGTTCTGTGGTTTGCACTTACGGTTGCTGCTCTTCTCTCCTGGCTGCTTGCTGGGTCTTTTGCTTCTTTTGTGTGCTTTTTGGTGAGGCTGTCTCTTTTTTGCTCTTTACGCCTTTGTGCCACGCCTAAGGGCCCGCCAGGCGCGGGCGCGCTGGCTGGTGCCGGTCTTTTCAAGCCGGCTTGGCGCCGCCTCCCACTGCCCCGATTGGGCAGGAGCCTCCAAGCAGGAGACAAAGGCTTCCCTCCTGTTCGGGCTCTCTACCCCCGATTGGGGGAGCTGCTGGACCGCTGGCTGCTCTGCTCCATTGGAGCCGGCCTTTTCAAGCCGGCTCGGCTCTGCCTCCCACTGCCCCGATTGGGCAAGAGCCTCCGAGCAGGAGACAAAGGCTTCCCTCCTGTTCGGGCGCTCTACCCCCGATCGGGGGAGCTGCTGGACCGCTGGCATACATAGGATTGTACCAGAAATTAAGGGAGAACTTACTGGGGTGGAGAAGGGTTTTTTTTGTTTGTTTTTTTTTGATGGGTCAAAAGAAGGCCTTGGCTAGCTTTTACCGGATGATGGCTAGGGAGACGGGAAGGGAAATCCTATCAAAAAACCTGGGAGGCAGAATTGGGAGTACAGTGGGAGGACTCAATATGGGAGCACATATATTTGAATAGATACAAAGGAATTTTAGCCACAAATTTAATTGAGAATAATTACAAAGTATTATATAGATGGCATTTGACTACAGTCAGATTACATAAGATTTATGGTCAGGTAGCAGAGAATTGCTGGAGGAACTGTGGTGGGAGAGGTACGTACCTACATGTCTGGTGGAATTGTAGGGAGGTGAATAAATTGTGGGCAGAGGTGTTTGGGTTGCTGGGACGGATTTTGGGAAAGGATATTGTCCCATGGCCAGAGATGGCTCTGTTGGGAGTGAAACTCCAAAATTTGAATAAGGTAGAGGGTACTTTTGTGGACTTGGGGTGTGTTGCCCTGAGAGTTCTGCTGGCCAGGAAATGGAATCAGGTAGAAGTACCCAAGATGGCAGAATACAAGGGGTCATTAGCACAGATTTTCTTGATGAGTAAATTAACAGCACTTAAAAGGGCTAGACTGAAAACATTCCTATTGGTATGGGGGAAATATATACAGTGGACAGCATTGCTGTAAAACATTCAATAGTGGAAAAGATTGACTTGTGTTAGAAGGAGAATGCAGAGGGAATCTGGGGGGGAGGGGTGGTTAGAATGTCCCAATAAATGAAAAACCAGAACATGACATGAGGGAATGTTATAACGAATGTGGTTATATAGTGGTATGGAAATTGGGTGAGATGTAAGTTGTATTGTTTATGAATATTTGTTGTGTTTAAAATATAAATTTTAAAAAAAATTATCCTCTTGAGTCTTTTTCCCAGTTTGCGTACCTGTTCCTCTTCTCGTCTCGAGCCAGCGCTATCCCCAGCGCTGTTCTCTGCTTCCTTTCTCTTTTTTCATCGAGGCTTGCCTCGATCGGCGTTCGTGCCCTTTTTCACCTGGGGGTTGTTGACCCCATCCAGGTGTGATCCACCATGTCTTCCAGTGTCTTTTAAAAGTGTGATTGTTGCAGTCAAATTATGTCTGTCACAGACATCCATGACTGCTGCTTGCATTGCCTTAGCTCGGACCAAGACAGTACCTCCTGCGACCTGTGTCAGGCCATGACCCCCTCAGATCAACAAGAAAAGGTTGGAGTTGCAGGAGAAGATGTTCCCATGGTCTGGTTCTGCTCCAGCTTCCCTGACGCTGAGCCCAAAGCTGAGCACCTCCTGTGAGACCTGAGCATATTTGGCGTCCCGTGGCAGTAGCTCCTCCGAAGACGCCGGACCCTGTGAAAAAGAGAACTCCTCAAAGCCAGTGGAGGTTCCACTGGGGAAACCTGATAAGGTCCCGCAGCAAGACTCTGGCAACTCTGAGCTGCACCCCCTAAGGTCTCTAGGAAGGAGTCATCAGCCGGCAGTGACCGTGTGAGGCCCCCCGAGGCCATGGTCCTCATTGAGGATGCGCTCGCTAGAGCTCTGGGCCCGAAACCGTCTGTGCCTGCACCAAAAGCTGTGGAGCCTTCTGGCATCGAGGCCAGAATGGTGATCCTGGAATAGAGTATTCTGCTATCCTGACCATGCAACAGGCAATGATGTCAGGTTTGTTCGCATCATCTGCCCTGACAACCGGGTCCCTGACTGCAGTGGTGTCCCTGGGCATCAAGCTGGGCCCTCACCACTACTGGCATCTGGTTAGCCCCCGGCACCAATCAAAGTCCTGGTCCTCAGGGTGTCTGGTCCTCCCCCGCTAGTTTCCGGGAGTCTGACCTGAGACCGGTCAGGGGGATCTCGATTCCCTGATGCAGGCCTCGAGGTGTGGGAGCTCTGAGCCTCGGACTCCTCGATGCTTTCTGAGTCAGACTGGGAGACCGATGTCAAGACCTCCCCCGAGACCTCTCCACACTGAGAAATTTCCTCAGAGCTGTCTCCCCTGAAATTCAGACACCATTCCCTACCTGAGGATGTGACATTGCAGGACTTTGTCTGGGACATGGCCCGAGGAGGACCTGTGCACTGAAGATCCTCCAGTATGAGTCTGCTGGTACAACCCATTTATTTATTTTATTTAACAGTTTTATCCTTGAACAGCTGCAACTATGGATGTGGGAAACCTCAGTGCCGGTGGTCAGCTGATGCCTCGACATCTACTGTGTCAAGAGGAGTCCAGGCTTCCAGAAGGCCCAACTTCCCCACAGTTCCATGGTGGTGGAGTCCTCAATGCAAAAGCTCAAGAGCCAGAAGACTTATTCTTCTGTACCTCCGGGTAAAGAGGCCAGAACCCTCGATGCCCTGGGGCGTGTTCCGAGGGGTCCATGCTGGGCTGCTGGATACAAACGTATGAGCTCTACATAGGGCTGTATCTTAAGAGACTCATTCAGGAGCTCGCTGGCTTCTCAACAGGGCTTTGCGGGGAATCCCTGCAACGGTTCCAGACCTTGGTGGCCACCATCCAGGACTGCTCCAAGTTCCTGTCCCGAGCCGCCTACAGTGGGTTCAAGGCAGCAGCTGCAGGCATCGGTGCTCGGTGTCTGGCTGGGCTGCAGACCTCTGACCTCGAGCAATGGGTCCAGGAAAAGCTGCTGGATGTCCCTGCACCGGGGATAATCTATTTGGGAAACCTATGGCTGACGCTCTCAAAGACCACCTCTACCCTTCCCTGTAAGAAAACCTCGAGGAAGAAGGGCCCTTTCCATCAGTCACCACTACCAAGCCTTCCCAAGCCAGCAGCACCAGGGGTCTCCAGCACAAAGGCCAGGGACAATGATTCAGGAAGCCAAAGGCCCCCAAATCGCAGACACCAGCTCTGCCTCAACCTAGTGGGAGCTTTTGACTCCCAGGGTGGGGCCTGCTTCCCCTCCCCCCCCCCCCCCCCGGAGACCCTCACCAGCCCACCTCGGACCAGTGGGCGCTCCTGGTGGTGAAGGAGGTTTGCTACCTCTGGGGCATTTTCCAGGAGAGCCACTGCAACCTCTCCTTCACCAGGCCCTTTTGCTCTTAGAGCTAGCAGGTCTGCTAAGGGACAGGGCACTAGAGCCTGTTCCCCAGCACCTCTGGGGCAAGGGCTTCTACTCAAGGTACTTTCTTGTCCCTAAAAGAACCAGGAGTCTCAGGCCCATCCTGGACCTCCGATACCTGAACATGTTTCTGGTGAGGGAGAAGTTCAAAACGGTCTCCCTTGGGACACTGCTGCCTTACCTCCACCAGGGAGACTGGCTTTGCTCCTTGGATCTAAAGGATGCCTACACGCACATCCTGGTCCACTCATCTCACTGGCAATACCTGAGATTCATGGTAGGGGGAGGCCACTACCAATACAGGGTACTTCCCTTTGTTCTGGCCTCCTCACCAAGAGTGTTCACAAAGTGCCTAGCAGTGGTAGCCGCCTATCTGCGCCTACAAGGGGTGTTTGTCTTCCCCTACTTGGACGACTGGCTCATCAGAGGCCAGTCAGGGCACAGAACATACCATCCTCCTCCTGCAGCATCTGGGATTCATCATCAACTACCCTAGATTTCAATAAAGCCTTTGACACTGTTCCTCACAGGCGACTTATAAACAAACTGAGCACCCTAGGTATGGACCCTAAAGTTACTGCTTGGGTTAGAAATTGGTTGGGTGGGAGGCGACAAAGAGTACAAGTAAATGGAGCTCACTCTGAGGAGAAGGATGTTACCAGTGGTGTGCCCCAGGGATCTGTCCTTGGTCCGATTCTTTTTAACATCTTTGTTAGTGATATAGCGGAAGGGCTGTCGGGTAAGGTTTGCCTCTTTGCGGATGATACCAAAATCTGTAATAGAGTAGACACCCAGGAAGGTGTAGATAACATGAGGAGGGATCTAGCTAAGCTTGAAGAATGGTCTAGAATTTGGCAGCTGTGATTTAATGTTAAAAAATGTAAGGTCATGCATTTGGGCTGCAGCAATCCAAGGGAGCAATACAGTATAGGAGGTGAAGTACTTTTGTCCACTAAAGAAGAGCGGGACCTAGGCGTGGTTGTGTCTGATGATCTTAAAGTAGCTAAACAGGTAGAAAAGGCGACGGCAAAAGCTAGAAGGATGCTTGGGTGCATACGGAGAGGAATGGCTAGCAGAAAAAAGGAGGTGATAATACCTCTGTATAAGTCTTTGGTGCGACCTCATTTGGAGTATGGTGTGCAATTCTGGAGACCGCACCTTCAAAAGGATGTGAACAGGATGGAGTCGGTGCAGAGGGTTGCTACTAAAATGATTAATGGGCTTCATTATAAAGCATATGAGGACAGATTTAAGGATCTTAATATGTACACCTTAGAGGAAAGGCGGGATAGAGGTGATATGATTGAGATGTTTAAATACCTCCGTGGCATAAATGTTCAGGGAGAGAGCCTCTTTCAATTGAAAGCAAGTTCTGCTACGAGGGGACATGGGATGAGGGTGAAGGGAGGTAGATTCAGGAGTGATATGCGGAAATATTTCTTTACGGAAAGAGTAGTGGATCCGTGGAATAGTCTCCCAGTGGAGGTGGTAGAGATGAGGACAGTAACTGAATTCAAAAAAGCATGGGACCAACACAGAGGATCTCTAAAGGTAGAAAGTGGACTGTTGTAGTTGTTGTTATGGAAGGACAGACTAGATGGGCCTTGTGGTCTTTTTCTGTCATCATGTTTCTATGTTTCTAAATCACATCTCTTTCTGGTGTAAGACCTAGATTCCATTGGTGCTCAGCTGGACACAGTTTGGGCCAGAGCCCTCCTCCCTTAGGACAGGGCAGAACACCTCAAACAGCTGGGAGGGGAGGTCCAACACCACAAAATGGTGCCGGCTCACTTTCTCCTCTGCCTGCAGAGACACATGGCCTCCATGGTCCATGTCATACCCCCTAGCCTGCCTGCACATGTGGACAGCCCAGTGGTGCCTGCATTCTCAGTGGACCCAGGCCGCCTATGGGACAGGGACAGGGTCAGAGTCTCCCACCAGCTGGTGAGATCTTTCAACTAGTGGCAGATCCTGGGCCGCCTTCGGGCAGGAATGCCCTTCCAGGCACCCCCACTGCTGAATATCCTGACCACAGATGCCCCTCTCCAGGGCTGGGGAGCTCACTGCAAGTTCACTGCACAGGGCTGCTGGTCCAGGGAGGAGTTTGTTACAGATCAACCTCTTGGAGCTCTGGGCAGTAGTCCTCGTGCCTATATACATTCCACTCCCTCGTGCGGAACAGACCTGTGCTGATCCAAACGGACAAGCAATGTTCTATATAAACAAGCAGGGGGGCATGGGCTCATACTCCCTCTGCCAGGAGGCTGTAGTCGTCCTCTGCTCTGCAGTGTGCAATGGCATGCTTCTGTGAGCAGTCTACCTCCTGGGCCAGGACAGCTACCTGGCAGACAGACTCAGCAGAGTCCTGTGCCCTAACGAGTGGCATCTTGACCCTGCAGTGGTGAAAAAGCTTTTCAGTCTTTGGGGCTGGCCTGAGATGGAGCTCTTTGCCTCTCTGGAAAATGCACAGCTGGTTCGCTTCTGCTCTAGGCAGCCGCACCCACAGAGGGTAGTGGCAGATGTGTCCCTAATCTCATGGTCCGAGGGACTGCTGTATGCATTCCCATCGACTCCACTGGTTGCTAAGACTGTTTCAGTATCACCGGTGCCTTCTCATTCTGAATTTTGATCATCCCCAAGTGGCCCAGGTAACCCTGGTTCCCACTATTGCTCTCACTGGTGGTGACTCCAGTACCCCTGGGTCGAGCCCCAGATCTCCTGACTCGGGAGGAGGGCTCCCCTTATTTACCCCAATGTGGGGTCATTGACTAACGGCTTGGCTGCTGAGAGTAGCCTTGGCCCTACTGAACCTGCCACAAGAGGTTGAGGAGATCCTGCTAGCCTCCAGAAAGCCCTCCACGAGGAGGACTTACACCTTTTAAGTGGCATAGGTTCACCCTATGGTGCGCAGATAGGAAGGAGAACCCATTCTGCTGGTTCTCCAGTATATAGTACATCTGTTGCACGCAGGGCTGAAATGTAACTCAGTCTGGGTGCATCTGAGCATCATAGCCACTCACCACCACCCGGTAGGGGGAAAGCCCTTATCCAGCCAACCCCTGGTCTCTCAGTTCCTATAGAGCCTTCTGCTTTCCAAGCTCCCTGTCCGCCCTCTGGTGGCAGAATGGGACCTCAACATGGTGCTCTCCCAGCTGACTAGGCCACTGTTTGAGCCATTGGCCGCTTGCCACCTCAGATACCTATCCTGGAAGGTGGCCGCCTTCGTGACCCTGACTTCAGCTTGCAGAGTCGGTGAGCTCCAAGTGCTGGTGATGGACCCCCGTACACCAGGTTCTTTAAGAATAGGGTAGTCCTCTATACTTGCCCTAAGTTCCTCTCGAAGGTGGTATCCCTGTTTCACCTCAGTCAGGAGGTGATACGCCCCACCTTCTGTCCATGGCCTCATGCTGGCAGGGAGGAGCTCATGCTCCACACATGGGACTGTAAACGGGCCCTGTCCTTCTAGCTGCGGTGGACCCAATGCCACTACAAAGCACCTCCCAGCTTTTTGTGTCCTATGACCCCAGCAGACTGGAGCTCCCTTTAACCAAGTGTACCCTATCCTCTTGGGTGATGGACTGCATTACCCTTGCCTATGAGCAAGCAGGTGGGTGGGCCTCTTCCTGGAACATTGGATCACAGCACATTGTGTAAGGGCGATGGCCACGGTGGCCCACCTCTCTTCTGGGGCGGTGACAGAAATTTGCAGAGCTGCCACTTGGTCATCCATTCACAGCACACTACTGTCTGGAAAGTGAATCCCACAGGGACAGTGCCTTGGTCAGGCAGTGCTGCATAATATTCTTGGAGTATAGGCAACTTCTGCCCTCCGACCCTCTGTGTTCAGGCTACTGGAGTGATAATGTTCTGGATGCTAGATTCTTGTAGTCTCTCTCAGCGGAGGACTCATTTCTACAACTCATGGCCACCCAACTGGTCGCTATTGGTACTGTCATGGTTCAGTCCTCAGCAGCCTGGAGCTAGGAAGTCCCATATCTGAGGACTGACTTCCTGCTTGCTCCTGGAGAAAGTGTAGTTACTCGGCTGTAATAGGTATTTTCCGGGGACAGCAGGAATTGGTCCTCACAACCCTCTCTCCCCTTGGCGTTGCTGTCCTTGTTTTTGTTTGACTGCCATCTTAGCTATGTCATCTGACTGAGCAAGATGGCATCCATTGGTAGGAAGGGGACCATGCATGCATGGTAGCATTCCCAAAGGCTTTCTTTGAAAGCTGGGGAAATGCTCGGCACAGGCTCTGTTGGTGCTGTCACCCATATGTGAGGACTGATTTCTGCTGTTTCTGGAGAACACCTGTTACAGGTGAGTAACTATGCCTTGTGTTCTCCAGAGGACTTAAAATCTAAGGGACCAGTGCCACAAAGTGCATTGCCCTTAGTGCAAACAGTAGTGCAGTGTTCACAGCGTTTTGTGTTACTGTGACCACAGAATATAGCAGGGGATCTAATATGAGTATAGCATAGTCAAGAGTGCATTGATTAATGCAGTACACAGCACTTTCAAATCTATTAAAATGGATACTAACAAAGCAGTTAGGTTTGCAGCACTGATGCAAAGAAGTGCACAGGCGACCAGAAGGCTGCCCAATGCATGGATTTTAACACTGGCTCTGAGGAGATCTTAAGGGTTGGCTCATAGATCTACAGCACTTGCTAGTAAGAAATTGATGCCTGATTCTTGAGCACATAGTCCGTGTGACTTATTTTTGCTGTGGACAATCAGGAATGAGCCCTCATGTATGGGTGGAATTCTCTGACAGAGCCCACATGGGAACGCTTCCCATTTCCTATTGGAAGATTTTGGAAGGCTCTACTGTGCCTGTGAACTGCCTGCCGATATGGGTGCCATCTTAAACCAGTATTCATTTTTCCACAGAGCCCATTGGACATTTTCTGTTGTCTTCCTGCTTGGTAAGGGGGGGGGGGGGGGGGGTCTTCTCTGGGCATCCTGCAGTTTCCAGTTTTGTCAATTTTGCCTGCTATCATGGTCTTCTCTTTTTTTCCCCCCCCCCCCCTTTTTGCAAGTTTTGTTTGTTTTCTCTTTAATTCCTTTTCCATGGCACCTCTGCCCTCTTAGGTGCTGGTGCACTGGCTGGGCCTTCTATCTCTTAAACAATGAGCCATTTGATTTTGCTGTAGCTATTTTTCCAGATGTTACATCTCAAAAACCAGCCAGCAGTTTTAAAAAGTGCTCAAGGACTATATCTGCCATGGATACCCGTAGTTGGTGCCTTCAGTGCCAGACCTGATCCCCAGCCCTCTTCTTGTAATTTGTGTTTGCAGATGATAAAAAGAGGCCTCAAGGTTTGAAAAAAGCATTGTGAATTACTTTTTGGCACACAGAAGTCTGATCCATCCACTGGTCTTAAAGGCTTCAATGGCTGCTGGAGGTACATTGCCACGTATACCTTGCCTGCAAGAGAGGATTGGTAGTTTGAGGTCCAATGCATCCTTGAAATCTAGAAGAGCATCATTGCTCCTATAGGAACTCATCATCCCCAAGGCTTCGGTGCAAGATCTGGGCAGAGACTCAGAAGTACTTCAACTTCACGATCCCTAACTTACCGATGCAACTCCTGTCAGATTGCTTCAATGAAATCACATCCTGGCTAGATGCCCATAATCTCCAAATAAACCACTCAAAAACTGAAGTGCTAATTGTTACTAAAAATCAATCTTACACTCCCCCAACACACATAACACTTCAAAACCAAGAAATTAAAATAAAAAATGAAGTAAGATATTTGGGAGTTATTCTAGATAAACATCTCACAATGGACACCCATATTAGAAATACTACAAAGAAAATTTATTTCAAGCTTAAAATCCTTAAACAACTAAGACCACTCGTATACATACAAGATTTTATCAGTATAATTCAAGCTACCATAACCCCCCACTTTGACCTTGGTAATCTAATTCTATTAGGTACTACAAAACAAAACATTAAAAGAATTCAACTTGCACAGAATGCAGCAGCTAGGATAATAATGAAAGTACACTCACATCAACACATAACACCAATACTAGCATCCCTTCACTGGCTGCCAATACAAAGCAGGATAGTATACAAAACATTAATAACATCATTTAAAACTCTAAATGATATGGCCCCAGTCACACTAAGCAACTTAATCAGTAAAGAACATTCAAAATTTACTCAAAGAAAAGGTCAAATAAACTAAAAACTCCCAAAGACTTCATAAAAGCAAATAAACTAACAAACAACAGAGCTTTTTCACATGCAGCTCCTACAATTTGGAATTCCCTCCCAGATGATCTAAGAATGTTAACCGAAATCATTGAATTTTGTAAAAAATTGAAAACGTATCTATTCACTAAACATTACAATAATACAGATCATCCCTCAATAGATTTAGATAAAGGCTAACCTGTTTTTGTCTGAGATGTCCCATGACCTATAAAAATTCTTATAGCTGAAACGGTACTTTGCACAACGCTTAAGCCCTAAACAATGTGTATCTGTATATAATGTATATAGTTTTGCACTGTTCTGTGCTGTTTAACTTGAACATTTGTTGTTTTCTAATTTTATTGTTTTTGGTTATATGATGTTACATGTAAAACAAACTCTGCTTTGTTGATGTTTATTGTGAACCGCAACTGATCTATGGAAGATGCGGTATATAAGTGATTGTTAAATAAATAAACTTCCTCCAAATCTGATTCAGAAGGCTGGGTGACCGATGTGGAATCTGATGATTTGTTGGAGGAGAGGTCTCTGAATTTCCATTGGCCTCTTCCTTAACCTCATGATGAGCAGCATAAATCCCCTCCCGAGGAGATGACATTCCAGGATTTTGTAAGAGACATGGTGAAAGTAATACCATTTTCTTTGGAGACTGAGGAGGAACACAGGGCTGAAGAGTTGGAGATCCTGCAGTACTCCTATGCTCCTAAGGAGGCAGTGACATCTGAAGAGAGTTCTGATGAGAATGTGGGAAAGTCCCTGTGGTATGACCAATGTTTCTGCTACGCTGTGCTGAGTCCTCTGCCAGCATTCCTGCAAGTGGGGGGAAATGCAAAGCAAGCATGCTTAGGATCACACAGCATTGTCAGGCCCTCGGGACCTGTGTATACCATGCAATCCTAAGCAAGATCACTTTTGCGATTGCTTTGCACCTCCCCCCTGCCAGCAGAGACCCCTGTGCAGCTTTGCAGGAACATTTGACTGATTCCAATCAGTAGAAGGCTCTCGGATTCAAATCTACTCTTAAGAGTACCAAGACTCATTCCTCAGTGCCCCTGGGGAAAGGGAGGCTTGCACATTGGACTTTTTAGGGAGAAGGTATTTCCAGAGTTCCTTGCTCATAGCCCACATGGCTTCTTACTAGCTTTACATGGGCATGTTCTTCAAGAACATCATGTGTGACCCAGCTGTGTTGTCTCAGTTTCTCCCTCCAGAAAAATTGGAACAGTATCGTTCTTTAGCGGCTCATGGCAAGGACTGCTTGAAGTTCATAGTCCAGGTGGTCTATGACATCTTCAAAACAGCATTGAGAGCTTCTGCCATAGGTATTGGTGCTTAGAGACTCGCTGGCTCAAGTCCTCAGACCTGGAACAATCGGTGCAGAAAAAGCTTGCTGATGTGCTATGCTGTGGAGAGAATCTCTTTGAAGAACAGGTTGCAGAAAAGGCTGGCTTCATAGAAAACCAGCATGTCACCCTTCATAATCTCTCAAGATGCATGTCTGAGCTGGCCTTTTATCACAGGAAGCTACAAGGAGGGGGGGACCAATAAAGACCTAGTACTCTCATAGGCACAGGTACTTTCCTGGGCCACAAACTTCCCAGGCCAAACAGGCTCTTCGCCAACAACTGCATTGTGAGAAGCCTCAGAAAGCCCAGCTGGCTCCTCAGCCAAAGCCTGGGGCAGGGACTGGACTGGTTCCTCAGAGCATAGCCACACTATAAATAGCTGCAGTAAGAAACCCTCCGGTTGGGGGAAGGCTCACTCCTTTTTGCCCAAAGGTGGCCCCTCATAACCTCAGACTCGTGGGTTCTACAGATAATCCAAAGCAATTACAAAGTACATTTATTGGATCTGCCACCAAATTGCCCCTTATGGGTGCATAACCATGACCCTCTGTATCAGGAACTGTTTCAGAGAGAAATCATTGTCCAGATCTCGTGATCTAGCTTGTGCCAGCAGAGCAAAGAGGGCAAAGATTTTATTCCAGTTATTTCCTGATCCCCCCGAAAACAAACGGGATATTGTCCCATCCTAGACCTAAGAGATCTGAATACATACTTGGTATGAGAATGATTTTTCTAGGCACCCTGCTTCCTTACCTTCAAAAAGAAGATTGGCTATGCTTCCTGGATCTGAAGGATGTGAATACCTACGTACAGATACATCCTACTCATAGGAGGTATCTCAGAATGGTCCTGGTGTGACAACTCTTCCAGTACAGTGTGTTGCTTTTTGGCCTAGCCTCAGCACCTTGTGTTTTCACAAAATGCCTCGTGGTAGTAGCTGCTTACCTCCGGACACTGGGAATGTCTGTTTTCCACTATCTGGACAATTGGCTGATCAAGAATACCTCTGGAAGGAGTTCAAGAATCAACACACTTGACCATTCATGTGTTGGAACTACTAGGGTTTGTTATAAATTACCCCATGTCCCACCTTCAACCCACCCAGCAGTTGAAATTCATCAGAGCCCTGCTCAACACGACTCGGGCGAGAGCCTTCCTACTGCATGACCAACTTTAGTTTAACAGCACCACAGCAGGAGACTCAGTTGAGTCAGCAGGTATCAGCTCATAGTATAACTGTACTAGGCAACATGGCCGTCATGGTGCATGTCATGCCCTTGGCATGCAGATGAGGCAAGCTCTGAGTACGAATGGACCCAGGGGATTGTCTGTATGTCACCACTCCTCTTGTTCAGTCATTGCAGCTACAATTTGCTTTACTCCAAAAATGTTTTGATGACACTGATCCAAGCTGAGGTGGGGAGTTTATCTCAGTGAGTTTCACACTCAGGGCAGTTGGTCCATCCAAGAAAGTTTCCATCAGATCACCTTCTTGGAACTAAGAGCGGTGGCAAACACTCTAAAGGCTTTCCTAGATCAGGTGGCCAACCAAATTTGTTCCGATTCTGACCGACAATCAATTTGCAGTGTTCTACATTAACAAACAGGGAAGCACTCAGGTTGTGAAAGTTTGTCATCATACATGGGCTGGACTTGAGAGCCATGTACCTACCAGGCGAACAAAACTCAGGCATACAGACCGAGTTGAGTCCTCTAACTACACGAATGGGCACTGAATAGGGAGGTTGTGACTCATCTTTTGGGAATGGGACACCCCCTTGATAGATCTGTTCACCACTCTGCAGAAAGCCCAGGTGGACCAGTTCTGCTCTAGGGTAAGGTCACACAGCAGACTATTCCCTGATCTTTCCTCCTGCACTAGGCGGAGGGTCTTCTGTATGCATATCCTCCAGTACTTGCCTTTGCAAAGACCCTCCTGAAGCTCAAAACAGACAGAGGCATGATGATTCTCATCACTCCCTACTGGCCTAGACAGCTTTGTGTTTCCCTCCTGCTATAGCTCTCCAGTCAGGAGCTGCTCCAGCTCGGCCATGTGCCAGGTCTAATTTTGCAGGAAGACTGGATGATGTTTCATCCCAACATCCAGTCCTTGGCCCTTATGGCATGGATGTTGAGAAGCTAATGGCTGAGCTCAACCTGCTGGATGGTGTGATGGAAGTCCTTTTGGCCTTCAGGAGGGCCTCAATGAGAAAGTCTTATTCCTTGCAAATGGAAGAGATATGGTGTGAGGGCCAGGCTCTAGATGCTTTCATCTGTTCCACATAAAAACTGCTTGAGTATCTTCTGCACCCCTCTGAGTCAGAGCTTAAGTCCAGCTCTGTCAGGGTTCACCTCTGTGCAACTGGAGCTGCGGAAGGAAAGTCGATCTCTGTATAGTTTCTAGTTTGCTTTATGCCAGGGTTGCTTCTTTTGAAGCTTCCAACAAACCTCCCACAGTGTCTTGGGATCGCAATGGGGTTCTTGCGCAGCTCATGAAAACTCACTTTGAGACACTCAATTCCTGTCCTCTGAAGATTTTGGCCTAGTAGGTTTTTTCTTTGGTGGCAGTCACATCAGCATGCAGAGTGAGCAAGCCTCAGGCTCTAGTGGTTCACCTGCCTTACACCAAATTCCATAATAATAGCATTCCTCTGTACTCATCCTAAATTCCTTCTAAAAGTGGTATCAGATTTCTATAATTGTTCTTCCAACATAAGGGGAAGCGGTGTTGCACATGTTAGATTACAAGTGAGCCTTAGCCTTTTACTTGGAGAGTACAAAAAGCACATAGTAAGTCCATCCAACTTTTTCTTTCTTTTGATACCACTAAACTAGGGGCTGCCATTTTCCAAATGCACTCTTTCAATTTGGCTAGCAGACTGCATCTCTTTTGCTTCTACCCAGGCAGGTCTGAGCCTTGATGATAATGTCATAGCTCACAATGTCAGCTGAGTTGTTGGCTAACTTACTCGCTCTGTCTCCATGGAAGAGAGCTGCAACTTGGTCCTCTATCCACATCTTACTACTATCGAGATGGGGGCTACAAAAAAAAAAAAAAAAGTAAAAGAGAATCTCTGTTTTTGTCCATAGTTTATCTGCCCCTGTTGGGCTTCTCGGTTTTTGGTAGCCGGTGGCTAAAGAGTCCTATACCTGAGGACTTATTTCTGCTTGTCCACAGAGAAAAGGTAGTTACTCACCTGTAGCAGGTGTTCTCCATGTACAGCAGGAATGAGTCCTCAAAATCCTCCCACTTCCCTGAGGAATTGTCTTCTGCTATAGCTATGCTATGCTATCAGGCTGGTTTAAGATGGTGCCATGGCGGTAGGTGGGAAGAAGGCACACAAGTGCAGTGAAGCCTCCCAAAATCATCCTATAGGAGCTGAGAAGCATTCCCATTAGTGTTCCATTGCAGGATGTTACCCATACATGAGGACTCATTCCTGCTGTTCATGGAGAACATCTGCCACAGGTGAATAACTACCTTTTCTGAAGAGAGTGCTGAAGCAGAAACAGCAACAGCAGGGGAAATGTGCTAGAACAATGCATGTCCTGGAATACTATTCCTTACATAAGAGCAATATTATTCTGTGCTGGATTTCTGTTCAGAATAATACCTGTGTCTAGCACCAATATTATTTTGAGCAGAATATGCATGGCATAGCATTCCAGCACAGGTGCCCTTTATATACAGGCAATAAATGTCCATGTACCTGGCTTGCTTTCCTTGTTTAGCATTGACTTTTTGTACACAGCTTATTTGTATGCTGTTTGCTTACAGCATAGCTGAGCTAAACCTGTGCTAGGAAACCCTGCACTAGAACTTTAGCGCAGGTCTCTAACAGGGTTTCTGCATTGAGCCATGTGCCTGAGGCAATGGAGGGTTAAGTGCCTTTCCCAAGATCACAAGGAAAATCAGTGAGATTAGAACAGTAGGCTGGACACTAGGGTTCCATTCACTAAACTGGGACCTATAAGAGCATTAGAAGTAGGTGTCTCGCTAGTGAAGGACCAAAGTTAGTTGCTTTAAAAAGGAGAAGGTGGACCTAATCTTCAAGGCGCTCTGCTGTAAGATTGTTACCTAATCCCATGCTGACCATGCCAAGAGAAAATCATGGCCTCGAGAGGCCCATAGCTGCAGAGAATGAGTACGGGGAAAAAGAATAGCTGATGCTGCCACAAGGAACCCCACACCACTGAGAAACGTGAAGCTAAATGACATCATGAGGAGTCCAACTTGCCATGAGAAGGAAGTGGGGATGTTCACCAATAGCTTGTGTTAGCCAGGAGAGGAGGAGAAAGCCTGGTGCTAGCACCTTTATTAGCTGCTGTTTAATACAACCGAAGGATGTAGACACATTGTCAATCTTGAAGAATTTCTAGGCACCACTGAATGATTTTTCAAGGCTATTGCAAGGATATGAGGCACCACTGGCGAGTCCTCATTCCTACTGCTGCTCTTTGGGATCTGCAGTGGCAACAATGACATTAAAACACAGCACTTATCCAAACTCACCAGCACTGTGCTTTAACCAACCATTTCATGCAAACAAGAATTCTCCAGGAACAAGCAGGAAGTCAGCCCTCCCATATGGGTGACACATTCACCGACAGAGCCCGCACGGAACATTTCTCCAGCTTTCAAAGAAAGCCTTTGGGACATGCTACCACACATGCGTGGTCCCATTTCCGCCCAAGGGTGCCATCTTGCTCAATCTCCTTTTTTCCTCTGAGCCCAACGGACGTCTGTCCAATTTTCCGGAAAAAAAATCTTGCCATTCACGGTTTGCATACTGGTTTCTCTTGCCGCCTCCGGACCTGGCACTGTTCTCTGCTCTTTTCCCCATTTTTTGATCGAGGCTTGCCTCGACCAGTGTGCATGCCCTTTTTTGCCCAGGAGTCATCGTCCCCAGCTGGATGTTTCTTACCATGTCCCTTGGAAGGTTAAAAAAATGTGACCGCTGCAGTCAAACTATGTCTGTCACTGACACCCATGACTGCTGCTTATGCTGCCTGGGACCGGACCATGATAGCAGCACCTGCTACTTGTGCCAGGCCATGACGCCTAACAAACTGTTCCCAAGGTCTGATTCGGCACCAACCCCCCGATGCCACGCTCAGCACTTCCCGTGAGGCCCAAGTGTCCTTGGAATCCCTGGTGGCAGCTCCTTTGAGAAGACCTCGGACCCCAAGTGAAAGAAGAAAAAAATCCTTGAAGTCCATTGAGGTTCTACTGGAGAAACCTGGTAAGGTCCTCAAAAAGGATTCCTTGGTCGGCGGAGTCTGTGCGAGGTTCCTTGAGACTGTAGTTCTCGTGGAGGACGCACCCACAAGAGTGCCGGCGCTGGGCCCAACATCCTCTGTGCCCACGCCAAAAGCTGCGGAACCTTTTGGCTTGGAATACAGAATGGCAGCCATGGAGCAGAACATCATTGCTATCCTGGCCATGCAGCAAGCAATGATGGCTGGTTAGTCTGCATCATCTGCCCCAAAGACTGGGCACCTGACTGCGGAGGAGTCCCCGGTTGTCGAGCTGAGTTCAGAGAGCCACTAGCCTTTGGTAAGTCCTTGGCCCCATTCCTCCCAAGCCAGTTTGCAAGACTTGGACCCCAGGTCCTTCAGCACAGGCCTCGAGGCAAGGAGTCTCAGGACATCAGACTCGTCATCCTCCCTCTACTCAGAGTGGGAAACAGTTGGCAAGGGCCTTCCCAGAAACCAGACATCCCCTTGGACCTATCTCCCCCAGCACCATTTTCCTCCAGAGGACGTGGCCTTCCATGACTTCATCAGGGATTTGGCCACAGATAAATTGGAGATTCTTCAGTTTGAGCCCTCGATGCCCTTGGGTGCAAGTGCTACCAGGGCTCGAGGGGGAGGGGGGGTTGAATCCAGGCCTATGAACTATGCATAGGCAAGTAGCTGAAGGCCCTGACCCAGGAGTTGTGTGGGTTCTCAGTGGGGCTGGCCATGGAACCTCTCCAATGGTTCCAAGCTCTGGCTTCTGGGATCAAGGACTGCTCAAAGTTCCTCTCCTGGGTGGCCTACGGTGGATTTGAGTCAGCAGTTCAAGTAGCAGCGCCCAGCATCCTCACGCAGTGGGTCCAGGACAAGCTGCTCGACATCCCCTGCACCGGTGAGAACCTGTTCTGCAAACCCATAGCCAACAAGGTAGCTGAGATAGAAGCAGAGGTGGTGACCCGCCAGAGGCTGTCACAGATGACCTTTTGTTTGTTTTTTATTTTATTTTATTTAACCAATTTTCTATACCGCCTTATCCTTCAATCAAAGTGGTTTACATTATGTAATCACTACAAACAGATACTGGATACATTCCCTTATCCCCAAAGGGCTCACAATCTATGTGTACCTGTGGCAATGGAAGGTTAAGTAGCTTGCCCAAGGCCACAAGGAGTGCCTATAGGACTAGAAAACCACTGGGATGGGCCTCAGACCTATGTCACAGGAGGGCAGTCCCCTCCTGCACCCAAACCTGGGGTTGCTAATGCTAACGGTGCGACTGCTGAAAAGGTAGCTTTGGTTCCTTTCAACCTTCCAGAGGAAGTCGAGGAGATCCTACTGGCCTCCCGAAAACCCTCCACCAGGCAGGCTTATGCCTTTAGATGGAGAAGGTTCTCCATCTGGTGTGCAGAGAAGGAGAATCCTACTGCATTTGTCACCAGCTGGTTCGAAATCCAACTCTGTGAGGGTGCATCTGAGCACTATAGCCATTGACCACCACCCTATCGAGTGAAAACCCCTCTCAAGCCAGTCCCTGGTCTCTAGGTTCCTCCAGCGCCGCTTGTTATCCAAGCCCCCCTTCACCCTCCGATGGCAGAATGGGACCTCAATGTGGTCCTCCCCAACTTCTTTCTGCGGCCTCATGCTGGCAGGGTGGAACTAATGCTTTATACACTAGATTGCAAGTGGGTCCTGTCCTACTTGCAGTGGACTCAGGCCCATCGAAAAGCTCCTCAGCTTTTGTGTCTTATAACCCCAGTAGACTGGGGCTCCCTGTGACTAAGCAAACTCTGTCCACTTGGGTGGTGGACTGTATTGCCCTCGCCTATGAGAGAGCTAGCCTCTCCCTTGCGCACCGGATCACAGTGCCTTGTTTCTAACATCCCGCCCTCGCATCTTCACAGCTATACTCTCCCCAAGGAAACAGATATGCACATCATACCATGGCTCAAGTCAATCTGCTGCCTGATGATATGGTGCCTCTCCCCAGAGCAGGGGAGGGGAAGCTTTCTCAAAACTCCAGTCAGGGACTGAACCAAACCAAAAAGACGATTAGATAAGGTGGAGGAAATTGCAAGATGTTTGCACACAGAGGAACTAAAAGCGTGAGAACTGCAGCACTGTTTATAACACTAAATTATAACTATTTTTTATTTTGTTATAAACTGCATTATGGTTCTTGCTTTTTCTTTTTGAACATATATTTTGCATCTACAGAACCCCTCCCTCAACAATGGGTGCAGAACAGAACTAGCTCCACAAAACTCAATATCTTTAAAAAAAATCTGATTCCAATCATCTCACTAACAACAACAACCATTCTCCAGTACCAGGCATAGTGTGAACTAATTCAAAACCCTACAAAGTAGTCACTGAGGATCTGTAGAGCAAACCTTCCATCCCATCCCAGAATAACTTCCAAAACTTACATAAGGATCCTACCCAAAAAAGCATAACACCTATTTGAAAAGCTGAACAATTCAGATTACTACAGTACAGATCCCTACATATAAACTCCATGTTAACAGAACACTGGGCCTTGGCCACAAACTCAGATCCTCACCAAAGTACAGAATAAGTGGCCATAACCTAATAATAAACATACATTTTTATCTACATAACTGCAATCTCTAAAAGTCAGATTCTACATACAATGGAATGCCAGAGAAACTGAGAGATGCATTTCCCTGTACTTTATAAGATATAAAGATAGTACCAAGATGTTCATTAAAATGAAAATAAAGTTCTCTTCTCCTTTGCTGTCTCACCATTTTATTCTTGATAATGCTGGTCCCAATGTGAGGTTTCTGCCTTCCTCCAACTCCCGGTGCTACCTCCCCCCTTTGGAAAACAAAGATTTAAAAAGAGGAGGAAATAGCCAATGCAATGAAATGGGGGGGGGAGGGGGGATACGACACTTTTCAGATATTTCTGTTCTGTGTTCACAAATGAAGAAGCAGGACCTCAGAAAACACCCAAAAACAGCAACAGAAGTGAGGGGCATCTTGAACAATTTTCAGAAGATTGTGTTAGTGAGAAACTAGCTAAACTTAAACAAAGCGATGGGACCAGATAGGATACACCCTAGAATACTGAGGGAACTTGGAGACATTCTAGCAGCTCCACTGACTGATCTTTTCAATGCCTTGTTGGAGTTGGGAGTGGTGCCAAAGGACTGGAGAGACGCTCATGTGGTTCCTTTACACAAATGTGGAAATAAGGATGTGGTTGAAAACTACAGGCCAGTTAGTTTAACTTTGGTGGTGAGTAAATTATTGGAAATGCTGCTGAAAGAGAAAATAGCGAGGTTTCTGGAGTCCAGCGGATTATAGGATCTGAGGCAGCATAGATTCACCAGAGGTAGGTCTTGTCAGACAAATCTTATTGATTTCTTTGACTGGGTTACCAGGGAGTTGGACCGAGGGAGAGCCCTAGATGTGCTGTATTTAGATTTCAGTAAAGCCTTACACCATTCCTCACAGGCGACTTATAAACAAACTGAGCACCCTCGGGATGGACCCTAAAGTTACTGCTTGGGTTGGAAATTGGTTGAGTGGGAGGAGACAAAGAGTACAGGTACATAGAGCTCAGTCTGAGGAGAAGGAGGTTACCAGTGGAGAGCCCCAGGGATCTGTCCTTGTTCCAGTTCTTTTTAACATCTTAGTGATATAGCGGAAGGGCTGTCGGGTAAGGTTTGCCTCTTTGCAGATGATACCAAAACCTGCAATAGAATAGACATCCAGGAAGGTGTAGATAACATGAGGAGGGATCTAGCTAAGCTTGAAGAATGGTCTAGAATTTGGCAGCTGAGATTTAATGTTAAAAAATGCAAGGTCATGCATTTGGCTGCAGCAATCCAAGGGAGCAATATAGTATAGGGGGTGAAGTACTTTTGTCCACTAAAGAAGAGCGGGATCTAGGCATGATTGTGTCTGATGATCTTAAAGTAACTAAACAGGTAGAAAAGGTGACAGCAAAAGCTAGAAGGATGCTTGGGTGCATAGGGAGAGGAATGGCCAGCAGAAGACAGGAGGTGATAGTGCCTCTGTATAAGTCTTTGGTGCGACCTTATTTGGAGTATTGTGTGCAATTCTGGAGACCGCACCTTCAAAAGGATATAAACAGGCTGGAGTCAGTACAGAGGGTGGCTACTATAGTGGTCTTCATTATAAAGCATATGAGGACATATTAAGGATCTTAATATGTACACCTTAGAGGAAAGGGGGGATAAAGGTGATATGATTGAGATGTTTAAATACCTCCGTGGCATAAATGCACAGGAGAGCCTCTTTCGATTGAAATCAAGCTCTGCTTGGACATGGGATGAGGGTGAAAGGGGATAGATTCAGGAGTGACATGTGGAAATATTTCTTTATGGAAAGAGTGGTGGATCCGTGAAATAGTCTCCCAGTGGAGGTGGTAGACATGAGGACAGTAGCTGAATTCAAAGAAGCATGGGACAAACGGAGAAGATCTCTAAAGGAAAAAAGGGGACTGTTGTAGTGGTTGATATGGAAGGACAGACTAGATAGGCCATGTGGTCTTTTTCTGTTGTCATGTTTCTACACATTGGCACATTTTTAGGAAAAAGAAAGAGCAAGAAAAAAGAAAAGAGACAAAAAGAACTCATTCAAAAAGCACACTTATTACAGGGTCCATCTTCATCCACTGAAATCTATCAGTCTCTGTAACAAGGGCAGAGCTCGCTCACATTTCGGGGATATCAAAATCCATAATTGGTTTAGCCTACCCTCTCATTGCAGTTCTTCAAATTCCACCGGGCGCTCCTTTTGCCAAGTGGTAATATCCACTGCTACCTCTGGCTTACAGTTCAAGTGCCCTGCAGGTTTTTGTTGGGTAGAGTGTCCAGGAGTACTTGTGCTTCTTTGGGTGGGTAGAAAAAGTATACTGGTGGTCCTGTAGGGCTGGTACCTCTGCAATTCTACATGCAAATCTCCGGCCTGCTCAGCAACTCAGGCCTGAACCAAACTGAACAGACAAGATGGATTCTTCACTACACTTTTGCTGTGTTCAGCTACAAACCTGACCTCCAAACACCTGCTTGCGCAGCGTTTCTAAGTGTGCATACAGTAGCTATTGTCCGTGGCTAATTCACTGCCCACATGCAAGAACATCTGCTGCTTCGGTGTCCTTGGACACTTGTACATATGCCCAGAAGTTACATACTGTTGCTTTTGCATGACTTCTTACTATGGATCCTTTGTCTGCAAGAAGATGCCCATCATCTACCTCCTGATTCGCTGCGAACACCTCAGACTGCCTGGTGCCAACCAATCATCGGACCTATGACGGAGTATTCTTACAGAGAATACAATCTGCGCTGGAACTTTAGGGGAGCTTTTTTCCACCTGTTCATACAGACTTCTGCACCGGTCCCTTCCTGCTGTGCACTGCGTACCTGATTCCTGCGACCTGAGCCTTCCGCAAGACGGCCACTACGTGTGGGCTAGGCCGTCCTCCGAAGGTCTGAGATAAGACTTTCCCAGATACCTCCGGTTCGGACTTAGTGCGGCTCGCCTCCGTCAGGGCTGGAGCCTGCATTATCTAGCAGCTGCCTCCTTGGACTGTGCTGTTCCTGAGTGCCCGACGAAGCTAAGGTACTGACTTCTCTCCTCCCCCGGATGGGCAAGGGGTTAGCAATATATTTCATACCTTTCCTCAGTGCAGAGCGAATCAGTGACGTCTGGTTACTAATTAGTGATTTATTACGTTGTCCAATTGTACATCTGTACTATAACAAATTTCTACCTCATGTTTCTACTTAGCTATATGTATGTTTGTATATTTTTCTACCTGGCTGTCCATAATAAAATCTAATATATATCTGCAGACCAGACTTCTTTCGTGGTTCATTGCCAGAATAACTCACCGAACTTTGGGCTGGGTATTAGTAGCCATTTTCCCCTGGACAACAGAGAGTCTAACGTATTTTTATGCTACTAATAATCCCGACAGTCCACCCGCAGTTTTGCCAGGTATTGGAGTGCAAATTTCAGTCCTGTAGCAGCAAGCTTCCCACAAATGACAGCAAAGGCCTTTCTACATTGTCCCACCATGGCAGAGTAATCCTGGAACACCTGCAAATGCAGTGGCGTTTACATTGCACTTTGCCGTACTCTTGCTGCTCGAAGTACTGCCTCCTTCTGAAGATAGTTATGGAAGCAAGCAATGACTACTCTTGGGCAGTTCGCCCCGCTCCGCTTTGGGTCCACGTGGTGCACTCTTTCTAAGATGACTTTCCCGCCACGCTCTCCCAAAGATAAATTAGTTGTAATCCATGTCTCCATATAGCCTCACAACTCTCTCTCTGCAACTGATTTGGCCACACCAACGAATCTAAGATTTTTCCATTGTCCTCTATTCTCTAAATCATCAAGTTTTTTGCTGTGGGCCTTAATGAGCACTTCCAGTCTTTGGATGTTTTGGGAGTGTGTGAGTTGAACATCTTCCGCGTTAGATATCCTTTGTTCAGCCTCTGTCATTCGACCTCCAATATATGAGACAGCTTGGGCTACCTGCGCTATTTGGTCTGATAGCCCCCGCAGCCTATTTTCCAAGACTGCCACTACTGTCTGAGAAACCTCCTCCACCAAACTCATTGTCTCTGTTCCACCTTCCTTCAGGGAAGCAGGATCTGCCATTTTACTCTCCGGGCCCTGGTTTTTCTCTCTGCGAGTTGGTTTCATTGCCATCTGCATACAGCCACCCTACCTCGACTTATTCCACTGGTATACTCCAAGTCACCACCTAGAAAGTTAGTATGCTGAACGGTCTATTAAGATTCTCCAGGGTTTTACGGAGAAGTGCCCTGGAGCTGAGACAACCAGCGATCTCTCAGCATCATGTGATCTCTCCAACCCCTCTACAATGCCATTCTGGTGTTTTTCTCCTTTACCATTATGTCGTGTTTTCTTGTATCCAGTTTCTCATCTGTTGGAATGGGAATGTCCCAGGTGATCATAACCTCTTCATTCTCTGTAATTTTCTTAGGGTCATGATCCCTAAGAAAATTATACAGTGATGTATGCTTGCTGTAACCATTTCATCTGTAATCTGCTGTCCTGGGCTGCAACTATCAATCTCTCATCCTTTGATTTCTGTTCACCTCTACTTAACCATTCATGTGTCCGTTCATTATCGACAAAGTGTTCCTGGAGTAACACTCTGTATTTCCCACTGTATTTGTGCATTTTCCACTTGTTTTTATTTGTTTACTGATCGTTGAAGAGTTTTTTCCTCGTTTGCAAATTCTGTTGCTTCTTTTCCTGTGTATGTTTGTGGATTCTCACTCATTTCCTCTCATTGTTGGAGTATATGATGTTTCTCATGCTTTTGCAGCCTCTCTTCTATGGTATGGCCATTTTCACCTCTATACAATTGGCTGCAGCTGAACAGGATCTCATAGATTGCAGCAGTTTAGAAGGAGGGAGGGATTTGATCTTTCATGCATGTAAATGAAGATGCTAGCTTCTTTGGTGCGCTATATGCTGTTCTGATGTCATTCTTTTTAAGCAATTTACCGATGCGGTCCATTACTCCTTGGACACAGGTGAGCATTATACTGTTGTGAGGTTATCATCTAGTGGTTGTCACTATTCTGGTTTTAGGGCTTAAGAAACAGCCATTTTGTTATAGCCATTAGCTAAGAACATGTCCCAAAGGGTGTTCCTTTCTTCCAGAAGACTGGGTTGCAGACACTTAGTGCCCTATTTACTACTGTGCACAGGATGTCTCTTTTTGTGGACAGATGGTGACAGGACTCTGCATGTAGATAGCAGTTGGTATGTGTGGGTTTCCTATATATGGTGTGACTTAGGCTTCCGTCTGGCCGCTTTTTGATCATTGTCAAGAAAAGGAAGACATCTGTTGATCTCAGTCTCTATAGTGAATGACAACCACCCCAATATAAAGTTCATTATGGAGACAGAGATCAACAGATGTCTTCTCTTAGAACACAAATAGACCCCCACCAAGTGTAGAATAGGTACCTGCAAACTAAAAATAGAAAAAGTGTATATAGATAAAAATTAAATTGAAACGCCAAGAAACCAGTCTAATAAAAATAATTATGCATTTTCCTTATACTGTACAAAATATAAAAGCATCGTCCAATCTCCCACAAAAAAAAAAATTCAGGGAGACAGACACTACCAAATGGTCACTAAATCAATCTTATAAATACTTATATTTTTGAATAAACAAATATATAAACACTATTTTTACAAACACTAAGGGGCATGTTTGCTAAAGATTAACACACGTTAAGTGCTGCAATGGCCCATAGAAATGAATAACCTTTAATAAATCTGCCCTAAAAGACTCCTTATGCCTGAGTAGCCTACCCACTATTCATGGAAGGAAAAAATCTTAGTACTTGTCAACCCATAAACTGGGTTTATTCAAATGTTCCATCACTGGTTGGAAGAAAACTTCCTCCAGTTTACTTAATGCAGTCATTCATTTTTATTGTACTTTTTCATACTAAATTCCAATCTAAAACATACTGCCACACAATGTCAACATTTATGTACTCTGTAAAGTGGTCTCGATAAAAGCTTTTAATGGGTCTGTATGGAATGGGTAAAAGTAGATTAGTTGTTTACTCCTTCAAAAAGTAGAAGGGCTAGGGAAAATGTGCTAAAGCTACAAAGTAGTACACACTTAAGAATGATCGGAGACAATATTTTTTTTTTTATTCAGCACATAATTAAACTCTGGAATTTATCGGAGGATGTAGTAAAAGCTGTCAATGTAGCTAGGTTAAAAAGATGTTTGGACGTGTTCCTGGAAGAAAGGTTCATAAACCATTATTAAAGAGGACCCAGGAAATCCACTGCTTATCCATGGGACAAGCAACCTATATATAGTTAGCCAACCTGTAAATAGTGGTAATTAAGCCCGGTCACCTGTGACCGATTGCACAGCCTGAACAAAGTTTCCCTTGTTAATACCAAGTTGTTATACCTGTTCATTGTAAGTCCAGTGTAGGTCCTGCCTGCACTGTACAAATGTTGTTGACGGTAAACCACGCTGATTCCAAAGAGCGCGGTATAAAAAAGACATTAAATAAATAAACAAACATGAAATCTGTATACCTTTGGGGAAGCAGAGAAGTACTTGTGGCTAGGATTGGTGGACCCTTGGTCTGACCTCTTAGGGCATATCTTAGGTTCTTATGTCTGAAGAGGAGGGAACTAAACTGAAGAGCAACGGCAGTTCCTTGTTCATCCAGCAGTCATACTGAGGCAGGAGGGGCCGCTCCCTCTTGTCCAAGGAGGCACCCTGCCCACACAGCACTGGATTGTGTTAACGCTCAGGCAGGCTAGGCAGAATGGGGATCAAAGTGCTGGATGTTTCTGTCACATTGCAGGCTGGGTTGAGTCTACAATACAGACTGGGACAGGACAGAAAAAACATGGAAGTCTACCCCATGTTTTCTTTAAAGAGATAGATTATAAAAAAAAAAAAAAACATTGTTAGAAGATGCAGACGTTAAACCTGTCACAAAAACAAAGCTCTCCTGATAGTTCTAGCTGGTTAGCAGAGTGAGAAAAAAGCCCAAGGGGCTAGGGCAGCGATGGCGAACCTATGGCACGCGTGCCAGCTGTGGCACGCGAAGGCCTTGCAGCTGGCACGCGGGAAGGTCCGCAGAAAAATAAAAAGCTGGCTCTGACTGCTGCCGCGGACGCGGCAAGGGCAGAATGCAGCGTCCCGCGGGGCCCCCTCCGCCCGCTAAGCCCCTCTGCAAGAGCTTTCAGATTCGCGAGGGAGAGCGTCTCCCTCGCGTCTCTGTTAAGCCCGCAGGGGCTAATGGGAAATTTCCCATCAGCCCCTTTAGACGCGAGGGACTGATGGGAAATTTCCCATTAGCCCCTGCGTGCTTAACAGAGACGCGAGGGAGATGCTCTCCCTCGCGAATCTGAAAGCCCTTGCAGAGGGGCTTAGCGGGCGGAGGGGGCCCCGCGGGACATTGCAATCTGCCGCGGCAGCAGGCAGAGCCTGCTTTTTTTTTTAAAAAAATTTGACAGGGGGGTTAGGACTGCTAATGGGCAGGGAGGGAGGGAGGGAGGGAGGGAGGGGGGGGGGTTAGGACTGCTAATGGGCAGGGAGGGGGGGGAGTTAGGACTGCTAATGGGCAGGGAGGAGGGGGGGGGGTTAGGACTGCTAATGGGCAGGGAGGAGGAGGGGGGGTTAGGACTGCTAATGGGCAGGGAGGGGGGGGTTAGGACTGCTAATGGGCAGGGAGGAGGAGGGGGGGGTTAGGACTGCTAATGGGCAGGGAGGGAGGGGGGTTAGGACTGCTAATGGGCAGGGAGGGAGGGAGGGGGGGTTAGGACTGCAGGGGGGGGGGTTAGGACTGCTAATGGGCAGGGAGGGAGGGAGGGAGGGAGGGGGGGGGTTAGGACTGCTAATGGGCAGGGAGGGAGGGGGGGGGTTAGGACTGCTAATGGGGAGGGAGGGAGGGAGGGGGGGGTTAGGACTGCTAATGGGCAGGGAGGGAGGGAGGGGGGGTTAGGACTGCTAATGGGCAGGGAGGGAGGGAGGGGGGGGGTTAGGACTGCTAATGGGCAGGGAGGGAGGGAGGGAGGGGGGGGGTTAGGACTGCTAATGGGCAGGGAGGGAGGGAGGGGGGGTTAGGACTGCTAATGGGCAGGTAGGGAGGGAGGGGGGGGTTAGGACTGCTAATGGGCAGGGAGGGAGGGAGGGAGGGGGGGTTAGGACTGCTAATGGGCAGGGAGGGAGGGAGGGGGGGTTTAGGACTGCTAATGGGCAGGGAGGGAGGGAGGGGGGTTAGAACTGCTAATGGGCAGGGAGGGAGGGGGGGGGGGTTAGGACTGCTAATGGGCAGGGAGGGAGGGAGGGGGGGGGTTAGGACTGCTAATGGGCAGGGAGGGAGGGAGGGAGGGTTAGGACTGCTAATGGGCAGGGAGGGAGGGAGGGGGGGTTAGGACTGCTAATGGGCAGGGAGGAGGGGGGGTTAGGACTGCTAATGGGCAGGGGGGGGCGGGCGGGCGGGGGGTAGGACTGCTAATGGGCAGGGAGGGGGGGGGTTAGGACTGCTAATGGGCAGGCAGGGAGGGGGGGAGTGGACAGCTAATGGGCGGGGAGGGGGGGGTGAGGACTGCTAAGGGGCAGGGAGGGAGGGAGGGGGGGGTTAGGACTGCGATTGGGCAGGGAGGGAGGGAGGGAGGGGGGGTTAGGACTGCTAATGGGCAGGCAGGGAGGGGGGGAGGTTAGGACTGCTAATGGGCAGGGAGGGGGGGTTAGGACTGCTAATGGGGAGGGAGGGGGGGGGTTAGGACTGCTAATGGGGAGGGAGGGAGGGGGGGGTTAGGACTGCTAATGGGCAGGGAGGGATGGAGGGAGTGTTAGGACTGCTAATGGGCAGGGAGGGAGGGGGGGTTAGGACTGCTAATGGGCAGGGAGGGAGGGGGGGGTTAGGACTGCTAATGGGCAGGGAGGGAGGGGGGGTTAGGACTGCTAATGGGCAGGGGGGGGGCGGGCGGGGTAGGACTGCTAATGGGCTGGGGGGGTTAGGACTGCTAATGGGCGGGCGGGCGGGCGGGCGGGGGGGGGTAGGACTGCTAATGGGCTGGGGGGGTAGGACTGCTAATGGGCTGTGGGCTGATGGGGGCTGTCTGGAAATGGGGTGATGGGGGTTAGGACTGGTAATGGGTTATAGGGGGGGCTTAAACTGAAAATGGGGTGATGGGGGTTTAGGACTGGAAGTGGGTTGATGGGGGGGGGCTAGGACTGGTATTGGGTTGGGGGGTTGCTAGGACTGGAAATGGGCTGATGCGGGGCTAGGACTGGAAATGGGCTGATGCAGGGACTAGAAGGGAATGGATGCTGGGTGAGGCTGGAACTAGAAGGGAGCTGATGTTGGGGGAGGATTAGAATGGGATGGGGCTGGGAGAGTAAAATGGAGAGGGGAAAAATATTTTGTGTGGGAGGGATAAAAAATCTACAATTGGCCGGGTATTGGGAGAGTAAGTGGGGATTGAGGATGGAGGGGTAAAATTTGAGTGGATGAAATAGGAATGAGGAAAGAGCAAAAGGAGAAAGATTAGTATGTTAAAGCGGATGTAGAGAGAGAGAATGGAAAAAAAAAACTAGAAGAGAGAAGAAGACAGGACAAATGGACAGCAGATGATGGAGAGTTAGCAGAAAACATGAAGAAACCAGAAGAAAGTGGCTGGAGCAATTGCAACTGAGCTGAGGTATTCTGTTTATGTAATTCCTTTTTGACATTGCCACTTGTTCTCTTTCCCCAGTAGGTCATGTATTGTTATTGTCTGAAATGTATTGGTTTAATATTTGCAGTGTTGCCTTTTGATAGGTATGGTGTGGTGCTTTGTGAGTCCTGGTAGTGCTGTTAGGATACGGCGGGTTTGCTATTGGTTCTAAATGGGCAGTGTTTGTAGTAGTTCCTAATGTGCCTGGCGGTTGGCACTGGATTATAGTAATGTAGAAATCTTTTAGTCTGTCTTTATCCATACACTCATTAAGAGACATGTTTACTAAAAGTTAGTGTATGTTAGCATTATGCAAATATTTATGCAAATTGACGTGCTGGCACTTTGAGGAAATTCTTTGGTTTTGTGCGGCAGTTTGGGCACTCGGGCTCAAAAAGGTTAGCCATCACTGGGCTAGGGAGACCTCTTTGGATGGGAAGCAGGGCCGCCCCTTCTACTAGGCAAGCCAGGCAATCACTTAGGGTGGCACAATTTTAGGGGTAGTAACCACTGCTGTCCCTCCCCCAATGCTGAAGAATGGAGTACCTCCTTCATCATGGTCCACTCCCTCCAAACCTTCCAGCACAGCTTCTTTTAATTATGATCATGTTGACACTAAGAAAATAAAACTAACATGCCACAGAGCTTCTCATTGAAGTACAATGGGAAGCCCCTGTCTGTTTGTCCCACCCCCTGTTGGCACTTCCTGCTCATGTGGGGACAGGACTCGTAAGGGCTTCTAGTGTGCTTCAATATGAAGCTCTGTAGTGTTGGTTTCCTTTTTTTTAGTGTTAATATGGTCACAAGTACAAGGAGCAGCATCTAAAGGTTTTAAGGGGTGGGTGGGAGGTAAGAGGGAAATGCAGGAAACCTGGGAGGGAGAAGGAGGAAAGGGGCAGCAAAGCCTTGAGCTGCTGGGGGGGGGGGGGGGGGGAGGGGGAATGGCTCACAGTTTCCCTTGGGCAGCAGACACCTTGGGGCCAGACAGGCTCAAAACATTATACCAAATCCTGGGCTCGGGGAGACATGTTCCATACTGGCAATGTATGATGTCACCTACTTGTGATTCAGTCCTGTTTGTTGACAGAAATAGGCACCTGTACTATAGAGAAGTGCAAAAAAAACCCATTTCCTTGAAAACAGATGTACAGTCGTCCCTCGTTTATCACAGTTAATCAGTTCCAGACTCTACCGCGATAAGTGAATTTCCGCGAAGTAGAATTCTTTATTTATATCCAAGAGTTTTACCTTCTCCTGGATGGTAAGCATCTTCCTCCACACTTAGTTTCATCATCAGAAGGCTTAGAAAGCGTAGTTACTCACCTGTAACAGGTGTTCTCCAGGAGCAGCAGGAATCAGTCCTCACTTATGGGTGACGTCGGCGCCGACGGAGCCCTCGCGGAGCAATTTTCCCCAGCTTTCAAAAAAAGCCTTTGGGAATTGCAGCGCGCATGCGCGGTCGTCTTCCCGCCCGAAGGTGCCATCTTAGCCAGTCAGATGACATAGCTAAAAAAGACAGCATAAAAAATTTGCAAAAAGAACATAAGCAGACGATTGCAACTCCAAGGGGAGGAGGGAGGGTAGTGAGGACTGATTCCTGCTGCTCCTGGAGAACACCTGTTACAGGTGAGTAACTACGCTTTCTCCAGGACCAAGCAGGAAGTCAGTCCTCACTTATGGGACTCCCAAGCTCAAGGCTACCGGAGACCCTAAGCACAAAAATGAGCTCCCTCTAGCTCAGCAGCACAGAAGGAAAGAATCTTCGCTGAATTATCACCCACCGGTAGCCCACAACCGGGATGGAGGGTAGGAGTTGCTCAGACCTCAAAGAGATTACGGAGGACTGCCTGTCCGAAAGCACTGTCCCTACGGGACTCCCTCTCGAGACAGTAATGGACCGCAAAAGTCTGGCTCGAAGACCAAGTAGCGGCCCGGCAGATGTCTGCCAGCGGAACAGAGCGGAGGTAAGCCACTGACGTGGCCTTTGCCCGAACACAATGAGCCGTGACTCGACTTTCTAAGGCGAGTCCGGCTGCCCCATAAGCCCAAGAGATACAGTCCGCAACCCAGACGGACAGAGTACGCTTGGAGACCGGGAGTCCCAATTTATTGGGGTCAAAAGACACAAAAAGCTGAGCAGCTTTACGGTGCTCCCGCGCGTACGGTCAAGGGTAGAAGTTCAATGCCCTTCTACAGTCCAGGGTATGGAGGACCGTCTCAGCTCGGCTGGAGTGTGGTCTGGGAAAGAAGGTTGGAAGTACCACCTCCTGATTGATGTGAAAAGGGGAGACCACTTTAGGCAGAAACTTAGGGTGAGTCCGTAGGACTACCCTATTCTTGTAGAACCTAGTGTAGGGGGGATCAGACACGAGGGCCTGCAACTCACTTACGCGCCTAGCGGAAGTGAGGGCTACCAAGAACAGTGTTTTCCAAGACAGAAAACGGAGAGAACATGTAGCCATGGGTTCAAAAGGCGGACAGGTGATCCGCTGCAAAACCACATTCAGGTCCCAGTTCGGCGCTGGCGGGCGCAGAGGTGGTTTAAGTAGAAGGAGACCTCGGAGAAACCTCGCTACGAGAGGGTCGCTGGAGAGAGGTCTACCGTCCACCGGCACATGATGTGCCGAAAGAGCACTGAGGTGAACTTTGACGGAGTTGGACTTAAGTCCTAGATTAGAGAGGTGTAGCAAGTACTGCAAGATCACCGACACCGGGCAGGAGAAGGGATCCTGAGACTGTTCGGTACACCAGACTGCAAAGCGACGCCATTTAAGGGCGTAGCATTTGCGGGTAGAAGGCCGTCGCGAAGCCAAGACGACCTCCTCCACCTCCGCCGGCAGGAGAAGGGGAGCAAGGACTACCCTCTCAGCAGCCAGGCCATGAGGTTGAGAGACCTGAGGTTGGGGTGCAGTAGGGACCCCTGATCCTGGGTGAGGAGATCCGGTTGCGCCCCCAGAGGGATTGGATCCTCCACCGCCAGTTGCAGCAGGAGCGGAAACCACGGCTGCCTGGGCCAGCGAGGGGCCACCAGGATCATGAAGGCTTTGTCTCGGAGAACCTTGAAAAGAGTCCGAGAGACTAACGGAATGGGAGGGAAAGCGTACAGAAGGCTCCCCGACCATGAGATCAGAAAGGCGTCCGCCGCAACCCGAAGGGGGTGAGGCTGACGAGAGCAGAAGCGAGGAAGTTGCCGGTTGCGAGGACTGGCAAAGAGATCCACCGTGGGGAGGCCCCACCTGAGGAAGAGCTTCTGAACGATCAAGGGATCCAGACGCCACTCGTGCGGCTGGAGGACCCTGCTGAGTTTGTCCGCCAGGCAATTTTCTGGGCCCGGGAGATAAACTGCCTTGAGGAGAATGCCGTGACTGACGGCCCAAGAGCAGAGCTTCTGTGCCTCCCGGCAAAGGAGGAAGGAGCCCGTGCCCCCCTGCTTGTTCACGTAGAACATGGCAACTTGATTGTCCGTCTGGACAAGGACGGACTGTTGGGAGGTCAGGTGGGAGAAGGCCCTGAGAGCTAGGCGGATCGCCCTGAGCTCCAGGAAGTTGATCTGCTGAGCAGACTCCCACTTGGTCCAGAGGCCCTGAGTACGTGCCTCTTGGCAATGGGCTCCCCAGCCCAGGAGGGATGCATCGGTGGTCAGCACCCGGGTCGGCTGAGGTGACTGGAAAGGCATTCCTAATACCAGGTTCGGCTGCCGGAGCCACCACCGGATAGACGAGACCAGCGGCTCGGAGACGCGCACCAGGTCTGCTAGGCCGCCTGTGGCTTGTTGCCACTGCCGGCGGAGACACCATTGAGCAGACCGCATATTCAGGCGGGCATTGGGGGTCACATGGACGGTGGAAGCCATATGGCCGAGCAGTCTCAGGAAGCGCCTGGCGGAGACCAGGGGCTGGCTGCGAAAGCGGTCGGCTAGGTCCATGAGCCGCTGAGCCCTGTCGAGCGGTAGGTACGCTCGCGCCTGAGGGGTGTGCAGCCTTGCGCCGATGAACTCGAGATCCTGTGAGGGGAGCAAAGTGGACTTTGCGAAGTTTATGACAAAGCCCAAGTGCTGCAGCAGAGTCACCGTGCGGCACGTGGCGTGGGTGACCTCCTGAGCGGACGCTGCTCTGATGAGCCAGTCGTCGAGGTACGGAAAGACAAAGAGGCCGCGAAGCCGGAGATGGGCCGCCACGACCGCGAGGCATTTTGTGAAGACTCGCGGTGCGGAGGACAGGCCAAAGGGCAGTACTCTGTACTGGTAATGATTTCCTGCCACCACAAACCTTAGGTATTGGCGGTGGCCTGGGTGGATGAGGATGTGCGTGTAGGCATCCTTTAGATCCAAGGAGCATAGCCAATCTCCCTGCTGGAGGTAGGGCAGAAGGATTCCAAGGGTAAGCATTTTGAACTTCTCCCGCACAAGGAACTTGTTGAGGTTGCGCAAGTCCAGGATGGGTCTGAGGCCTCCTGTTCTGTTTGGTATCAGAAAATACCTTGAATAGAAGCCTTGACCTCTCAGGTGGTGTGGCACCGGTTCCACCGCCTGTTCCTGCAGAAGACCTGCTAACTCCTGAAGGAGCAACTCCCTGTGCAGAGGGGGGCGCGGAGGCTCTCCCGGAAAATAGGAGGGAGGGACCTGGTGGAAGTGGAGAAGGTAGCCCTCTCGCACGACCTGAAGCACCCAGGCATCCGCGGTGATGCTGGACCACCTGTGGGCGAAGTGAACCAGCCGGCCTCCGGTGCTGGGGGGAACCAGCGGGGGGGGAGAGGCTATGCTGAGCGAGTCAAAAACCCCCACCCTGCTGAGCAGGGGCTGGTGGTGCAGGCTTGGGGGCTTGCTGCCTACGGGACCCGTTACCCCGTCCCTTGGCCTGCTGGCCCTGTTGGGGAGCTGCAGGGGCCTGATAATGGGGGTATTGTTTGTAGGCAGCTGCCTTCCTCGGGTAAAAGGACTTTTTTCCCGAGCCCTTCTTTTTCTGGGAAGGGGCGGAGGTCTTCCTAGAAAGCCTGGTCCTGGTGAGAGTCTCAGTCTCAATTTGTGCAGCCTTTTCCGCCATGGGCTTGCCAAAGAGGTTTTCGCCTCGGCAGGGGACATCGACCAACTTGTCCTGTACCCAGGGCTCAAGGTCGGACGACTGAAGCCAAGCCTGTCGGCGGGCACCGATGCTGGCTGCGGCCACTCGAGCCGAGGCTTCAAAGCCATCATAGGCTGCTCGGGACATGAACTTTGAGCATTCCCGAATACCCGTGGACAAGGCTAGGAACCTCCGCAAGGGCTCCTCGGAGAGACCAGCGGAGAATCCGGCTAGCTCTTTAGCCATATCCCGGAGATACATGCCCATGTATAGCTGGTAAGTCTGGACACGACAGGCGAGCATAGAGCCCTGGAAGCACTTCTTGCCAAGGCCATCCAGGTTACGGGCCTCCCTTCCAGGAGGCACCGAGGAGTGCATCTTCTGGCTCTTAAGACGATGCATGGCCGATTCCACAACCATGGAATGGTGTGGCAGCTGTGCCTTTTGAAAGCCAGGGCTCTTGCGGACTCGATAGATAGAATCGACCCGCTTGCTCAGGACCGGCGAGGAGGCCGGACTCTCCCACATGCGGAAGAGTAGTCGTTCCAGCATAGGAGGAACCGGCACAGTAAAGTGTTCCCTCGCGGGAGAGTCATACTGGAGGGCGTCGAGCTCTTCGGCTCGAGGCTCCTCCTCGGGATCCGCAGGGAAGGCCAAAGCCTTGGCCATATCCCTAACGAAGTCCGAGAACCGGGCATCCTCCGGGGGGGACTGCTTCCGAGGCTCGGACTCCGGAGAGTCCGATGGGACACACCGAGTCCGGAAAGAATCAGGTGACTCTTCCTCCTCAGACTCCCAGACCGACTCCGACGAGGACTCGGTGGGGTCGGCCCGGGCAGGGTGCGGCGCCAGCCGCCCCGACGCCGAGGGAGTCGGCGTCGGCGACCTCGGTCCCGAACGGGAGGCCGAGGGCGACCTCGACCGAGGATCGACTCGAGTTCTCATCGACTCGAGGATCGGCTCGGTCTCCGGGGTCGACTTGGACGTCGACGTCCCGGCGGTCGGGGCAGCGACGCCAGCGAAGCCAGCGAGCAGTGCCCGCTGCTGGTCCATGAAGGCAGACAGTCTGCTCTCCAAGGCCGTCAACCTGAGTCCGAGCTCAGGTGACCCAGCAGCCCCCGACTCGGGCCCCGACGTCGGCTGTCGCGGAGGCGAGTCCAGAAGGACTACAGGACTTACCCGGGCAGGCATCTCCGACTCCAGGCGAGGTCGCTTCGGGAGGTGCTCCTTCTCCAAGGACCCGGGGCGGCTGTCGGGGCTATGCGACCTGGCCCTCGCGGAGCCAGGAGCGTCCACCGACGCCGCCCTCGCGGGTTTTTCCTTCCGACGATGGTCCCCGGAGGGAGAACCCCGGTCGGAGGAGCTCCGGCGACGGTCCGAGCTGGAGCCTTTCGACACGGAGGCCTCCGACGAGGTCCGGGTACGGCTGGGGTCAGCGAAGATTCTCTCGCGCTGATGCCGCCGACTTCTCAACGCCTTCGAGGACAGTTTGCTGCAGGGCCCACAGATCAGTTCCTCATGATCCGGGCCCAGGCAGCGGAGGCAAAAGTCGTGTGTGTCGGTTAGTGACATATTTCGGTCACACCGACCACACCGCTTAAAGCCACTGGCAGCCATCGGGGGAAAAAGGGCCCCTGCGAGGTCAAAGGACCGGGCTGCCAGGGAAAACGAAAACGAAAGCTGACTAAGTCAGATAAACCGAAAAAACGCTTGAGGACTCGAGTCCGGCGTCGCGAGTCCGGGCGGGAAAAACGATCGGCGTCGAACCGAAAGAAAAAAGTATAAAATAAAGAGGAAAATCAACTTTTTCGCGGGGACAAGACGGGGACGTCTGTAGGGCTCCGCGGAAAAAAGAAGACTGGCTAAGATGGCACCTTCGGGCGGGAAGACGACCGCGCATGCGCGCTGCAATTCCCAAAGGCTTTCTTTGAAAGCTGGGGAAAATTGCTCCGCGAGGGCTCCGTCGGCGCCGACGTCACCCATAAGTGAGGACTGACTTCCTGCTTGGTCCTGGAGAAGCAGCCACACTGTTAGGAGACATCGTGGGGCTTAGATAAAGGCCTACAGTCCATACATACAGTAATTTTAATTGTTATACAGGGGTGTATAATTGATTCAGACAACCGAGCGTGCGCTGTATCATTTTCACTGTCTCAATCAACTTTTTAATGAATATACATGTATTTGAAAAAAACGCAATAGAGTGAAGCTGCGAAAGTCAAAGCGTGAAGTGACGAGGGACGACTCTACAGTAATTATGTGCAGGTAGTTTTGTCAGGGTAATCGTCAAAGTGAAGTTACAAACAAATTCACTTTGAAAAACTGTTTCTCATAAATTGATTATTTATTCTATGTATATAGTTCTCCCATGTTATCCAAGTTTATACTCCTGTTATATGTAATACCGAACAGCCTGTTGTTCTGGTCTTTGTGTTCATCTGTAAATCGCGCTGATTATAAATAGTGCGGTATATAAAAAACTGAAATAAATAAATAAATAAAAAATGTATCTAACAGCCCATACGTTTTTGTGGGTAATTGGGGAGTTTACCCATTAACACACACCCCCCCCCCCCCCCAATTTTGAAAACTGCCAGGAAAAATGGGCAGGGAGGTGGATGTGCACAAGAGGATTTCATTTTGAAATCGCTATGTCTTTTTCCTTTTCTATGTATATTTTGCACCTGTAAATTATGGAGAAAAGGTTCCCCAGGCAATTTCTGCAAGGAATTTTCTGCTATCTGCCTTCTGAATAACATCTGGCCTGACAAAGTCTAGCTATCTTCATTGCAGTACTTGCCCCTGTGGGAACTGTTACCGTGGCAGATGGTTGCTGGAACCCACGGCAAAAGTGATCCGCTTAGTCTATGTATTTCCTTACCATTCACCTAGATATAGTCTTGTCCTCAGCTGTTGTGTTGTCTGCCTTGACTAAACTGTAAGCTCTGTCTGATAAGCAGGGACCATCTTTTACATGTGTCTTTACAGCGCTGCATAGGCCTTGTAGTGCTATACAAATGGTAAGTAGTAGTAATAAAAGTGATGTTGTTTATTTAAAAACACATCTTATTCTGCATGATCCAATAGCAATAAATCCATCTCTACGGAGCACAATAACATAACAATTGCAATTTAAAAACCATTAAAATTTACCCTCCCAACTCACTGGACAATTACAAATCATCAACAACTTAAACTACGTTTTCTTTTTAAGCTCATTTCTATTTTCTAATAAAAACAAATTGAAAATGGATACCTTCATCCAATCTGATGTCTTGACAAGCCTTACCATGTATAACCCACCCTGGACTTTTTGGTAAGGCCTCAACTGTAGTTGTGGAGAAGTTATCTGCCTCTTCCACAGGCACCATCTCTCTGCCTTCAGAATTTTATTATAGGGAATAATTTGTACCAGGAGACAACAGGTAAATCATAAAAACTTTTATTTAAAACACGGTATTAAAATGAGTTAATCACAACAATATATCAGAAAATCTCCTGGGTTAATTCCTTACTTATAGGAGTTGGCTTTGTGTTTTGGGAGGAAGGTGAAGTGTGATGGTACAGGTCCCAAAAGCATCTCACTGGAACATAAGAACAACAAATTTAGAAATGAGACTAAACCATTTTGACACCTTTAAAATCTAAAAGATTTGTATAGACTACAATGAGATGCCTCCTCTGTGACACATTTTAAAGCAATTGGTTATTTTTGCTAGAAATTTCCTGTTTGCTCAGTTTATACCAGTAGCCCTACCGACTATCTAGCCAATGCATCGGGCGCTCCGCTTTGAGATGCTGATATAGAGCACATTATCACATTTTAAATTTAAACTAAATGAAAATATCCAGCATGCACAGCAAAAAAACAGTGAACCAGACAAAAAGCGTGTCACTGAAGTAACTGACCTGGAGAGGGTAAGAAAACAAAAAGGAACAAGGTCTCTTTCAACAATTCAACACAGTGTATAAGCATAAAGCTGTTCTTATTCAGTAGGCTGTGCTGGGAAAGGAAGTCCTAATGTAAGAGGAAGTGGGTAGGCAGAACTTGTGTCTGTACTTCTTACCTCACCTGTGCACTAAGAATAAGTCTCTTACTCCTGGGGGAATTCTGTGCACAATATTTAAAATTTCTGCCTACTTCAATTTTTGTATACAGAATTCCCCAATCATAAGGCCCGACTCCTCCCTCAGCCTTCTCCCTCCTCAGATTTGACCCACCCCAGCAATCTTGTTCTCCAACTTCCTTCCTTCTGAACTTGGCTTGATCTCCCTCCCTCTCCAGGATGCACCCCCCTCATGCTCTCTCTCTGCCTGCTCCTCCCCAGCTTTCTTTCACTCACTTTAGTCCCCAGTTCTCTCTTCCTACCATTCAAGGCCTCCAAGCTCTCGATCTGCCCCTTCCCCCAAGAAAGGCTCCTTCTTCCTCTACAGTTCTTCCCCCCCACTGCAATTTTTCCTCCCGTTCCAAACTTGCTCTCTTCAAATTGGACCTCTCTCCATTCTGGTCCTTGTAGCCTCCTCTTCCCAACCTCTACACTGATCACGACAAGAGGAAGAGAAGAGGGCTGCACATCGGGCCACTTCCTCCTCATCTGCTGCCTGAAGTCCAATTGCTGATGTGAACAGAGCAGCTGCACAGTGTCCTCGAGGATTCCAGTCAGCAGTCAAGCCCACGGTGGCAGAGGAGGAGGATGCAGCTTGAAGTGTAGCCGCTCTCCTCCTGGTGCTGTGATCAGCTGGGAGTTGTGGAAGACACATGTGAACTACCTGCTGTCACCGCCTCCTGGTCCCTGTGCAGAATTCCCAGGAAGCAAAGTCTGCTTAGTTTACTGTGACAGCTGGGATATCTAACACAACTCTCTTCAGAGCCCAGTACACGCACACTCCAGCATTTGGCCAGCTTCTACAGTTATCTGGCATTAGCACTATTAGATCACTCTTGGCTATTTTGGCTAAAATGCAAATTTGGGGCCCAAGTCATGAGCTAAGGCTAGTCTTCTTGGCCTTTTGGCCGAGACCGAGAACCTGTATGATATGGAAGAAAAGAGAGTTAATAACCTGGCACCTGACTACATTGGCAATATGATTTGCTGTTAAAGCAGGAGATTAAACCATATGCCCAGAAATAAATAAATAGCTGCTCTGCAGGGAGTAGGACTCTCCCCCCAAAGGGCTGAACTGCACAGCAGCAGGGCCAGCCCCACAGTTGGTTCGTGATTGTTTTATAATGTACTTTATCGCTTCTGTGAGTGATCATTCTTCAGAAGGTAGGATTTTGGGCATGTTGTCTCATGCCGCAGATGTTTTCATTAGCTTAGATGCAGGACTGGTACTGTAGGTGGCTGCCTAGGGTGGTAACATCAGGGGGGGGGGGGAGAGGAAGCAAAGAGCATGACATTCAAAGCTAAACGATAGATTTTGAGAGGGGGCTAAAACCTTTAGGTTTGCTTAGGGCACCAACATCTCGAACCAACTGTGGGGCTGGCCCTGCTGCTGTGCAGTTCAGCCCTTTGGGGGGAGAGTCCTACTCCCTGCAGAGCAGCTATTTATTTATTTCTGGGCATATGGTTTAATCTCCTGCTTTAACAGCAAATCATATTGCCAAGGTAGTCAGGTGCCAGGTTATTAACTCTCTTTTATAAAACAATCACATATTTTGTAGATTTATCTTGCAAATGTTCATCTGGATCACTATAACTACAATACTATAACTAGTAACAGCCAGCCTTAGTTAACCAAGGAATTGGGCCAGCTCCGATTATTTACAATTTGTGGGGTATACTAGGGCAGAATGTAGTTTGTCTTATGTATGTCAGGGTGTTGAAGGCTAAACGGACATATCACCATCATCATAGCCATTATCTTTTCTGGGCAAGATGCAACATTCCTTCTAAAGCATGTGAGAGTCCTCCACTCCTATGGGGCAAGAACAGGCGACTCTCCTGAAGTTCTGCAGAACCTGCCTTCCCCCTAATTCTAAACACTATATTAAACATCATCACCCGCACTTTAGTGAGAACACTAGCAAGATATTGCATAGAGGTTTGCCATGGCCTTCTGTAGTTCAGGCACCTCTGGTCCCATTCCACGTATTCGCCTGGCCAGACCTTGCTTTGCTTCAAAGTGCTACCAAATTAGGGCTGTCTTACGCCAGTGCTGCTGGCTGATAGAATATAGTATTGGAGTGTTATTTATGTCTGTAAGTGACCTGGATTTCACCAGAACTGCATGCACTTTTAAATAACTGTCACAGACATGCTAAATTACATATCAAAAAACCTGATCAGCAATCTGGACAAAGGTTAACCACCAAAACCAAAACCTGATTGATAACTCAAAATCAAAAGAACCTCAAACAATATGAGCTTAGTAAAGCCTGAAAAGACCCTCTCGTATAAACAGCCTATTAGGGTCATCACTACATAAGAACATAAGAGACGCCATACTAAGTCAGACCAAGGTCCATCAAGCACAATATCCTGTTTTCAACAGTGGCCAACCCATGTCACAAGTACCTGGTAGGTACCCAAAGAGAAACACAGGTTCCACAACGCTTGTATTGGGGCAAGCAGTGGATTTCTCGGGTCCTCTTTAATAATAGTTTACGGACCTTTCCTCCAGGAACTTGTCCAAACCTTTTTTTAAACCCAGCTACACTAACAGCATTTACTACATCCTCTGGTAACGAATTACAGAGTTTGATTATGTGTTGCATTTCCCCTAGTCTTTCTACTTTTTGATGGCATAAGCAATCTACATATACCTGTTCCACTCCATTCATTAATTTATAGGCCTCTATCATATTTATTTATTTTATTTATTTTTATTTATTTATCTATTTCTTCTATACCGCCCCTTCCAGAGATCAGTGGCGGTTTACATGGAACAAGTAAACAAATTTGTATACTAATGTATACATTACATGGAACAGAGATTTTTAACTTTATACAGATAATAGTTATTAACAGAGATTTATAACATTGTAACTTTATACAAATAACTGTGCATTAATTGTCGAAACTATTTACATTTTATATACATTAATAAGTTTCTGTTTCCCCTCAGACATTTCTTTTCCAGGTTTTAGAACCCTAACCTTTTAAGACTCTCCTCATAGGAGTATCCTTCCATCCCCTTTACGATTTTGGTGGCTCTTCTCTGTACCATTTCTAACAACACTATATCCTTTTTAAAATATAGCGACTAGAATTACACACAATATTCAGGGTGCGGTCGCACCATGGAATGATAAAGAAGTATTTGAAAGCATATATATTGGTACAGGGTACCGTACACTATTAGACTGACTAAACCTGAGAAAGAATTAATTCTGTTCAGAACCTTGCTTAGAAATAAAAACTTCATATATTTGCTTACTAAGTAAAGGTTTACATAAATAAAGAAAAGGGCAGGTTGTACTCTAGCCTCTCTGTCTCAGGGTTATTAGCTAAAATACTCTCAGGGTTAGTAGATATCAAGAAGTGCTCAGGGTTAGTAGATATCAAGATATCAGCAGTAAACAATTAGGTCAATTATGTCCTGGAATCCTGTATGTCTCCTCATAATGACCTATGTAGCAGTAAACAGTTATGTCTTGGACTCCATGTATGTCTCCGCACACTCACCCACATTCAATAAAGTTGACCTACGATATGATAAATACGTCATCTTTGACGTATAATAACATGAGGAGGGATCTAGCTAAGCTTTAAGAATGGTCTAGAATTTGGCAGCTGGGATTTAATGTTAAAAAATGTAAGGTCATGCATTTGGGCTGCAGCAATCCAAGGGAGCAATACAGTATAGGAGGTGAAGTACTTTTGTCCACTAAAGAAGAGCGGGACCTAGGCGTGGTTGTGTCTGATGATCTTAAAGTAGCTAAACAGGTAGAAAAGGCGACGGCAAAAGCTAGAAGGATGCTTGGGTGCATACGGAGAGGAATGGCTAGCAGAAAAAAGGAGGTGATAATACCTCTGTATAAGTCTTTGGTGCGACCTCATTTGGAGTATGGTGTGCAATTCTGGAGACCGCACCTTCAAAAGGATGTGAACAGGATGGAGTCGGTGCAGAGGGTTGCTACTAAAATGATTAATGGGCTTCATTATAAAGCATATGAGGACAGACTTAAGGATCTTAATATGTACACCTTAGAGGAAAGGCGGGATAGAGGTGATATGATTGAGATGTTTAAATACCTCCGTGGCATAAATGTTCAGGGAGAGAGCCTCTTTCAATTGAAAGCAAGTTCTGCTACGAGGGGACATGGGATGAGGGTGAAGGGAGATAGATTCAGGAGTGATATGCGGAAATATTTCTTTACGGAAAGAGTAGTGGATCCGTGGAATAGTCTCCCAGTGGAGGTGGTAGAGATGAGGACAGTAACTGAATTCAAAAAAGCATGGGACCAACACAGAGGATCTCTAAAGGTAGAAAGTGGACTGTTGTAGTTGTTGTTATGGAAGGACAGACTAGATGGGCCATGTGGTCTTTTTCTGTCATCATGTTTCTATGTTTCTAAAGTGAAATTATGCTGTATCATCCAAAAGAATCCTATAAATAAAGTGAACCATGGCTAGTAAGTTAGAGTAAACAGGGAGAACGTGTTTCTCTCAGTTTCTCTCCACTAAAGCTTTGGTGTATTTTCTATAGAACCGTGTTGTATTTTATTGCTGTCTTCTGATAACCTTCCCATTGTTTTTGAATGTAGCTTTCTGTAGCTCCAAGAACCCAGTAAGGTTGCTGGTGCGGAGAGGGTTAAGTAAGCTCTTCAGTATTATGATATCCTTTGTTTTATTCTCCATTCCTTGCTTTATTATTCCTAGCATTCTATTTGCTTTCTTGGCTGCTGCTACACATTGGGCGGAAAGTTTCAACATATTATCCACGATGATGCCTAAATCTTTCCTGGATTGTGGCTCCTAATGTGGAACCTTGCATTGTGTAACCATAGTTTGGGATGTTCTTTCCTAGGTGCCTAACTTTGCACTTGTCCTCATTAAATTTCATCTGCCATTTGAATGTCCAGTCTTCCAATTTATCAAGATCGCCTTGCAATTTTTCACAATCCTCTTGGGTTTTAACAATTTCGAATAATTCTGTGTCATCTGCAAATTTGATTACTTCACTCGTTATTCCCATTTCCAGGTCACTTACAAATATGTTAAAAAGCAGCGGACCCAGAACAGATCCCTGAGGTACTCCACTATTCACCTTTCTCCATTGGGAAAACTGGTCATTTAGCCCTACCCTCTGCTTTCTATCTTTTAACCAGTTCCTGATCCACAATAGTACACTTCCTCCTATCCCATGACTTTTAAATTTTGCCAGGACTCTCATGTGGGACCGTGTCAAAAGCTTTCTGAAAATCCAGATACACTATATCAACCAGCTCATCTTTATCTACCTGTTTATTCACACCTTCAAAAAATATATAACAGATTAGTAAGATAAGACCTTCCTTGCCTAAATTCATGTTGACTTTCTCCCATTAAACCATGACTATCTACATGTTCAGTAATTTTGTTCTCTAAAATGGTTTCTACCATTTTGCCCGATACTGATGTCAGACTCACTGGTCTGTAGTTTCCCAGATCACCCCTGGAACGTTTTTTTTTTAAAATTGGTTTTATGGGAGGTTTTCATTGGACTGGGATTGTGTTTGAACACTCCCTAGAAGCATCTACCCACTATCACAGAATGGACTACAGCTGCTCCTCTATTTGTGTTGGGGCTTTAAATTCATCTATGTACCACGTTACGCAGCTGCGGGCATATGCCCGAAGGGGCATGACCTAAGAGGCATGATCTGCCCCTTAGGAGCACTTCAGAGCTTCCATGGTGGTGTCGCTTCTCTTTGAGGGACATAGGTAAGCATAAGGCGAGAAGTATGGGCCCTAAGTTGTTGAAAGGCGTTGTTAGCCCTATGGATCATCATGTAGTGAACCTTGCCTCACCTGGGAACTGGAGTTCCTTTTGTAGATAATGCTTCACCCTCGGAGGCCTCATTAAGCTTGGGAGTTTGTACCCTCCCCCCCCCCCCCAAACCAGGTTCACTCCCAGGGAAGATCAGTGTTTCAGAGCGGTTCTCCTGCCCCGTCGGCTTCACCTCCCCTCGCAGGTGCCATTGGTCTTGGGTTCAATCGGCTTCGTGCGATTCAAACATATCCTGTCCCTATCATGCTGCCTTCAGCTGGGCTAATCCTGGGTGTTCCAGGTCCCTCCATGGGAATAATGTATTACAGGCAATTTGTCAAGTGGAAGTAGTTCTTTCGGGTACCCTCTCACAGCTGTGTGCCTTTACGGAGGGCACTTCTACAGCCCTTTGAGGTCACAGGGAGACACTTTCTGCAGTCTGTGAAAGGATTCGTAAGACTGAAGCCACGGCGAATGGGATTCAAACTGCTGGTAATGCTTTTGTTAAGGATAGTTTGTTTTTTCACTGTAAGTTAGAGCTATTGGAAAACCAAGCCCATGCCCGGAACCTTAGGTTTTTAAATTTTCCTATGGTCAGTCTCATTTCCCCTCTAGAGCTATTTAAAAAAATATGTTAAAGAGGTATTGCTGTATAATTCCTTTGATGAGTCTGCTATTTCATCTATTTACTATCTTCCTCAGAGTATAGTGAGTAAGGCACCGGAAGGGGAACAGACCAGTTAATTGATGTTGATAAATTAGATCTGACATCTGACCCTGGTATTGAAACATAGAAATATGACGACAGAAAAAGACCACATGGCCTATCTAGTCTGTCCTTCCATAAGAACTAAAACAGTCCTCTTTTTACCTTTAGAGATCCTCTGTGTTTGTCCCATGCTTTTTTGAATTCAGTTACTGTCCTCATCTCTACCACCTCCACTGGGAGACTATTCCACGGATCCACTACTCTTTCCGTAAAGAAATTTTTCCGCATATCACTCCTGAATCTATCTCCCTTCATCCTCATCCCATGTCCCCTCGTAGTAGAACTTGCTTTCAATTGAAAGAGGCTCTCTCCCTGAACATTCATGCCATGGAGGTATTTAAACATCTCAATCATATCACCTCTATCCCGCCTTTCCTCTAAGGTGTACATATTAAGATTCTTCAGTCTGTCCTCATATGCTTTATAATGAAGACCACTAATCATTTTAGTAGCCACCCTCTGCACCTACTCCATCCTGTTCACATCCCTTTGAAGGTGCGGTCTCCAGAATTGCACACTATACTCCAAATGAGGTAGCACCAAAGACTTATACAGAGGCATTATCACCTCCTTTTTTTCTGCTAGCCATTCCTCTCCGTATGCACCCAAGCATCCTTCTAGCTTTTGCCGTCGCCTTTTCTACCTGTTTAGCTACTTTAAGATCATCAGACACAACCACGCCTAGGTCCCGCTCTTCTTTAGTGGACAAAAGTACTTCACCCCCTATACTATATTGCTCCCTTGGATTGCTGCAGCCCCAATGCATGACCTTACATTTTTAACATTAAATCCCAGCTGCCAAATTCTAGACCATTCTTCAAGCTTAGCCAGATCCCTCCTCATGTTATCTACTCCTTCCTGGGTGTCTACTCTATTGCAGATTTTGGTATCATCCGCAAAGAGGCAAACCTTACCTGTAAGCCCTTCCGCTATATCACTAACAAAGATGTTAAAAAGAATCGGACCAAGGACAGATCCCTGGGGCACACCACTGATAAGATCCTTCTCCTCAGAGTGAGCTCCATTTACTTGTACGCTATGTCGCCTCCCACCCAACCAATTTCTAACCCAAGCAGTAACTTTAGGGTCCATCCCTAGGTTGCTCAGTTTGTTTATAAGTCGCCTGTGAGGAAAAGTGTCAAAGGCTTTACTGAAATCTAAATACACCACATCTAGGGCTCTCCCTCGGTCCAACTCCCTGGTCACCCAGTCAAAGAAATCAATCAGATTTGTCTGACAAGACCTGCCCTCTGGTGAATCCATGCTGCCTTGGATCCTGTAATCCGCTGGACTCCAGAAACCTCACTATTTTCTCTTTCAGCAGCGTTTCAAATAATTTACTCACCACCGAAGTTAAACTAACCGGCCTGTAGTTTTCAACCACATCCTTACTTTTGCTTTTGTGTAAAGGCACCACATGAGCCTCTCTCCAGTCCTTTGGCACCACTCCCGACTCCAACGAGGCATTGAAAAGGTCAGTCAGTGGAGCTGCTAGAACGTCCCCAAGTTCCCTCAGTATTCTCGGGTGTATCCCATCCGGTCCCATCGCTCTGTCTACTTTAAGATGAGATCGTTTCTCACGAACACAGTCTTTTGAAAACTGTTCAAGGTGTCCTTTGCTTCTTTTCCTATTTGTGGGTGTTTTCTGAGGTCCTGCTCCTGGTTCTTCATCTGTGAACACAGAACATAAATATTTGTTAAGCAATTCTGCTTTATCCTTATCAGCTTCTACATATTCCTCCCCTGCACCCTTGAGTCTGACAATACCACTCTTGCCCTTCCTCTTCTAATATATCTGAAAAATGTCTTATCCCCCCATTTTATTGCATTGGCTATTTCCTCCTCCTTTTGAATCTTTGCCTTCTTGACTACTTTGTCTTCCTCTCTCTGTGATCTCTTGTATTTCATGAAGGCCTCCCTCTTTTTCTTCACTTTTTCAGCTACTTCTTTTGAAAACCATAGCGGTCTCCTTTTCCTTTTACCTTTATTTACCATTTTAACAAAAAGGTTGGTTGCCCTTAAAATATCCCCTTTCAGTTTTTACCACTGTTTTTCTACATCCCTCATCTGTTCCTTTCCAACTAACGACTCCCTGAGGTATTGGCCCATCTTCGCAAAGTTAGTCTTCCTAAAGTCTAAGATCCTCGCCTTTGAATGGATTCTAACAGCCCTAGTCCTAATACTGAACCACACCATCTGGTGATCACTGGATGCAAAATGATCTCCCACTACAACATCAGAAACACTTTCACCATTGGTAAGCACCAAGTCCAGTGTGGCCCCTTCACATGTGGGGTCTGTTACCAATTGCCTGAATAGTTCTCCCTGTAGAGAATCCAGGATCTCCTTACTTCTAGATGATACTGCAGCAGAAATGTGCCAATCAACTTCTGGCATATTGAAATCTCCTATCAGTAGAACTTCCCCTTTCCTAGCAATGCTGCGCATGTCTTCAATTAACTCTCTGTCCACCTCTTCCTCTTGTGAGGGAGGTCTGTATATCACATCAATGTAAATAGATTTCTCTTTCCCTCTTTCTAGTTTAACCCACAATGCCTCCCCTCTCCCTTTTAAGCTCTGTAATTCCAAAGCTTTAATAGTAGTTTTTATATATAGTGCCACTCCTCCTTCCCTACTTCCTACCCTGTCCTTTCTGAATAAAGTATAGCCAGGTATAGTTACATCCCAATCATGGTTTTCTGTGAACCATGTTTCTGTAACTGCCACTAAATCCAAGTCAGCCACTCCCATCAAAGCTTCAACATCAGGGATCTTATTTCCCATGCTACGGGCATTTATACACACTGCTTTCCATATGTTACCCCTGTTAACCATTTCCATAAAGGTATTTAATGTATCACTTACCTGGGGGCTTTCTTCACCCATACCCAACGAATCTAGTTTAAAGTCCTCTTCAGTAGATTAGCCAATCTACTACTGAAGACGCATTGACCTTTCTTGGACAGATGGATGCCATCTCTGCTCTGCAACCCTTGGAACAGCATCCCATGGTCTAGGAAACCAAAATGCTCTCAATGACACCATCCACGCAGCCATGCATTCATCTCCAGGATGCGAGCCTCTCTGCCTTGGCCTTTACCCTCAACAGGGAGGATTGACGAGAACACCACCTGTGCACCTAACTGCTTCACCCTCTGACTAGGTCAGTGTTACAGCAGGGCATGCTAGGGAGATAAAGTTTCTAGATGAAATAAATAACTGCTTCTTGGAGCAGCTGGTTCATGAATCGACCAGAGGGGAAGCCATTTTGGATCTAGTTCTTAGTGGAACATAAGATCCACTCATATCTAACCAAATACCAATCATATCTAACCTTTCATTTTGTGCTATATATTCTAACTCTCCTATTTTTTTAGACTTCTAACATTTGCATACAAACATTTTAGAGGCTGTACTTTATTCATATTAATCTGATTATCGGTAGACAGGGATAATTTGGAATCTTTAAGCTCTGTCTACTCTGTACTTAAGGGCATTTGGGTTACTTTTGTCTTTACTGGAACTTCTCTGTAGATATGCCCTAACTTCAGTCTTTTGCTAGTATCCTTCAAGGATCCATTGTTCCAAACCATGTGCTCTTGGGGAACTGTCGCCTTTCCCCTATCTCCTTTTTAAAGGTTAATGCCAGAAGCCTGGCTCCATCGCAGTTAAGGTGGAGCCCATCCCTTTGGAAAAGCCCCTCCTTTCCCCAAAATGTTGTCCAGTTCCTAACAAATCTAAAACCCTCTTCCTTGCACCATCATCCACGCATTGAGACTCCAGAGCTCCTGTGCGTGGAACGAGAAGCATTTCAGAGAATGCTACCCTGGAAGTTCTGGATTTCAACTTCTTACCTAAAAGCCTAAATTTGACCACCACAACCTCCCTCCCACATTTTCCTATGTCATTGATACCAACATGTACCAAGACAGCAGACTCTGCTCCAGCACTATCTAAAACCTTGTCTAGGTGGCGCTCAAAAACATCATAGGTCTGAGAAATAACCTGTGTAAATCAAAAAGTGCTAAATATGTGACATAAATCTACATAACACATTTATACCCCAGATACAATATTATGCTTCAATAAGGAAAAAGATTTATCTGCATCAGGGACAAGAGCCCATAATGAAAATCACCAGAGCCAAACTCCAGCCCGCTGAATGCTCATCAGTTAGCTCAGCAGCCTAGAGGGTCTTTTCAGGCCTTACTGAGCTCATATTGTTTGAGGTCCTTGTTTTGATTTTGAGTTATCAATCTGGTTTGGTTTTGGAGGTTGACAGACATGTTAAGTGGCATTTTAGAAAGGACAAGCAAGTCAAATCAGGGCAGAACATGCAGAGAAACAGGGACATCTATTTCTCCGCCTGATTTTAGTAACAGATGTCCCCAACCTGGACGTCTGAGCCACTGGCCACATAAATGTCCCCCTCAGAAAAGCCAGCTAGCATAACTGGATATCCAGCAGTGTAGCAAAATGAAAACATGAGCCCTCATTCCTCAGCGTTTACTATTGGCATGGAAAATATAGGGGACAAGACACCCTCTAGGTGTCTGTCTGGCAAAACGAGCACTTTTCAGATGTCTATTCATGCCTTCAGCAGGTACAAGCTTGGATGCAGCTTAAGACATCTAAGGCATTCCTGAATTCAAGTAAGGGCATCCAAATTCTGGGAACACTCCAGACACGCCTACTCCACATCCCTATTCAGACTTGGGACATGCTTGCCCCAGGGATGTCCACAGATCCAGATTCTACAATGGCTCTGGGGACGTTGCCAAGCTTTGAGCATCTCCTTGCCCATATTCAGACGACCAAAGCATGAACAGATCTTCAAAAATAATCATTTTAAATTTCATCTTGGGTTGAAGTGAGACAATATTGTCCAGTACTGTCCTTGTGAACAAACCTTCTGCCAGCAACAGGGAGAAACCGTAACAAAGCTCTGCTGCAAATAACTCTTCCTGTAGGATAAGATGGCCTCTTGCGGAGCAAGGATCTTATTGCCTAAGCAGTGAATCTCAACTGTTTTGGAGTACTGCATCCTTTTCAAGAATTTGAAATATATCTTTTATACCCCTCCACCCCAGCCCACATGGTCACAAAAATTGAGAATGCATTTCAGTGTGATAGCTGGGCCAGTTTTTAAATTGACATTTAACTGCCATATAACAAGCACTCACACACACATACCATGTATTGATGCTACTGAATTCAAATTAAGTCTAGGGGGACGTGACGTCACAGCAGTGATGCAGTGCTTCATTGTTTCTGCACAACTGATGCCAGTTTGACGTTCTGAGGAGGAAGTGTGAGACATGCTAGATAGTCCAAATTTACCTAATTCTTTTTAGGGAGCAACCCCATTTCTCCCAACATCAAAGCAAGCCAAAAATATTATATATTTTATGCATACATACTATATGCAGAAAATAGAGCTAACAAGAGTATAACACTAACCAAAAAGAGAACTGCCTTGATCTACTACTAGAAAGGTGTGAGCTAAATACTAAAGAAGAACACAAGATCTGCCATACCGGGTTAGACCAAAGATCCATCAAGCCTAGTATCTCGTTTCCAACAGTGGCCAATCTAGGTCACAAGTGCCCAGCATATCCCAAAACTAGCCAGTTCCATGCTATTTATACCCAGTTCTTTTCTTTTGGACATTCCCTTAATGATAGTTTATGGACTTTTCCTGCAGGAATTTGTCCAAATCTTTTTTAATACTGGCTACACTACCTGCTTTTACCACATCTGTAAAGTCATACTCCAAAAATGTGTTTTTTCCTCTACTTTGATTAAGATATTTTTGTCTCAGTTCCTTCTCTACTTGTTTTTTTATTTTCATGTATATATTTATTTATAAAAGCTTACATACTGCCAAATTGAACATGGTCATTCTAGGCAGTTCACCATAAAACTAATATAATAATATATATTAAAACAAGATCACATAATAAAAATAAAATACCCAACAACCCCTTCAGGCATTCCACTATTGCTGAGGGTACTAACTGCTCCTGAAAGGATACTGACTTTTCTTCAGCCCTCAATTCCCTTGGCAGCCGGTTCCACTGGGGACTAAGGCAAATGCCTTTGCTCTCCATTTGGACTTTCTAAATTTCCTTATTGTACGTGTGCTCAGCAGAGGACCTGGTTCCTCTTTCCATTCTGTTTACTTTCTCTCCCTTTCTCTTCTTCCCCCCACCTTTAAAATTAAAAGTGCTATTTTAATCAACGTATTAGTTATTTCCTTTAATACTTTTTACTTTTTGATATATTGGCATTATAAGATTGTTTTATTTCCTCTGCTATATTGTAACTGTAAACTGCCTTGATGTATAGCAAGAGACAGTAAAGCAAATTTGCATAATAACAAAATAGATTTAAAAACTCTCTCATCCTTTCTTGTCACCTATTCTTCCTGAGACCCTCCCTTTTCCCCCCACTTAACCCTATACCTCTAGATTTTGCCAACTCTAAACCTCCACCAAGTAATTCACAACCTACCAAGCTGCACCACTAGTTTAGGCATGCTTCGCTATGATTTAATCCTATTCCATGTAATTATGTTCTACTGGCAGTTGTAAATTCACAAAGGATCCTTCATAGGTATCTTCGGGTGGCAAATCCTTTCTGTACCTCTGATCACCTTTTCGTGCTTTTTGCGGGACCCCGTAAAGGTCGACCTGCTTCCAAAACACACGGTCTCTCGCTGGTTGTGGTTAGCAATTGAATCTGCATATATCCTTAAGGGAAAATCTGTCCCTCTCAGTCTTCAGGCGCAAGCTACATCTTGGGCAGAGCGCTCTCACGTTCATCCTCTTGATATCTGCAGGGCGGCCAGCTGGTCCTCCCTGTCCACCTTTGTGCGTCATTATCGGCTCGATATTCAATCTCGGGAAGAGGTGCAGTTCATGGCAAAGGTTGTCTTGATGGCCATATCTTCCCACCCAAAGAGCAGTTAGCTTGGGTACTTCCCACTTGTCTGGACCGGTCTAGAAGGATGTACTAGAAGGGGACATTTTCACTTACCGTTAATTTCCTTTCCTGGAATCCTGCTAGATCAGTCCAGGACCCTCCCTATTCTGGATATCTGGTTCAGAGGTGTATTGCTGAGGAGCCAAGACTTTGCAGCGGAGTGTTATCGCCTATTTTCCTTACTTTTTGGTTCATGGTTATATCTGTTTGAGTATGGCCTTTTACAATACTGGAGCGCCCTCTATTGGGTTCAGCTACATATTACCAGGGAACAGCCAATCAGGCTGCTGGTAGTTTTTTTTTCTATTTCTCTGTCTCCAACATCCATGCACATGCTTTTTGCTTTCAGTTTATTGCACTTATGTTCCATGTATAAGCCTTGTTAGTTCTTCTGTAAACCGCCTAGACTTTAAGATTCGGTGGTATAAAACGCCACTTAAATAAATAAATAAATAAATAAATAAATCTCCCACCAAACACGAACCCCCGTGACGAGTTACGATATACTCAGAATTCATAACCCCAACCCCTCCCCACTTCCTCCTGTCTTTAATATCATTCTTTAATCAAATCCTCCTCTTTCATCTCCAACGCTCCCCAATATCATGTTACCGACACTTTACCCTTTATCTCTATTTCCTTGAGCTTTTCCCACTGACTCCTACATGCCCTCTCGCTCTTCTTCACCAGCGCTTAGCCTGCTCTCTATCCTTTGCTCTCCTTCTCACATTCCCCCCTCCCCCCTTTCTGTAGCTATTCCCCTTCCACCCCCCAACTTATATGAGGGCCAACTTTCCATTCGGCTTCTACTTCCTGTCATGTCCTTTTCCAGGTTCCCACTTGTCATTCTCCCGTTTGTTTTTCCCATCTTCCTTCCTAGCTCTTTGCACATCCCCAGCCACTACAAGCATGTAAGTAATAAGATTCAAGAAAAGCAGCAGGCACCCCAGAAGATAGTGACAGTTTTGCACTTGTTTCCCTGCGCTGTCCCCCTTTCCTCTCCTTGAGGCATGTTTGCTAAAGTGTATTAATGATTAATGTCACCCCACGGTATGAGCTACCATGCGCTAAAAACAGCTAGCACGGTAAAATATCCCATACTAACTGCTTGGTGCACAATGATGCAAGGAATGGGCAGGTTAGGGGCAGAGAATGGGTATGGACTGCACATTGCGATTAGCGAGGAGGGAATTAATGTGTGCTAATTGCCAATGTTACAGTTAGCGCAAGTGCAGTTCCCAGGTATTAAGAGCACTCAGGTTAACTGTAAATGACTTTAATGCTTGGTAAAGAACTTTTCTGAGCTGTAACTGCAGGGGACATGGTGGGCACACCTCCAATAGCACACGGCCTCTGCACTTGCCACACAGCGTTCATGGAGAAAGCAATATAGGAGCACTGCTTGGATGTTTTGGAACAAAATGTATCTTTTAAAGAAAGCATTTGAAGATTGGACAGGCATTTCTTAAAAGCAGGCAAGTAACTTACCCTCATGCAGAACTTATTAAATGAAATGTTCAAAACATAAGCGCTGCAGCGAGACTGCTATGGGAATGTTCTAGGGTTTTAATTTTCAGAAAAAGTCCAAAGTATACTATAATGGTGAATATATTTCAAGAATCAAATAAAAAAAATGATAACCTAGCATATTTATTGTTGGTGTATTTTTCATGGGTCTAACAAAAAATTAAAATACTTGATTCAGTGCAGCTTGAGATAAGTTAAACAGAATTGGGATTTCAAGCTGTTTTGTGGAATGATACATCAACTGAGCCTGAGTAAGATCTTTTCTCTCATGTGCAACGGCAGTCTGGCTGTGTACTTCCTCACAGACTTCCAAATGTCTCCAGGCCACAGCACAGTAACCAGATGTGTGTTCACACATCCTGACGCTACTGTTCATGCACAACACTGTTCTGTAGGCTGCAGAAGAGACAGCTACTTCTCTGGGCAAGAGGGTCAATTATGTCCATTTTAAAACAGTTTTCTTCAATTAACTGCAATTGGTTTAGAAAAGGCTCCCCATGGCAGACCAGACCCTTGCCTTTTCTATCCATAATATAAAGCATTACCTTAGTCTGATCCAGTCTGACACATTTTGGCTAGCCATTAACGTCTCCAAGTAGTCTCTGCCCATGTAGTACGGTGGTCGCTCATTGATTTTCTGAGGTACATGCTCCAGCAGTCCAACTGGAATGTATCTGAATGCCAAATAATAGCAAACAGAATATCAAAATCTATGGTAAAGAAGGACGAACCAAGCCTTGCACCCAGCTGAGCTCTCCAGCTGAATGACAAGCAAAGTGCATTTTGAGTCAAGGTACTTGTGAAAGATCTTTAACACCTGCTGTATCCGAGCTCCCAGCTTCTCCTTTATAGGCTCTCCCTAGCATTTGAAGTTTTGTTGCAGCTGAGTTAGGTAGTAGCAACACTGAGCTCATGCATACATCTCTTACCCTGTTGGAGGGTCATCCTGAAAAGGAGGCTCAAAGCTGCTGCACTGGGGGTGCTACTGGATTGACAGGATGAAAGAAGCTCCTGCTGTGGCTGCACAATCTGAAGGCGCGCCAGAACAGTTGGAGGTGGTTAGTCAGAGAAATTACAACCCCTAGAGCTAGCGCTCACTCAGGTGCGGCATGGAGGGGAGAGAAGGCTCTGCTTATTCACTTGATGCCACTTTTATGTTTGCTGTGTAAACTCTGCTACAGCCTGTGGCTCAGCTCAACTTCTAAATATCCTGGTTTGTCTCACTCTCAAAATAAACCACAGAACTACAATATGCCCCCTAGCTAAATACATCACTAACTTTGGAAAAATATAGATAACCTCTGCTTTTAACTTGCCACCCTGCCAGAAATGAACCCGCCTGATAGGCAAGGTCAAGGCTTGAGGGGTTTGTGTGTTATGTTGCGGGCTCGGAGCATGATCCCTAACATAAAAGAAAAATCCTTAGGAGCAGTGATGCTTTGGTGGTATCAGTATCCAAACAAGGCAAATAGAAATGATCATTATTAAAAAAATAATAAACAAACTTTGTTTTTCATTTTATAAACCCAAACCCTCTCTTGGCTGCCATTGCCTCCTGAAGAGAGAAATACACACTGGTGCCCAGCACAGAAATGGTTTGTCAAGAATAAGGGTTTTGGGAAGAGTTCTTACCTACACAGAAAGGATAACCATTCAAGAAGGAAGCGCCTCGTCGTCTCCACACCTTGTGTATCTGAACCCCAGTGTTCCAACCCGTTATTTGTAAAATCTTTCAAAATCTCAAATCTTTCTGTGGAAGAAATGTCCCAGTGTCGTTGCTCCTTTATTTCAGTGAACAGCCAAGGCTTGATCAATGCCCCTCTGTAAATCACCGCCCCAAAAACACAAGTAAATGCATTTACACTGGTTTATCTTAAGTCTTATGCCCACCTCCCAGTCTTTATTATAGTCAGCCTTCTGTTGCAAGGTGTCTCTAGAATAAACAAAGACTCTTGACACAGTTTTGTGTAAATAAAAATGACCTATGAGGAACCTAGTTGCAGACAGGTTTATTTTTGTAGTCCTCATAAAGCTAAGCCACAAGTCGCTAATACACTGAAAAGTCATCTCTAAAATCAGTGCATATGTTGTAGGCAAGTGGATGATACTTGTACAAGGTACCATGTACCAAAGTACGTCTTTAATTTTCTCAAAAGCGCCTACTAATTTTACATTCAGAGACATTTTATTATAAATGTATTTTTTATTTTGCCCCCCATTATAAAAGTGATGCAGAAAATAGGTCCCCTGGTTCATATTGGAATAATCCAACTGCCATTCTCCTACACCCCCACAGTACCAAGCAGAACTGAAGATCAAAGACAAGACCTCCAATTACATGGTTTGATTGAATGAATTGTACTGCCACAAAATCACTATGATAAAACATTCTGGTAGTTTTAAATTGCAATTCAATTCCAGAATAAAACCGTTATTGTACTGTATGGATCTTCACGGTTATCACCATCACCTGCACAGCAGTGAAGTAACAGAACTGAAAAACAGCGCTGGCCCAAGAGTTTCTGCTACCTAGCCTTGCCATCCCCTCCTCAGCCGCTGACGATTATGTCTCGGGAGGAGGAGGCAGGCAGCAGCAGAATTTCCAAAAGTGGCTGCTTTTTGCCACTGCTTTCATGCCTGCCCGTGGCAGGCCATGTCCTTCTGATCCCCTTCCAACACAACTTACCGTCGGGGGGGGTGTCAGAAGCAGCATGCCATATGTGCTAAAGGACATGGCCTGCTGCGGGCAAAAAAGCGGCGGCAAAAAACAGCCGCTTTTGGAAATGCTGCTGCTGCCTGCCTGCCTCCCCCCCAAACAGAATGGGTGGGGGGGGTGGAACGTCTGGTCAAATGTGCTGCTGTCGCCGCCCACCAGGGCTGGCCGCCTAACTCTCCTAGTGGATGGGCTGGCCCTACTGAAATATAAATGATGGTGCTCCCAACAGCTTAAAATTCCCAGTATGTGAAAGTAATTCTTTTCCTTCTGAATCAGAATTGGCCAACTCTGGTGCCCCAGGGCTGCAAAAACGTTTGCTTTTTAAGATATCCACAATGAATATTCATCAGAAATATCTGCATGCAGTTTAAATGCAGTTTAAATGCAGTTGACTGGCATATTTTAGTTATCCCAAAAGCTAGAGCAGTTTGAATATCTCAAGGCCCAGGATTGCTTACACTTGGTCTAGATGTCTTGCCACAGATATACTGAAAAATTACTGGGGAAAAAGGTTAAGAAAAAGTAACTTATTTTTCAACAAAAGTTATATGCCCAATATTCAGTGGGGCTTATCCGGTTAGCAGCATCTGACTGTGATATTCAGCATATTATATAGAGTATTATATAGAAATAGATGTTTCCTACTGAAATGAGGGCAGGCATACCAATAGTAGATGCATACTTGCCTGGCAATCATGATGCCTGACACAGTAGTCTGCATGGCTCGATTGGCATCCTCGTAAGACAAAATATCACCGTTTCCTGTGACAAAGAAGGTGTGTGAATTAAATGGAAATGGGGAATCATACTGCAAAAGAAAATCCTGTATTAAGCTGTTCCATGGTGCTGACAACAAAAGAAAGACAGAGAATCAAATGTGTTAAATAAGAATGATTTCACCTTTTATGTTTATGTTTATGCAATTTCTTGATATACTGTCCAGGCTGAAGGGCATCAAAGCGGTTTACACATACTGCAAGCAGGTACTGGATACACTCCCTCATCCCCGAAGGGCTAACAATCTACATGCGTACCTGAGGCAATGGAGGGTTAAGTGGCTTGCCCAAGGCCACAAGGAGTGCCTATAGGACTAGAAACCCCAGTCCCTCCAGCCTGAGATTGCGGTCCCTAAGTGGGAATCGTTCAAAACACACTCTTACCCTCTTACATGGGCAGGCCCGAAACTTCCAAACCCTGACCTGGTAACACTGAAGACCCAACTTGTGCATACTAACTGTGGATATTCTGGAAACATGACTAATTATAGCAGAGAACTGAAACCCATTTCAGTGTTGGGCACACAGGAAATTAAGCAGGCTGATTGTTGAAAGGGTGATGCATATTTACATCTATTTGTATATAACATAATTTGCATTTGTATTTTCCAAGACATTTTACAACAATTCTTGTGCGTCCAATTCATTTATTTGATCCTATTTTGGGATCAAAGGGGTCTTAGTGACTTAAGGTTAGAGTTACTAATGTGCACTATCACTGTTAAGGAGAAATTTCACTTACCGTTAATTTCCTTTCCTGGAATCTTGCTAGACCAGTCCAGACAAGTGGGTAAAGTCCCCCTGCCAGCAGATGTTGGAGAAGGAGAAAGATACCAGAAGCTTGATTGGCTCAGCCCTGGTAGCTAGGGGGTCGCTTTCAGTATACTCTTACAAAGCAAAAGAAGAACTTTATTCCAGAGGAGGCACGAAAAGCGAGAACCAGTGTGCCGATGTGCAACTAGAAAATTAATTTGCAACCAGAAACTATGTACAAGCAGCTCTCGCAGGGCTTGATAGACGCTGAACAGCCCAGTAGGAATGCTTGGTTCTGTATGAAGGCTGTCCAAAAGCACAAAGCACGAGTGGGTCCTGGACTGATCTAGTAGGATTCCAGGAAAGGAATTAATGGTAAGTGAAATTTCTCCTTCCGAATCATCCTGCTAGACCAGTCCAGACCAGTGGGCAGTACCCAAGCTACACCACCCATGGATGGGAAGAGACAGTCGCTGCCACCACACTGGCACCAAAGCACACTGCATCTCGAGCTTGGAGATAAGGCAAAAGTGCCAAACAAACAAAGGTGGATCAGGAAGACCAGGTAGCCACGCAACCAATGTTGAGGAGGGCAATGTGCGACTATTCCACCCAAGAGGTTGCTTGAGACTGAATGAAATGCACCCGAAGTCCAGGAGGCACCGGCTTGCTCTACAGGATATAGGCCGACTCAATGGTATGGCGGAGCCAGCGGGTAATGGTGGCCTTAGAAGCTACAAGGCCCTTTCGAGGGCCAGCAAACAGAACAAAAAGGCGATCAGACTTGCGAAAGGCATTTGTGACCTTCAGATTGCGCTGCAGTACTCTGCGGAGATCGATGGTGCGGAGGCCCTTGTTGGGCCCAGAGCACTGCTCCTTGGCAAAACCCAGGAGCGAGATAGTCTGGCCCTTCGGCAAAAAGGAAGGAATGACCCGAATTAATGACCCTTCTGTGCAGAAGGAAAGAAAAGGACCCCGGCAAGAGAGAGTTTGCAGTTCAGAGACTCTCCTAGCCAGTGATGGCCATGAGGAATGCCATCTTGACGGACAAGTCCTGGAGGCTGACTCGCTTGAGCAGCTCGAATGGTGGCCCAATGAGACTCTTGAGCTCTAAGGAGAGGTCCTAGGGAGGGATCACCGGGCAGACAGGATAGCGAAGCACACACACATCACGGAGAAACCTGCTGACGTCCGAGTGGGATGGGACCATGGAAACATATGAGTGTGGAGACCAGAAACCGGAGAGAGCCGAGGGCCAGGCCCTTATCAAACCCCTTCTAAAGGAAGGCCAGGATAGGCGGGATCTGCACTCGCCAAGGCGAGAGGCCCTTTTGAGAGCACCAAGTTTCAAAATGTTGCCAGACCCTCGTGTATGCAAGGAGGTCACCTCGCCTTTAAGAGGGTAGCCACCACCTGTCACGAGTAACCCTTGTGACTCAGGTGGCACCTCTCAAGAGCCAGGCCATAAGCGAGTAGAGTCGTCCATCGCGATTGGTCCCTGCTGCAGGAGACCTGGGCAGGATCAGAGAGCCAGAGGAGATGTCTGGAGTAGGCGGACTAGGTCAGCATACCACAGCCGCCAAGGCCAGTCAGGCGCTACCAGGATGACCGCACCTAGGTGAGACTCGATGCACCAGAGAACTCTCCCAATCATTGCCCGGGGGGGGGAGGGGGGGAGAGATACAACAGAGTCGTGGCAGGCCATGGTTGCATTAGTGCATCCAGGCCCTGGGACCTGTGCTCCTTCCTTCGACTGAAGAATGTGGGTGTCTTTGTGCTTGCTGCTGATGCCATCAAATCAAAGCTGGGTTGCCCCCAGGTTCGAACTATCCACTGAAAGGCCCAAGGGGCAAGCTCACATTCGCCAGGGTCCAGAGTGTGACGGCTGAGGAAGTCTGCCTGAATATTGTCGACCCCTGCGATGTGCTGGGCTGACAAAACCTGCAGATGGCATTCCGCCGAGGGGAACAGCAAAGCCATTTCCCTGGCCATTCCCGGACACTTTGTTCCACCTTATCGGTTCAGATAGGCCACCGTCGAAGTATTGTCAGAAAGGACCCTCACCTCTTGGGAGTGAAGGTGAGGCAGAAAGTGTAGAAGAGCCAGGCGGACCACCCGGGCTTCCAGGCAGTTGATCATCCACCTGGCCTCTTTGTGGGTCCAGGACCGAGTCGCCTGTGTCAGGCAATGAGCTCCCCAGCCAGAGAGGCTTACATCTGTGGTCACGGAGCAGATGGTTGGGGAAGAGCCACCAGAGAAGACTGTTTTGCGTCAACCGAGGGAGTGGCAGCCATCGGCTGTAGTCTTCCGAAACTGGGGACCAGCGTGCGAGAAGCAATTGCTGGATGTCCTGCATGTATGCACTGGACCAAGGGACAAACTCTATAGTAGCTGCCATCGAGTCAAGGATCTGAAGATAGTCCCATACTCAAGGACTGCTTTGCCCGAGAAACGTTCGGATCTGCGACGTGAGCTTGCAGAACTACTTTTGCATCAGAAACACCTTGCCCTATTGGGTATCGAAGCAGGCCCTGAGAAAGTCCACTATTTGTGACGGGTGCAGGCAACTCTTGGAATGACGGACTACCCATCTGAGGCTTTCCAGGAAGACCACCACTTGGGAGACCGTCACGCAGACCTCAGAGGCAAGGAATTTGTGCAGATGAGCCAGTTGTCTAGATACAGGTGGATCCGAATGCCTTGTTTCCGTAGAGCTGCTGCGGCCACAATCATAACCTTGGAGAAGGTGTATGGAGCCGACGCTGGTCCGAACAGCAGTGCACAGAACTGAATGTGCTGCCTGAGGATGGCAAAAACACATGAAATGTTGCTGATCTTCGGGAACAGGTATGTGGAAGTACGCTTCCACCAAGTTGAGAGAGGCAAGGAACTCTCCTTTCCGGAACACTTGAATAACAGACCTTAGCGCAGGGGTCTCAAACACGCGGCCCGCCAGAAAGCTTTGTGCGGCCCGCGACGGAAGGAAACAACAACAACAAAAACCCCTGGCTTCTGCTGCAGAATCAACTGTCAATTTAAAAAAAAAAAAAAACCGGCTTCTGCTGCTGCTGCAGCCGTGGCAGCAGCAGAATCAGCTGTCCCGCGGCCCCTTCCCCTCTGTCCGGAAGAGCCCTGAGTCTGCTCCATCAGCGGCGGACTTTTCAAGCCGCGAAGAGAGTATTTCCCTCTTGTGCGGCTTGAAAAGTTAATACGCTTAAGCCGCGCGAGAGGGAAATACTCTCTTCGTGGCTTGAAAAGCCCGCCGCTGATGGAGCAGACTCAGGGCTCTTAGCTTCAGAAAGTAAAGAGGCGAATTGAGGTGCTGTTGTGAGCTCTGAAACTGATTGTAGGAAGTTGTAGATCTGGCTAGTTCTTTATAGTCTATGAAATGAACCTTAAAGGTCGATGTAAAAAAATCCTGAAAGCTGATCTCTAGTTCGGAGCTTCTCTTGTTACTGGCTACTATCTCCTTAATTAACGCCTATCCCGATGCAGGATATTTGAACATATAATATACACTGAGCATCTCCAACCCCCACGCGATTCTCAGTGGCAGACAGCCGAGATCCTAAAACTTCGAATCCACACCCCCCCCCCCCCCCCCGTCGGTCTTTATTCTTGCGTTTTTTTTATTTTAACAAGACCCTCCTTTTTGTTGTTTCTGACTTGCGAAAGATAAGATACCCCCCACCCCCCGGGCCAAATGTGTGTGTGAGCTGCCGGGTGTCACCCAGCGGAAGTGAAGGAGGGAGGGTTCAGCCGCGGAGTCCGAGTCCAGCCAGTGTCTCCGCAGTTCCGCATGAAGCACCAACTCCAGCTCCAGCATGGGCAACCTGATGTGTGTGCTGCAGCCGCGCTGGAGCCAGTGCTACTCGTTCCAGCGTAAGAGCTCGGGTCCGAGCGCAGAGCGAGTGCGTGCGCGCAAAGCGCCCGCGATCCCCCTCCCCTGCTAGAGCGGCGCTTCGGCATGGCTAACAGTTCCCTTCTCACTCTCTCCACAGGCAAGAGAGCCGCAAGAAGTGCGCGTATCTGTTTGGCAACGAAGCGCAGCAGGACAGGTCGGAGAAGAGAGTATTTCCCTCTGCGTGGCTTGAAAAGTTAATACACTTAAGCCGCACGAGAGGGAAATACTCTCTTCGCGGCTTGAAAAGCCCACCGCTGATGGAGCAGACTCAGGGCTCTTCCGGACAGAGGGGAAGGGGCCGCAGGACAGCTGATTCTGCTGCTGCCACGGCTGCAGCAGCAGCAGAAGCCAGTTTTTTTTTTGACAGTTGATTCTGGTTTTTTTTTTAATTTTATTTATTTGGGCTAATGGGGGGGGGGGGGGGAGGGGCAAGGGGCTGATGGGGTTTAGGAAGGACTGGAGGTGGGCTGATGGGGGGGAGTTGGGACTGGTAATGAGCTACCGAGGTGCTAAGACTGAAATGGGGTAATGGGGGGTTAGGACTGGAAGTGGGCTAATGGCAGCAGGGGGGAGGGGGGTTAGGACTGGTAATGGGCTATGGTGGGGGCTAGGACTGGAAATGGGCAGATGGGGGTTAGGGCTGGAGGTGGGCTGGTTGGTGGGTTAGGACTGGTAATGGGCTATGGGGGGGGCTAGAAATGGTAATGGACTGGGGGGGTTGCTAGGACTGGAAATGGGCTTAGTGGGGGGAGCTAGAACAGGAAATGGGCTGATGGTGCAGCTAGGATAAGACTGGAAATGGGCTGATGCGGGGACTAGAAGGGAGCGGATGCTGGGTGGGGCTGGAACTAGAAGGGAGCTGATGTTGGGGGAGGATTAGAATGGGATGGGGCTGGGAGAGTGAAATGGAGTGGGGAAAAATATTTTGTGTGGAAGGGAAGAAAAATCTACAATTGGCCGGGTATTGGGAGAGTAAGTGGTGACTGAGGATGGAGGGGTAAAATTTGGGTGGATGAAATAGGAATGAGGAAGGAGCAAAAGGAGAAAGATTAGTATGTTAAAGCAGATGTAGAGAGAGAATGGAAAAAAAAACTAGAAGAGAGAAGAAAGGACAAATGGACAGCAGACGATGGAGAGTTAGCAGAAGACACGAAGAAACCAGAAGAAAGTGGCTGGAACAATTGCAACTGAAAAAAAATGCACAAAAGGTAGAAAAATATCTATTTGAATTTATTAACTGGAATATGTCAGCACTGGGAAATGTGCATCATTAACGTCTGCGCTTTGTATGGTAACATTATGCAAATATTTATGCAAATGAGGCCCCACATCTTATGCGGCCCGCGGGTTACTTTACAAGTCCTCATTTGGCCCTCAAAGCAATTTGAGTTTGAGACCCCTGCCTTAGCGTTTCCATAGGGAACCGAGGCATCTGAAGGGCCCAATTGACCGCTTTGAGATCCAGAATAGGCCGAAATGACCTGTCTTTCTTGGGTAACACAAAGTAGATGGAGTAGCGACTAATACCTCTTGGAAGGAATGACTGGCTGAATGGCTCTTAACTGCAGAAGATGGGTGGTCTGTATGGCGGCCTTCTTTCGGGGTGATCTGCATGGTGACACAAGGAAGGCATCTTGGATGGGTCTGAGATAATCGAGTACATAGCCATGATGGACAATGTTGAGAGCCCAGTGATCGGAGGTTATGTTGGCCCACTCTCAGGAGAAGAGCGCCAGTCACCCTCCCACTGGCGGTGGCATCCCAGAGAGGCTTCCAGCCTTGTCAGCATGCAGAATGGGAGGGTGCTAGAGAACTTAGAGGGGCTGAATAGGCATCTCTGCCCTTCCTGATGCCACGAAAGGGCTGGGACTGCTGCCCTAAGCGCCCTGACGTGGCCACCACAAACGACTTGCCGGGCCGGTAGCACACGGAGTCGCAGAACCTGGACCAAGAGTTGGACGACAGATACCATTGGCCTGAGTGTCGAGAAGCTGACCAAAGCTAGTCCTCTGGGAGCCGCTGAGGCTTGACTTCCCCCGGATGCTTGACGAGTTTGTTGAAGTCTTCCCCAAAGAGCAGCTTGCCCTTGAAAGGGAGTTAGGCAAGGCGGGCATTCAAGGTCACATCCGCGGACCATTGTTGGAACCAGAGCCAGCTACTGTCACGGCAGTCATGGAACGAGCCAAGAGGCGACGTAGATCATTAAAAGGCATCCAACAGGAAAGCTGTAACCGATTCTAAGTGGGCCAATGCTGGATCATTGGGCAAGAGTCACCAGTCCTCCACATACTGAGGCTTGGAGAGAGAGAGAGAGAGAGAGAGAGGGAGAGAGAGAGAGAGATGAGAAGGCTGTCTTGAGGCTTCCTTCTACCTTCTGGTCCTGTTGATCCTGAAGTGCCGGCTCCACCTTCCAAAAGAATAGTCATGTTTGGTGACCCCCATCACCAGAGCGTCTACCTTCAGATAAGTGAGCCATGTCTCCAAATCCAATGGTGACCAAAAATAGTGCCGACCCAAACGTTGAGCTGTTCGTAATGGGGCATCAGGCGACTTCCATTCCAGAGACACCATCTGTTGGAGCTCTGGTGGAAAGGGAAAGGCCCTGGAGGGCCTATGAATACCCTGCAGGATCAGATCGGCCTGAGATTTAGCCTGGGAAGGCTCTGGATCAGAAGGATGTGAGAGGTGCAAGGCGTCCACTATTTGTGCAATCAGAGCAGGAAGCTCGTCCCTGCAGAAAAAGCAGGTATTTTGCATATCCTCCTCGGCCAAGGCTTCAGAGGGAGACCATTTCCCATCCTCCCAATCAGTGGCCTCCAAGCTGTCTTCCGCTGGAAGATCATCCACCCAGTCCCTCAAGGCCACAGAAACTTCCTTGGGAGGGCGTCCTTTTGCCCTGGGAGTCCCCTCTTTGCAAGGACGCTTCCTGGGGCCAGAAGCAGACTCTAGAAAGGCTGTCCGGCAGAGGGTCCAAGCTTGTTTGAACAGCGTCAGGAAATGTTCATCCTGGTCTGAAGGCACCTGCGCTGGGGTTGGAGGTCCCGCAGACTGAGGGAGGAGAAGAGGCGGGGAAGGAGGGTCATCTGCTCAAGGAATGGCACTGGGGTCCCCTGGGACTGAGAGAGGAGAAGATGGACCTCCCAAAGACATCTGATGCACCTGGGAAAGGGATTGTATCCTGTCAGAGGAGTCCCTCGGGTGTGCAGAACAAACCAGCAGACTTGATCCTGTAACTCCCAGCGTTTATGGCTGCAGACAATGCACCTCTGTAGGGAGGAGGGCATTGCTAGCAAAGATTCCACAAGTGCTGCCAATCCTGGTAAACTTCCCCGCCGAGCCCTGCCAAGAGAAGAGTGTGATGTGCCTAAAATGGCCCCCGCAGCCTCCGTATTCATGCTGGTTTTCCCGCCAAACAGGAAATGGCTGCCGGGGCAGAATCACGTTACGCGACTGTTAGCAGAGTTGGGCCGAGAGTAGATCTGGGACGGTAACTGGAGGTAGAGGGCCATGGCAGCTGTCAAGGCTTTGTTGTTGGGGGAGGGGGGGAGAGGAGGAGGTTGAGGAGGAAAACTCACTGTGTGCTCCATGAACAGCAACAGCAGCAGGAGAGCCAAGGCACCAGACCAGACAAGTATTCTCTGTTGGTTTGCCTCCTTTAGGTAGATTTTTTTTTTTTTTTTTTACTTTAAATAAAAATGGCTACGCTAGAGCAACCGAAGGCTTTTCCTGCAGATAGGCTACAATGGTCCTCCTGACCAGGAGCCTGTCCTCCCCCGAGGGAAACTCTACTGGTCTTGCTGACCAGGAGTTCAACTTCCTTACTCAGGTGCTGAGAAACTCCAGAGGGGTACCTCCTGTGTTCTCTGGAGATGTCCAGCTAAAGAAAATTCCCAAATTTGTTAGGAGAAGCTAGGCAAAAAAAACACCCATCATCTGCTGGAGACAGAGAAATACTTGAGGCGACCCTTAGGTGTACAGCTATATATTTAACAGGGCTGAGCCCATCAAGTTTCTGGTATCTTTTTCTCTGTCTCCAACATCTGCTGGCAGGGGGACTTGACCCACTTATTTGGACTGGTCTAGCAGGATGATTTGGAATGAGTGTTATTAGTAACTAGGTCGTACTGCATAGAATGGGACCTGCAGTAAAACAACATGTTAACTGTGCTAGCGCCAGTTAGTAATTCTAGCTATGATCAATGCTGAGAGTGAGTGTGAGAGCATCTCAGGCAGGAGGGGGCACAAGCAGTGGTGATTTTCTGCATGGTCATGCCAGATTGCCAACTGGATTTTTTTTTTTTTAATTTGCTTTCTTCACCCCATTGCAGCTGGAGTGCTGGTTACTGCTGCTGGCCCTGACCAGGTACCTTCATCTATTTATTTAGTTTTTTTAATGAAATTACTTCTAAGCAGATAGAGGATGGAAGAGAAGATAAAGGTGAAGGAGAGACAGAAAAGGAAAAAATCAGGAAGCAGAGGCAGGGAAGAATGAGAATGTCTCTTTTCCCTGATAGAAGACCACTACTCATTCAAACAGCCCCTTTGATCCCTTTGCTTCCCACTTCCGTTCCCTCCTGCTCGCACCCCAAACCACCAACAAAAAAAGAAACATTCCTTAATAAAGAAATTATAATTCAAAAATGTGGTTCTTAGTGTCCGAGTCTGATGGTGCACAGTAGTAGGTGGAGACTGATTGCGTTCAAGTGCTAAAGCTCTGCAGTCAGACCTAGCGGAGAAACTGTGTGTGAAGATAGTTTGAGGTGCACTGACAGAATATAGGGGGCGATCAAAGAGAAGTCTAGGGAAATGAAGAAAGGGAGGAAAAACCAATGTTAATCCTTATTTTCTAAATAATATTCAATATACCTGCACCCAGAGTGGAGGAATAGCCCGGGGGGGGGGGGGGGGGAGGTCATGGCAAGATGGCATGCTGGAGGAGTCTCTCTCTGAATATGGGGAAGAGAAAGGCAAAGACCAGAGTAGTCCTAGCCAAAGTCAAGGGCTCGGACATAGGGGGAACACAGACGCCATTACCTCCTTTTAGCAAAGGAGACTTCCACACCGGATTCCTCCAGATGGGCCTTGCTGGCGTCTGCGGCAATACCGGAGACGTCCTTGGACTCCCCTGAGGCAGTATTGCTATCACCCGGAGGAAGGTTTTGGGCTGGGATGTCAGCAGCGAGTTCTCTGCTGGTGTCGGTGCCCCACCCCAAGGACACCAACATTGAGTCCATGACCCCGGAATGTGTCGGGGTTGTGGTGGAAGACGCAGGTAGAGGAGCAGAGGCAGCTGCCCCAGAAGGTCCCTCAGAATAGCTGTGTGGAGGGCATATGGATTTACGGAGGAGTACTCCTGGAACTGTGAGTGTAAGTCCATTGTCTTTGGGTTCTTGTTTCTTCTGGGACGGTTGCCGTGTGAACATCAGAAATTAACTTAACAACGCTATGGGAAGCCATTCAAGGTCTCCAGTCTTCAATTAATTTAATAACTCAGGCATTAATGCAGCACACTGCCCAGTTTGTTGTGGATTGTGCATAACTTCAACTCCGGTGCGGCGCCCTGACTGCTGTTCACCTGCTAGTACTGTTACCTGCCTGTTGTTGCCTGTTTGCTGCTTGCTCCCTGCTACTTCGCTATTCTGCAGTGTCTCCATTGTGTCTCCCTGCCTCCCCAGGTATTGGCTGCACTCTCTCCTTCCTGGTTCCTGGTTCCACCTACCGGAAGTGACGCGGGGGCCCACCGTGCATAACTTCAACTCCGGTGCGGCGCCCTGACTGCTGTTCACCTGCTAGTACTGTTACCTGCCTGTTGTTGCCTGTTTGCTGCTTGCTCCCTGCTACTTCGCTATTCTGCAGTGTCTCCATTGTGTCTCCCTGCCTCCCCAGGTATTGGCTGCACTCTCTCCTTCCTGGTTCCTGGTTCCACCTACCGGAAGTGACGCGGGGGCCCACCGTGCATAACTTCAACTCCGGTGCGGCGCCCCACGCCGCAGGCGTGTGCCGAAGGAGCGCGCACAAGGAGCACGGCCTGCTCCTTGGGCGAGCTCCTTGGGGCGAGAGACGTGGCGAGAAGTTGGAATCCTGTGGCTGCCCAGTTGTTTGTAATGTGAGCTCTGTGACATTGTCTGTAAATCCCTCTCGCACTGGTTACCATTCCCCTTCCCTGTGTGTTCCATCCTACGGGGGAGACTTTAAAGGCTTCCACGTACGATTTTGTTATCTGCTACTGTCTCTTCTTCTTGCTATGTCCGCTATCCCTGTTCATTGGGGCTGGCGCCCTGCTATGTTTCCCACTGTTTTTTCCGGCTCCACAACACGTCAGCTCTCTAACCTTACCTATTGTTTGTCGGCGTCATCACGTCTGTCAGCTTCAACTTCACCTTTATCTCCATCCTCTCTCATGTTATTACAGCTCGCTCTATTGAACTGTCGGTCTTCTCCGGTCTAAGACTCTTTTAGTCAATGATTTCCTCTCACAACACACTCTGGATCTTTTTTTCCTCACCGAGACCTGGCTAAGAGAAGGTGAGGAATCATTTCTAAATCGTTGCCTCCCTCTCGGTTACTCCTTCCTATACACATCGCGTCGGGGTAGGAGTGGTGGGGGTGTAGCAGTTGTATATCGCTCCTCTCTCCTCATTACGGAAGTTCCTGCCTCCTCCTCTTTGCTTTACCCTGAATCCTTGCTCCTTCGCCTAGATTCCTCTCCCCACCCTTGTTATTTTCTTCTCATTTACGCTCCCCCTTCTTTATCTGTGCTTTTATGGGATTCTTTGCTTGCCACTATTTCGGAGGCTTCCCTTCTCTATCCGAATCTCCTGATTTTGGGAGATTTTAATGTTCACGTTGACTTGCCCTCCTCAACAAGGGATCTTTCCTTTCTCACTTTCTTATCTGATTTGTCTCTACGTCAATATGTCACCTTCCCTACTCATGTTGCAGGTCATTCCCTGGATCTGCTCATTACATCAGATTCTTCTTCTATCCCTCCCTCTTCTCTTTCCTCGTTGCCCCTCCCTTGGTCTGATCATTTCTGCCTTCTATTCACTATCTCTGTCCAGGCCCCCCTATCAGGCTCTTTAGGCCCTTCATCGTTGCCTCCCCATCTGATTCCTGGCTCTGGCTCTTCTCCTATTCCGCCAACTCGCAAGCTCACTGCTGAGACACTTCGTCGGTTTCCTTCTTCTGTGTCTTTATTCCCTAGCAATTTTACATCACTCTCCGTTGATGCCCAAGCCCACCTTTGGCACTCCTCTCTGTCTGCTGCCCTTGATGATATTGCCCCTCTTCGCACCCATCTGCCTTCCCATCACTGTTCTCGGCACCCTTGGTTTCACTCTGGTCTTTTCCTGCACCGTAAATATCTTCGTAGGGCTGAACGCCTTTGGCGCAAGCATCCCTCCCCTTCCTCTCTCCTTAATTTTCGCTCCTGTCATGATCATTATCGCACTCTCCTTCACTCTGCAAAGCGAGACTATTATTCTAAGCTTATTTCTTCATCAAACTCTTCTCGGCAACTCTATGCTATTTTTCGTTCCCTAACAGCGTCCCATTCTGCTCTTCCTCCCCTTCCCCCCCCTTCCTCTGCTGCCCCTGACCCTTCCTCCCTTGCTTCCTTCTTTGTTTCCAAAGTCCAGACCCTTCGTCAGTCCTTCCCTTCTTGTCCTCCCCCTCTTTCCCCCGTAGTGGGTTCTTTCCCGCTTTCTCCTCTGCCATCATCTCCTCTCTCCTCTGTACCTATCTTATCTCATTCTTGGTCCTCATTCAAGATGATTTCCCCAGCTGTTCTTCATACTACTTATCTTTCTATCCGGAAGACCACTTGCTCTGCTGATCCTATCCCTTCCTGTTGGCTTTTGGAATCTTCCCTATCTCTTTCACCTTACATTCTATCTCTTTTTAATGCTAGTTTATCCTCTGGTCTCTTCCCGGCACCTTGGAAACACGCTCATGTTCGTCCTATTCTAAAATCCCACACTTCTGACCCTACCGCACTCTCTAACTGGCGCCCTGTTTCCAATCTTCCTTTTCTTTCTAAGTTTCTCGAGAAACTTGTCTTTCTTCAGCTGTCTGCTCACCTTGAGGCTTCTCTTATTCTTCACCCTCGGCAGTCTGGTTTCCGTCCTGGTCACAGTACAGAGTCTATTCTTCTTTCCCTTCTTAATGAGGTGCATGCTGCTCACGATCACGGTCTCTTCACTCTTGCTGTCTCTCTCGATCTTTCCGCAGCTTTTGATTTGGTAGACCACTGCACCCTTCTCGCCCGTCTTCAAGACGCTGGTCTTTCTGGTACTGTTCTTCACTGGTTTCGTTCCTTTCTCTCCTGTCGCTCCTTTTCAGTGGTTGTCGGGTCTGCTTCCTCACCTTCCACTTCTCTTCCTTGTGGTGTACCTCAGGGATCTGTTCTTGCTCCCCTTCTTTTCAATGTTTTCCTGGCCCCTCTTGCTCTTGTGATCCAGCAGTTTGGTATCTCCGCATATTACTATGCGGATGATATCATTCTGCTGCATCACACTGATTCACACACCCGATATCTCTTCTCTTAACCTCTGTCTCTCTGCTGTTGCTTCCTGGTTCACTTCTAATTTCCTGCAGGTTAATCCCACTAAGTCATTTGCTATCTGGTTTACCCTTGGAAGTCCCTCCCCCACTTGTGCTCCTTCCCTTTCTTCTCAACCCATCCCTCTCGTTTCATCTCTTAAGTATCTTGGTGTTATTCTCGATTCCTCTCTTTCCTTTAAAGAACACATCACTTCCATCGTCCAACGTTCTTTTCTGTCTCTTAAACAACTCCGGCCTGTGCGCCCTTTTCTCACCCTCTGCTTTTGCTACCCTTATTCTCTCTTTTATAATATCCCGACTTGATTACTGTAATGTCTCTCTGGCTGGCTTACCACTTTCCCAACTCTCCCGCTTACAACGTGTTCAGAATGCAGCTGTCCGTCTATTGTCTTGTGCTTCTCGTTATGATCATGTCACCCCCTTGCTTTTGCACCACCACTGGCTACCGGTTTCCTATCGTATACAGTATAAGGTTCTCATATTTGTGCATAGGGTAACTCACACAGGTGTCCCACTTTACCTTGCAGATCTTCTTCATTTTCGCACTCCCCATCGCCTGCTTCGTTCTATCCATGTCAACCGTCTGGCCCTTCCTTCACCCTCTCAAGCTCATCTCGAGTCCACACGTTCCTCGGCTTTCTACTTTCTGGGTCCCAGGCTTTGGAATTCACTCCCCCCCCCCCCCCTCCGTGCAGAGCAATCATATCAAGCTTTCAAGCAACAACTAAAAACCCATTTGTTTTGTCTAGCGTTTGACCTCCCTCCCCCGTCCTTGTCTTCTTCTCTCTCCCCTCGTTGATGTCTTCTCTTCTCATATTTTGCTGTGTCTCTTTTCTCTGCTTCTCTCCTATCCTTTTAATATTTTAATTTGGCGTTCTTTTTAACTTTTCTAACAGCCTGTATTGTAATTTTTATTTTTTAATTTGTAAACCGCCTAGACGCCATTGGTATGGGGCGGTATAAAAAGTATTTTAATAAACATAAACATATTGCCGCTCTGACCTTAACTCATTGGAGGAGACAAAGATTAAGGTCTGTCAGACGGCTGCCTAGGGTGAGAACTTACACAATCTTGACGATGCATATATTCATATGATTCTTGCAAGGTATTGTGGGTATTGTAGTTCATTCACTCCCAAACACAGCTGATGACAATAATTTGAGTTGTGAAACCAAGTGGTAAGATCAATAAAATACTTCTTTTATTGATGGGGTTTAATTCACCCAGCACATGTATGCTTGATAGCACTATAAATGAGGTTACTTGCTTGCAGTGTTTAAAATGGATAACAAAAAGTCACAAAGTAAACCAGAAAACAACCTTCAGCTTGTCAGGCAATTAGCTAATGTTTTCTTAGCAAATAATTACCAAATACAAAGGCACAAAGTAAAGAATAAACTTTGCTGGTTAGGTTAACTTCTGCTTATTTTCCACGCCGATCTCAGCAGGGATTCTCCCTTGCTCACACACACAATCAGGTGCAGCCCTAATTACTATCAATGGACCAGCTGAAAGCCTTTAGCTGGCTGGCTGCTACTGTGTGAGCCCAAATCCTGCTTTAAGAGCTGTTTGCAGTGGAAATAAAGAACAAAGTTAGGTTTCTTTGTGATGGCTGATGTGTTTGCTCAGAGAAAACTAGTAATAGCATTTAGATAGAGAACAGTCCATATAAACTGTATTTTCATCTGCTGTATTTACCCCTGCATCAACAATCATAGGGTCACTATCATACATTGGCACAGATGAGTCTTTCATTAAGGCACTATCATGAGAATGCTTATTCCCTTGCTGCCATTCTCTATTATAGATAGGGTCTGGATCAGTGTTCATACCTGAGCCTCTCCTGCTATCATTATTCCTCTCTGTATAGCCTGGCCAATATGTAATCCAATTCTGATGTCCAGCCTTCCAATCTTGATCCCTGGACACTGGATCTTCTCTCACATACCTTCTGGCCTTGGTCTGAAAGTCCCTTCCACATGCAGTCTTCTCTCTTCCAGGTAGCCACTGGTGATTCCTATCTCTGCCCCTCCATTCCTCTGGCTGAATCCAGTCCAATGGACTCTGCTGGCTTTTGGAATACCTCCCAGTATGAGTACTGCCTTGGAATCTCCCAGACCTTCCAATGGCCTTTCTTCTCTTCCTTCCAGAGAGTTTCCTTCTCTCTCTATCTGCTTGGCTTGGCTTCTGTTTCTCCAGGTGATACTGGTGCTTGTAGCCGTTGCTGTCTCTGTATCTCTTCCTCCCTCTGTAGCTGAAACTGTTATCTGAAGAAAAAGCTCTACTCTTATCCTGTTCTAATGTGTGCTGCTCCCTAACACAGCGCAGCTGTGTTGAATCAGGCCCTGCCCTTTGAGATGAGTGCTTAGGGATTACCTCATAGCTCTCTTGATTGCACACACATTCTCTCACTTCAGCCCCTCTCATGGCTGCTGGAAACCTGGTGCATTCTGGGACTGGTAGTCTTTTATGTGAAAACTCTGTTTTCTTGCTTCTACCAGAACTGACAGGTTGCTTGTTCAGAGTCACATCATCTTTTCTATAGCTCCTACCTGAGCTATGATAAGCTTCCTTATCACAGGTCGTGGAGGCACATAATTGTGCCCTTATGAAAGAAAATACTGCAATGCAATTAAAAGGTGGAAAATCTTGAAAATGTCGATAGTCGTCGAAATCTTCGGCTGCTTAACTTTCCAAAAGCTGATTCAACTTCCTCCGAGACGAGATGTTTAAAAAATATTTGTTTGAAGTTATGAAAGTTCCAGAGCAGTCTGTACCTCCTATTGTTAAATATATATTATATCCCCTCTGGAAAAATTTCCTCTGATGGTCAGCAGACTCCTGGAATGGATCGCCTCAATATTACTGAATTCCTTGAGCAAACAGAGGAAGTGATTCAATATTCTACTTTGATGGTTCAACTTGCTTTGGACTCTGACCGGGACTGACTCTTAAAGCATCCTTATATTTAAAGAACATTTTTATTTATGAATTCTAAGAAACGTTTGTTTCCTGATGTAGCCAGAAACACCACAAAAGGGAAGGAAGCAGTTTCTATTGCTTCAGCCCAAAGTCTTACAACTTCGAGCTAGTTTATCTGTGCAAATGTCTGGTAATTTACCAGGGCAATCGATTTTTTTTTGACCCAGTACACTTAAACAGCTTTTATTTCTGCTAGGAGGGTAGTAGTTCCTACTCCCCTACAATTTTTGGGATCTTAACCCTCATAATAGATAGGCCTACTTGCAACCGCTTGTTTTTAACTTTGCTTATTCCTCAGATTATCTCCGTTTTTAATCCTCCATGTCCCCCCTTTTATGGAGGAGTAGCCTAGTGGTTAGAACAACTGCCTAATACCCAGAAGATCAAGGGTTCAATTCCCACTGGCACTCCTTGTGACCTTGGGTAAGTCACTTTATCCTCCATTGCCTTGGAAGAAAAGGCTGGCAATCTACTTCCGGTGATACATTGCCAAGAAAACCCAGAGGTAGCTGGGTCGCTATGACTCAACACTGACTTGATGGCACTAAAAAAAAAAAAAAAAAAAGGTGAAATTTTCCTTACCGTTAATTTTCTTTCCTGGAGTCCTGCTAGATCAGTCCAGAAAAGGGATGTTGAGACAGAGAAAGCATTAAGAGCCTCCTTCCATGATTGGGCAGATACAGTCGGGTACGGGGGAGTCTGGCACTTCGGGTCCTCCTGCAGCCCCTCCACTTCTTCAGGGCCAGTCTTCTCCCTCCCTTCTGGTCACTACAGCACCTCTGCAAGCAGCCGATCCTCTACCCCCTCCCCTTCTTCCTCAGAAACAGTCTATGGACTCTGCAGCCACAGAATTCTCACTTTTAATCCAGCATGCCTGGTTCTCTCTGGAAAGGGGACAAGTGCTGCCTTCTTCCCAGACAAGTCTCTCCCACACAGCAGACCCCTCTCCTCATAGGTTTAGGGATACAAGGTAGGAGGATGTCGGTTCAGGGGAGGATAAAGACTTGGGAACTGCCTCCCCAGTCACTTCCTCTCGCATCACCTCAGAGGCTGAGGAGGGGGAGGTTTCCCCTATAGAAGAGGATTCAGAGTCAAAGGTGGTCCAGCTCTGTCACAAGGACGAGATCTCTGGACTCATTTCCCAAATAATAATTAAGGAACTTTGCGTACCAGATGACCCCACCCATCCTCCAACAACTAACCCTATCGTTGAGGGAATCAAAAGGCCTGCTCAAGCCTTTCCCTTCCCAGAAGAGCTCCAGCAAATGGTGGCAGCTGAGTGGGAGTCGCCTGAAGTGCCCTTGAAGCAGGTCTGCCAGCTGGGATGCATTTATTCCTGGTCCACAACAGATCTGGACAGGTGGCTGCATTTTCCAAAGGTGGATGCTCTAATCATGGCTGTGACCAAACAAACCACCATCAGGGATATCCAAGACAGCAAGACAGTCTTCTCAACACAGCATTCTCTACGGCTTCTCTCACCCTCCAAGCTTCCACCTATGGTGGCTTGGGAACCCGGACTCTACCTTGGATTCAGGTTTTGCCAGAAAATGCAACCTCAGCTCACTTAGTCATTAGCAGCCTTCCTAGCAGATGACTTCTATGATCTTCTCTGCCTTTCAGCCCGGAGCATTGCAGCGGTTATGGTAGCCTACCGGTGGCTTTGGCTCCACAACTGGTCAGCTGATGTGGCCTTCAAGTGTCGCCTAGCTAAACATCTTTTTAAAGGAGGTCTCCTTTTTGGCGCTGACCTGAAAAAGCTGGTCACGGACCTCAGGGAAGATAAGCCTCAATGCTTGCCCGAAGATAAGCTCAAGAGTTCATCCAAAAAGAATCCCTCTGCTACTTCTTCGTGCCCCAAGTTCTGCGACTCAAGGAAGCACCGGTCTGGCAAGCAATACTCGGCTCCATCGGCAAGTTGGTTCAACTTCTTTTGGAACAGCAGTCGACCCTATTCCCAAGGCACTACCATGAGCAGCAAGGCTTCTCCCCGGACCTCCCATTGACGAGATGGGGACCCATTCCGACCTGATGCAGGCGAGAGGATGCCCTCAGTAATTTTACCATGAATGGGCCCCTTTCCTTTGATCTTATAGTGCTTAGTGCATGTATATTTTCCTTGGCTCATATCTGTAAGCACGTATTTTTGCTATTTATTTGTAAATTTTAAAATAAAATAAAATTTAAAAAAGGAATAGCTTAGTGATTAGGTTGGCTGGAACCAGGGAAGCCAAGGTTCAAATCCCACTGATGCTTCTTGTGAGCTTGGATAAATTCTTCATTGCCTAAGAAGAATCTAAGTTTCAATGTCCCTGTTTAATGTACATCACCAAGTTTAAGTTACAATTTAAACCGCTTTGACTAAAAATGATAAAGTGGTATAAAAAAAACCCTATTAAATAAATAACTTAACCCTCCATTACTTCAGATACAAACTTAGACTGTAAGTCCTCTGGGAATAGGGAAATACCTAGCATACTGGAATATAACTCACCTTGACTAGTGGAAAGGAATGAGCTAAATCTAAAAACAAAAACAAAAAAAAACTACATCACATACAAAAATGATGTCCTGCAACACTCATTCTGAAAAGGATTTTTTCACAGGTATTTTAGTCTGGCCATTTCTTCCTGCTCCTTTGAGCTTCCAATTCAGCTGGAACCAGTTCATACTGGGCAGCAGTGCCAGGAACCCGTATTTCCCCCTATTTTTTTAATTATTTATTTATATGATTTTTTTAACTAAACAGCAAGACCTAGATACATTCTTGCATAGGAAAATAGAGTACATAATAGAAAAGCATATGAAAAAAATCCAAGAGAAAAACATCAAATCAATTACTACTCCATATAGTCCACATGTTGGAGGAGGAGGCAAAGAATACCAACCAGAGCAGGAGTACTCTGGAAAGTAAATACAACATAGACATAAGATATTATTATTATTATATCTCGTCTAGGAAAACCAGTGGCTTAGGAGCGACCCAGGACATAATCCAAACTAGAGAACAGCCTACAACATTATTCTGGAGATGCAGCAGATAACAGTCTGGCATTAATAAAAGTACTAAGATCATTCGGATCGGAAAAACTATAACAGCATTAATAATGACCAGGCATCTGCATGGAAATCTAAGGAAAAAGGTCCCCCCAATTTGAGAAACCCTAGCTTTATAAAGAAGAAATTGTTTCCTCCTCTTCTGGGTCTCCCGAGTTAAATCTGGAAACATTGATATGGTCAAACCCAGAAACATTTCTAAACGCTTCTTAAAAAACATTTTTAACAGCCAATCTTTGTCGGAGACTAATGCACATTGAACCAACAATGTGGAGGGAGTACAGTTATCCCCCCCAGTGTCCTCGAGCAAGCCAGAAACATTCAGAATATTAAAATCCACTTTGGATACAGCCACAGGGGTCTCAGGACTCTTCTTACCGCAAGGCAGGTAATAGACCTTACTCAAAGGAGGTATCAGTTCTGCAGGGACTTTCATATATCTTCTAAATATATCCAGAGCAGATACACCAGTTACTCGTGCATATATCTTCTAAACATATCCAGAGCAGATACACCAGTTACTCGTGGAAAGTTTAAGACACGCAGATTTGTTGCCCTAGAAGCATTCTCCAACACTTCTAGCTTGTATTTGATCGTCCCATTTTCTTTAGATAAGGCCAAGGACATACCAGAGACACTTTCCAACTGAGAGCCAAAATTGGTTATCCGAGTCTGCATGCGTTCACACGTAGAAACTACTGTTCCAATATTTGCAGCATTCTTTTGAATGCTATCAACATTCTCTTGGACCCGAGATGATAAAGAAGAGGTTTGTGAATGAATCACCGCAGAAAGAGTAGCAATGGCTTCCCATATAGACTCCAAAGTAAAGACCTTGGGTCGAACCAGAAGAGGCAGGTCAATTGAAGGGGTTGAAGCAAACTGAGGGGCAGGCCTTTCAACCGAAGAGAGCATCCCCAGGTCACCCACCGACGAACCTCCACTGGAGACCTCCCCGAGACTCTCGGGGGACAACGGAGCCAAACCGCCGGCTAGCACCCCCTCTGTAACACTTGTAGTTCCCACACCGGGAAACGCCGGCGTTGTAACAGCCAGGGAAGGATCCGGAGCAGCTGGGCATGGCGGCAGGGTCCTCAATGCAGGAGAGAGAGAGATTTCATCATCCGGCGGAGACGCCTGAGCCTCCAACACTAGGCGCGACCAAGCCGGCTCGGATCTCCTGCCACTGGTTCGAAGGTAGGTGAACAAAATGATCCATTGGAGCTGAAATAGGTAGCAGGGGCTCAGAGGGGACAGCCCTCTGCTTCCCTTTACACTTAGGCATCTAAACACTAGAAACGCTCTGCAGCCATCTTAGAAAGTCTCCTCCGTCCCCCGTCCCCCCCCTATTTTTAACACATTCCCTAGCCCAGCCATGTAATAATGGTTCTTTGGATTCATTTCAGAACCTGGAACACATTCACCTTTAATCCAGTCAGGATGTCACCGTTGAGCAATGGCTGGGATCCCCCACCCTAGACTGTGAATGCTGCCTCCATAGCAATCCCAGCTCCAGCCAACCCAAGGAGCGGAAGTCGGGCCCCTGAAACAAACCCTGACCACCTAGCTACCAGTGTACAGCACTACCAAGTGAGCCTGGAAAATGAAACATGCTTTTTGTCCTGAGAGTTTCCCCACTATTCCTTTAGGCTTCCAGCTCTGTCAGAACCGGTGCTGGGTTCTGGTGCCATTATCCTTCATTCTTTACCATCTAGGATTGCTGCTTCTGTTCAGCCACTGCAGTGACTGCCCTTGGTTGAGGGCCATAAATCTGGGCCCCTTCCGGAACCCTGGAATCATGGGCAGTATGTGTCACCCTCAAACAAGGAACACTGCCACTGCAGTATCCTGGCTCTGGCCACCTAGACAGTGGAACTGAGCTGAGGATCGAATCAAGGTCCCTTTGCATGGCGATGCTATCAATGAACTAGTACAATAAAGAAAAACTGTAATGTCTTCACTCCGCCTTACTATGTTCTCAAGAAATTTCCATACAGGTTATATTCACTTGGGTGAATTATGCAAAGAAAACACCCCCCTCCCCCCAGGAAAGCACCAACAACATCTCTTCAGCACACCAAACAGCCCTAATGAAGGAGCGCCGTGATGCTGCTGAGACATAAAACAAAACAAATCTTTCCTTAGAAAATTTTCAATTATAAATCTACACCTGGGGGAATTTTGTGCAAAATGTTTGAAACTTCTGCATGCTTTATTAGTAAATTTTTGCACAGAATTCCCCCATCATAAAGCTTAACTCCTCCTCTAGACCTGAAATTTCCCCTGCCATTTTTCTCCTTAGTTCTCTTGCTCCAATCACAGTTCTGTCTCCAACCCATCCTTGTCCCCCCGTTTTCTCTCCCTCTAACGTATAGCCCCAGCCACCCTCTGACTCACCAGCAGTCCATCTCCAGCTCCTTATATCCTTCCCAGTTCATCAGCTGCCTCTCTCCTACCCCCAGCCACCCTCCTCACAGCCTTTTCTCCTGCTTCCAGCACCCCCCTCCCCGCTCACAAGCAGCCCTACTCCTGCCCCGAGCAACCCTCCTGTTCACCAGCAGCCCATCTCCAGACCCCAGCAACCCCCCCACACCCCCAATTCACCAGCAGTCCATCTCCAGCCCCTAACAACCCTTCCAATTCACCAGCAGCCCTTCTCCTGTCCCAACATCTCCAGTCCCCAGCCAGCCTCCCTTCACTCACCAGCAACCCTTCTCCTGCCCCCAACCAGCACCCTCTCCCAATTCACCAGCAGCCTGATCGCAGCAACACAGCCGTAGGAGCAAAGAGAAGTGCTCCCGCGGCTGTGCTAGAGTCTGATGCTGGCACGTTCTCAAGGAAGTGCTTCTGTGTCCCTTTGAAAATACACTGGCACCAGACTCTAGCACAGCTGCAGGAGCAAAACGGAAGTGCTCCTGTGGCTGTGTTGCTAACAGTGAGGTCGGATCCGGTAGGTGGGCAATTCTGCGTTACACAGTTGTGCAGAATTCCCCCAGGAGTATAAAGCGTAGTTACTCACCTGTAACAGGTGATCTCCGGAAACAGCAAGAATTTAGTCTTCACATATGGGTATCGTTGGTACTGAAGGAGCCTGAGCGGGAACGCTCCCCAGCGTCCAATAGGAAAGCTTTTGGGAGCATCCCATAGTGCCTGCGTGCTGCCTTCCCGCCTTTCCCAACTGACCCTCTTCAGTTGAGTTTATAGCTGAGAGAGAGAGTAAGAGTGAGAGTGTGTGTGTGCGCTTTGGAAGCCCAAGCCTCCCGCTGGGGCAGTTTTGCCAGTGAAAATTCCTCAAGGGCAACGCCAGGGGCATCTCGATACTTAGAAGGAGATCTACCCTTTGAGGACCGGCTAGATTTATGTTTAGTTGCCTGAGATCCATGGGAGGAAGATGAGGCCCTGGAGGACGTCGTTGCAACAGACGCCACATCTGAGGGAAAAAGGGTGCTAAGTTTAGCAGCTCGGTTCTGCCGGCCCCTTTTTGACATCATTCCACAGGAGTGGCACTCTGAAATAGAGTGGTCAGGACCTAAACATTTGAGAAACCAATCATGGGTGTCAGTGACGGAAATAGTACCGCCACATTTAGAACATTTCTTAAAACCTGAAGTAGGTTTTTCCATTTTTAAGGAAAAAGTTGGGCCTAGTGCCCAAAATGGCACCTAGCACCAAGGAAAAATGTTTCTAAAGTAAGATACCTCAGAAACTATAATTTTTTTTTTTTAAAGAAAACCGGTGGTACCGGTATGGCGTCGAAGGAATGCAGACGCGACCACAAAAACAAAGATTAAAGACAAAATTTTTCTACGGTGACAGGGTATGCGACCTGTTGGCTCCACGGAAAACGAAGAACTGGAGAGGGACAGTTGGAAAGGCAGCACGCAGGCGCTGTGGGATGCTCCTAAAAGCTTTCCTATTGGACGCTGGGGAGCGTTCCCGCGCAGGCTCTGTCGATACCGACGATACCCATATGTGAAGATTACATTCCTGCTTGTTCCTGGAGATATCATAGTAGTACTTCAAAACTGATTTTCTCACTGACAAAAATGAACAGACTTACCATTTTAAAAACAGCCTTTTTGAAGGGCAATAGCATCCATTTGTAAAGACAACTGTATATTTACGATTTTTTTCTTGTGTGTATATACAATTACTGCATTTAAAGTTACACGACTGGAGATATTTAGCTCACGTTTTTCTCTCATACTTAAAAAAAAAAAAAAAAAAAATCTTGGTTGGTCCATAATCTATTTAGTTCTGGCCTTTACAGATTTTTGCTTGTACATGTCCAAAGTCTGCAGTCTAGAAACCATTCTGAATGGGGCATGCACAGCAGTCAAGTTCATAAACGGTACATAAAATACCTCTGAACTGATGCAACATAATTGCTTTCATTGCTGAAACTGTACCAGCTAGTTGCTACCATTCACTGTCCATTGCATGCACTTCCTACAACCAATATGATAAACCGGGGCTCCTGAGAATGTCTGCCTACCCAAAGGTTATACAGAAAAGTGTCTATAAAGGGGGTCTTACCAAACAATGGCAGTGGGCTGGCTATCTTAGCACAGTAATCAATGTACTCCCAGTCGGCAGCTTTCGTGTAACGCTGTTCCCGGGATCTGCCATGAAGCTGCAATGAGAAGCACCATTTAAAGCATACCTCAGAGAACCTTCCTAGCTGAATCTTTATATAATTTTCTTGGCACGACTAAGCCTCCTGGGGCCCCAGCCTAACCAGAACTTGTCTCAGAACCACTAGCTGCATTCACCATAGCCCAGTAAGTCCAAGGCTGAGGCACTACAGGCCATCATTTGCAAACACTGAGTTTTTCCCCCCCCTGTTAGGCCCGCTTCTTCTCAAGGATGTTCCCCTAGTGGAAGGGGCACAAGGCATAGCTCGCTTTGAAACCTACTGCGAGATGCATTTTATTTATTTAATTTATTTTTATTTAACAGTTTTTCTATACCGCACTTTTCAATATCAGTGCGGTTTACAAATAAGAAATTCTGCAAAGACCAGGGGAACAGTTTTGCACATACATGCATGGGGTTCCTCCTTCCCAGGACTGCGCAAGTTGCCTCCAAAGACCTAGTACATAGGACTGGAACATCCTGTATGTTGTGTAAGAAATTAACAAAGAAAGTCCTCTCATTCTGAATGCATTCCTTACCTTTTCACAATCCAATTAAAAGATGTACTCACCGTTACTAAAGAGACTCCCCACTCCCCGAGACCAGGTATGAGTTTGTGAGCAAGGTTGACCTTTTCCTGCACACCAGTGCGGATCTTGACAGTCAAAGGAACATCAATCACCTTCAACAACATCACATATGACACTCAGATTATCAAGTAATATTTAATCTTATTGTTAGTGGGAAAGAAGCAGTTACTTACAGAGTTTATCCCCTTGACGATCTGCTCAAATTTAGTTGGGCGATTCATTAGGCCACAGCCACCACCCTGTTATATTAAAAAAAACAACAAAATTATAGCCAGTTCCTGCCTAGGGGTTAGAAGAAATGGAGCAGGAAATGCAATCCTGAAGACGAGCTAAGGAACAGCATCACAGAACACTAGTCAACTTTTCCAAACCCCAGCTGCCATGTGCAGTATGGCCAAGAGAAAAACAACCCGACTTTTCCAAGAAAGCAAATATTTCCTGCTTCTAGGAAATGTGCATTTCCAGCAAAAAAGGCCATAGTTCTTGTTCCGATTAGCTAACTTGCTAGAGATTCACATTGGGCTGCCCAAGGACCAAAAGCAATGCCCAGCAAGATCTTTACTGTCTGCTGGGTCACATACTAGGCCTAAATTAGTAACGTACACTTTTCTCCGCTTCCCACACTTTAGAACAGAGACAGCGGGAAAGAGAAAGTGGAAGGTGTAGCTGCCACAAGCAGACAAAAACTAAACAGAACAAACAAAATGGAAAGCCTACCTTATTATATACCAAGTCTATTGGACAGCCAACATTGATATCCACAAAATCAACATCAATGGTTTGGTTCAGGAGTTCTGCACACTTTGTCATGGTGTCTGGGAAGGCGCCCTCTAGCTGCAGGGAGGAAGCACGACAACAGTTTGCCAAACAGATTCTTCCATAAAGAAGAAGATAAGGATGCTCCACTATTTTTTGGTTGCAGTGCAATAAATATACCAATTTACAACATATTTCTCACAAGTTCCATCTCGAAATGCAGTGAAGTATGTTATAATACTAGGATGTTCAGTAATTATTTCAGTGTGTACTAAAACAAGACCACCCCCTCCTTTGGACACCAATAATTTAATTTATCTTGAAACTTCCAAAAACAAACCAATGCCAGAACATGCATACCCCCAAGCAAGGCCACTTGTACCCATAGTCCAATATACCATCATATGCTCTAATGAGGCTTCTCTGGGAAAGAGGAAGGGGGAACTGTAGGCACGGTTTACACTGTACAGCATTCGTACAGGGCTATAAATCAGAGGAGACTAGAAGCTAGATGAACTCAGATAAAAAAAATAACATGAAATGAGGACAAACCTGAACACCAAATAAATCTTCTGTATGATGGCGCTTTAAAAGTGCCCATTCAGAGGACTGTCCCTGAAGCAAATTTGTGCAGACAGCCATTTCTCCGCAAGTGACATCTGCTCCAAAATGTTTGCAGATTCTTCGGAAAGGAAGGTTACCACACTAAAAGAGACAAAATTCTCAGTGGAGGATTTGTGAAGTCCACCAGTACTGGTAAAATTAATTTTACCAACCCATGAACCACCACTGGTCAGCATTAGCATAGATCAGAGGTGCACAAATTCAGTTCTTAAGGGATACAAACAGGCAGGTTTTCAGGATAACTCTAATGAGTATGCACGAGATAGATCTGCATATAATGGAGGTAGTATGCATGAAGATCTCTCATGCATATTCACAGGGCCGCCCCAACCACTAGACAAATTTGACGGTTGCTAGTGCAGCAGCTTCTGAGGAGCAGCAAAGAGCAAGGCATTCAAATCTAAACAATAAGATTCCGACAGCCGGGGAGGCATAAAGGCGTAGGGTTTGCCTAGGGCAGTAACACCTTGACCAGCTCTGGGATCAGCCCTGCATAATCATTAGGGCTAGCCTGAAAACCTGGCCTATTTGTAGCCCTTGAGGACTGAACCTGGGTATCCCTGCCGTAGAAGCAATATACTGAACATTTATTTATTTATTTAGACAGTTTTTGTATACCGCCTTATCCTTCAATCAAAGCGGTCACAACACAATTGGGGGATACATTTAACACGCGGGGATATGAGACACATACACTAATACTTACAGGGAACATGGGCTATGGAGGGTTAAGTGGCTTGCCCAAGACCACAAGGAGCATCTGTGGGACTAGAAACCCCAGTCCTTCCGGCCCAAGGTTGCTGTCCTCTAGTGGGATTTGAACCCCCGACCTTCCGGCCTGAAGTACCTTGCCCCAACCACTAGGCTACTCCTCCACTCCATAACATAACATATGAACATAAGATATGCCATACTGGGTCAGACCAAGGTCCATCAAGCCCAGTATCCTGTTTCCAACAGTGGCCAATCTAGGTCACAAGTACCTAGCAGTTTCCCAAAAGATACAGGTTCCACAATGCTTGTATTGGGTCAAGCAGTGATATCCCGGGACAATTTTAATAACTTGTCCAAACTTTTTTTAAACCCAGCTACACTAACAGCTTTTACTACATCCTTCAGTAGCGAATTCCAGAGTTTGATTACACGTTGAGTGAAAAAAATATTTTCTCTTATTAGTCTTAAATAGGTTACCCTGTAGCTTCATTGCATGTCCCCTAGTCTTTTTATATTCTGATGACGTAAACAATCGATCTACATTTACCCGTTCCATTCCATTCATTAATTTATAGACTTCTATCATATCTCCCCTCAGCCGTCTCTTTTCCAGGTCGAAGAGTCCTAAACTTTTTAGCCTCTCTTCATAGGGGTATCCTTCCATCCCCTTTACTATTTTGGTGTCTGTTCTCTGAACCTTTTCTAATAACGCTATATCCTTTTTAAGATACGGTGACCAGGATTGCACACAATACTGAGTCAGTAAAGGATAGTATCAGACTGTGTATGTCTTAATTATTCTTTTTTCAATTTTGGTCTCATTATGGGCTCTAATTGGTCAATTCTGTGCTGTTATGTACTGTTGAAAGATGAGCCACAGAACTCATGTTTTCCTGCAGCTTAATTTTATTTATTTATTTATTTACTTACAATTTCTTCTATACCGCACTATTCAGCATCAGCGCGGTTTACATGGAACATAACACTATCTTTACAATTAACAGGAGAACCAAACTTGGATAACAAAAGGTAACTATTTACACAACGGTGTAATTTAACAACATAGCATGAGATTTAATGGTCAAGGACCCCTTGCATGGTGTGGTCGCCTGGCTGACCGGGTGTGTTGGTACAGTTGTAAATATTTGAGTGGGGAAGTGAATCATTGTTTTCTGGGAAATATTTGAGGAAAAGGAAGTGTTTAAGGGCCTTCCTAAACTGGATTAGGTTAGTGATTGCCCTGATGTTTGTTGGTAAGGAGTTCCAGAATCTTGGGGCGCAGAGTCTGTTTGCAGTTGTCGATGTGCATCTTGTTAATTCTCTCGGCATTGTTAGCATATTTAATCGGTGTGGATCTTCTTGGTCTATTAGGGGCTGTTGTTTGGATAAGGTCAGTTAGTGAAGAGGAGGAGAGATTGTTGACCGCTTTGAATGTCAGCAGCACTGTCTTGAAGAAGATCCTGGCTTGTATAGGAAGCCAGTGTAACTGCTTTAGAATGGGCGTCACATGGTCTCTCTTAGATGAACCATGGAGGACCCTCGCTGCACTATTCATAGCGAGCTGTAAGGGGTTCAAGGTGGATTGAGGGAGACCTTGTAGTATGGCATTGGCGTAATCAAAATGTATTATCAGAGCCTGGTAAATTGTCCAAAAATCTTCCGGTTCAAGCAAGGGGCGTAGATGCCTGAGTGAACGGATCTTGTAATAGATTGCTCTTACAGTGTTAGCTATGTGTGCCTGGCAGCTTGGCAGATATTCAGACCTGCAGGCAGAATGCAATTCTGGGGGCTCATCCAGCTCTTTCACCATCCCACTCCATCGGAATTCCGGCTGCTACCGCAGCTGATAGAGGAATGGGAGAGATAACAGGGAACTTGTGTATCAGCTGCATGTAAAGCAGCCGATGCAGATGGAAAGAAAGAAGACACATACACCCGCCCAATTTGCACTAGTGGAATTTAACTGCAAAATGTAACATGGTTATAAAGAAAAGTTCTACCATTGAAACAAAAGTATGCAGAGACAACAATGATGAGAAACAGGGCCACTAGAGCACTGCCCTTTCTTGGGCCCTCGTGCTTCTTCCTCAGAAGAGAGCTTGTGAGAAAAGCAAGGTCTCCTCTTCCTGCCTTTAGTCTGCAGCACACACTGAGTACCAGCAGTGGCTATCTATAACCTGAAGAACAGCAGTGACAATATGCTGGACCAGAATAAACACTCCAATCACCAAAGAAGTGCCTGCAAAATGTGGAAGAAAAGCAGTTTTTATTTGTGCGCATACGTTTCAAGGGAACTTCTGGGTGATAGTCAGATTTTGTTAACAAACTATTATGGGGCCAACAGACAAAATGGAGGAAATTAAATATCCAATCTGTACCAAAATTAGGCTCCTTTATGCTAAAGATGCATAAGGAGCTCAAAATTACATCACATATCCTCCCCCTCCCCCCCACCTCAAAAAACAGAGCATTTGTTAATCATTAAGTTAATCTGTACATAGTACATTAAGTTAATCTGTACATAGTTCCCCCGGTTGTCCTATTGTTGAAGTTCCCTGTTTAATGTAAAACTCAATGTTACTTGTATGCATTGTAGTATGTTCTTGTTCATTGTACACCGCACTGATTGTAATAGCGCGGTATAAAAGAATTGTTAAATAAATAAATAAATAAATAAATTTGGGAAATGCTGTCTTCCTCTCCTTTAACGTCAATACTCCAAGTCAAATCTACTGAATTTCTAATGAGTATCATTCGCAAAGAACTCCAAAGAATGACCTTACAATCCGCAGAGCTAACTTCTCTCTGGATAGTCAGCATCAACTCGACAGCACAGAGGATATATTTTGAAAAGAAAACATACACATTGTATTACATCACAATACATTGGCAGGGAGAGAGGAATTTTTAAAGCTTTTTCTCACGGTGAATTGACCCGTCTGAAAATTGCTGTACTCAGATGTGCTGGGAGGGGGGGGGGGGGGTGTTCACTATGCACGGACTTCAGGCCACATTAGAAAGGGACTCTCCTGGGGGAGAGGGCTGTAGTAATCACACACAATGGAAATGCCAAATCAGCACATATGCTTTTCCATTTACCCATGGGTACTTTTGTCACTGGGTACCTGCCTCTGCACAGTTTCAAACCATGTGGTTTTCTTTATGAAAACTGCTGACAAGGTTCCTGGGTACAAAACAATGTGAGCTACTGAAAAATTCCCTTCTCACTCCCTTTACTGTACAACAAAATGGCTTAGAGAAATGGTGGTCTTATGTCAAAGAAAAAGCATACTTACTGTGGTTAGTGGTGCAAGATAAAGTTTGTTCCTGAAATCGATCTGAGGGAGAAAAACAAAGAAAATTATATTCAATAAATTATTTTGATCATTAAGAGGTAGCGTAAATGTAAATGCTTACAGCAGGGGCCTCCCTAAAGCCACTACTTTGATTTCAGAGTTGATGCTTTCAGTTTGTTCAATGCAAACCGCCTTGATATCATGAAAGGCGGTATATAAGAAATGTTAAATAAATAATAAATAAATGCTGTAAGCAGGATAGGTGTTCCTGTAGTGAGGGAGAATCACTAATGAGAGACTGAAAAACAAAGCCCCTTAACCTGACCTAAAGACGAGAAACTTGCTGACTGGCTCTGAGGGCTCCTCCCTCTATTTTTCTCCTATTTAGAATTCCCCAACACTCTGTGAAATGATCCCATTATAAACATCTTCCTCTATACGAGAGGAACAGCCAGCATCCCCCTTCTGAAACACAGCCACCGAGGCCAACATCCAGCACAGTTCTCTCATCCTACTATATACTAGAACACAGGAGGAAGGAAGGAAAAGCAGGTCACTAATCAGTTTTAGAGACGTTACTAGCTGCACTTAGGTTAAAAACTTATTTTTTTCCCTTCCTCCTCCCTGCCCATAAAGGTGTAACAACAGCTCCTCACATGACAAAGCACAGTTCTTGGCAAGTCAGACAATTTAACAGTCAAGCCTTAGAGTGTTTTCATGGCCCAAGCGCTCAAAACAATATTCAGCACAGGACAGTAAAGAGTTATGGAGCGGGTGTATTCAAATCCATACTGGGACCTCAAAGTGTACCACTGGTAGAGCCTTCTGCCAGCTCTGGGCTTTTCTTAAATCAAGGGAATAACAAACATTAATTTGAAAAACAAAGTTATATGATAATTACACTTACCTGGTAATTGTAGTTCCTTGAGTCACGACAGTTCAGTCCTCTACCTCTGGGTTGTCAATCTCCTCCTGCAGCTAGGAGACTGGTTTGTCAGAATGATGACATCACTGGATATAGCCTGCTTCACTCCCACTGGCTTCCCAGTGTAAACTATAACAAAGCAGACTCAAAGGAGCAACAAATAAGTAGCTAAAGACATTAAAACCACTATCCAAGTAAACGTACTCCCCCCCCCCCCGACAAGGCTTTCGTACTCTCTGCCCCGTCATGGAGAAGGAAACAAAGCACAGCAAGAAAAGAAATACCGACTCACCTGTAATCATCTGCCGTGGACCCCTAAGCAGAAAACCTCTGACACATCCGGGTGGGAAGGAGGACTGAACTGTCGTGACTCAAGGAACTACAATTACCAGGTAAGTGTAATTATCATTTCCTTATCGTTCCGCCAGTTCAGTCCTCTACCTCTGGGATGTACCAGAGCAGTGACTAACGGGAGGGACCCTTCCAGCCGGCAGATAAAACCGCCGCACCGAAACGAGCATCCGAAGCGGTCGCCACATCCAGCCGGTAATGCTTGCTGAACGTGTGCAGCGACGACCAAGTCGCAGCTCTACAAATGTCCCCCGGTGGGACCAAGGCATGCTCCGCCCACGCCGCCGCCTGCGCCCTAGTAGAATGTGCTCTTAGCCCCACAGGCGCAGGGCGGCCGCGAAGCAAATAAGCGGACACAATCGCTTCCCTAAGCCAGCGAGCGATGGAGGCCTTAGCCGCTGCCTCCCCTTTGCGCGCTCCCCCGAACAGAACAAACAAGCGGTCAGACTTACGAAACGGCTCTGTAACCCGCAAATACTGCCGCAAAGTCCTTTTCACGTCCAGGTGCCGAAGCTCTCGTCCCGAGGCGTCACCCCCTACCGATCCCAAGACGGGCAAACACACGGCCTGGTTCACGTGAAAGGGAGACACCACCTTGGGTAAAAAGGACGGGACCGTACGCAAAACCACCCTATCCGTAGAAAAGGACAAGAAAGGCTCTCGGCAGGACAAAGCTTGTAGCTCAGAAATTCTCCGCGCGGAGCAAATAGCCACCAGAAAAACCGTCTTCAAAGTCAAATCCTTCACTGACGCCCGACGTAACGGCTCAAAGGGGGGCTCGGCCAGAGCCGTGAGAACAAGGTTGAGGTCCCACGGTGGAACGAACACTCTACGCGCCGGGTGCAATCGAGAAGCCGCCCTAAGAAAGCGACGTACGTCAGGATGAGTCCCTAAAGACACGCCGTTGACCTTGCCCCGATAACAAGACAGGGCCGACAGCTGAACTCGCAAGGAACTGGCCGCCAGCCCCTTCTCAAAACCGGCCTGAAGAAACTCCAGGACCAGCGGGACTGAAGCAGAGCCCGGCCGAACCAAGCGCGGCGCACACCAATCCTCAAAGATACGCCAGACCCGCACATAAGCCAGGGAAGTAGAACGCTTCCGGGCTCGCAGTAAGGTCGTGACCACCGCCGACGAATAACCTTTCTTCAGCAGCCGAGCCCTCTCAACGGCCAAACCGTAAGCGAGAATCGATCCACTTGCGGCATTAACAGGGGCCCCTGGAGCAAGAGATCCGCCCGTGGCGGTAACCGCCAAGGCTCCCCGTCTAGGAGACGAATGAGATCGGCGTACCAAGGACGCCTCGGCCAATCGGGCGCCACCAGTAACACTCGCCCGGCGTGCGCTCCTATCTTCTGAAGCACCCGGCCTATGAGCGCCCAGGGCAGGAAAACATACAGAAGACCGCACGTCGGCCACTGACGAAGCAAGGCGTCGATCCCCTCCGACATGCGCTCCCGCCGCCTGCTGAAAAAACGGCCGACTTTGGCCGACTGAAAGGTCGCCATGAGATCCATGACCGGCGTTCCCCAGCGGAAGACGATTTGTCGGAAGACCTGGGGGTGAAGCTCCCACTCTCCGGCATCCACGTGCACTCTGCTGAGGAAGTCCGCGGTGACATTGTCCTTGCCGGCGATGTGTGCTGCCGAGATCGCAGTCAAGCGAGGCTCCACCCACGCGAACAACTCGTCGGCTTCGGCCTCCATCGCGGCACTCCCGGTGCCACCCTGCCGGTTGATGTAAGCTACCGTCGCAGAGTTGTCGGACAGCACCTGCACCGGCCGGTCTCTCACAACTAATTCGAACGCCTGAAGGCCCCGGAACACCGCTCGCAACTCCAAGCGATTGATCGCCCACGAGGCCTCCAGGGGAGACCAAAGCCCCTGCGCAAACTGACCCCCGCAGTGGGCTCCCCAGCCCCCTAGACTGGCATCCGTTATCAACGGGATCCATTCCGGCTGCTCCAACGGCAGGCCGGCCGCCAGTGACGCCGGGCAAAGCCACCACCGAAGGGACTGCCGAACTTTGCCCGGGCAAGCGAGACGCTTGACCAAGGAATCCATCTGATGCGACCAACGCCTGAGCAGCGCCCTCTGGAGAGGACTCATATGGAACCGAGCCCAAGGCACCGCTTCGAGGGTCGCTGCCATGGTGCCCAGCACCCGGAGATAATCCCACGCCGATGGCGCCGGCACCGACAGGAACTGTCGCACCAGGGACCGCAAGCCCGCGGCTCGCTTGTGCGGCAGAAACACTCGCCCCTCCTTCGTATCGAACCTGACCCCCAAGTATTCGAGGTCCTGAGAAGGAGCCAACCGGCTTTTGGTCGGGTTGATGACCCAACCCAGCTCCTGCAAGAACCGGACTACCCGGTCCGTCACACGGAGGCTTTCCTCCGCGGACTTGGCCCGGATCAACCAGTCGTCTAGATAAGGGTGAACCAGGATCCCTTCCTTGCGCAACGCCGCCGCGACCACCACCATAATTTTGGTGAAGGTTCACGGCGCAGTCACCAAGCCGAACGGCAACGCACGAAACTGATAGTGACCCCAAGGAAGGGCGAAGCGCAGGAAACGTTGATGGGCATCCCGAATGGGAATGTGCAAATACGCCTCCGAGAGGTCTAGAGACGTCAAGAATTCGCCTCGCCGCACCGCCACTATGACTGATCGCAACGTTTCCATCCGAAAATGCGGCACCCGCAAGCACCGATTCACCCCTTTCAGGTCGAGGATGGGTCTGAGCGTGCCATCCTTCTTGGGCACCACAAAATAAATGGAGTAGCGACCCGTGCCGTAATCGGCCTTGGGCACCTCCACCACCACGGCCAACCGAATGAGCCGTTGCACAGTTTCGCGAACTGCCGCCGTTTTCTTGGGACCCCGGCAAGGAGACAAGACGAAGGAGTCCCGTACGGGCCGCGCTAATTCCAACACGTAGCCTTGCTGAATAATCTCCAACACCCATTGATCGGATGTGATGAGGGTCCAGGCGGAAAGAAACTCCCGGAGCCTCCCGCCAATGGGAGTTTCCCCCGCCGGGACCCGCCTCGCCTCATTGCGCTTTACGCGTGACGGATCCAGAGTTAGCCGAGAAGCCCCTTGTCGCTCCCCGGAATCCACGAAAGCCCTGGCCTCTCGCAGAGAAGCGCCCTCTCTGGAAGGCACCGGGACGCGGCGAGCGAAAGCGCCGAAAATCCCGAAACTGACCCCGACCGCCCTGGCCGGGCTTGGATTGCTTGGGCTTGTCCTCAGGCAGCCGACCCGCCTTGGACGCCCCAAGATCTTTCACCAACTTATCCAAATCCTCGCCAAACAGCAGACCACCCTTAAAGGGAAGCTTGCTGAGACGGGACTTGGAAGAACTGTCCGCTGCCCAAATGCGGAGCCACAGGGACCGTCGGGCAGCCACCACTGACCTGGTGCTGTTGGCCAGAGCTCTAATCAAATCATAATGTACATCGGCGAGGAAGGCCGCTCCAGACTCTAAGCGATCCAACTCCTTAATCTCCTCTGGCACCATGTGCGATGATTGTCGGAGCCTCTGCGCCCAGCGTAAACACGCTCGGGACACCCACCCTCCGCAGACGGATGCCTGAAGCAAAATAGAATCCGCTTCAAAGACTTGCTTGAGCAGTCCATCGATTTTACGGTCTTGGGCATCCTTCAAGGCCGCACTTCCTTCAACCGGAATCATGGTTTTCTTCATAACAGCGGAGACCACCGCGTCTATGCGCGGAGCACGGAACCGCTCCTTAGCCGAGTCCGCCAAGGGATATAACCGGGTAAGCGTGCGAAGGCCTCGCAAGCCGGCTTCTGGCTTATCCCATTCATCTTGAATCATCTTCTCCACCACACGGTGCAAGGGAAACACCACCTGTGTCTGGCGAACCGCCTGAATGACCGGATCTTCCACTTCGTCCTCTGCTGCTGCCGGCGGCGTAAGGTTCAAGATTTGCAAGGTTTCCGCGATCAAGGCCGCCAACTCCTCCCTGCGGAACACTCTAATGATTTTTGACTGGTCCTCTGACTGCGGTATCTCACCTTCCTCCAGGTCTTGTGAGCCCTCTTCCGGATCCCATTCCGGATCGTCAGCGTCCGGCCAGACCCCCTCCGTCGGCTCTGACAGTTTCGCCCGTTTCGGGACGGGGGAGTCAGCGTCCAGCACTCCCTCCGCCACCAAAGGCAGAGGCTGGGCCGCTGGCGTTTCCGAGCACCCTCGTTTGCCCTGCTGTCGCAGGCAGAACGCCTTATGCATAAGGAGAACAAACTCCGGGCTAAAGCCGCCAAGGCCGGACTCTGGAATGGACGGCGGGAGCCCCGAGGGCCCTGGCCGTTCCTCCGAGTCCACTTCTGGCATCAAAAGGCACGCCGGGGCAGGCTCCAGCACCACTGTTGTAACCTGCGCCTCTGGGACCTCAGGGGCCTCCATAGTCAGCTCCACCGCCGAAGAAAGGGCAGCACAGCCTCTGCACACACCCGTGTCAGCCACAGTGCCCCTCCGAGTGCCATACACGAGGCACTGAGGATGGGCAGCCATAGGGAGAGCTAACTATAAACACACACACCGTTCAATAACTCTGCAACTTTAAAGCCTTTACAGATTCTGTAAAGGCTTTAAAGTTGCAGAGTTATTGAACGGTGTGTGTGTTTATAGATAGATTAACTGTTTAAAGAGAAAGAGGCTAGTATTTAGTTGTAATAGGGAGAGCTAAGCCAATACCTGACGCGGCAGGCAGAAAGTACTGAGCTAAGCAAGCTAGCCAAACACACCGACCAGGTGCTTCAGGCAGTATGGGGATGTTCTGCCGTTGTCCCTGTAGTGCTGCTCCCCAATAGTGACTGAGAGGTGAAGAGAACAATGCCCCTCCAGCCGCCCCCCCCCCCACGATTCCGAGGGCCCTCCGACGCAACGGAGACACCCCCGAGGCGAAATGAACCGAGAAACATCAAAGAAAGAAAGAAAGAAAGAAAGAAAGAAAGAAAGAAAGAAAGAACTCTAAAATCCGCTGAGGAAAATGGAGGGGAAGCGGCTGCCACGCGGCTGCACCGGGACTCCCAAGATGGCCGCCGCAATGCGATTACCAAAAGGGCGCCAAAGCTCCTAGCTGTTGGAGCGGTGCGGCCCTACCCCGAAGCAGCTGGGAGCCGGAGTTACACTTACCGCACCAGTCACTGCGCTCTGCCCCACGAGCGAGAGAGAGAGACGGGAACCTGGGCCCATTCAAAAAAAGACCTTTGCTGGCAGTCAGTTCGTCGGCCGCAGAGCTCAGAAACAGCAGCCCCGCGGTGCACAGCAAGCAAGAAGGACTCACCCCCGTAGCGTCAGGGGGTGAGGCTTCCGGGCCAAACAGGTAAGGGGGAGAGGACCCGCAGCCACCTGAGTCAAACCCCCTGAGGCAGGAAAGACAAGCACCGACACAGGCAGGGTGCAAGAAAGCCTGTCACTGCCTACTGAAAAGGAGCAGCAGGGCGAAAGCCCCTGCTCAGACAGAACCTGTCTCTGGGTCTTTTTTTTTTTTTTTTTTAAACACAGTAACCCCAAGAATCTCCACCAACTACACTAACATCCTTGGCTCCTTATCCATTCCTCCAAAGAGCCTCTCCTAAGGCTCGTCAAGTCCTCCTGCTGCAAGGAGACTGGTTACACTGGGAAGCAAGTGGGAGTGAAGCAGGCTATATCCAGTGATGTCATCATTCTGACAAACCAGTCTCCTAGCTGCAGGAGGAGATTGACAACCCAGAGGTAGAGGACTGAACTGGCGGAACGATAAGGAATTGTCCTTAATGCATGATTTTTAGCACAACGCACATTATCTAATAATTATGAAACTGTCTCTTCTTTGCAGCAGTTAGATGCTAAAGTTACTACCCTTGATAATGTTGTTACGACTTTGGAAGCCCAGGTTCTTCCAATCCATACTTCAGCTGTGGCTGGTATCAAAGATTCGTTTTTGATTCATTCTCAGTTGGAGCGCCTGGAAAATTCCATGCGCGCTTCCAACTTACGTTTTTTAAATTTTCCCCAGTCTTCGTTGATATCTCATAGGATTTTGCTGATTAAGTTTCTTAAGGAAGTCTTGGGCATCACTGAGAGTATTGATTTCCTTCAGATTTATTATATTTCTTCTACTCTTAAAAAATTGAACCTGGTTGATGGGGAGTTAGATGAGATTGTTTCCCCCATGACAAATTTGACTGCCTTTTTGGAAGATTCCCAGGATACAATTAATGCCAGGGCCACTTTATTGGTCACCTTTTCCTCTATTGAAATTAAACAGCGTATTCTGAGGACCTTTTTTAAGGCTAAAGCGGTGAAGTTTTGTGGCCACTTGGTTACCATATTTCCTGATGTTGCTCGTAGCACCCAGATGCGACGGAGACAATTTTTAGATCTAAAGTCTCGGGTCTTGGCTCTGGGTGCTACGTTCTTCTTAAAGTTCCCATGTAAATGTATCCTTAACTATGAGGGGGCTTCTTATACTTTTGTTGATGTTTCACAATTAGAAAATTTTCTTTTTGGGAAAGGGGTTTAGGTGGGGGTTGGGGTTGGGGTTGGGGTTACAGCCTCTATACTGTGGATATGTTCAGTATTCTGTTTTCTCTTGGTTTATTACTCTTTTTTGTTAACGGTGGGATCTCGTAATGTGAACTGTACTTTTCTTTTGGTTGTTGTATATGACTAAAATTTCAATTAAAAAAATAAATAATAATAATTAGGTGAAAAGCATGCAAATCAATGTAAATTATACAAAAAGTGGATCATTCACCTTGCATTAAACCCTTTGAGGTGGCATTATCTTTCTTCCCTGGGCCCATCAGTTTTATACTTCCGGGGAGTCTCAGAGAACGATGCATTATCAGAGAACTTGTTATCTCCTGATTTCTCCTTCATCACCTACCAGGAGTCTACCTGGTAGGTAGTAGGATGGCAGGAGTGACCCCAGATGATCCTGCCTCAGTAGGTTTTGGCTTCAAAATGGTCACCTCAGCACCCTAGCAGTAATACCACATGTCTACAGCTAGAGGGATGAGGCTGTAGGCTGTATTGCACTGAGCTAACCCTTTAAAAGAGATAGTGAGCCACAAGTAGGACCCACTATCATTGTTTTGCTGTGTCCAGGAATGTGCAATGTTCCCGACTGCAGCAATGCAAAATGAGTCACTAGTCTGCAGTACTGAGGTACCACGGGTTAGCAAGTTGCACAGTAAATTTTGGTTCAGAAAATTAGCACATTTTAGGGCAGCGCAGTAACCATCCCAGTAAGTGTGCTAAGATTACGGTTCTCTTCTTACACTATTGATGGGTCCAATGTGACAATAGGTTTGTAGATTTCAGGAAGTCTGTGAAGCCCTAGACAAACCATCAACAATGTCTCCCCACCCTCCCAGGCTGGCTCAAGGCAAGGGATGAGATGGTGCTCCTCCCTACACAAAGCACCCAAAAGGGAGAGTCCTCTTATTCTAACAACTGGCCAGGCAGTTGTCCCCCTCCCTCTCTCACAAAAAGAACGAAATATATATTAAACGTGTTATTAACTGTGGCTTTTACTACTACTGAACATTTGTATAGCACTACAAGCACTGTTCCCTCTAAGCTGTGCGCGTGTGCGCGCGCACACAGCTCGCTGAGTGAGCGCACATACTTTACAACAGAGCGCACAAAAATTATGGTTCTGATTCTGATAGAAAACAACACAGACGTCTTAAAATGTAAAAGTTGTGATTGTAATTACTAGAAATTTTCCGCTTTGTTTAGTAATTGTCTATTTTCATTTAATTTGATTAAAATCAATGTGGTATATATACTATATTCTGATGTGTAGTCAAATTTTAAAGTATATAACTCCGAGTGTCGTTATGTGGCGCACAAAAATTTAACCTTTCTTCTAAAGCTGCACAGTTAATATTTTATGCGCACATAGCCTACAGAAAATTAGAGGGAACATTGACTACAAGGTATACGCAGCGCAGTGCTGTGGACATAGGATGCAGCTAGGGGGAATGGTAAGGAAACACAAAGGACATTAGGCGAGTCAAGATATGAAAGCAGCAGCGAAGAGGTGAATTTTCAGCCTGGATTTGAAAAGGGTCAGAGAAGGCACCTGACGTACAGACTCAGGTAGTTTGTTCCAGGCATGAAGAGCAGCAAGGTGAAAAGAGCAAAGTCTGGAGTTGACAATAGAAAAGCACAGATAGAAGCAATTTGCCACAAGAGCGGGAGTTTCCGAGGAGAGGTGTACGGAGAGATAAAAGAGGAAAGGTAGAGAGGAGCTGCAGAGTGAATGCACTTATAGGTCAGCAGGAGAAGGTTGAATTGGATAGGAAACAGATAGGAAGCCAATGAAGAGACTTGAGAAGAGGAGTAATATGAGCATGACAAGGCTGGTGGAAGATTAGCTGTGCAGCAGAGTGTTGAACAGATTGAAGGGGAGAGAGATGAGTCAGAGGGAGACTAGCAAGGACCAGGTTACAATAGTCTAGACGGGAGGTGACTAAGGAGTGGATAAGTGTCTTAGTAGTGTGTTCAGAAAGGAATGGGTGAATTTTGTTGATGTTTTAGAGAAAGAAACAGCGGGTTTAGCTATCAGTTGGATGTGGGTGGAGAAGGACAGGAGTCAAAGACAACCCCAAAGTTGTAAGGTGAGGAGACAGGGAGGAGTAAGTTAGCCACAGAGACAAAGGAAGGAGGAAGGGGAGAGGAGGGATTAAGGGGGAAAAATAAGCAGCTCAGTTCTGGCCATGTTCAATTTCAAGTGGCGGTGAGATATCCAAGCAGCAATGTCAAAAAGGCAGGCAGAGCTCAGGGCCTGGATTGCCAGAGAAATTTCAGGTGTAGGGTGGTAGATCTGCAAGTCATCAGCATAAAGATGGTACTGAAAGCCATGGGAAGAGATGAGTGCACCAAGGGACTGGGTATAGGATTCTGCACCAGTTGAGTTCCCAAATATTTGCTGTTCATCTGCAGGAACATACCCTTTCTTGGGTCACTCATTCTCAAAGATACTTAATTGTTTAAGCTCCCCGCAGCAAATTTGTTTCACTCAGTAAGAATGCGGGACAGGGCACTGTCATGTTCACTGCCTTTTATTTGGAATGGTCTTCCATTAACCATTAGTTTTATTGACGATCTTATGGGCTTCAGGAGGGCGGTGAAGACATTTTTATTTCCCCAGGGTCACTAAGTTTTCGTAATGTCTCGAGGATGCTATGATTTGCGGCTGTTTGTGCAGTTATTTGTTTTAAGATGTATGTTTTTGATTATGTTTGTTTTATTAAATGCTACCTTGAGCTTTTTGTAAAATATCTAAGAAATGAAATATTCCCAGGCTATATAATAAAAGAAATGAAAACTTTTCAAATCGCTAGTTATACTCGGCAAAAATTGTAAGAGGTAATTAGATCTTACCTGCTAATTATTGTTCCTGAAGGAACGACAGTCCCGTCCCTTACTTCAGGGTTACGCAACCCTTCCAGCAGCTTGGAGGCTGAGCCCAACCTTTTTGGGGTGGAGCGGTATATATACCACTGGTGCCACCCACCAATTCCAGTAAACTACTGTCAAAGCAGATATAACCAACCTAGATAACTCTGAAAACGTAAGTAATCAAACTCCGGCAAAACAAACTCAATCTAAATAAAATTGTTTTTTTTCTTTTTTTTAACCAGGAGAAGGTAGTAGGAGAGGAGGTCCAGGGAGAAGGTAGGAGAACTGCCATGGTGTGTGCCTTTCCTCCAGCCTGACCCACCAACCCACCTGAAACCGCCCTCGGGCCGCAGTCCCCTAACAAAGAGAACGGCCGGAATGGCTACAGAACTAGGGAGGGTAGTAGGGACTGGACTGTCGTTCCTTCAGGAACAATAATTAGCAGGTAAGATCTAATTACCTCTTCCTTATCGTCACTCCAGTCCAGTCCCTTACTTCAGGGAAGTACCAGAGCAGTACCAGCCCGGGCGGGATCCGCCATTCCGGAACGTAGCACTGCCTGTGCAAACCTAGAGTCCGAGAAGCTCTGCACGTCCAGTCTGTAGTGCTTGGTGAAGGAGTGCAGAGAGGACCAAGTCGCTGCCCTACAGATATCCAGAGGAGGTACTAGACTGAACTCCGCCCAAGAGGTAGCCTGAGCTCGAGTTGAGTGAGCGCGCAAGCCCCCTGGGACCTGTTTCCCCTTGAGGATATAGGCGGAAGCAATCGCCTCCCTGATCCATCTGGAAATTGAGGCCTTGGCCGCCGCCTCACCCTTGTGGGGCCCTCCGAACTGTACAAAGAGTCGTTCGGATTTCCGAAAGGGCGCCGTGCGGGAGAGGTAGCGCTTCAAGGCTCTGGGGACGTCGAGCAGATGGAGCTTACTGTCTCCCCCTACTGGACCCTCCGGCCGGAGAGTCGGGAAAGAGATGGACTGGTTGACGTGGAAGGGGGAGATCACCTTAGGCAAAAAGGAAGGAACCGTCCTAAGGACTACCTTATCCCTGAGGAAGGACAGAAAGGGGGGCCGAGAAGACAGGGCTTGCAGTTCGGAGACTCGTCTGGCTGAGCAAGCGGCCACCAGGAACACCGTCTTCAGCGTCAGATCCTTCAAGGAGGCCTTCTTCAAAGGCTCAAACGGACCCGCGGTTAGGGTATTCAGTACCAGGTTGAGGTCCCAAGGGGGTATGACCGATCTTCGTTGTGGTCGGAGCCGCTTGACCGCTTTCAAGAATCTTGCAACGTCCGCGTTTGCTCCCAAGGCTTTTCCGCCCACCTTGCCCCTATAGCACGCGATGGCCGCCAGTTGTACTCTCAAGGAGCTGTGAGCTAAACCCTTGTCAAGGCCCGCTTGCAAGAACTCCAGCACCTCCGGGACCGAGGCCGACAGGGGATTCTTCCGGCGTTCTGTACACCATGCCTCAAAGATACACCAGACTCTTACGTAGGAAAGACAGGTGGAGCGCTTCCTCGCGCTCAACATGATCGCGATTACTGCCGGTGAGTAGCCGCGCTTCAAGAGTCGCGCCCTTTCAATAGCCATGCCGTAAGCGAGAATCGATCCACGTGTGGCATCTGAACCGGTCCTTGCTTGAGTAGGTCCTTCTTGACCGGAAGGCGACATGGTCGGTCGGCGATCATCCTTACCAGATCCGCATACCAAGGACGGCGAGGCCAATCCGGAGCAATGAGGACTACTAGACCCCGGTGAGCTTCCACCCGCTGGAGGACCTTCCCGATTAGAGCCCAAGGGGGGAAGACATAAAGGAGATCTTCCACGGGCCACCTTTGAGACAGGGCGTCCAGGCCCTCGGACATCCTTTCCTTTCTCCTGCTGAAGAATCGGCTTGCTTTGGCGGATGTGAACCGTGCCATGAGGTCCATTACTGGGGGACCCCACTGGGCCACTATCTGGTCGAAGACCTCTTGATGCAGTTCCCACTCGCCGTGATCTATCTTGTACCTGCTGAGGTAATCGGTCATGATGTTGTCCGTACCGGCCACGTGCTGTGCTGAGAGTGCCTCCAGGTGGACTTCCGCCCACTTGAACAGGGAGTCCGCCTCCTTTTCCAATGCCGGACTGCTGGTACCTCCCTGGTGATTGATGTACGCCACGGCGGTGACATTGTCGGAGAGGACGCGAATCGCTTTCCCTCGCACTGATGGCTGAAGAGCCCTGAGCGCCCGCGTGACCGCTCTCAATTCCAGTCGGTTGATAGGCCATAGGGATTCTACTGCTGACCACCGCCCCTGGACAAACTGGTCCTCAAAATGAGCCCCCCAGCCTGCCAGGCTGGCGTCCGTCGTCAAGAGTACCCACTGAGGAGGTTCGAGGGGCATTCCGCGACTCAAGTTCCTTGGGCACCTCCACCAGAGAAGAGAGTGTCTGGTCCGAGGAGCACAGGGGAGCTGCCGCGACAAGGGGTGCTGTTGAGGGGACCACCGCCGCAATAGAGACCGCTGTAAGGGGCGCATGTGAGCTCTGGCCCACGGGACGACTTCTATTGCCGCTGCCATGGTTCCCAACAATTGCAGGTAATGCCTTGCTGAAGGAAGCCGCCTGACCATGAACTGTGAGACTAGGGTTCTCAGGTCCTTTAGCCTTGAGCTGGACAGAAAGACCCTGCCTTTGCCTGTGTGGAACCTTGCTCCGAGATATTCGAGCTCCTGTGATGGAACCAAACTGCTCTTTGCTCGATTGATGACCCATCCTAGTTCCTCCAGAACTTGAACTACTTTGGCTGTTGCCTGGCGACTTTCCTCTTCTGACTTTGCCCGGATCAGCCAGTCGTCCAGATAGGGGTGCACTAAGATTCCCTTCTTTCGTAGGGCGGCCGCTACTACCACCATCACCTTGGTAAAGGTTCTGGGCGCTGTTGCTAGCCCGAAGGGTAGCGCCTGAAATTGAAAATGACCTCGAGGGACAGCGAATCTGAGGAACTGCTGATGGGCCTTTCTGACCGGGATATGCAAGTACGCTTCTGTCAGATCCAGCGATGTTAAGAACTCTCCGGCCCTCACGGCCGCTATCACTGATCTCAGGGTCTCCATCCGGAAGTGAGGTATCTTGAGACAGCGGTTGACCTGCTTTAGGTCCAGGATCGGGCGAGAAGATTCCTCCTTTTTTGGGACGACGAAGTAAATCGAGTACCGACCCGTACCGCATTGGTCTGGGGGCACCGGAACTACGGCCCCGAGAGCTATGAGGCGGGAAAGAGTCGACTCTATGGCTTCTCTTTTTGCTGCGGAACCGCAGGGAGACTGAACAAACGCTGGGAGTATTTGCTTTTCAAATTCGAGGGAGTATCCTTCTCGAATCACTTCTAGCACCCATTGATCGGACGTGACTCGGGACCAGGCGGAAAGAAACTGCCTCAGGCGACCGCCTACCGGCAATCCGTCCTCCCGGGCCCCCTGTATCTCATTGTTGCTTTCTGGGGCCCGAGGAGAAGGAGGAGGAAGAGGATGAGAAACCTCTGCCCCGAAACCCTCTGGAACCTTGACCCCTAGAGTTAAAACGACCCCTGAGGAAAGGGTTAGGTCTGCTTGAGCGAAACCTCCGGGGTTCTCTGGATTGGTTCCGAGCAGGGGCAGAAGATCGTGTTTGCTTGATCCTGTCCTCCGGAAGTCTGCCGCCCTTGGACTCGCCCAGGTCCTTTACTAACTTGTCCAAGTCTTCTCCGAACAAAAGTTTCCCTTTAAAGGGGAGGCGACTCAGGCGAGCTTTGGAGGAGACATCCGCGGCCCAATTCCAGAGCCACAAGTAGCGTCTGGCTGCCACCACCGAGGCCATGTTCTTTGCTAAGCTCCGGATGAGGTCATACTGGCTATCCGCCAAGAAGGCCGTACCTGATTCCAACCTTGCCGAGTTGGCTAGGACCCCATCGGAGGAACCCTCCTCCGCCTGGAGTTGCTGAGACCACCTCAAACATGCTCGTGCCACCCATGCTCCCGAAACTGAGGCCTGTAAGGCAAGAGCGCTCACGTCGAAGGCTTGCTTAAGGAGCGTGTCCAATTTTCTGTCCTGGGCATCCTTCAGCGCCGCGCTGCCCTCCACTGGGATGGTGGTTTTCTTCGTTACTGCCGAGACCGCCGCATCCACTCTGGGGGACTTCAGAAGCTCTTTGTCTGCTTCAGGGAGGGGGTAGAGCCGGGACATGGCCCTGACTCCTCTCAACGCTGACTCTGGTTGATCCCATTCCTCCTGAATCATCTGACGCACGACTCTGTGGACAGGGAAGACCTTCTGGGACCTTCTGACGGCCTGAATCAAGGGATCCTCCAGGGCTTCATCCTCCGCGGGGGCATCCGAGGCCACGTTGAGAGCTTTCAGGGAGTCATTTATTAAAGCGGGCAACTCCTCCCGCCTGAATACTCTGATTATGCGAGAGTGGTCCTCCTCCGGGATCTCCCCTTCCTCCAGCTCCTCCTCTTCCTCCTCCTCCTTTTCCGAGGCCTCCTCTTCTGGTAAGTCCTGGGAAAGCGGAGTGAGGGGCTCTTCAACTACCAGCCTGGGACGCTTCGAGGGAATCCCCGAGTCCTGGGAGTTAGATCTCATGGGTCTGACCAGTTTGCCTTCAGACGAAGAACCCGCTTCCCCTGGGCCAAGACCCTTCTTACGCAGGCAATAGGCCTGGTGCAGCAGGAGAATGAAATCAGGGGAGAAGAAGTCCCCTGCTCCCCCTTCCCCTGCAGGCAGGGAGGAGGAAGGAGCTGGGGGAAGGGGGGTCTCTGAGTGCGAGGGAGGGGACAGCTGGGACGCTACTTCTCCCTCTGAGGGATCAGAGGACCCCTGCGAGGCCTGGGACATGGCCAGGCTGATTTCCTGTTCCACAGAGGAAGCGACAGCGGCGCAGCCCCTGCAGACCCCCGCCTCAGATGCAGTACCCCTTCTAGTGCCACAAGAGGGACACCTCGGTTTGCCCGTCATGTTCTTGGGAGAAATCTCTTAGTTGCCTCCCCCAACAGAATGTTACTGTTCCCCTCAGACTAAACTAATTCAATAAATAAAATTAAATCCAATTAAGTTACATTAAAATAAATTAAACTAAACTAAATTAGGCTATTAACCGGCCCCCCCCCCCTTACAATATTAGACCCTGAGAAGTTCTCAGGGAATAGGGGGGACCGTTGCAATATTTCCCCCTCAATTTCTCATTAAACGCTAAAATAAGCTGCAGCAGGAAATCTTGCTAACAGCTTAAGCTGTGTACTTGCGGTTCAGGAGCTCTTCAATTCCAGGCCCGAGACCGCCGTTCTCCTTAGGGGCTCAACACGTGCTAGGCCGCAGCAACGTGGAGCCCTCGATGAATCGCCTGCAAACGCTGGCCTCTGCTGTCCCCCATGCTCCGGCGGTGAGGGGAAGGGAGGAGACTGAAGCCCGAACGATTTTGTAGCTCACGCTGCCCGCCGCGCTTCTCTTCTCGCCGCTGAGCAACAGCGCGCCGCCGTAAGAAAGAGAAGGGGGGCTGAAGAGGATTCCGCTCTCTCCACGTGTACGGCGCGTCCTCCAGCGCTCAGCCGCCAGCTGGGCTTCGGCGCGAGGACGGGCCGGATCTGAGGCAGGCAGGCAGGCCGAAGAATAGGCAGCACGGGCAGTGAGAGGAGCTCTGGTCTTTCCTCCTCGCTGCTGCAAGATCCGCGGAGAATCAGCTTCAGTACGCCGCGGGGAGAGAGGGGGGGGAGGAGGAGAAAGGAGTACTCCGGAGAGAATCAAGTAAGGTAAGATTCCAAACAAAGATTCTGAAAAACAAATGAATTAAATAAATTAAATAAATCCAACTAAAATTAAGTAAAATTAAATAAAAAGGGATTTAAGAGGAAAGAAGGACTCCAGTAAGCCCTAGGCTTACGGGACCCTCCAGCTGCTTGGAGGCTGAGTATACTGGAATTGGTGGGTGGCACCAGTGGTATATATACCGCTCCACCCCAAAAAGGTTGGGCTCAGCCTCCAAGCTGCTGGAAGGGTTGAGTAACCCTGAAGTAAGGGACTGGACTGGAGTGACGATAAGGAACAGAAATTATATAGCCAACCCCTACCCTGCACATTCAACGATCATGGTGTTAATGTAAATGTATTCTACAACCACAGATGTACCCCCTTGCCCAACAATGGATGCAGAAGAGAAAATTAGACTTACCGGGACTGGACTAGAGGAACGACATGGAAGAGAAAATTGGACTTGCCTGCTAATCGAAATTCCGTTCCTACAGTCCAGTCCTGGTACCTGTGGGTATTCACGCCCCTCCAGCAGCTTTGAGACTGAGCATGTCATGAACTTCACGACATCAGCATAGATAGAGAGCTGGCCCCTTCCTCCAGCCTTCAATATTCTATTGACAAAGCAGATTCACGGAACCAATATCACCTACTTTAACTAATTACTACCCCCTCCCCGCCCAGGAAGGAGAACAACACTTACCCACTATGGAAGGAAAGAGAGGCTCTAGAGGCCTGGAGATCCGTCACTCTCGCTTCCATCCTTAAGCCCCTAGGAACAAAACATGATCCCTTTGCTTAATTTTCTCTTTTTCTTTTTTACTGCTTTGAGGCATTGAACACCTGCTTTCTCTTCACCCTGACCAGCATACCCATGTACAAATGTACTTCTTCAAGCCTATGATAGCACCCATTGACCGGGTTTGTAATCTGAGAGGGATTCAGAACTGGACTGTAGGAACTCAAGGAACTTCAATTAGCAGGCAAGTCCAATTTTCTCATCCATGTCATTCCTCCAGTCCAGTTCCGGTACCTGTGGGATGTGCCATAGCTGTACTATACTCGGGAGAGGCCCGCTAGGCTGGCTTGAAGAACAGATACCCCAAACCATGCCTCCCCTGATGCCTGCATATGCAACCAGTAATGCTTTACAAAGGACAACAAGGAAGACCAAGTGGCCACCCTGCAGATATCCACCGGTGGTACCAAACTGAACTATGCCCAGGACGCTGCCTAAGTCCGGGTCGAATATGCTGTCAAACCTGTGGGCACTTCCCTCCGCCTTAAAAGGTAAGCTGAGGAGATAGCCTCCTTTAACTACCTTGATGTAGATGCTTTGGAAGCCGCTTCTCCCTTATGCGACCTGCCAAACACCACGAAGAACAGCTCCAACGTTTGAAACAATTCTGTACACTACAGGTATTTCCACAAAACGCATCGAACATCCAACCATCGGAGCAGGGGATCCGCTGGTTCACCTGCCTTCTCTGAAAATACTGGCAGGGATATGGACTGGTTCAGGCGAAACACCGACAGAACCTTAGGGAGAAAGGAAGGAGCCAGCCGCAAGACCACCCTCTCCTTTAATATCACTAAGTATGGCTTCCTACACAATAGTACCTAAAGCTCCGAAACTCCGTGTGCCGAGCAAATGGCTACCAAAAACACCATCTTCAAAGTCAAGTCCTTCAGAAAGCAGTCCCCCCAAGGGCTCAAAGAGTCACTCCGCCAAGACGGCCAACACCAAGTTCAGGTCCCAAGGTGGGATTACCGACCTCACTGGAGGTCGCACCTGCTTCACAGCCTGTAAAAACCACACCACGTCTGGGTGAGAGGCCAAACTCTTCCATTGACTTGGCCCCGGTAACAGGAAAGAGCAGCCACCTGCATGCGCAAGGAGCTGGCAGCGAGGCCCTTATCCAATCCCGCCTACAGAAAAGCCACAATGTCCAGCATCACCGCTTTTATGGCAGCTATGCCCTGCAGCTCACACCAATGTTCAAACTCTCTCCACACAAGGCGCACATCTCTTCCATCATTCAGTGTTCTTTTTTCTCCCTTAGGCAGCTGCGAGCTGTCCGCCCTTTCCTTTCTTCTTCCGCTCTGGCTACTCTCCTTCTCTCCCTTGTGATGTCTCATCTCGATTACTGTAATGTTTCCCTAGCTGGTCTGCCCCAATCCCAACTGTCTCGTCTTCAGCGTGTTCAAAATACTGCTATTCGTCTTCTAATTCTTGCCTCTCGTTTCGATCATGTTACCCCTCTTCTTCTTCATCACCACTGGTTACCTGTTCCTTTTCGTGTCCAGTACAAAATCCTTATTCTTACGCACAAGGCTGTCCGCACTGGCACCCCCTCCTATCTTGCTGATCAGATACACTTCCGTACCCCACACCATCTGCTTCGTTCTATCCACACTAATCGCATGTCTCTTCCCTCCCCCTCCCAGGCCCATCTTGTTTCTACTCGTTCCTCTGCCTTCTATTTCTTGGCCCCGAGCCTTTGGAATTCGCTCCCTCCCTCGCTTCGTGCAGAAGAATCTTACCGCTCCTTCAAAACTCAGCTCAAAACCCACCTTTTTAACCTAGCATTTGACCTTCCGTCCTTGTTTTCCCCCTCCCTCCCCGTCCCATGATGTTGTATTGGAACTGCTGCTTTATATTGCTTTCTTTCTTCTTTCCTCTCTCCTTCTTTCCTATTATTTTAATGGCGTTCTTTTTCCTTTTCCCGTAGCCTCATTTTTAAATTGTTTTAGAGTTTTATTGTAAACCGCTCAGGTGCCTATGGTGTTGGGCGGTATAACAAGTTTTTAATAAACAAACAAACTCTGCTGTAGGCCTGTAGGCGGTCTATCACCACCTCGTTGTCTCAACCATGCCCTCTTAAGAGCCAAACTGTAAGCAAGCATCTATCCACCTGAGGCATCCGAAAGGGTCCCTGAACTAGGAGATCCATCCGTACCAGCAGCCGCCACAGATGATCTGCTGTTAGTCGAACCAGATCCACATACCATGGCCGTCTCGGCCAAACCGGTGTGATCAAGAGAACCAGTCCCCGATGCGCCTCTCTGCGCTGCACCACGTGGCCGATTAGCGGCCAGGGAGGAAAGACATACATAGCAGACCCTGCGTGGGCCACGCTTATACTAGTCATCGAGGCCCTCTGACATGCGCTCTCTCCGTCTGCTGTAAAATCTTTCCACTTCGCTGACTCGAAGGTTGTCATCAAATCCATGATCGGCTGACCCCAACGTCTCAGTAACTGTCCAAAGATATTGTGATTGAGCACCACTCCGCTGAGTCGATCTGCACCCTGCTCAGATAGTCTGCCGCCATTTTCTCTCTGCCAGCCACATGCGCCACCGATAAGGCCATCAGGTTAGTCTCCACCCATTCCAGCAACGGATCCGCCTCCCGTTCCAGCTGGATGCTGCTCATGCCCCCTTGTCGGTTGAATTAAACCACCGCCGTGGTGTTGTCAGAGAACACTGACCGTGTCCCCCTTCAACAGGTCCTAAAAACCTTGCAAGGCCAAGAATACCGCTCGTAACTCTAGGTGATTGATAGGCCATCCCTTCTCTTGTTGTGACCAAAGTCCATGCCAAAATTGTGCTTTGCAGTGCGCCCCCCATACTGCTAGACTGGTGTCCGTTGTTAGCGGGACCCAGGGAGGGAACTCCAGAGGCATTTCTTTCAGAAGCGCATCAGACCTGAGCCACCACTTGAGGGCCTTTCACGTTTCTCTTGTGCACGATAAGTGGCACGAAAGAAAGTGGCACCGCGCTGACCACCAGCGCAAAAATGCTCGTGCATCAGCCTCATATGCTCCTGTGCCCAAGGGACCAGGTCTATCAACACGGTCATGGAATCCAAGATCTGCAAATAGTGGCATCCGCAAGAACCATCGCACCTGTAACTGTAACTTGTGCAAGCAACCCACTGGCAGACTTGACCCACTTTAGTCTGAAACTGCGCTCCGAGGTATTCCAGGTCCTGAGATGGTTGCAGACCAGCTTTTGGCAAAATTGACCACCCATCCGAGTTCCTGGAGAAACTTGATGACTATGTCCATTACCCTCTTGCTCTCCTTCCTGGACTTTGCCCGGATGAGCCAGTCATCTAGGTAGGGTGAACTAAAATGCTCTTCGACAGAGCGCCACCATCACCACCATGACCTTGGTGAAGGTACACAGTGCTGTAGCCAGACTGAATGGGAGCACCTGAAACTGAAGTGTCCCATTGGGACTGCGAACCTTAGGAACTGCTGATGCTCGGGCCGTACTGGGATGTGCAGGTAAGCCTCGGTCACATCGAGAGATGTCAAGAATTCCCCTTTTTGTACCACCACAAATCACTGATCTTAATGTCTCCATGTGAAAACTGGGCACCCAGAGACAGTGATTTACGTGCCTGAGGTCCAAAATTGGGTGAAAAGTCCCTTCTTTCTTTGGGACCACACAAAATAGATGGTGTATTCACCCCTTCCGTACTCGTCTCTCATTAACTCCACTGTGCCTGCACAGCCTTTAGCCATTGAAGGGTTTGCCGTACTGCCTTGAGCTGTTGAGCCGCCCTGCATGGAGAATCGACGAAGGCCTCCAAGTAGATGCGCAAATTCCAAAGAGTAGATGACTCCTAGCAACCACTGGTTGGTCATGATGTGCGATTAGACATCATAAAAGTCCCGAAACCAACCCCGCCCTGCCTGTCCTCATTGCAATTTCTTGGGGGCTGCGGAAGCGGGACAGTAAAACCCCCTGCCGGCACCCCGAAATCCTCAAAAGGACTGTTCTCTTGAGGGAAACCTGCCCCTTTGAAAGGGCGCAAACTGTGTTGTCCAGAATTGCCAAAAATCCCTCGTATGACCCTGTCCCGGAGCTAAGGATCTACAGGGTTTCTGCTTGTCCTCTGACCAGATCCTCCCCAAAAAGGAGCCTGCCTCGAAACGGGAGCTTGCTCAATCGGGATTTGGAGGAAACATCCACTGTCTAATTCCACAGCCACAAATATTTTCTCGCTGCTACTGATGCCATACCTTTTGATAAACAGCAAATGAGGTCATAAAAGGCATCCACTAAATAAGCTGCGCATAATTCCAGTTTCGCTGTCTCTGGTGGTCTAGGCATCTCTGGATCCTCAACCTCCCCGACACCTTGCACCTAGTGCAGAAATGCCGGGGTCACAAAGGCTCCACATATTGACGCCTGTAAGAGCAATGCATTAATGTCGAAGGCTTGCTTCAGGAGTGTCTCCAACTTTCTAACCTGAACGTCCTTGAGGGCTGAACTACCCTCCACTGGGATCGTGGTTTTCTTTGTCACAGCGGAAAACGTCACATTCACTTTAGGAGCTTGCCAAAGCTCTCGTTCCTTGTCTGGAAGGGGGTAGAGTCCCTCTGAGTGCACCCTCTGGGACATCCCGTTCCTCCTGAATCATGCATTTGACATCTCTATGCAATGGTAACACCTTTTGGGAAGATCTGACAGCCTGGAAAAGCGGGTCTTCCAGAGCCTCTTCCTCCTCCATGTGTGCATCTATACTCACATTTAACGCCTTGGAGGAATGTGCTAGCAAGGCTGCCAATTCCTCCCTGCGGAACACCCGAACAATGCGAGAGTCCTCTAGATGGTGGCTACTAAAATGACCAATGGACTTCGTCATAAGGCATATGAGGACAGACTTAAAGATCTCAATATCTATAGTTTAGAGGAAAGACGGGAGAAAGGAGATATGATAGAGATGTTTAAATACCTCCATGGCATAAGTACACAGGAAGAGAGCCTCTTTATCCTTTGCATCACAGAAACATGGCTCACACCCACTGACAATGTACTCCTTAATCAATTAGTGCCCTCCACGTACTCAGCATTCAACTGCCCATGCACACACCGGAGAGGAGGAGGGGTTTTGATCATCGCAAAGAACAGCCTAAAGCTCAAGTCCCGAGGCTCCTCAAACACAAACCAATGCAACACAATCATTGTGGAAAACAAACAGATGGCCCTGTGCCTCGTCTACAGAGCTCCCCATGCTCCACCAGATGAGCTAGCCTCCATGCTAGAAGCTGTCTGTGCAGTCAACACTAATCACAAATCCCTGCTGTTATTGGGAGACTTCAACCTCAAATCAGCTACCATCAAGGATACAGAAACTTTCCTTTAAGCAAGGCCTCCTTACAATACACTCAACTTATCAAAACACCAACACACAGACACGGATCGTCACCAGACCTCATATTCGCCCCCAACTACCTACTTGACAGAGGTAGCATATCAACACCCTCTGTCACACCTGTGCCTTGGTCAGACCATCACATAATTAAAATAAAAATTGTGCCACAAGGGGGAAAACACAACGAGCCTCAAGACAACCCACCTGTGCAAAGAAGATTCAAAAGCTTCGACAAGGACCAATTTCTACAGGACACTCTACCTCACCTGAGCCCTGAAACAGATGATTTAGACGAGCAAATCAACAAATGGAACAGTATCATCAATGCTGCCACCAAAGCCACTGAATACAAAGCCAAGAAAACTCACTGCATCAAAAACCATCACACACCATGGTACTCAAAAGACATACGTAAAGCAAAAATGGACCTAAGGAAATTAGAACGCCGATGGAGACGCACCAAATCTCCCACCACTCAGGACCTATACCTAACGAAGCAAAGGGACTACAACAAACTCATCAACCAGACGAAAAGAGAATACCACACAAACATTATACTCAAAGCCTACAACAAACCGAGAGAACTCTTCAAAATAGTGAAAAATCTTACTAATGAACCCAATACTGAAAGAGATGTGCAAATAGATCCACAATCCTTCGCAGACCACCTCCAAAAAAATTAGATACCTCACTGCAACCAACAACAAGCACAACCACTAAACCAACCACATCTTCAAAAACATGGGACAAATTCAGCACTCCATCTACAGAGCAGCTCTCACACATCATCACTGCGCTCAACACGAGCACTGCACCAACAGATCCATGCCCCGTGACATGGATTAAAGCAACGAAGGAAAACTTCATCCACACCATACACAACATGGTACACAGCTCACTGACCCAAGGAATCATGCCAAACCGACTAAAGCTAGCTACAATAAGACCTATCCCGAAGAAATCACCACTAGATAAGAGAAACCCAGCAGTGTAGCACAATGGTTAAGACACTGATTGATGGTGCAGCGGTCATGAGTTCCAATCCCCAGTGTACCTAATGAATAAGGTTGGCTGAGGTAATTCCTTTTTAAGATCTCTGAAGTTGAAGCTTTGGTGGGAGTGGCTGACTTGGATTTAGTGGCAGTTACAGAAACATGGTTCACAGAAAACCATGACTGGGATGTAATTATACCTGGCTATACTTTATTCAGAAAGGACAGGGTAGGAAGAAGGGGAGGAGGAGTGGCACTATATGTAAAAACTACTATTAAAGCTTTGGAATTACAGAGCTTAAAAGGGAGAGAGGAGGCATTGTGGGTTAAACTAGAAAGAGGGAAAGAGAAATCTATTTGCATTGGTGTGCTATACAGACCTCCCTCACAAGAGGAAGAGGTGGACAGAGAGTTAATTGAAGACATACGCAGCATTGCTAGGAAAGGGGAAGTGCTACTGCTAGGAGACTTCAATATGCCAGATGTTGATTGGCACATTCCTGCTGCAGTATCATCTAGGAGTAAGGAGATCCTGGATTCTCTACAGGGAGAACTATTCAGGCAATTGGTAACAGACCCCACACATGAAGGGGCCATACTGGACTTGGTGCTTACCAATGGTGAAAGTGTTTCTGATGTTGTAGTGGGAGATCATTTTGCATCCAGTGATCACCAGATGGTGTGGTTCAGTATTAGGACTAGGGCTGTTAGAATCCATTCCAAGGTGAAGATCTTAGACTTTAGGAAGACTAACTTTGCGAAGATGGGCCAATACCTCAGGGAGTCGTTAGTGGGATGGGAACAGCTGGGGGATGTAGAAAAACAGAGGGCAAAACTGAAAGGGGGTATTTTAAAGGCAACCAACCTTTTTGTTAAAATGGTAAATAAAGGCAAAAGGAACAGGAGACCGCTATGGTTTTCGAAGGAAGTAGCTGAAAAAGTGAAGAAAAAGAGGGAGGCATTCATGAAATACAAGAGATCACAGAGAGAGGAAGACAGGCATCTGTATTTGGAAAAACTTAGAGAAGCTAGCAAAGTAGTCAAGAAGGCAAAGATTCAAAAGGAGGAGGAAATAGCCAATGCAATAAAATGGGGGGATAAGACATTTTTCAGATATATTAGTGAGAAGAGGAAGGGCAAAAGTGGTTTTGTCATACTCAAGGGTGCAGGGGGGGAATATATAGAAGCTGATAAGGATAAAGCGGAATTGCTTAACAAATATTTTTGTTCTGTGTTCACAGATGAAGAACCAGGAGCAGGACCTCAGAAAACACCCACAAATAAGAACAGAAGCGAGGGACATCTTGAAAAATTTTCAGAAGACTGTGTTAGTGAGAAACTAGCTCAACTTAAAGTAGACAAAGAGATGGGACCTGATGGGATACACCCTAGAATACTGAGGGAACTTGGGGACATTCTAGCAACTCCACTGACTGACCTTTTCAATGCCTCGTTGGAGTCGGGAGTGGTGCCAAAGGACTGGAGAGAGGCTCATGTGGTGCCTTTACACAAAAGCGGAAGTAAGGATGTGGTTGAAAACTACAGGCCGGTTAGTTTAACTTCAGTGGTGAGTAAATTAATGGAAACGCTGTTGAAAGAGAAAATAGTGAGGTTTCTGGAGTCCAGCGGATTACAGGATCCGAGGCAGCATGGATTCACCAGAGGCAGGTCTTGTCAGACAAATCTGATTGATTTCTTTGACTGGGTGACCAGGGAGTTGCACCGAGGGAGAGCTCTAGATGTGGTGTATTTAGATTTCAGTAAAGCCTTTGACACTGTTCCTCACAGGTGACTTATAAACAAACTGAGCACCCTAGGGATGGACCCTAAAGTTACTGCTTGGGTTAGAAATTGGTTGGGTGGGAGGCGACAAAGAGTACAAGTAAATGGAGCTCACTCTGAGGAGAAGGATGTTACCAGTGGTGTGCCCCAGGGATCTGTCCTTGGTCCGATTCTTTTTAACATCTTTGTTAGTGATATAGCGGAAGGGCTGTCGGGTAAGGTTTGCCTCTTTGCGGATGATACCAAAATCTGCAATAGAGTAGACACCCAGGAAGGTGTAGATAACATGAGGAGGGATCTAGCTAAGCTTGAAGAATGGTCTAGAATTTGGCAACTGGGATTTAATGTTAAAAAATGTAAGGTCATGCCTTTGGGCTGCAGCAATCCAAGGGAGCAATACAGTATAGGAGGTGAAGTACTTTTGTCCACTAAGGAAGAGCGGGACCTAGGCGTAGTTGTGTCCGATGATCTTAAAGTAGCTAAACAGGTAGAAAAGGCGACGGCAAAAGCTAGAAGGATGCTTGGGTGCATACGGAGAGGAATGGCTAGCAGAAAAAAGGAGGTGATAATGCCTCTGTATAAGTCTTTGGTGCGACCTCATTTGGAGTATGGTGTGAAATTCTGGAGACCGCACCTTCAAAAGGATGTGAACAGGATGGAGTCGGTGCAGAGGGTTGCTACTAAGATGATTAGTGGTCTTCATTATAAAGCATATGAGGACAGACTTAAGGATCTTAATATGTACACCTTAGAGGAAAGGCGGGATAGAGGTGATATGATTGAGATGTTTAAATACCTCCGTGGCATAAATGTTCAGGGAGAGAGCCTCTTTCAATTGAAAGCAAGTTCTGCGACGAGGGGACATGGGATGAGGGTGAAGGGAGATAGATTCAGGAGTGATATGCGGAAATATTTCTTTACGGAAAGAGTAGTGGATCTGTGGAATAGTCTCCCAGTGGAGGTGGTAGAGATGAGGACAGTAACTGAATTCAAAAAAGCATGGGACCAACACAGAGGATCTCTAAAGGTAAAAAGTGGACTGTTGTAGTTGTTGTTATGGAAGGACAGACTAGATGGGCCTTGTGGTCTTTTTCTGTCATCATGTTTCTATGTTTCTATGTCTACAGACCCATCTCAAGCACACCACTACTGGCAAAGATTATAGAAAAAGTGGTACAGCATCAGCTCCAGGACCACAATGACAACCATGCCCCACTGGACATCAACCAACACGGTTTCCGCCCTAACCATGGAGTCGAAACACTCCTGTTATACCTCTTTAACAACATAATCCAAATCATAGACAACAGCAAGAGAGGAACACTTATGATCTTCTTAGACATCTTGTCAGCGTTTGACACAGTGGACCACAGAACTCTACTAGCAAGACTACAGAACATTGGACTACACAGCACCACCCTGAAGTGGTTCAACTCATACCTAACGGATAGACAGATCTAGGTCAAGATTGGTCCCAACACCTCCCGACCCATAAAAATCAAGCAAGGCTTCCCACAAGGATTCACCCTATCAGCGCTTTTATTTAACCTCTACATTCAACCGATCTGCAACATCATGAAAGAACACAAAATACAATACACAATCTATGCCGATGACATCATGATATATACCCCAGTCAACCTCGACAACCCTGACTACACCAAAATAACAGACTGTCTCAAACATATGGCCAGCTGGTTTCAAGACAACAACCTGACCATAAACTACAACAAGACTGAGGCACTACTCATCACCCGAAAACACCAGCTTTGTCTCTCCACCCTTCATCAAGGTCAACAACACAACAATACCCATAAAACCGGAAGTGAAATACCTCGGAGTGACTCTCGACAAAGAGCTAAACCTACAGTCACACATCAGCAGAACCACCAAAAATGCATACCTCAAGATGAGACTAATCCGACGCCTCAAACCCCTCCTCTCTCAATATCATTTCCGCACAATCTGTCAAGCACTAATAACTCCCATCCTAGACTTCTGCAACCCAATCTATCTTGGCGTAACAAAGCAGACACTCTGGCCACTGCAAATGCATCAAAGCACAGCAGCATGCATAATATCTGGCTCATCAAGACAGGATCACATCACCCCCATTCTAAAACACTTCCACTGGCACCCAATCAGCTCCCGCATCAGATATAAGACAGTCTTAAACATATTCAAAATCAGTCTTGCAGGACTACAAAAGGGGACGGTTACTTCTGGAGAGAGATCTGCAATTGTGAGTATATACTTCTGGGAATTTTCTGTAAGGAATTCTTTGTATTAAAGCTAATTAATCTGTGAACCCACTATTTTTTGTTAAATCAGTCAAGGCCTAGAAGCAGCAGTTTAAGTTTAAATTTAAAACACAGAAGAGAACTTTCTGGTTACATATCATACCCAGCAGAGAGCTTGTAGTTTAAATTAATAGACACTCAGGGACTAGTATCAGCAAAGTACTTTTAGTTTAAATTTAAAACACAGAAGAGAGCTTTCTGGTTTAATTTGGAACCCAGAAGAGAGCTTGTAGTTTAAATTTCATAATAAGTTAGAGTCTAGCAGCAGCAAAGAGCTATAATTTAAAATCAAATAAGAATATAGCTTACCTCAGCAGCACAGGACAGGGTACTGTGTAACAGCCCTCTTTTAATAAGTGTTATTTCCCTCCCTCCATCCCCACACCCACCCACCCCTGGGATAATCGTAGCTTTATAGGTACTTACACATCTTAAAAGACAGGGAGTGCTCTCAGGTGCAGCTCGTTACCCAAATCAGTCATACACTAAGGACCTGAGATTAATTAAGCTTCAGGTGAACAAGGTATATTAAACGTATTAGGTACAGTTTTATTAGTATAAATATCCATAGCAACCCTTAGGAAGTAAAGAACTTAAAGATCTAAACAAAAACTTAAAACTAAAGATGCAGACAGCAGACCAGCAGCGAGATGGGGGCTTTCCAGTCTTTTGCATCGAGTGTCGCATGCATGATTTTCTCCCAGTTGGTGAGAGGTCTTATGTGTGCACTAGGTGCAAGGAGCTCTTTGCTCTCAGGGAACAAGTCCGTTCTCTAGAGGCTAGAGTAGCAGACTTGGAAAACATAAGAAAGACAGAGAGGTACATTGACGAGACCTACAGGGATATAGTCCTGAAGTCCCACCTCCAGTCTGGCAGCATCCCTGTTGCCATGGAGGAGAGAGGTCACGTGACAGGAGAGCATCAACTTGGTGTGGCAGGAAGTGATCCTGTAACTAGGACCTGTCCTCCAGGTTAGGTAAAACCCTCTCGCACCGAGGAAGTTTCTCCAGGGCCATGTGTCCATGAGGAAAGGGTTAGGACAGCCGTTATAGTTGGTGATTCGATCATTAGGCATGTAGATAGCTGGGTGGCTGGTGGACGTGAGGATTGCCTGGTAACATGCCTGCCTGGTGCGAAGGTAGCGGACCTGACGCGCCACCTAGATAAGGTCTTAGATAGTGCTGGGGAGGAGTCTGCTGTCTTGGTACATGTCGGTACCAATGACATAGGAAAATGTGGTAGGGAGGTTCTGGAGGCTAAATTTAGGCTTTTAGGTAGGAAGTTGAAATCCAGAACTTCCAGGGTAGTGTTCTCCGAAATGCTTCCTGTTCCACGTGCAGGATCCAAAAGGCAGGCAGAGCTCCGGAGTCTCAATGCGTGGATGAGACAAAGGTGCAGAGATGAGGGTTTTGGATTTGTTAGGAACTGGGGAACATTCTGGGGAAAGGAGAGGCTCTTCCGAAGGGATGGGCTTCACCTTAACCGGGATGGAACCAGGCTGCTGGCATTAACCTTTAAAAAGGAGATAGAGCAGCTTTTAGATAATAGGGGATAGCCGACAGTCGCCCAAGAGTGGATGGTTCGGAAGAATGTATCCTTGAAGGATACTACCAAAAGCAGAGAGGTTCCAAAAAAGAGTAAAGTAGCCCAAATGCCCTCGAGTATGGAGCAGACAGAGCTTAAAGATCCCAAATTACCCATGTCTACCAACAGCCAAACTAATATGAATAAAATACAGTCTCTAAAATGCTTGTATGCAAATGCTAGAAGTCTAAAAAATAAGATGGGAGAGTTAGAATATATAGCACTAAATGAGAGGTTAGATATGATTGGGATATCAGAGACATGGGGGAAGGAGGACAACCAGTGGGACACTGTGATACCTGGATACAAACTATATTGTAATGATAGAGCTGATCAAATTGATGGAGGGGTTGCGCTCTATGTTAGAGAGAGCATTGAGTCAGAAAGGATTAAAGTTTTGCAGGAAAAAAAATTTACTGTAGAATCTCTATGGATTGAAATTCCATGTAAAAAGGGGAAGGCGATGGCAGTGGGGGTGTACTATTGACCGCCTGGCCAGAATGAACAAATGGATGATGAAATGCTCAAAGAAATCAAGGAAGCTAACAAAAGTTATAGTGCAGTAATAATAATGGGTGATTTCAATTACCCCGGTATCGACTGTGTCAGTGTCACGACAGGACATGCTAGGGAGATAAAGTTCCTAGATGACATAAATGACTGCTTCTTGGAGCAGCTGGTTCATGAACTGACCAGAGGGGAAGCCATATTAGACCTAGTCCTTAGTGGAACACCAGATCTAGTGCAAGAGATAAGGGTGTTGGGGCCACTTGGCAATAGTGATCATAGCATGATCACCTTTGATTTAATTAGTGGAGGAGGGATAGTAAGGAAATCCACAGTACTACCTTTTAACTTTCGAAAGGGAGACTATGATAAAATGAGGAAAATAGTTAAGAAAAAACTAAAAGCAGCAGTTGCAAAGGTTAAAGACTTACATCAAGCTTGGGTGTTGTTGAAAAATACTATCTTGGAAGCCCAGACCAGCTGTATTCCACGCTTTAACAAAAGTGTAAGGAAGTCCAAAAAACTGCCAGCATGGTTTAAAGGGGAGGTCAGAGAGGCTGTTTCCAAAAAAGCATCTTTCAGGAAATGGAAAAAAGAGCCAAACGACGAAACCTGGAAACAGCACAAGCACTGGCAAGTCAAATGCAAGGCATTGATAAAGCAGGCAAAGGGAGAATTTGAGAAGAAGCTTGCTGCGGAAGCAAAAACGCGAAATAAAGATTTTTTCAAGTACATTCGTAGCAAAAAACCTGTGAGTCAGTTGGTCCATTAGATGATAGAGGAGTTAAAGGGGCACTAAGAGGCGACAAGGCGATAGTGGAGACTGAATGAATTCTTTGCTTCGGTCTTTACTGAGGAAGATGTAGGGATGTTACCCATGACTGAAGTGGTATTTAAAGGTGCGGAAGAATTGAAGGAAATATCGATACATCAGGAAGATGTATTACAACTATTAGATAAACTGAAGAGTAGCAAATCACCTGGGCCGGATGGTATACATCCCAGGGTGTTGAAAGAACTGAAATATGAGATTGCAGACCTGCTTTTAGTAATCTGTGAATTTTCATTAAAATCATCTGTAATACCTGAAGATTGGAGGATCACCAATGTAACGCCAATTTTTAAAAAGGGTTCCAGGGGTGATCCGGGAAACTACAGACCGGTAAGCCTCACGTCAGTACTGGGAAAAATGATAGAAACCATCATAAAGAATAAAATTACTCAGCATGTAGATAGTCATGGCCTAATGGGAGACAGCCAACATGGTTTTAGACAAGGAAGATCTTGTCTTACTAATCTATTATGTTTTTTTGAAAGTGTGAATAAACAGGTGGACAAAGGTGAGTCGGTTGATATAGTGTATCTGGACTTTCAGAAAGCCTTTGACAAGGTCCCTCATCAGAGACTTTTGGCAAAACTAAAGAGTCATGGGATAGGAGGCAGTGTACTACTGTGGATCAAGAACTGGTTAAAAGATAGAAAGCAGAGGGTTGTGCTAAATGGCCAGTTTTCCCAATGGAGAAAAGTGAATAGTGGTGTACCCCAGGGATCTGTGCTGGGTCTGCTGCTTTTTGACATATTCATAAATGACCTGGAAAGTGGAATAACGAGTGAGGTTATCAAATTTGCAGATGACACAAAACTTTTTAAAGTTGTTAAAACCCAAGAGGATTGTGGAAAATTGCAAGAGGATCTTGATAAATTGGAAGACTGGGCATCAAAATGGCAGATGAAATTTAATGTGGACAAGTGCAAAGTTATGCACCTAGAGAACAACCCAAACTATGGTTACACGATGCAAGGTTCCACATTAGGAACCACCACCCAGGAAAACGATTTAGGCGTCATTGTGGATTAGCATGTTAAAACCCACGGCCCAGTGTGCAGCGGCAGCCAAGAGAGCAAATAGAATGCTAGGTATCATAAGGAAAGGAATGGAAATTAAAACATAAGATATTATAATGCCTCTATATCGTTCCATGGTGAGACCGCACCTTGAATATTGTGTGCAATTCTGGTCGCCGTATCTTAAAAAGGATATAGCAGAATTAGAAAAGTTTCAGAAAAGAGCCACCAAAATGGTAAAGGGGATGGAAGGATACTCTCTATGAAGAAAGGCTAAAAAGGTTAGAGCTCTTTAACTTGGAAAAGAGACGGCTGAGGGGAGATATGATAGAAGTCTATAAATTAATGAACGGAGTGGAACGGGTAAACGTAGATCGATTGTTTATGTTATCAGAATATAGAAAGACTAGGGGACATGCAATGAAGCTACAGGGTATACTATTTAAAAGTAATATAAGAAAATATTTCTTCACTCAACGTGTAATCAAACTCTGGAATTTGTTACCAGAGGATGTAGTAAAGGCTGTTAGTGTAGCTGGGTTTAAAAAAGGTTTGGACAAGTTCCTGGAGGAAAGGTCCATAAACCATTATTAAGAAGGGACCCAGGATATCAATGCTTGACCCAGTACAAGCATTGCGGAACCTGTGTCTTTTGGGGAAACTGATCTAGATTGGCCACTGTTGGAAACAGGGTACTGGGCTTGATGGACCTTGGTCTGACCCAGTATGGCATATCTTATGTTCTTAAACACCGGACCTCAGCACTCAGCCTACAACCACTCATACAACCCGACATCAGCACAAGACCTAGGAGAGGCACCTCTGACATCATCAATACACCAAAAGACTTCACCAAGGTACGCAAGAACACCGCAAAAAGAGCTCTATCGCTGGCGGCACCTGCAATATGGAACATCCTCCCTGATGACCTACGATCGACAGAGGACATCAAGGACTTTCGGAAACAGCTCAAGACAACGCTCTTCATTGAGCACTATGGTGATATCACAATTCTGCCTGCCAGCTCCCGGACTACATACCAACCCCACCTCCCTTTCTCACTCATGTACATAGCATGGTAAAGTAGCGCACGCTGTAAATAGCCCACCACGAATCAACGCCAACTTATACACACACTCATTCACTGTATAACACTGCATGCACACACAAATGTCAATATAATTCGATTGGTTGCTGTGTACACCGCCTTGATTACAGAAGAAGGTGGTATATAAATCCTTTTAAATAAATAAAATAAAGAAAGAAATATTGAAAGAAAGCTTTACAATGAGAGGCCATAGGACGAAGGTTAAAGGAGAAAGACTCGGGAATATGTGGAAATATTTATTTACAGAAAGAGTGGTAGATGCATGGAATAGTCAACCAGTGGAGGTAGTAGAGACCAGGACAGTAGCTGAAGTCAAGAAAGCATGGGACAAACATAGAAAATCTCTAAAGGGAAAAAAGGGACTATAGTAATTAGTATGGAAGGGCAAATTGGACAGGCCTTATAGTCTTTTTCTGCTGTCATGTTTCTATGACTCGAAGACCTAAATATGTCTACCCGAAATAAGAGGAGGGACAGGATAGGCATGATACAGAACTTTAAATAACTCAGAGGGTATTAATAAACAAAAAACAAACCTTTTTCATAGTAGGAGAAACTGTAAAATTAGAGGGCATAAAATGGAGCTGCAAGAAAGTAAAACTTAAAAGCAGCATCAGGAAATACTTTTTCACTGAAAGAGTGGTGGATGCCTGGAATGCCCTCCCGATAGAAATGATAGGGACAAAAACCATGATGGAATTCAAAAAGGTATGGGACAGATGCAGAAGATCCTAATATAGCAAGAGGGTGGAATCAAAACAAACTGAAATATCCTTTAGACTTCAAGAAACTGAAGGGGGGGGGGGTTACCTGCAGGGAGCGGTGGGTACAAGCCTAAACAAAAGGTATAGAGGGGGAACTGCATGAAGCAACTACTCTAGCCACCTTACTGGCCAGACTAGATGGACCATGTTGGTCTTTATCTGCCCTTGTCTACTATGTTACTACGTTACCTGTGGAATCTCTCCTTCCTCCAGATCAGACTCTTGTACCTGCATCTCCTCCGGGTCCTCTGCCGCCTCCGAAATCCTCAGAGGTTCTCTATGAACCGACTCCGGCTCGGCCCAGGCTACTGCTCCGCCTGCTCCCCTGCCAGAGATGGCAAAGGCTGCTGCTTTTGGGTTGTGTGTAGCGCTGCCTGCAGTTCCCCTGCAGTATGCTGCTTCAAGCAGAAAGTCTTGTGCAATAAAAACACAAATTCCAGAGAAAAACCTCCCCGGAGGCTGTCCTCTACAGCTTTCTTGATTGTAGGAGACCTAGCCTTTTTACTTTTGCACTTTAGGCTTTTAGAGGGGATGGTTTCTGCCTTATCCCTCGCGGACCCAGTGCGTCTGCTGCTGCTGTCCACGGAGCCTCATGAGACCCTGAGGTCTGAGCTGGGCCTTCCATCTGTGCTCCAGCCTAAGGGTCCCCTACCATCATTCCTTCTCTATATTCTGCTTCCATCCACCTGGATTCTGCCTCGCACCTTTTGCAGAATCCGGCCGCAGACACCACACCTCTACAAGCGGGCAGATTCCCAGTGCTGAGCACTGAAACCCCCCTCCCCCCCCAGTTATCCTGAGAAGCCTCTTGGCTGACTTGCAAATAATCGGCGTTTCCCGCAGCAGCCTAGGGCAGGAGTTTCCCCACTCTCCTCATCACAAGATGGCTGCTCTGCACATGCAGTCTCCTGATCCGCTCTGGCCTGCCTTTATGCTGATAAACCAATCCTTCTCTGCCAAGCTACCAGTTAAGTCCGGGCTGCTCCACTCCCCCTCCAGCAGGTAAGCAATGCCCCTGGCAGCCTAGCCCTCACCGCGATGCTCAGCCACCGCTAGGGCTTTGGCATCGGATGCATTAAGTGACAGGCCTCTGACGACTGAACTCCCTTTGTTGGGAGTCAACGAGCACACTTTCTCTCCCCGGCCAGTAAGACCCACTTTCCTCCCAGGTCTTTTAAATGAGTTCTGCTGAAGCTAAACACTCTTACTTCTCCCCCCCCCGTTTTAGCTGGCCGAGCTGAGGGGAAGGACAAAATGCTCTCTTAACACTTCGTTTTCAGTTAAACGTCCTTGGGAGGTGATCAGGCCATATCATGTCACCCCAAAATTTTTTAAATTTTACTGTCAGCCCAAGTTAACCCTATCGTTCCTTCAGTGAGTTCCGAGAATGGGATTCACGTCTCTCCAGCTGCTTGGAGACAGATACTGAAGGCTGGAGGGAGGGGCCAGCTCTCTATCTATGCTGATGTCATGATGTTTATGACATGCTCAGTCTCCAAGCTGCTGGAGGGGCGTGAATACCCACAGGTACCAGGGACTGGACTGGAGGAATGATATGGAATTAAGCATAGTTACTCACCTGTAACAGGTGATCTCCGGGAACAGCAGGAATTTAGTCCTCACATATGGGTATCGTCGGTACCGACGGGGCCTATGTGGGAACGCTCCCCAGCGTCCAATCAGAAAGCTTTTGGGAGCATCCCACAGCACCTGCGTGCTGCCTTCCCACCTTTCCCAACTGCCTCTCTCCAGTTGAGTTTTAAAGCTGAGACCAAGAGAGAGAGAGAGGGAAAGGAAAGAGAGAGATAGAGAGATGCAACTCCCAGGGGAGGTGGGTGGGTTGTGAGGACTAAATTCCTGCTGTTCCCGGAGATCACCTGTTACAGGTGAGTAACTATGCTATCTCCAGGAACAAGCAGGAATCTAGTCATCACATATGGGGACTTCCTAGCTTTGGGTGCCAGGGAGAGACCCCAGAAGTTGTGTGTCCCTGAGAAGTGCTCCACTTCCCCCCATGGATCTCTGGCATCCTATCAGGGATGGTGGGTAGGAGTTGATAAAGTATGGAACAGGTGTTTGAGAACAGCCTGACCAAACAAGGCATCCCGGCGGGAGTCCTTGTCCCAAGCAGTAATGGGCTGTGAAGGTATGAACCGAGGCCCAAGTGGCTGCTCGACAGATGTTGTCAATAGACACAGAGTTCAGATGAGCCGTGACATGGCCCTGCAGAGAAAGGTTCTTACTCTGATAGGTGAAAGAAATACACTGAGCAATCCAGTTAGATAGTGTTCTCTTGGAGACTGGCAGTTCCAAATGAGAAGGGTCAAAAGCAACAAAGAGCTGAGAGGACTTTCTATGTTGCTGTGTCCTCTGCAAGTAAAAAGCCAGAGCTCTTTTACAGACCAGGGTATGAAGATTCCTCTCTGCACTTGATGCATGAGGTCCTGGAAAAAAGACAGGTAGGTAGACCTCCTGGTTGAGGTGAAAAGGCGAGACCACCTTAGGCATAAAGTGTGGATGAGTCCTAAGGACTACCTTGTCATGATGAAACCTTGTATAAGGTGGATTAGCTACTAGTGCTTGCAAATTCAGAAAGATAACCTTCCAAGAAAGAAATTTCAAGGAGGTGGTAGCTAAGGGTTCGAAAGGTGGCTTCATGAGCTGCCCAAGAACCAGATTCAAGTCCCATGCCACCGGAGGTGGTCTAATGGGAGGCTTAGTTATAAGGAGGCCTCTCATGAATCTTGCTATAAGAGGATGAGAGGCAATAGGTTGTCCATTGAGAGTTTTAAGAGAAGCTGCAATAGCACTCAAATGGACTCTTACTGAATTTGTTTTAAGGCCTGCATTAGACAAGTGGAGGAGATACTCCATTAAAGATTCTAGAGGTATGGCAAGGGGGTTAAGACCCTTTTCTGAACACCAAACAGTGAACCTTTTCCACTTGAAAGCATAAGAACGTCTAGTGGAAGGTTTTCTAGAAGCATAAAGAACATCTTTCACTTGCTGAGAAAGATGAAGATCTTGGAGATCTAGACCTTCAGCAACCAAGCCCTGAGATGCAGGGACTGGGGATTGGGATGCCATAACATTCCGTTCTCCTGAGATAGGGTCTGCTCCAGATATCTTAACTCCAGGGAGGGAGCTTGAGAGAGATGTAGAAGCAGAGGGTACCACACTTGCCGTGGCCAATGTGGTGCTAAGAGAACCATGTGGTCTCTCTCTCTGAAGCTTGAAAAGGGTTTTGGGAATGGGTGGAAAGGCATAGAGGAAGTCTTGACCCCAGTGAAGGAGGAAATCATCCTTTGCCTGAGCTCCCTGAGCCGGAGTTCTGGAACAGAACCGGGGAAGTTTGGCATTCAACGAACTTGCAAAGAGGTCTATGTCCGGGGTTCCCCAAAGTTGAAAAATTTTGGCCACCTGGTCTGCATGCAGAGACCACTCGTGTGGAAGCAGAACTTGACTGAGTCTGTCTGCCCAAGAGTTTTGAACGCCTGGAAGATACACTGCCAGAAGATGAATGTGATGCTCTCTGGCGAGGGCCCACAGTCGCAGAGCTTCATTGCAAAGCGACAGAGAGCCTGTTCCCCCTGCTTGTTCACATAGAACATGGCTACTTGATTGTCCGTATGAATAAGGACAGTTTTGTAGCCGAGCAGGGTGTGGAACACTTGCAGAGCAAGGAAGATTGCTCTGAGCTCCAAGAGACTGATATGTAGACAACTCTCCTGTGGCGTCCAACTGCCTTGGGTGGAGAGGTCTTGCAGATGAGCTCCCCAACCCATTGGAGAAGCATCTGTTGTAAGAGTTGCTTGGGGCAGGGGTTGCTGAAAGGGGGACCCCAGCAACAGGTTTTGAGTGGACTTCCACCACTGGAGAGACAAAATGAGACGACTTTTGTTTGCTATTCTGTCTGACAGGCAACCTGATGCCTGGGTCCATTGGGTGGATAAAGTCCACTGAGCTGCCCTCATGTGAAGGCGAGCATATGGTACCACATGCACGGTAGATGCCATGTGGCCTAGCAACTGCAACATTTCTAGAGCAGTTAAAAAGGGCTTTAGGGCTGCTTGAGAAGCTAACTGCACCAAGCGAAGGCAATGGGCTTGGGGAAGGTAGGCCCTTGCCTTTGTGGTATCCAGCAGGGCTCCTATGAACTCTAGAGACTGAGTAGGAGTCAGACTGGATTTTGGAATGTTTATGACCAGCCCTAAATACTGAAGGATACCCATTGTGCAAGTTAGAGAAGTCCTGGCCTCTGACTGTGTTGGAGCTCGAATGAGCCAGTCGTCCAAGTAAGGGAAGACAAATATTCCCAGAGTGCTTAGAAATGCTGCTACCACAGCCATGCTTTTCGTGAACACCCTTGGTGCAGAGGCCAGACCAAAAGGAAGCACCCTGTATTGGTAATGCTTTCCTTGAAACAGGAACCGAAGAAACCTTCTATGGGTTGGATGGATGAGAACATGGGTGTACGCATCCTTGAGATCTAGAGAGCAAAGCCAATCCTGACTCTGAAGGTATGGAAGCAGAGCTCCGAGAGAGATCATTTTGAATTTCTCCCTGACAAGGAATTTGTTCAATTTTCTGAGATCTAAGATAGGTCTGTATCCCCCTGTTTTCTTTGGGATATGAAAATAAGGGGAATAGAACGCTGTGCCCTGTTGATGAAGAGGCACGTCTTCTATTGCCCCTTGGGGAAGAAGGATGGTAACCTCCTGACCTAACAGGTCAATGAGAGAGGTTGGAGAACTGAACTGCTTCACTATTGTGGGAGGGGGCATGCTTGAAAAATGAAGTTTGTACCCCTCTCTTATGATGGAGAGTGTCCAATGCTCTGCTGTTATTTGCCCCCATCTGGGAGCAAAATGGCATAACCTTCCTGGAATGGTGGACGGTTCTGGTCCCTCCAGAGCCAGAAAGGCTAAGTTCTCTAGCTGAAAGTCAAAGGCCCTGAGGAGGCTGAGGCTGCTGGGCCGGTTGAGGCCTAGCAGCCTTTGCTTTCTTCTGTTTGGGTGGTTGCTGATGTTTGGTTGAAAACTGACCTGCAGAAGATGTCTGCTGACCATAAGCAGGATAAAATCTTTTCTTTTTAGAAAAAGGTGTTTTCTTGAACACCTTTTTCCTAACAGGATCAGCAGTAGATTTGGATAGTCTATCCAAAGTGGAATTTTCAGCATCCATTTCATTGGCTTTTTCTTGCCAATCTTTACCAAACAGGTTCTCACCAGTACAAGGGATATTTCCCAATTTATCTTGTACCCAGAGCTCTAAATCAGATGCTTGGAGCCAAGCAATTCTACGTGCACCTATGGCAATAGCCGAGGTCCTGCTTATACATTCAAAGCAGTCTCGAAGGCTGCACGGTTGGAGAATTTAGGGACATCTTGGGCATGCTTGAGCCAAGTGAGAAACTCCTGCCTCTTATCGTCAGAGATGAAAGGACAAAGTCTGTAGGTGATCAGTAACTTCCTTTAGGAACATTCCCATGTAGAGACTATAGGAACTGATTCTTGCAGCAAGCATGGAAGCTTGAAAGATTCTACGTCCAAAAGCATCCAGAGTTCTGCATTCACGTCCTGGAGGATTAGAGGCATGTCTTTTTGCACTTCTAATCCTTCTCATAGCAGATTCCACCACAATAGAGTGGTGAGGAAGCTGAGTTTTATGGAAACCAGGACAAGGAGGGACACGATACATAGTATCTAACCTACGAGAATGAGGAGAGGTGGCAAGAGGTGTTTCCCACATTCTCAACATGAGATCATAGAGAATCTCATGAATGGGTAGGGTAGCTGCCTCCTTAGGAGTTTTAGGATATTGTAAAATATCCAACTCCTTGGCCCTTGGTTCTGTCTCAGGGGCCACAGAGATGGAGAGGCCCCGAGCCACCTCTCGGATGAAGTCTTGGAAAGACATGTCCTCTGGAGGAGACATCCTGCGTTTAGGGGAGGACGACTCCTGTGGAAGCATCACTGCTGCATCGACAGAACTTTCAGAATCCTCAGATTCTTCTGAGGAATCGAAGTATCGCCTGTCTGGATGCTCCTGCAGAGCCCGATACCCGTACCGAGCAAAAACGGTATCGGGAATAACCGGTACCGGCGGGCATCGAAGGACAGGGTACCGGCATAGCAGGCATCAATGCCAATGTCGATGCTATTGGTACCGGTTGCGATACCGATACCAGTGCCGGTAGAGTTGTCTGTCGCGGTACCAAGGGCGTCGATGCCACAAGGAAAGCCGCTAGACTGCGTTCTATGGACAGAATTCTCTGGTCCATAGACGCTGCCAATGCCTGGAGATCGGTACCGGTGGAAACTGCCGGTACCCCAGAGCATGGCACCAGGAGATCTGTCGAGGCCGAGCCATCGAGAACATCCTGGAACCCCGATGATGGTGCTTTGGAAGCCGAAGCCTCCCGCCGGGCTAATTTTGCCGGTGCAGAATCCTTGAGGGCAACGCCAGAGGCATCTCGATGCTTAGAAGGAGATCTACCCTTTGAGGACCGGCTAGACTTATGTTTAGTTACCTGAGATCCACGGGAAGAAGAAGCGGCCCTGGAGGACGTCGATGCCACCAAAGCCGCATCAGAGGGAAACAGGGTACTGAGCTTAGCAGCTCGGTTCTGTCGACCCCTTTTAGACATCTTAGCACAGGATACACAATCTGTGATGGAGTGGTCAGGACCTAAACATTTTAAACACCATTCATGGGTGTCAATGACGGAAATGGTACTGTCACATTTTGTGCACTTTTTATTTTTTATTTAATCTTTATCATTTTACATATTATGAAAAGCAAAATATACAAATCAAAAAGAGGATTGGAAAAAGCCAATCACAGGCATTCCCACAATACATAGGAAATCGCATAATTCAATCATAATAACAAATAAAACACATCTAGGAGGCATTCTGAAAGAAATTAACATTAGGCCCACTAGCCACCCAGTGAACCTCAAGGGTCCCAAAGGTAAAACAAAAAGAAAAACGTTTAAGAAGCAACAAAAGAATTCCCTTTCAAAAAATCTAGCAGATGTTCAACTTCCCCAAATATATGCCGCTTTCCTTGATACAACACATGACAATTACATGGGAACTTCAGGAAACATTTAGCCCCCAGAGCCACCACCCTTGGACGGACCTCCAAAAAGGCTTTCCGTCTCATTTGGGTGGCCCTGGAGACATCTGGAAACAGTTGAATAAAATGACCACAGAATTTTTCATGTTTTTTCTTAAAGTAAGCCTTAAAAATTTTTTTTGCTTGTCCAAATCAGAAACTAAGGAAACCAAGAGAGTTGCTTTTTTAGAGTCCTCTCATGACGAAATACCTACCAGAGCAACTCTCTTGTGCACTTTTTAAACCCTGAAGCAGGTTTTTCCATATTAAGGAAATTTTTGGGGCCTAAGGCCCAAAAAAGACAGGTGCACCTGAAGAAAGAAAAAGAATGGATAAATTAAATTTTTTTAAAAGAAAAGAAATACCGGCGGTACCAGTAGAGCGTCGGGGAAGGCAGACGTGACCACAAAAAGAAATAAGGAAATTCTTCTGCAGTGACAGGAACACGACCTGTTGGCTCCACGGAAAAAGAAGAACTGGAGAGAGGCAGTTGGGAAAGGTGGGAAGGCAGCACGCAGGCGCTGTGGGATGCTCCCAAAAGTTTTCTGATTGGACGCTGGGGAGCGTTCCCGTGCAGGCTCCGTCAGTACCGATGATACCCATATGTGATGACTAGATTCCTGCTTGTTCCTGGAGATGGGTATTTTCCCATGGAACTCACCATACAAAAAAATGCCCGATTCCGATTTCATCTTCATAACAGCATACTAAACCCCTCTCCATTAACAGGCATAAAATAATACAAACCCTACAAAAGTCACTTGGGACCAGAACTCATACAACCTGAAGTCGACCCAGAGAAGGGCAGCACTGTGAAAACTGCAATGAACTCTAGAACATCAATACACCTACTGGGAAAACTAAACAAGGTGGATTACTGGAGATTCTTACATAGAATTTCCATGCTAACAAAATATCAAGCCTTGGTTACACACACTGAAAACAGATTTACCCTCATGAAGAACAGAATAAATTACCACAAACAGCAATATAGACAAAAATTAAACTGAAACTCCAAGAAACCACACTCTGCATGCAATATATCACCAGAGAAATAAAAACAAAGATGCATTTCCTCCTATGCTGTGCAAAATATAAGGACAGCAGATGTAAATTCTAAAAACTGACATATTCCAATCCCTAAAATGGAAATAAAATGTTTTTATACCTTTGTTGTCTGGCCATTTTATTTTTCTAATCATCTTATTACCCAGTCTCTGGTTTCTGCTTTCCTTTGTCTTCACTTAACTGTCTCCCCAGGGCCTCCTGCCCATTTGCCATTTTTTTCTCCCTGCCTTCATATTCTTCATGCATCTCTGCCACAGATTTTTCATTTTTATTCTATTCATTTTTCTGCTTCTCTGTCCACTCAGATTTTATTCTTCCTTCTCAACAATCTGTCCTCAGCCTTCCTTTTTTTTATTGCACCTGCCTAGAGAAGTGGTTCCAAACTTGTGATCTGTAAACCCATGAAAGTCCAGAGACCATTACAGGCATCCACAGGATACAGATAATAGAAAAAGACCGGGTGATGGGGACTGTCTGAAAGGAAGAATTGGTAGGGACTACTAGGGAGAAGAGAGAAGCTGGAAGGAACTGGTTGGGGGAGAGGAGGAATGAGAGCCTGAGACTGGTGGGGACTGACTGGAAGAGAGAAAGTGACTAGTGGAGACTGGAAGGGGAAGGGAGAAAGAGAGACAGAAAGAGGAAGGGAGATAGAGGGCAAGTGGGGACAGGCTCAGTGCTGAGGGGGTCCCAATAAGCCACAAGGTGAATTCATAAACATTTTATTGTGGTTTAGTTAACAGACCCCTTACATATGGTGGTTCTTAATGAAAAGCCTCAAAGATTTTTTGGCTCACTTTACAACAGATATTTGCATACTATATAGGTGAAAGTAGTAATACTTAAGCCACTTACTTTTTTCTTTTCACAAGACCTTAATTTTACAACATCTTCATCAGTTAATGGCCCGAGTGTCTTGACAGAAGTTTCCTTCTTGGCATCCACCTGGCAAGCAATCTCCTGATTTGTGTCCCCAAGACCTTCTATGGCTGGCTCTAAATTTGGAGGAGGCTCTACTGCAGATTCATGCAAACATGTTGGCCTGTCCGTGTTAGTGCAGTCCAGACCAGAGGCTTCCTGACCAGTTTCAGGTGCCTGACTGCAGTTGTCTGGGTTACTCCCAGGCATCTGCTTAGCCTGAGTTTCCCGCCACTTAGGTTTCACAGTCCCTGCCTTGTCAGATTTATTTAGCTGCTTCAAAAAGCGATCAGATTTTTCAAAGGGCACTTTTCTCTTCCGTAAACGCTGCTGCAGATCTTTGTTCAGACCGTTCTTCACCACACCCTTTCCCTCCCACTGCTTCACCAGCTCCTCGTTAACTACATTTCTGTAGTCTACACCCAAGTGCACTTTGGCAAAACGGCAGGTGACACCATAGATGCACTTTCCAAAGATTTCAAACAAGTGGCATTTCTCTCCAAGGTCAGCTGGTTTGTCTGCCATATACTGGTGGATATCATGCAGAAATTTACATTTCTCTCCAAAATAGCACTTGCTGGTTGATTCCTTACAACAGAAAAAAGAAAGTTAAAGTTACTTTGAAAGACATGGGTTGTACAAACACCAGCATCATTTTAGTCATCAGATAATTCGCTAGATTCATCCAAATTTGGGAAACCATTGGAAAGTCGTAAGAGTACCAACTACTATTTCCAGTTATAGCCCCTCAAAATAAGAAAAAATATTGTTAAAAAAAAACTGCATTTTACTCCAAAGATTAGCCTTTCAATTTTTAAATTAGAAAAAAGCAAAGGACATGTCCATATGGAGGTAATTTTAGAAAGGATTTCCTGTGCGTAAATGCCAGTACATATGCCTCTTACAAAAATCACCCTCCACGAACAGGACACGCTATATCAGGGTGTAGGAGTGTTTGGGAGAGGAGTTTGGATGGAATGCTGGCAGAGTCAAGAACATGCAGAGTTTACTCATACAATACACATGCATGTACTTCATCCACGTATATGTATACCAGTTCCCGAGCTGGTGTAAATGTACACAGCTGCATTTTAGCTGCGACTTCATCTGCTTTGTGCTGGTTTTTATAAATATACTTAGGTAATTATGGGGCATGTTTGTTAAAGTGGGGCGAGGATTTGCACTTACATGCATTAGAAGTAAACATTAATGTGTAGTAAGTGCAAAGAGCATGCACTTGTTGGGGGTAATTTTATAAAGCATTTTCTATGTGTAAAAGTGTACCCTGTTTTTTTGTATTGACATTTTACTTTGTTTGGTGTTATTGTTTAAATCACAATTATTATGTAATAACGTTGTTGTTTGGCAGGTTCTGAGTGAACTCATATTTTGAATTTCTCAAAAGAACATTTGGACTTGCTAATAAATATAATCCATTTATTTTCTCAACAATCAGCTTTACAACCTCAATGGTCAGATGTTGCTTTTATGAACAAAAGTTTAATTTGAGTGGAATTCCATTACGGAACCCTTACAGAATACTGTGCGTGCAATGGATTCCTAGGGGGCTTGAGGATTTACAAGGAGCCCAGACTTTTTCATGATAATTCCACTTGATGACAAATTGTATTACGTTTTAAGCATGATCCTAATACAGTGTGAACTGGATTAAAGTTTGACTCTCCTTAAATATTTGGCTGTTGTATCAAAATTTGCACACAGTTTCAGAAATTTCAAGAAAATAGGTTACAGTTTCAAGATCAAATATAAAAAAGTTGTGTGATAAGAATGATTCTGCTACGACCTTAGGGGTCCTCTTACTAAGTAATGCTAACCCGTTAAAGTGCATCAGTGTGCTGTAACTGGCTAGAGTGAATGCCTGCTACTGATTCCCAAAGTACACGTTAATTGCCATGTGTTCACTATTGTGGAGAATGGGCGAGGAAAGCACATTAGTGTGCAAGCACCATTAACATGACAATTAGTGCGGCTCTAACTGATATCTCTATCTGTATTGCTTGGTGCACCCAAGTTAATTGTGCCTTACCTTAGTGTACTCAGTCGTGCATTAACTGCCGGAAATATGCCGATCATGCCCCGACAGCTAATATGAAGGCTGTGTACTTAAGGTGATGCTGTAATGCACATTACGTGCACAGCCTTACCGGGCTTTAGTAAAAGGGCACCTTGGCGTATCACTGGATGGTGTTGAAACTAGCTGGGACTACCAAGAAACAAATTTCTTTAGCTGACACTTAAGATAATTCATCAGGTGAAAAGCTGAGGCGTGATACTCCCCTCCATAATGATTTTTTAAAATCTAGATTACCTCAAGGACATTGCAAGGGTAGAGGATGTTATAGCCAATCTCAGAATGAGAGGAGGCAGGACCATCTGGCGACACAGCAAAGGGTGAACAATTAGCTGTGATTAACATCTTGAGTACTGAAAAGTCTTCAGGACAGTTATGCCTGTTGAGTTTGGATTTGCCTTTTGTGCCCTCCCCCGTTTTGATCTTATTTTTTCCTTTTCACACAGCTGGAGCTTAATTTTTTGCAGTTCAATATAACTATTATTTTTTTTCAGTAGGCTCTTCAGGTGCACCTCAGGAGACCATTTTAGAAACGTCTTTCAAAAAACAATCAAAATGGGTCCCTCCAGGAACTGTGGCCTCTAAGATCCTGGTGTTTAGAAAAACTGTTCACTCAGGAGGTGGACCAATACAATGTTTCAGAAAACGCTCAAATCTGACCCCAAGGAAGTTTATGGTCCTACAAGAATAACATTGCAGTAAGAATAATCACCATAAACCTCGCTGACAAAAGAGCAGTGATGGTTATGGACACCACTGATTATGGAGCAGAGACTAAGTGACAGTTATCAGATCAGACCTTTTATTTGAAGCTAGATTTGGATCCAACTACTTCTAAGAGGGAAGTGGGTATTTGCATCGTGTCAGCCTTCAAACCTGAATCCTTTGAAGAAGATCCTACAAAGGTTAGGGCTCTTCAACCTGGAAAAGAGACGGCTGAGGGGAGATATGATAGAGGTCTATAAATTAATGAACGGAGTGGAACGAGTAAACGTAGATGAAGTAATTAGATCTTACCTGCTAATTATTGTTCCTGAAGGAACGACAGTCCAGTCCCTTTACTTCTGGGTTACGCAACCCTTCCAGCAGCTTGGAGGCTGAGCCCAACCTTTTTGGAGGTGGGGCGGTATAAGTACCACTGGGACCACCCACTAACTCCAGTATTCGATTGAAAAAGCAGTCTAACCAAAGTTCTATGAACAATCAACAAACAATTAACACACACCACACCTCAAACTCCCTCACGGGATATTTTTTTTTTTTTTTAAATAAGAAATAGGAGCCAGGGAAGAGGGAATGCCGCGGAGAGGAAGGGAAGGGGTGCCCGATACTGCCCTAGGCGACTTTCTCCTGCCCTCCTTCCCCCCGACCTGGTTGTACGCTCGGCCAGATGCTTCGCCCTTGACTGATAGGCCTTCAAGTCCGGCCGTGCCGGGTGGGATCAGGGACTGGACTGTCGTTCCTTCAGGAACAATAATTAGCAGGTAAGATCTAATTACTTCTTCCTTATCGTCACTCCAGTCCAGTCCCTTTACTTCTGGGATGTACCAGAGCAGTTCAATCCTGGGTGGGTTCCGGCATACCCGGACTGAAGGACTGCCCGACCAAACCGAGCGTCCGCTGCACTCTGTACGTCCGGCCTGTAGTGTCTTGTGAAGGTATGCAACGAGGACCAAGTCGCCGCTCTACAAATGTCCAACGGCGGGACTAGACTGAACTCTGCCCACGAGGCAGCCTGAGCTCGGGTGGAGTGCGCCCGGAGCCCCCCTGGAACCTGTTTTCCTTTCAGTATGTAGGCGGATGCAATCGTTTCTCTGATCCACCTGGAGATGGAGGCCTTGGCCGCCGCCTCTCCTTTGTGCGGGCCTCCGAACTGGACGAACAGCTTGTCCGATTTCCGGAAAGGGGCTGTGCGTGAGAGGTATCGCTTCAAAATCCTCTGGACGTCTAAGCGTCGTAGCCTGCTATTGCTACCTTCAGGTCCCTCGGCCGGCCAGGATGGAAGGGTGACTGTCTGGTTCACGTGAAAGGGAGACAGAACCTTGGGCAGGAAGGAAGGTACCGTGCGTAGTACCACTTTGTCCCTGAGAAAGGATAGGAAGGGCGGTCGAGAGGACAGAGCTTGTAACTCGGAGACCCGTCTGGCCGAACAGATAGCGACCAGGAAGACTGTCTTGAGGGTTAAGTCCTTCAGGGAAGCCTTCTTGATCGGCTCGAAGGGTTCCCCGACCAATGCATTTAGAACAAGATTGAGATCCCAAGGGGGGATCACGGATCTCCGTTGAGGACGCAGCCGCCTAACTGCCCTTAGGAACCTGGAGACGTCCGCGTGGGCCCCAAGGGGCATGCCGTGGATCTTGCCTCTATAGCAGGCGATGGCGGCTAGTTGGACCCGCAAGGAACTGTGCGCCAGGCCTTTCTCAAAACCCGCTTGTAGGAATTCCAGCACCTCGGGGACTGAGGCCAAGAGGGGTTTCTTTCGGTGTTCCGAACACCACGCCTCAAAGATGCGCCAGACCCTTACGTAGGCCAGACAGGTCGAGCGCTTCCTAGCACTCAACAGCGTTGAGATTACCGCTCCTGAATAGCCCCGCTTCAAGAGGTGCGCCCTTTCAATAGCCAGGCCGTAAGCGAGAACCGATCCACGTGAGGCATTATTACCGGGCCTTGTCTGAGCAGACCCCTTCTGCAAGGGAGCCGCCAGGGATGGTCGGCCAGCAATCTCACCAGATCTGCATACCAAGGACGACGTGGCCAATCCGGGGCAATGAGGATCACCAGGCCTTGGTGGGCTTCCACCCGCTGCAGGACTTTTCCGATCAGGGCCCACGGGGGGAACACGTAGAGAAGACCCTCCGTCGGCCACTTCTGAGACAGGGCATCTAGGCCTTCGGACATTCTTTCCCTCCGCCGACTGAAGAATCGATCCACCTTGGCTGACGCGAAGGTTGCCATGAGGTCCATGACTGGTAGCCCCCAGCGGGCCACTATCTGGTCGAAGGAATCCTTTTCCAGCTCCCACTCTCCGTGGTCTATCTTGTGTCTGCTGAGGTAATCGGCCGTGAGGTTGTCCGTGCCTGCCACGTGCTGAGCCGAAAGTGCTTCCAGGCGGGTCTCTGCCCACTGGAAGAGGGCCCCCGCCTCCTTCTCCAAGGCGGGGCTGCTGGTACCGCCCTGGTGGTTGATGTAAGCTACCGTGGTGACGTTGTCGGAGAGAACGCGAATCGCTTTTCCTAGCACTAGGGACTCCAGTGCTCTGAGCGCTAGGATGACGGCCCGCAACTCCAGTCTGTTGATGGGCCATTGGGATTCCAACTGCGACCAGAGGCCCTGGACGAACTGGTCCTCGCAGTGAGCCCCCCAGCCCATCAGGCTGGCATCCGTCGTCAACAGTATCCATAGATGGGGCTCGAGGGGCATCCCCCGCTCTAGATTCCTTGGGCACCGCCACCAGTGCAGGGATTGTTTGGTTCGCGGAGCACAGGGTAACTGTGTTGACAGGCGATGAAGTTGTGGAGACCACCGACGCAATAGTGCGCGCTGTAGGGGGCGCATGTGGGCCCTGGCCCAAGGCACTACCTCTATCGCCGCCGCCATTGTACCCAGCACCTAAAGATAATGCCATGCGGAGGGGATTCGTCTGCTCAGGAACTGTGCAACTAGTAGTCTTAGGTCCCTTGACCGCGCTCGAGACAGGAACACTCTGCCCCTTCCTGTGTCGAATCTTGCTCCGAGATATTCGAGGTCCTGGGAAGGCGTCAACCTGCTCTTTGCTCGGTTGATGACCCACCCTAACTCCTCTAGCACCTGGACCACTCTGCTCGTTGCCATGCGACTTTCTTCTTCCGACTTTGCCCGGACCAGCCAATCGTCTAGGTAAGGGTGTACTAGGATTCCTTCCTTCCGGAGGAAGGCCGCCACCACCACCATCACCTTGGTGAATGTCCGTGGAGCCGTAGCTAGGCCGAAAGGAAGGGCCTGGAATTGGAAATGGCCCCCCGGGACCGCGAATCTTAGGAACTGTTGATGGGCCTTCCTGATCGGAATATGCAGGTAGGCCTCTGTCAAGTCGAGGGACGTCAGAAACTCTCCGCCTCTTACCGCTGCGATGACTGATCGTAGAGTCTCCATGCGGAAGTGTGGTACTCTGAGACAGCGGTTGACCTGTTTCAAATCCAGGATTGGCCGGAAGGAGCCTTCCTTCTTTAGTACTACGAAGTATATGGAGTATCGACCCAGTCCGGACTGGTCTGGAGGCATGGGCACCACTGCCCCGAGTGCGATTAGCCGAGCGAGGGTTGATTCTATTGCCGTCCTCTTTGCCAGAGATCCGCTGGGAGATTGAATAAACGCCGGAGGAATTTGCTTCGAGAACTCTAGAGCGTAGCCCTCCCGGATGACCTCTAGTACCCACTGATCCGAAGTGACCCGGGACCAGGCGGACAGAAACTGCCTTAAACGACCTCCTAATGGCAGCTCTTCCCCCTGGACCCCCGTCGCCTCATTGCTGTTTTCTGGGGGCCGAGGAGGAGGAGGCCCCAAAACCCCGACCTGCTCCCCGAAACCCCCGGAAACCTTGTCCTCTAGCGGGGAAGCGTCCCCTGGGGGGGGGGTTGGATCTGGCTGGACGAAATCTGCGAGAGTCTCTGGTCTGACTACGAGCCGAAGCCAGAGGGCGACCTTGTTTCGGTCTGTCTTCCGGGAGTCTGCCACCCTTGGACTCGCCCAGGTCCTTTACTAACTTTTCCAAATCCTCGCCAAAGAGCAGCTTCCCCTTAAAGGGGAGCCGGCTCAGGCGTGCCTTAGAGGAGGCATCCGCTGCCCAGTTCCGTAGCCACAAGCAGCGTCTGGCTGCCACCATAGAGGCCATGTTCTTGGCCAGACTTCTAATGAGGTCATAGTGACTGTCCGCCAGGTATGCTGCTCCTGATTCCAGTCTAGCGGCGTTGGGCCGGGGTTCTCCCGCGGAGGTCTCTGCTGACTGAAGCTGTTGAGACCACCTTAAACAGGCCCGAGCTACCCAGGCTCCCGAGACGGAGGCTTGCAGGGCGAGAGCGCTTACATCGAATGCTTGCTTCAGGAGCGTATCCAATTTTCTGTCCTGTGAGTCTCTTAGGGCCGTGCTGCCCTCAACCGGGATAGTAGTCTTCTTCGTGACTGCTGATACCGCTGCATCCACTCTGGGAGATTTTAAGAGCTCTTTGTCTGCCTCTGGGAGATGATATAGGCGCATCATGGACCTGACTCCCCTTAGGCTAGATTCCGGCTGGTCCCATTCTTCCTGGATCATCTGGCGAACCACTCTGTGGACCGGGAAGACTTTCTGAGATCTCCTAAAGGCTTGGATTAGTGGATCTTCCAGCGCCTCCTCTTCTGTAGGTGTATCTGAGGCAACGTTGAGCGCTTTTAGGGACTCATTAATTAGTGCCGGAAGCTCTTCTCGGCGAAAGACCCTAATAACTCTGGACTGGTCTTCGTCTGGTATCTCTCCTTCTTCCAGCTCCTCCTCTTCTTCATCCAACTCCCTGTCCGAATAAGCCTCATCTGGGGTGCCCAGGGAGAGGGCTGCCAGAGGTTCCTCCTCACTCAGACGGGGGCGCTTAGGCGGCATGCCCTGCTCCTGAGTACCGGTTGCCAGGAGGCTGGCTGTCTTATCTTCCCTTGACGAACCAGCGTCTCCTGGCCCCTGCCCCTGCTTACGTAAACAATAGGCTTTGTGGAGCAAAAGGATGAAATCTGGCGAGAAAAAATCCCCGGTCCCTCCTTCCCCAGAAGGGAGTGCGGAGGGGAGAAGGGGAGGCGGGGGTACATCCGAGGAAGTAGAAGGAGGTAGCTGGGGTCCTCCCTCCCCCCCTAGGAGGTCACCTGGCCCCTGAGGAGGGGGAGCGATGGATAGGTTAATTTCCTGCTCCACCGAAGCCGCCACGGCGGCGCAGCTCCTGCAGATTCCTGCCTCTGCGGAGGTGCCTCTGCGTGTTCCGCAGGAGGGGCAGCGGGGCTTGGACGCCATGCCCTGGATCCCCTGTAAAAGCGCCCAAACTCAAGATATATTTCTTCCCCTCTTGAAGGAGTTAAGAAATAAATGCATAAACTGAGTTTAATGATTTAAATATATTAAAGTAAATTCTGTACTTTAAGGAAAAACTTGAAGTAAACTAAAATGAGATTAAAAGAAATTAAAATGGAATTAAGGAGCATGCAATTAAGGTAAATAAATTAAATGCAGAAATGTATCTCCTTTTCCTCCCACGGAGTGTACTTGCGTTTAGTAGATTGTATCTCCTGGGCCCGACTCAGCGATCCTAGCCCGAGGGCTCTACACGCGGTAGGCCTCACCACGTGGAGCCCGGGCAGAGGACCGCGAGACAATTTCCTGGGCCGCGCTGTGCTCCTTGCGGTTCTTTTCCCCCGTAAAGTGCTGCTTTCTTGCAGCCTTCGGTCTGGTGTCTGCCTCTCTTTCTCTCTCTCTCCCCCGTAGGGCTCCCGGTGAGTAGCGAGGCTCGCCTCCGCGTCCTACTTTCTTGGGACGGGTCCGGCGAGAGGCGCTGTCTGGCGGTGCTGCCTCCAGCGCTCAGCCGCCAACGGGGCTTCGGCGCGAGGCAGATGCGATCCGGAGCAGGGGGCAGGAGAAATCGCCAGAGCCGTTGTTAGGCAGAGGAGCAGGAGCGAAATTGTCTCCGACTCTGCGGGGAAAGAGCACTTCCCGGGCCCGATTCGGGGAGCGGGGGGAGGGGGGGGGGGAGAGGAGCTGAGAGAGGGGAATTAAAGAAACAGCATCAAAATAACAGAATTAAAGAAACAGAAGCAAATAAGAGCCAATTAAATTAAAAATGAAATTAAAGTAAGATTGCTAACAAAAAAGGACTCCAGTAAGCCCTAGGCTTACGGAACCCTCCAGCTGCTTGGAGGCTGAGAATACTGGAGTTAGTGGGTGGTCCCAGTGGTACTTATACCGCCCCACCTCCAAAAAGGTTGGGCTCAGCCTCCAAGCTGCTGGAAGGGTTGCGTAACCCAGAAGTAAAGGGACTGGACTGGAGTGACGATAAGGAACAATTGTTTACGCTATCAGAATATAGAAAGACTAGGGGACATGCAATGAAGCTACAGGGTAAACTATTTAAGACAAATAAGAGAAAATATTTTTTTCACTCAACGTGTAATCAAACTCTGGAATTTGTTACCGGAGGATGTAGTAAGAGCTGTTAGTGTAGCTGGGTTTAAAAAAGGTTTGGACAAGTTCCTGGAGGAAAGGTCCATAAACCATTATTAAAAAGGGACCCAGGATATCGATGCTTGACCCAATACAAGCATTGTGGAGCCTGTGTCTTTTGGGGATACTGCTAGGTACGTATGACCTAGCTTGGCCACTGTTGGAAATAGGATACTGGGCTTGATGGACCTTGGTCTGACCCAGTATGGCATATCTTATGTTCTTATCCATGATTACTTTACCTTTCCCTCACCCCAGTTATTTATACTCTACTGAAAATCCATAAGGATTTGCTACATCCATCAGGTTGGCTCATTATCTTGGCCAAAGAATCACTACCAGAACCTCTCTCAGCTTGTGTTGATTGTTTTCTAAGACCATTTGTACCTATATGTGATACATACAATCGCCAATTTTAAAAAATTCCTCCCCAAAACCAAAAACCTGTGGTTTGTCCCCCATGACAGAAGGAACCTGAGAGAAAATGTCTTAACTGCCACCCAAGTTTATGACAGGTTCCAAGCAAGTGGAAAGGACTCCACACATGCAATCATTGAAAGGACTTTCAGCCACGGAGTTACATCTTTATTTTGTTAGAGGACATAGTTGCACTCTGTACTAATATTCCGCAACACGCAGCTTTGGAAGGGATCATTAGTATTTTGAATTCATGATGGGATCAACATGTACCCACCGTTTATTTAGGAACTGACTTGTTTAGCGCTTACTGAATGTCATTTTTGGATTACAAGAGAATAGGGTGTCGACGTTCATAAAGTTACTCAAAAGCTTAGCATCAGTGATGGCCTGTAATAAGCTGTCAAAAACTGAGTCAACATCAACATATTCAAAAATTGCTGCCCCAGCGCAAACTTTTCTCTGAACCTTGCAGTACATACCTGGGTTATGGAAGGACACAACTTCCTTCCATCAAAGATTGATGGTTTCATGAAAGGTCTCCTCTTATTTTGTCCCCTAGCTCTCTTTTTCTGTTCTTTGGGCTCCTCAGCTTCTTGAGTTGTCATGTTACTTTCTTGACTCTCATCCTCTCTTTTCATTTTTTTCGCCTCTGGTTCAATCACATCACTGGAGTCTGCATTACCGACACTATCCACCTGACCACTTTTAGCTTCACTCTTTGCCTCTTTGCCTTCTGCATCGATAAAGCTGTGAAACTGCTCTTTTGTGGTAAGGTACCTATATGAAGAAAAGGAAACAGCTCTCAAATATTTTCAGGTTATTTCAACATTCTTATTTATTTTAGCAGGTGTAATACAACAATAAAATAAAAGCACTGCACTTATGTGGATCACCTTGAGCTAACAAGAGTCCTGCACTTGTTATAGTTTATAATATTTTAGAAATACAAAAACAAAGCAACAGCAGCAGCTAGGAAGAGCCAAAGAAACACTAGAAAACAACTAGTTCGGCACCACAGGCAGACTACAGTATGCAAAGCATTAGGTCTAACAGGCACTGGGAGCATCTAGTTAGCTACTTCTTTCTTCCCCTTTCCCCCATCTTCCAGGTTCTGTTCTTGAGGGCTACTCTTCTCCCCATCACCCCTTCCCAACCTCTGCCCCTCCAGCATACTCTTCTCCCTGTGTTTCCCTGGGGAGTAACGTTTGTGGCAGGCTGGGAAAGTGACCGTCAAAAGCATGTAAGATTTGCTGTCTGTGCTAACTACAGGACTCCACTTGGGAATGCATAGACAAGAAAATAGAGCAAGCTAGCAAAGTAACTCTTAGGGCCAGACTGACTAAAGGGGTTTCTTCTAGTTTGTGTCTATAGGAAATATGGGCCAGCAAGCAAATTGTAGCCGATACCTTTCTATTGAACTAACTTAATCTTTGACAAACTTTCAAGAGTTATCCTCACTTCATAATCTGACCCTAAGGATAACCCTTGAAAGCTTTTCAAAATATTGTTAAGTTAGTCCAATAGAAAGGTATCGCCTACAAGTTGTTCGCTGACCCTTTTTTCCACATATCCAACTAGACTAACATGGCAATCATAATTCTCTACTCATGTCTATAGGAAAAATGCTTCGTACATAGGATCTGGAGTATTCCAAAATAACTACAAAGAACTTCCCCAATTTCCAAAAATATTACTGTCAAAAGCAAAGCATTAATAAACACACATGTAGTCCAGTTAGAGGGCTAGTTGACTAGTCCCATTCAGAATGTTCTAGTGAAAACATTAACTGAGTGGAATCAGATTGATAAATGCTCAGAAACAGATTAGTAGAATACTTCTTTTCACCTGCAACCGGCAGGTGGAATAAATAAAAGGCAGCCTGTCATTAGTCAACTCCTAAGCTCAGCTCTAGTAAATGCCATTTTTGGTAATCAAAGTTTGTCAAGAACACCATGCATATCATTTATATTTTAAAAAAATTCCATTTAACAAATTCAATTACTCTTCTTACCTCTCCACCTGGTCTTTTAATACCTTTCTCCCCACCTCCCAACTTCTTAAAGCAAATCAACAGATCCAGCACAAAAAAATCATAACTATCAGACCGTTTAACATACTTCTTTCCATGGGTTGGCGGAAGTGATGCACCACTGCAGATTGGAAGGAGGACATCAAAGGTTTGCTCATCTCTGTTTTACAACCACCATTACAAATCTTAATTTCTTAATATTTTAAGAGATTTCCCCAAATCCTCTGGAAAACTACTAACTTATCTTCGGCAATAATACACAAAAGATCTGTTTGTAGAAAGACAAATCTATATGTATAAATTATCCAGTTTCTCAGAATTACTCCTGCTGCTAGAAATAATCCTATTTACAAAACTGGCTTCTAGGGCCGCACAGTAAGTTGACAAATCACATCTGTTTCTCTAGGTACATTAGTGGGCAGAGAATTTTTTTGAGACCTTGAGATCTGTTTTATCCAGCCCAAATACAAGTGCATATGGATCCAGAGGTTCCTTTCCACTCTTATGCCTTTATTATAAGAGCCTTCTTACGTCACACCAGAACATACGTTCTTGCAATTCTCGAGCAATCTGAGCAAGATCTGACCATCTTCACATTCAGAAAGATAACAATGTGTGAATTAAATTTATATTTGTAGTCCGCCCTTTTAATCATTGATAGTGCAGAGTGGTAGGACCAGCCCCAAGGTATCCGATTCCTTATGCAAACCTTCAGCTGTGCGATTCCCCCCTCTCTCCCACCAGAGCAGCAAAAGACCCATCTCCCCTTCCTTTCCTACCTCTTCTCCAGGGGTCCAGCATTTCTCCTTTCCCACCTCTCCAGGTACCCAGCATCTCCTCTTTCCTTACTCCCAAGCTGTCCAGCCTTTATTCTTCCTTTCCCTAACCCTCCCCCTATAGTTCAGCATCTCCTCTTTCCTTCCTACCCCCTCCCCAGGTGGCCAGCAACTTCCCTTCTCCCTCTCAGCCCATGGCACCATGTACAGCATCTCCCTCCTCTTCCTTTCCACCTACTGCCATTATGGTCTGACCTCCATCAGGGCCCAAACCACAGTGAAATGAAAGGCACGGCAGTACTGGGACTTGAGCACAGGCCCACACTCAAGCACTAAGGCCTCCCCCCCAATCCCCAATGCAGTGCGCGTCTGCATCTAGGCCCAGAAGGAGAGATGTGCTAAAAGCAATCCTTGCCCTGGGTGCCATGTTGTCCAGTGAATGCCCTGTCCATATGGACTCAGTACAAGGTAACCTCACAGGTATCAAGATTTTCCATCACCTCCATGAACAATGTCCATAATATATGGCAGTCCAAAAGATCTTACTGCAGATTCCGCGATGTGAATTTCCTCATCTGCCCACTAAAAGCCTGAAAGTTATGATGAGCTGTTGCTGAGAGGTAAGCAGGAGAGTGTATGCGGCAGCAGGAAGGAAGGCGGTCTTGATGCGAGCTGGACGATAATGAGCTCAGCTTGGATCTGATACTCAGGCCAAAGGCTCCTAACCCCTTGGCCATGCTTAATGGCCTCTCCGTTCGACCTTCCAGCATCCTGTGCTTGTCCTCTGTTTTCTCATTTACTCCCGTTTGTGCGTGTGTCACTTTCTCTCCGTATATATTAAATTGATGACTGTAACTTAGATTCCCAATTTTGTCTGTATCTATCACCAGGACTCTTTGTAATTGTAAACCACTTATATGATTCAGACCTTTAAATACTTAAGAGTATTAATGAACAAACAACCTCTTCCAAAGACGGGAAGCTGTAAAACTAGAGGGCTGCAAGGGGGTAAGCAGGAAAGGGTGGTGGATGCTTGGAATGCCCTCCTGATGGAAGTAGTGGGGGCAAATACAGTGACAGAATTCAAAATGGCATGGAACAGACACAGTGGATCCCTTTATAGCAACAGAATAAAATCAAAATAAGCATAACTATCTCTTATATCTCAGTAAATAAGGGTGATCTACACAGAGAGGTGAGTATACCCCTAAACAAAGGCATGGGGAGGGGTGACCTTCATGGAGCAGCAGGTGCACCTACTCTTGCCACCTTACTGGGCAGACTAGATGGATCATACTGGTCTTTATCTGCCATCATATACTATGTTACTATGTTATACGTGATATATCATAAACATGAAATGTAATGCCATTAATAAAAGGTAAAAAAACGATTTAATACAAGATAACAGTAGGAGGGGAATGGTGAAAAACTGTTATTAAGACCCATGCAATCATTCTTCTTAAAATAAATATTATCAAATTTCAGTCTGAATCATTTGAGGACTATAATTTTGTCACCTAGAAGGTGTCTTTGGATAAGAATGGAGTAAAGGAATAGACTAATCACATAATTAGGGCAACAGGCAGGGAATTGGGAAACACTAATGAAATAGACACAAAAAATATAGATACAAACCCCCCATTTTATTACTGATTTTTGCTATTGTTAACTGCCTAGCTGCCCTTGGCCGTAGGCAGTATATCAAACTAAAACTGTAACCATCTATAATTATGAAAGACAATTATCTTCCAAGGCAATTAATAGTCCTTAATTCAACTAACAGGGAAGGAAAAAGACCTCAAGATCATTATCAGTCAAACTCTGGCTGTTATATCTCAAAACATCAATGATCATTTAAAAAAAATTCCACTTTTGAAGTTTTTCAATTTTTTCCACATGTTATATGAATGGTTGGAAAATTTGAAAAAAAAAAAAACATTCAAAAAAGAGGACGTTTTTTTTATGACCATTGATGTTTTCAAATATAACAGCCCGAGTCTGGCTGATAATGATTGCAGAGGTCATTTTCCTTCCTTGTCAGCTGAATTAAAGACTATTAATACACTCATCACCGGGATCGACACCATCAAACAAGGGTTTGTGCTGATTTTCCTGGATATCGCTGCCGCATTCGACTCCGTAAACCACCAACAACTCCTTGTTCGGCTTCAAGAAAAAGGGATAAGCGAATCAGCATTGCGATGGTGCAAATCCTATCTAACTGATAGGTGGCAGCAGGTGCGCACCGGAACCACAACCTCTCAGCCCTTCCAACAACAACACGGGGTATCCCAGGGATCATCTCTCTCTGCACTCCTATTTAATATCTATATGCAACCGTTATGCGACATAATCCGTTCTTTTAACATACTTTATCATGCCTACTCTATGCAGACGACGTGTTACTCTTTACCCCATTCATGATTGAAAATCCGGACTTCACCCAATTGATAACCTGCTTCGATGCCTTAGCTGACTGGCTCCTCTCCCAAGGCCTCAGGATCAACTTTAACAAGACTGACGTACTATTTGTGACAAGAAACCAGTCCTTCTCGCCTCCGACAACCTTAAAGACAAGAGATGCAGAACTCGCAAGCAGACCTAGCATCCGCTACTTAGGCGTTATGTTAGATCAACGGCTTAATTTCAAGGTACACATCAGCAACACTATGTTTATGTTTATTTATTTGATAAAAACCGCCTTTCTGAAATAACCAAGGCGGTGTACAATTAAAACAATTTTAGTAAAAGAAGGCCAAAGGCCAACGAGAAGGAAAAGAAATGTACAATTTTTTAAAAAAGGATAGTAGAAGAGAAGAGGCAGGACGAGACAGAACAACATGGGGAAGCGTCAGAAGGAAGGAGGAGAGAGGATAGTAGAGTCACACAAAGGGAGAGGGAAGATTAAACGCTAGGGAAAACAGGTGGGTCTTGAGGTTTTGCTTAAAGACAATGTATTGGGGTTCTAAACGGAGGGAGGAAGGGAGAGAATTCCAAAGGGCGGGGCCAGCAAAGAAAAAGGCAGAGGAACAAGTGGATTGTAGATGAACACTATCAAACAAATCTACCACAAGATACAAACCCTACGACATCTTCGATCCCTGCTGCAACCTGCTGACTTCAGATCAGTTTTTCAGGCATTAGTGATCCCCCACTTTGATTATGCCAATGTAATCCTACAGGGCTTACCCCAAAACACCTTAAACCCCCTACAGCTAGCTATGAATGCTGCTGCACGTGTCCTGAGTGGAGTAGCCAGAGTTGATCACATCACCCCGGTCCTTAAGAATTTACATTGGCTACCAATCCACTGTAGACTATCCTATAAAGTAATCATCATAACCTTCAAAATCATCAATAAGTTAGCCCCCACAACCCTAATGGACCTTGTCCACCCCATGTCGGCAAACAGAGAAAGGAGAACATGCACAGCCAATACCCTACTCATCCCCAGCGAAATAACAAAATGTACCAAGACAAGAAGGAACAGAGCTTTTAAGTTTTATGCGCCCAGCTGCTGGAATGCACTCCCAGCACCCATTAGAGTCATAACAGATCTAGCCCAATTCAGAAAAGCGCTAAAACATGATCTATTTCTCTTATACTACTCTCAACCCCCCAATCTAACACCCCTTAGTATGCACCCAATCACAGACACATGAATCACTGCGAATGGATGTACATATTGTAGATACAGATTGTAAATAATTGACTCAAAGGCACACATTGCATTGTATATAGTTATTCACGAATTGAAATCCAAGTTAATTTTCCTGTTCATTGTAAGTGCCTTATCGGCACAATACCGTTATATGTAAACTGCGCTGATTTTTAAGAGTGGGGTATAAGAACAATAAAATAAATAAAATAAAATAAATATTAATTGCCTCGGAAGATAACTGACTTTCATGATTTACATGTAGATTCAGCACATGGGATCTGAACTACTACTAGAAAGGTGTGAACTACATACAAATAAATACAAAGCAGCAAAAGTGGAATGAAACAAGTGTAAGTAAGGGATGCTGAAAATCTGAGGCTTTCTAAGTCAGTTTGCCTAAGAGAGGTACATGTGTTGCTTATAACTGTATGGGTATTACATAGGCAAGTCAAAATGTACAAAGAAAGCTTGGTGTTATTTTATCACCCCAGAAGTGTAATTAATGTTATGTTATGTTTATTGAGCTTGATATACTGCTTTACAAAATGTTAAAACAACATGAACATATAACAATAATGTTAGAACCAAATTGGGTGGCCAGGAGTCAGCACTAAATCAAAGGCACACACTTTGACGTTCATGGATCCCTGGCTCTGTACAGTAGTAACCGATAACACTACCAGGTGGGAAATAAGGAAATGGGAACTAACTTCAGCCTCTTACTTGTAAAGTGCCAGCACTCAGGATGGCTTGCAGTATGTGGTCCTTTCATTGGCACTGCAGGATCCCAGTATGACATCAGGCCGGAATTGATACTTACTTGTGCTTAATGGCTGCCACTCCACAATCACGGGCATCCACCACACTCTTGGGATTGCCATTTTCAAGGCTCTGATTAAGTGCTGCTCCATCCTCTCCCATTCTAGAAGCAAATCACAATTAAAGGTCTGATTTAGACGATAAGCTTTTTTCCTCTGGCAGAATGGAAGACAAGTCTGTATAACAACCAGCAGCCCAAACAGAAAGAACAAGTTTTAAGACGCATCATCTTTTTTTTTTGGGGGGGGGGGGGGCGGGGGTGTTGAGATAGGGAAAGAAGTCCGATTCCGAGCCCTTTGGCCGGCAGCAGACATACTGGGAGCCAGCCTGGGCCAGGGAGGAGAGATGCCATGGTCTTGGGACTTATGTAAACTGAATCCGCTCTTCCCTCACAGTCCATTTTCAGCAGCCAGAGACTTTCCTGCCTATCAGAGATACTGTCAAAAATATGACTATGTTATTCCTGCTATAGCGCTGCAAAAGAAGAGCCAAACCACCCATATTCTGCGCACAAATCCGTCAGTACAGAGACTGTGTTAGGACCGTACATATCTGATTCTTTTAAACCAGCAATGTAGGGGTCACGATTCCTTCCGCGGTTTCCTGTGGCGCCCAAACAAATTGCACCAGTAGCTGCGCCGCGGACAAATAATAACCCAAACCCGAAAGCAGCACCTCCGGCCCTCGGTCTACCTGAGATCTGCGCCTTAGCACTAGCAGCATGCCGGCTCCGGAGGAAGCGGAAACACTATCGGCCTCTCGGTGCCCCTCATCAACGGTCCGGAGTGAAACACACACGAGAGCCCGGCGGCGCTGCTCTCACAGTCACCCACGACGAGCCGCAGGTTAAACCCGGCCGCACCGGCATGGAGGTCCTGGGTCTGGATGCCGCGGCCGGCCTTAGGGGGCGATCGTGACTCCCTGGGAGCAGCGGGCTCCCCTCACACTCGCCTCCGCGCTGCTGCTTCTGCACGGGAGGGGCGACGGACGGACCCGGGCAAGGGAGGAGGAAGTGGGACAAGTGCTGCTGGTTGAAGATACTCCTTTTTTTTTTTTTTTTTGCTTTATTGCATCGCGGTAAGATAACTGCGGGAACTTAAAGGCTGCTTACTCGTCGGCGCGCCCATCTTTGCACGGAGAGCTCCTGAACTGAAGCGGCGCAAATGGACAACGCGATGGTGCCCGCGTCCCGCCGCCTCCTGCTGCTGCTCCTCGGCGCCTCCTGCTGGACCTGCCTTCCGGCCTCGGCCGCCTTTGGCACCGTCGCCCCGGCGCCCATCCTCCTGCAACGTAAGGACCCAGTCCCCAGCCCCTGCTCCTTCTCAGACATGATATGTGGGGGACAAACTCAGCCTGCCAAAGACAAAAATTGTACTCGGGTTTGGACAGAATAGGGGAGGGGGCGCGGAAGAGTGTTTCTATAGAGCTGCCAAGTTACCTGGTTCCAAGAGAGGGAAACTTTGTGATCTGACATCCCAAGGGCAACTCTACTCATTAGGATTTCTGTGAGGGAGCAGAGGTCTGTATCTGTTTTTGGGCTGCTGTTAGGAATGAGCACAGGCAAGAAAAATGTGCTTAGTTTCATTTCAAAGATGTGAAACTGTAGCAGCAGAGCGCAGACAAACCAATGATACCAGGAGTCTGTTCAGAAGGTCCAAATCATTTATTTGTGCACAAGTCTCAAGCAGAATCAAATTCAAAATGGCTGAGCAATGATTTCTAGCAAAACAACAACTTTTATAGACTTCTTCTCCATTCTAGACATAGGAAAACATTTCATTGGTCCCGGTACCCTCCCGTACACCTGCTATTGGTTCCGGTACCGATATGGCTATCCAATAATATTCTTTGACTGGGCTTAGCACCTGCTTACCCCCCCCCCCCCCCTTCTAGTCCCAATTACAATGGTCAGTTCACCAATTTAGATACTTTTCTCCTCCAAGGCCATTTAACTAGTTAGCACATGTGGGAAAGCGGGGCACTGTAACCTTTCTTTCAGCAGATTTAATTAATTCCATAGCAGTTGTACTCTCTTATCAGTAGCAATTAAACTTATTTTTCAGTATTTTTCAGAGTTTCGATTCTGCTCAGCTAAGCTGATTATGCTTTGCTAAGTTTCAGTTTTATAGTAGCAGCATTTTGGGGGATGTGCAATTACTATGGGCCTCTCCACAGGCTTCATTTACAGGTCAAGCTAGTTAGGCCTGTCTGCTTATTTCAGACGCCATGGATCATAGGCTTTCGCCTACCACAAAACTAACGAAAACCACAAATTTTTGGAAACGAGGTGCGTTGAATCAGTTTAATGCACGTTTACGTTTTAAAGCGAATTAATGAATGCACATCTCGAATTGCTGGGTATCTTTTCCAGTGGAATTAAATTGTGCCAGTTAAGAATCGTCCGCTTAGAAAAGGCACAAAAACCAAGTGGAGGATACAAGACAAGCTAGGGGAGCAGTGACAGAGTAGTAGGGGAAAGTAGGGGGTTTTCTGGTGTTTATCCTTTAAATGCCTATTTTTTTTTTTAATTTTTCATCAGGGGTATTTATTGATTAAAACATGAAACCAGAAGCCCTCCTGATAAAGTAATCTGAATTGGTGATTTATTGAGTGTCATTTGGACTTGTGCCCTATCTGGCAGCATTTAGGAGAATAAAGGTGAAATAAATACGAGTTACTTACCTGTAACATGAGTTCTCCAGGGACAGCAGGATAAGTCAGCCACAAGTGGTGACGTCATCCGACGGCGCCAGAACGGAAGTACTCTCACTAGCCCAGAAGGCTTCTGTCCAGCCTTCTGGGCCTGACCGGTAGCCCCACCTCCCGATCCGCCCCTAGCTGGCCAGATCTTCCAAGCTGAGGCCCTCCAGCAGCTAGGAGGCGGAGCGGAGACAGAGGTCCCCGCCGGGGAGGAGGGAGGGAAAGTGTGGCTGACTTATCCTGCTGTCCCTGGAGAACTCACGTTACAGGTAAGTAACTCGTATTTCTCCCAGGGCAAGCAGGATGAAGTCAGCCACAAGTGGTGTCTCCCCAGCTATAGAGGCAGCAGTGGGGAACCAATAAGAACCAACTCAAGTACCGTAAGGTGCAATCAGGTTTAATGCGGCCTGGCGGAGCAGGCCTGTGCAATAGTAGGATGTGCAAATAACAGGTCTGTGCAAAAAAACAAGTTGAGTAATTAACAACCAAGAAGGGCTTACACACGTGCAATTATAACCAGATGTTCAACATGAACATAATAATGTGCAGAAAAAAATATCACAAGACGTTAAAACCGTTAACAACAGTGAGCGAGGGTTACATCAGTGCAAAACATAAGCAGATGTTCAACGTGAACAAGATAATGCGCAAGGACAGCATCACCAGAGGTTCAACAATGAGCAAGGCATAAACTGGGCGGAGCCCATAATTTAACTCCGTCTGAGGCTTAACAGATGTTAACATCTTGGGCCTGGGCCTTGGCTCTGAGCACACAGACAATACAGATAGGCCGAAGGCCGGTCCGCCATGGCCCGGGCCGTCCAGACAGTAATGCCTTTGAAAAGTCTGGACGGAGGACCAAGTGGCGGCTTTGCAAATGTCCGGAACGGGAGTGGATCGCAGATTGGCAATGGAAGTGGCCAGCGCTCGCAGATGATGTGCTTTGACGCCCGCAGGGGGGTCTACTTCAGCGAGCGAGAGGCACAGAGAGATACACGCAGAAATCCATCCTGACAGTGTGCGCTTAGAGACCGGGCGGCCAGGCTTGTTAGGGTCGTAAGAGATGAAGAGCTACGACCCTCTGCGCACCGCTGCGGTCCTCTGCAGGTAGCGGCGAAGGGCCCGGACGCAGTCCAATGTGTGTAGTCGGCGCCGCTCCTGGTCGGAGTGGGGTCCGGGGAGGAAGCAGGGCAGTTCAATGACTTGGTTGATGTGGAAGGAGGTCGCCACCTTGGGGACAAACTTAGGGTGTGTCCGCAGGAGAGCACGGTCATGTAGCAGGACTGTGTAGGGCGGGTAGTCGACGAGAGCGTGGAGCTCGCTGATGCGCCTGGCGGAGGTGATGGCGATGAGGAAAAGAGTTTTCCACGAGACAAACTTCATCCCTGCGGAGAGCAGGGGCTCGAAGGGCTCCTTGGTAAGCTGGTTGAGTACAATGTTCAGGTCCCAGGGAGGGACCGGAGCTCTGATCGCGGGGTGTAGATTAGCCAGCCCTTTCATGAAACTGGCGACGACTGGGAGGACTGCCACCGAGGAGCCGCTAACGCGGTGGTGGAAAGCTGCGATGGCAGCAAGGTGGACCTTGATGGACTGTGTGCGTAGTCCCAGGGTGGAGAGAGATGCCAGGTATTCCAGGAGCTGGGGCACTGGGCATGAGAATGGGTCAAGGTGCCGTGCCTCGCACCAGATGCTGAAGCGCCGCCATTTAAGACTGTAGCATTTCCTGGTGGATGGTCGCCGGGCTGCAAGAATGATCTGCTGGACCTCGTCCGACAGGTTGAGGGGAGCTAAGCTTAACCTTTCAGCTTCCAAGCCACTAGCGACAGCGTCTGCAGGTTGGGATGCAGCATGGACCCATTGTCTTGGGACAGGAGGTCCGCTCTCAGGGGAAGTCGAATTGGCGGCTCCGTCGCCAGGTGGTGCAGGTACGGGAACCATATTTGTCTGGGCCAGTAAGGGGCCACCAGGATGACTGTTGCACGGTCCCTGACGATGCGTTGGATGGTCCGCGCTACCAGGGGGGTCGGTGGAAACGCATAGGCCAGTGTCCATTGGTTCCAGGGAAGGTCGAAGGCGTCCGCCGCTAGCCTGAGTCGGGAGGGTCTTTTCGAGCAGAACAAGTGGCACTTCGTGTTGCTCTGGGATGCAAAGAGGTCGATTTGCGGGGGACCCCACTCCTTGAACAGTAACGCTGAAACGTCTTGGTGAAGCGACCACTCGTGCGGGTTGAGCTGTCTGCTGAGGCGGTCGGCTAGGACATTCTCCTCTCCTGGCAGGTAGCATGCTTGGAGGCTGCAGTTGAGGGAGAGTGCGAGGTTCCATACGAGGAGGGCTTCTCTGCAGAGGGTACGCGACCCTGTGCCCCCTTGCTTGTTTATGTAGAACATGGCGACTTGATTGTCGGTCAGGATCCTGACAATTTTGCCGGAGATCAGTCTCTAATTTAATGGAAATCACTCCAAATAAACAAACTGTAACAGAATACAAGGGAGGGATATAAAAATTCAATAGCAAAATGTTCCAATAAAACCAAGAAACCGTCTCAGACCAAGCGGCAGCCTATATGCTGGGAAAGGGAAGTCAAATTCACCAGCGGCGCCTTTAGCATCAATGACAGGTTTTTGGTATATTTTTCTTTTATATTCTAAACCCTCTCTCCACTGTATTTTGAAAAATATGCTTAAACAAAATGACAAACAGTCTCTGTGAAAACAGGTACTTAGCTTTTCGGTTTGTGTACTAGAATCTTAAATGTAGTAATATTCCAACGCTCTCCAGAAACCGTTTGACTTGATAATTCAGTCCTTCTCAATAGCCATTCTTATAGTCGAAAACAATGTGCTTCAATTTCCCAACGCCTTATTCATAACGTTACTTCCGCGTTTCTCTCCGTATTCCGAGGTTCTTCAGGGGACGAATCACTTCCAACTAGCTTTTGACCAAAGTTGACCGAAGTTGCATGTAGTTGTAGTTCAGATGGTATAGCTTTAATCTCCTTGTAATGAACTCTTTGCTTGCAGTCAAGCTTATCCAAAAAACGCCACGCATGTCCCGATGCACCCGCATCGGGACATGCGTGGATAAGCTTGACTGCAAGCAAAGAGTTCATTACAAGGAGTTTTGGATAAGCTTGACTGCAAGCAAAGAGTTCATTACAAGGAGATTAAAGCTATACCATCTGAACTACATGCAACTTCGGTCAACTTTGGTCAAAAGCTAGTTGGAAGTGATTCGTCCCCTGAAGAACCTCGGAATACGGAGAGAAACGCGGAAGTAACGTTATGAATAAGGCGTTGGGAAATTGAAGCACATTGTTTTCGACTATAAGAATGGCTATTGAGAAGGACTGAATTATCAAGTCAAACGGTTTCTGGAGAGCGTTGGAATATTACTACATTTAAGATTCTAGTACACAAACCGAAAAGCTAAGTACCTGTTTTCACAGAGACTGTTTGTCATTTTGTTTAAGCATATTTTTCAAAATACAGTGGAGAGAGGGTTTAGAATATAAAAGAAAAATATACCAAAAACCTGTCATTGATGCTAAAGGCGCCGCTGGTGAATTTGACTTCCCTTTCCCAGCATATAGGCTGCCGCTTGGTCTGAGACGGTTTCTTGGTTTTATTGGAACATTTTGCTATTGAATTTTTATAACCCTCCCTTGTATTCTGTTACAGTTTGTTTATTTGGAGTGATTTCCATTAAATTAGTGCATTATATTACTCCATAAGAAAGACCCTGATTTTTTTTAAGGAGATCAGGCTCTGGCAGGCTGAGAGGGCGAGGCGGACAGCTCTGAGCTCGAGAATGTTGATATGGAGGTTTGCCTCGGAGGGGGACCAAGCCCCTTGGGTGCTCGAGTTGGCACAGTGGGCTCCCCATCCCCGTTTTGAAGCGTCCGTGGTTACGGTGATCTGGTATGGGGGCGCTTGTAGATGCATGCCCCTGGCGAGGTGTTTGGGGAGGGTCCACCAGCGTACCGCCTTGGAGGAGGTATCGTCTTTGGGGACTGTGGCGGACAGGAGCTGGGTGTGCTGGCACCAGTGCGAGCGAAGGTGCCACTGAAGGACTCTCATGTGTAATTTTGCGAGAGGGAGGACATGGGTTGCGGCGGCCATGTGTCGCAGGAGGCGTAGGATGGTCCGGGCCGAGGATTGAGGGTTGCTTAGGAACTGTAGCGCTAGCCGGGCGATTGCATGTCTCCTGCTCTGGGGCAGGAAGGCCTTGGCCCGCTTCGTATCCACGCAGGCACCGATGAATTCCAGCTTTTGTACTGGCGAGAGGTGGGACTTCCTGAAGTTCACTAAGAAGCCCAGGGAAGACAGCAGGGATATAGCTGCGTTGACCGCCTTCCGCAGGGATGCAGGGGATCTGGCGGAGAACAGCCAATCGTCCAGGTAGGGAAAAACACATATCCCTTGTCTCCGAAGCGATGCGGCCGCCACTGCCACGCATTTGGTGAACACCCGGGGGGCGGGTGAGAGTCCGAATGGCAGCACTCTGTATTGGTAGTGGCAGCCCGCCACATGGAAGCGTAGGAATTTTTTGTGTTGCGGGTGCATCGGGACATGAGTGTAGGCGTCTTGGAGGTCCAGAGAAGCCAGCCATTCCATTGGTTGGATGAGTGGCAGGATGGTGGACAGGGAATGCATCCTGAACCTCTCCTTGGTGATACATCTGTTGAGTTTTCTTAGGTCGAGGATGGGACGCATCCCCCCTGACTTCTTGGGGACGAGGAAGTACCTCGAGTAGAAACCCTTGCCGATCTCTCCGGGGGGAACCGTCTCGATGGCTCTTGAGGCCAGTAAGGACTTGATCTCCGCAGCCATGGGGGCGAGGTGCTCCGGAGGGGTTGAGTTCTGAGGAGGAAGACGAAAAGGCGGCCTGGAAGAGAAGTTGATGCGGAAGCCCTGCTTTATGATTGACAGCACCCACTGATCTGACGTTATCCTCTCCCAGGCAGGGAGATATGCGGACAAGCGCCCCCCGGTCGGAAGGTGCTGGCAGGGCTGCGAGTCAAAACCCCAAATTGTTCTTCGCGGGAGCCGACGTTGATTTCTTAGGATCTTGGTCCCGCTGTCGGTGCTTTTGCCTGTATGGTGCCTGGTAATGCTGTTGATGCTTGTACCGGGGCTGCTGCTGCCATTTGCGATAAGGTTGGTACCTTTTGGAGCCTGTGCTGTTCTGTGTGGCCTTGCAGTAGGTGCGAGGGCGGTCAGGACCTTCCTCCAAAGTCTGCAAGGTGGTGCAGCGCTCCCGCATGTCATTGACTGTGTCCTTGACCTTATCGCCGAACAAGGAATCGCCCGAACAGGGGGTGTCTGCAGTGCTGTCATGCGAATCCGTCCGAAGGCCGGAGGCCCGGAGCCAGGCCAATCTGCGGGCCGATATGGCCGTGCCCGCCACCCTGGCTGCGGTCTCTAAAGCATCGTGGGCGGCCCGCCCTTGGTGCCGTGTGCAGTCTTCCAGCTCTGCGAGAGCAGACAAGAGAGAGGGCGGAATCTCCAGCAGGAGGGAAACAGCGGACTTGATGCCGCTCACCAAGGAGTCTTGATAAATCGCGTGCTGGAATTGGTGGGCCGCGATCCTAGCATTCAGCATCGCCCCCTGATAGACTCTCTTGGCCACATCGTCCATGAGCTTATTGTCCTTGCCCGGAGGGTTGCTACTAAGATGATTAGTGGTCTTCATTATAAAGCATATGAGGACAGACTTAAGGATCTTAATATGTACACCTTAGAGGAAAGGCGGGATAGAGGTGATATGATTGAGATGTTTAAATACCTCCGTGGCATAAATGTTCAGGGAGAGAGCCTCTTTCAATTGAAAGCAAGTTCTGCGACGAGGGGACATGGGATGAGGGTGAAGGGAGATAGATTCATGAGTGATATGCGGAAATATTTCTTTACAGAAAGAGTAGTGGATCCGTGGAATAGTCTCCCAGTGGAGGTGGTAGAGATGAGGACAGTAACTAAATTCAAAAAAGCATGGGACCAACACAGAGGATCTCTAAAGGTAAAAAGTGGACTGTTGTAGTTGTTGTCATGGAAGGACAGACTAGATGGGCCTTGTGGTCTTTTTCTGTCATCATGTTTCTATGTTTCTATGTTAGAGTTGCGCGTGGACTTGGAGCATTTAAGCGCTGATTCCACAACAATGGACTGGTGTGGTAGCTGCGGCTTCGCAAAGCCGGGAACGGCCTGGACGTTGTACTTGTTGTCCAACCTACAAGGGCAGGCGTGGTTGGAAGCCGGAGCCTGCCATAACTTGGTGAGGTTGTCACGGAGAAGTTGATGGACGGGTAAGACGGGGGTGGACTTGGGAGCGTCAATGAACTTGAGAGCGCTCTGCACCTCGTCACGCCGATCCGGAAGGTCCACTGAAGAAATGGAGAGTGCGGCAATGATTTTCTGAATGAACTTGAAGTAGGTAATGTCCTCAGGTGGAACAGGAGGGTCAGATGGAGCTTCAGTATGAGATGGTGAGCCCGAGCGGGACGCCGCATCCATCAGAGAGGGTGATCCTGAGCAGCGATGGGGGGGCCCGGGCTGTGCAGTGTGTGCTGGTCAATAGCGCTGGTCGTTGCGGTAGGCTGAGGCTGCATGATGGCGTTGGACCCAGAGACCAGGGTGGTCAGGGAGGAGGACCATTGCTGCAGCATGTCTTGCAGTAGTCTTAGGGTCTCTGGGGCAGACTCCTGCTGGGCTTGCTCAGGGACAGTCTGCCCACCTGATTCAGGCAGAAGTAAGAGCTCTTTGTGTGCCTGACGCTCATCGTGTCCACCGTGGAGGCTGTGCACAGGGGATGAGCCTTGGGCAGTGCAGGCAGAAGATGATGATCGGCGGGATCTGCTGGGAGAAGAAGAGGATTCACTGCTCCGGCTGGAGCTGCTGCTACAGGAGCGATGGTATCTGTGCCTTGATTTGCCTCTGTGCCTGTGCGATCTGCGCTGGCCCCTCCTGCTCCGCGATCTCCTGCTGTGCCGTCGGGAACGACGCTCCCTGCTCCGAGTTCTGCGCCGAGATCGGCGCCTGTGCTTAGATCTCTTCTTGCTCCGGTGTGGACGCGTGCTCTGTCGGGAGCTGCGCTGAGGTTGGGGGCTCCGACGGAGGTCAGCGTTCAGAGAGCGTGAGTGCTGGCTTTGAGCTCCGGAGGCTGCTTCTGCAAAGCTGGCTGCACTGCCGGCAAGGCTGAGCCGGTCAGCGTCGTTGAGGGGCTGGCCGGAAGCAGTCATCAGGACGGCCGGAAGTGCCACAGTAGAGTGCAGAGAATCCCTGGACAAGATGGCAGCCTCCAGGAGAGCACACGAGAGACGGAGGCCTGATCAGGCGCGTTCCCGGCCGGAGCGGCAGGCACGATTGAACTGCAAGAGGAGGTACTCACTGCGGGGTTTAGAAAATCTGCAAGAGCATGCCGGTGGGATTTTATCGCCCGGGGGGACATGCGGCCGCAAGCGGGGCAGTCCTCAACGGCGTGCTCCGATCCGAGGCATCTGAGACAAATTTGGTGCGAGTCCGAGTTGGCCATCTTACGGGAGCAGCCGGGGCATTTTTTGAAGCCGGGTTTTTTCATTTTCCAGGTAATTTTACGTTTTCGGTGAGAGTAAAACAAAAAAACGTCTTGATGGCAAGGCGGAAGAAGAAGACTGGCCAGCTAGGGGCGGATCGGGAGGTAGGGCTACCGGTCAGGCCCAGAAGGCTAAAGCCTTCTGGGCTAGTGAGAGTACTTCCGTTCTGGCGCCGTCGGATGATGTCACCACTTGTGGCTGACTTCATCCTGCTTGCCCTGGGAGAAGTGTAGTTACACTGCATCTCAGCTTCTCTAACAGTATCTAGATGGCTTGCTTGAGGAGTCACTGTATATGAGTAGGCCTTGACTTGACCTTGTGACTCATGGAACTTCAGTGTCCTAATAACTGTAACTCCTTGGAGTGGAAGAGTGGTCTAGTGGTTGGGGCAAGGTACTTCAGGCCAGAAGGTCAGGGGTTCAAATCCCACTAGAGGACAGCAACCTTGGGCCGGAAGGACTGGGGTTTCTAGTCCCGCAGGTGCTCCTTGTGGTCTTGGGCAAGCCACTTAACCCTCCATAGCCCATGTTCCCTGTAAAATAGTTATCTCCAAGTTATGATGCCCTGTTCAATGTAATTTCAGTTTGTTCAATGTAAACCGCACTGATGCAGAATAGCGCGGTATATAAGAGAATGTAAATAAAAATAAAATAAAATAAATAAACTGTATTACCCGATCACTTTTCCCCTTTCACTAGGGAAAGAAATGCTTTACTATATTTGCTCGCTGGCATCACAGGATTTTCAGTGTACAACCTTTAAGTAATTTGAATAGTTCAAAAAGCTCCCAGGAGTGAATCTCTGATCAGGATATGTTACAGTAGGACCCTAACAATAAGAACATAAGAAATGCCATACTGGGTCAGACCAAGGTCCATGAAGCCCAATATCCCTTTTCCAACAGTTACCAATCTAGGTCACAAGTACCTGGCAGGTTCCCAAAAAGACACACAGGTTCCACAATGCTTGCATTGGGGCAAGCAGAGAATTTCCCGGGACCTTGGTTTATGGACCTTTCCTCCAAGATATTGTCCAAACCTTTTTTAAGCTCAGCTATACTAACAGCTTTTACTGCATCCTCTGGTAACGAATTCCAGAATTTGATTGTGTTGTGCGAAAAAATATTTTCTCTTCTTAGTCTTAAATGGGTTACATTGTAGCTTCATTGCGTGTCCCCTAGTCTTTCTAATTTTTAATAGTGTGAATAACCGATCTATGTTTAGCCGTTCCACTCTTTTCATTAATTTATAGACCTCTATCATATCTCCCCCTCAGATGTCTCTTTTCCAAGTTGAAGAGCCCTAACTTTTTAAGCCTTTTCTCATAGGAGTATCCTTCCATCCCCTTTACCATTTTGGTGGTTCTTCTCTGTACCTTTTCTAATTCTGCTATATCTTTTATAAGGAATGGCAACCAGAATTGCACACAATTTTCATAGTGTGGTTGCACCATGGAACGATACGGAGGCATTATAATATCCTTGGTTTTATTCTCCATTCCTTTCCTTATGATTCCTAACATTCTATTTGCTTCCTTGGCTGCACTGCACATTGGGCAATGGTTTCAACATATTATCCACGATGATGCCTAAATCTTTTTCCTGGATTGTGGTTCCTAATGTGGAACTATTACTACCAAGCATTTATTTATAAAGCGCTACCAGGTGCACGGAGCGCTGTACAATGAAAACACAAAAAGACAGTCCCTGCTCAAAAGAGCTTACAATCTAAAAAGACAAAGCAAGAAAAGGAGTAGAAAAAGATAAGAACAAGGGCAAAGAGACAAGAGCAGGAGAGACAGGACAAAGGAAAGAGGTAAGAACAAGTGTAAGAGGAAGAAAGAAAGGTGAAATAAAAGAGGGGAAGGAAGGAGAACAGCAAAATCAAGAGTCAAAGGCAGAGGCAAAAAGATGAGCTTTTAACTTGAGTTTGAAGAGGGGCAAAGAAGATGCCTGATGTATAGACAAAGGAAGTTCATTCCAAGCATAAGGAGTAGCAAGGTGAAAAGAGCGGAATCTGGAGTTGGCAATAGAGGAGAAGGGCATAGCAAGAAGCAACTGGGAAGAACGGAGTACACAAGGGGGGAAATAGGGAGAAATGAGAGAAGAAAGGTACTGAGGAGCCACAGAGTGAATGCACTTAAAGGTCAGCAGGAGAAGCTTCAAGTGAATACGGAAACAGATAGGGAGCCAGTGAAGAGATCTGAGGAGAGGAGTGATGTGGGCAAAATGAGGCTGACGGAAAATCAGACGGGCAGCGGAGTGCTGAATAGACTGAAGAGGGAAGAGATGAGACTGAGGGAGACCAGCAAGAAGGAGGTTACAATAATCAAGGTGGGAGGTGATTAGGGAATGGATGAGGGTTTTAGTAGTGAGCTCAGAGAGAAAGGGTCGGATTTTGCCAATGTTGAAGAGAAAGAAACGACAGGTCTTAGCGATGAGTTGGATATGAGAGGAGAAAGAGAGCGAAGAGTCAAAAATAACACCCAAATTGCAAGCAGATGAAGCAGGTTGGAGAACAGAGCCATCAACAGAGACTGAAAATGAAGAAGGAGAAAGGGAAATTTTAGGAGCAAAAACGAGAAGTTCAGTCTTGGCCATGTTCAATTTCAGGCGACGATGGAACATCCAGGCAGCATTGGCAGAGAGACAGCAAGAGATCCGGGACTGGAAAGCAGAAGAAAAATCAGGAGTAGAGAGAGAGATTTTGGAGTCATCAGCATAGAGATGGTACTGAAAATCATGAGAGGAAATAAGCGCACCAAGGGATTGGGTATAGAGAGAAAAAAAAAGGGGACCCAAGACAGAACCTTGGGGGACACCAACCGAGAGTGGGGTAACGGAGGAGGAGCCACCAGAACATACACTAAAGGAGCGATGGGAGAGATATGAGGAGAACCAGGAGAGAGCAGAGTCCCTAAAGCCAAGCGAGGACAAAGTGTCAAGGAGAAGATCATGATCAACAGTGTCGAAAGCAGCAGAAAGGTCAAGGAGGATAAGGACAAAGTAAAGGCCTTTAGATTTAGCCAGGAACAAGTCACTGGAGAATTTGACAAGAGCAGTTTCAGTAGAGCGCAAAGGACGAAAACCGGATTGTAAGGGATCGAGAAGAGCATGGGAAGAGAGGAAGTCAAGACAACGGTGGTAAACCGCACGTTCGAGCGGTTTAGAAATGAAAGGAAGGAGAGAGATGGGGCGATAATTAGAAGGACAAGAGGGATCAAGCGAGGGTTTCTTAAGGAGAGGCGTGACCACAGCATGTTTAATGTCAGCCGGGACAGTAGCAGTGGAGAGCGAAAGGTTGAGAATATGAGAAATGGAGGGGACAACGGTAGAGGAAATAGAGGGAAGGAGATAGGATCAGAGGAGCAAGTGGTGAGCTTGGAGGAGGAGAGAAGAAGAGCAATCTCATCAATAGAAATCGTGGGAAGGAAGAGAGGGTAGGATGAGAAGGGGGGAGAGAATGAAAGCAGGAAAAGGGAAATCGGGGATTTAGAGGGAAACTGGAGAGTGATCTTATGGATTTTATCATGGAAGTAGTCAGCCAGAGCCTGGGCAAAAAGGGAAGGAGGGATCAGAGGCGAAGGCACTTTGAGGAGAGAATTGAGAGCAGTGAAGAGACGGTGAGGATCAGAGGCATGAGAATTAGTCAGGCGAACAAAGTAATCTTGTTTGGCAAGAGCTAAAGCAGATTTGAAAGAGCAGAGCATGAATTTGAAATGAAGGAAATCTTCAGGGGAGCGGGATTTGAGCCAGGTACGCTCAGCAGAGCGGGCACAGGAGGGAAGATAGTGAATAGTGGGAGAGAGCCAGGGCTGAGGTAAGGAACGCCTTACAGGACGAGGGATGAGAGGAGCGAAAACATCCAGAGCTGAGAAGAGCGCAGCATTATAGGACATCACTGCCATATCAACAGACTTGGAGGACAAAACAGAGGAGAGAGAAGGAGAAATGGTAGAGGAGAGAACAGGGGATCAATGGCAAGAAGGTTCCTAAAAAGAGTAGAGGAGACAGGACGAGGCAGGGGGGGGAGGGAGGTGAAGATTAAAGGAGAGAAGGTGATGATCAGATAAAGGAAGAACAGTATTACTGAAGTTAGAGGGAGAGGAGCAAGAAAAGAAAACCAGATCCAGGAAATGGCCATGAAGGTGAGTGGGGGCAGAGGAACAAAGTTGAAGGCCAAATGAGGAGGTAAGAGAGAGGAGCTTCAGAGTGAGAGGATCAGAGGGGTTATCAACATGGATGTTAAAATCACCAAGAATAAGAGTAGGGGAGGTAGGGATAAGAAAGAGGGAAAGCCAAGAGTCAAAGTCAGAGAGAAAAGAAGAAAAAGCCTTGTTAGGACGATGATAGACAACAGCAATCCGGAGAGGAAGTGGGGCAAAGAGGCGAATAGAGTGGACCTCAAAAGAAAGGAAGGAATGAGACTGAGGCAGAGGAAGAGGTTGGAAATGACAGGAGGGGGAGAGAAGGCAGCCAACCCCACCACCATGTCCTGTAGGATGAGGAGTATGGGAGAACTGGCGACCACCAAAGCAGAGGGCAGCAGCAGAGGTGGTATGATCAGGGAGGAGCCAGGTCTCATTTAAAGCAAGAAGATGAAAAGCGTTGGAGAGGAAAAGATCATGTGTAAAAGAGAGTTTATTAGAGACAGAATGTGTGTTCCAAAGGGCACAAGAGAAAGGGAGAGAGGAAGGGGAATATGAATAAGATTGGACATTGCGAGAGGAACTCGGTACAGAATGAGACAAACGTCTAGGAGGTGAAGGAATAGGGGTGAAATCACCAGAAGAGGGAGGTGGAGGAGAGGGAGAAGGAGAAGCTAGAGGGATATGGATGAGATTAGCCAGATTGCGCATCACAAAGGAAGGCAGAAGTCAAGGGAGCAGCAAAAGGGAAGGAGGAAGAGAGACCTAAAGTGGAGCCAAAGTAAGGACAAGAAAGGAGGAGAGAATAAAAGCAGTGGGGGTAGGAGAAGAGAGTAGGTTAATAAAACATCAGAGGAATCAATGGATACAATAAGTACAATAGGTAGTGAAATACCAAACAATTAGGAGGCAAAGGGAGCAGGCAGTAAGTGATGCAGCGGAGGATCCCAGGAGAGGATGACAATAGCAGAGGGAGCAGACATTGATGCAGCAGAAGGCCAAGGTGCAGAAAGCCACAGATCCAGAGCAGAAAGACCGCCTGCGGACCCCGCCAGTGGATGCAGTTCAGCAAAAAAGACCACAAACACCCTGCTGTTTTTGTAGTTTGTATGTTGAAATAGCCATATGATTTCTCCCGCTAAAGCGGTCCTGCGCCTAAGGACCACGCCAAAGGTAACATGGGGACATGGGGAAAAGAAGAAGCGCTCTGGATTGCGTTGGAGAGAGGAGATGGCACTGTCATCCATATTGCTGTAGTCTATAGACCTCCGACTCAAATTGAAGAGAGAGACAATGAATTGATTAGAGATATTGCCAAGATAGCATCAAAGGGGGAAGCAATCATATTGGGTGACTTTAATCTACCTGATGTGGATTGGATTACTCCTTCTGCACATCTGGAAAGAAGCAAAAGAATTGTGGATGCTCTCCAAGATGCATTATTTAGACAAATGGTGATGGAACCAACCAGGGAAAGCTCAACGCTGGATGTAGTGCTCACCAACGGTGATAGTGTGTCAAATGTCTGCGTGAGTGCCCCTGTGAGCAACAGCGACCATCACACGGTGTGGTTTGAAATAAAAGCCATGGCACAGGCCAATCATAGCAAGCTCAGAGTCCTAAACCTCAAATACACTAACTTCAATCAAATGGCAGAGTATGTAAAGGAGGAGATGACGGGGTGGGAAGAGATAAAGGAAGTGGAATTGCAATGGGCTAAACTGAAGGAGGCATTGAAAGGAGCAACAGATAAATATGTAAGAAAAGTAAATAAAAGCAAGAGGAGAAGGAAACCTATTTGGTTTTCCAAAGAGGTGGCTGCTCATATAAAGGCAAAAAACACAACTTTTGCAAAATTCAAAAGCTTGCAGACCGAAGAACACAGAAATGAATACAGGATCAAACTCAAAGAGACAAAACGAGAAATAAGGATAGCAAAATCAAAGGCAGAGGAAAAAATGGCTAAAGATGTTAAGGGTGGCAACAAAAATTTCTTCAGGTATATTCGGGAAAGGAAAAAGATCAGAGTTGGAATTGCAGGACTCAGAAGTGCTGGGAAAGGACTCGTGGAAAGTGACACTGAAAAAGCAAAATTGCTAAACAATTACTTCTGCTCTGTGTTTACTAAAGAGGATCCTGGGGATGGACCAGCTGTGACTCCCAAGTATAGGAATGGGAATGAAGTGGATACCACACCATTCACAGCAGAGGAGGTGTTAGAACAACTTGCTAAACTGAAAGTGGACAAAGCCATGGGACCGGATGGGATACATCCCAGGATACTGAAAGAGCTCAGAGAGGTTCTTGCAGGACCGTTAAAGGATGTCTTCAACAGATCCTTGGAAACAGGAGAGGTTCCTCAGGACTGGAGAATGGCTGATGTCGTACCTCTACACAAAAGTGGTGACAGGGAAGAAGTGTCAAACTACAGACCCGTGAGCCTTACCTCGGTGGCAGGAAAAGTAATGGAGGCGCTCCTGAAAGAGCGAATAGTGAACTTTCTGAAAACCAACAGCTTGCAAGACCCGAGGCAACATGGTTTTACCGAAGGACGATCTTGCCAGACAAATCTGATCGAGTTCTTTGACTGCGTGACGAGGGAACTAGATCAGGGGCATGCAATGGATGTCATCTACCTGGATTTCAGCAAAGCCTTTGATACTGTTCCTCATAGGAGGCTTATCAACAAACTCAGTAGCTTGGGGATGGGTCCCAAGATGGTAAACTGGATTAGAAATTGGCTGACTGACAGACGACAGAAGGTGATTGTACATGGAGCTCACTCGGATGAGAGGAAGGTGATTAGCGGGGTGCCCCAGGGTTCGGTCCTGGGCCCGGCACTGTTCAATGTATTTGTGAGTGATATTGCTGAAGGACTGAATGGAAAAGTCTGTCTTTTTGCAGACGACACAAAAATTTGCAACAGAGTGGACTCCCCTGAGGGAGTGGTTAACATGAAGAAAGATCTACAAAAGCTGGAAGACTGGTCTAAAGCTTGGCAACTACGATTTAATGCAAAAAAGTGCAGTGTCATGCACTTGGGTAGCAGAAATCCAAGAGAAATGTACAAGATAGGGGGAGAAAGGTTGGTATGCACAGTTCAGGAAAAAGACCTTGGTGTGTGATTATCTCTGCTGATCTCAAGGTGGCAAAACAATGCGACAAGGCAGTGGCAAAAGCCAGGAGGATGTTGGGCTGCATACAAAGAGGGATTACCAGCAGAAAAGAAGAGGTACTTATGCCACTGTATAGGTCACTGGTGAGGCCTCACTTGGAATACTGCGTTCAGTTTTGGAGACCATATCTTGCAAAGGATGTAAAAAGACTGGAGACTGTTCAGAGGAAGGCGACCAAAATGATTTGGAGCCTGCGTCAGAAGCCTTATGAGAAGAGACTTGAAGACCTAAATATGTATACCTTGGAGGAAAGGAGGCACAGGGGAGATATGATTCAGACCTTTAAATACTTAAAGAGAAATGATGAACAAACAAACCTCTTCCAGAGACGGGGAACCTGTAAAACTAGAGGGCATAACATGAAACTGCAAGGGGGTAAATTGAAAGGCAATGTCAGGAAATATTTTTTCACTGAAAGGGTGGTGGATGCTTGGAATGCCCTCCCGATGGAAGTGGTAGGGGCGAACATGGTGACGGAATTCAAAAAGGCATGGGACAAACACAGAGGATCCCTTTACAGAAATAGGAAAAAAACAAAACAAAATAAACGGTACCATCTAACTTCCGAACCATCTAACTTCCGAACCATATAACGTCTCAACAAATAGGGGTGTCCTATATGGAGTGGTGGGTTTACCCCTGAACAAGGATATGGAGAGGGGTGGCCTGCGCGGAGCGACAGGTGCACCTACTCTTGCCATCTCGCTGGGCAGACTGGATGGACCATGCTGGTCTTTATCTGCCGTCAACTACTATGTTACTATGTAACGTGTAACCATAGCTTGGGTAGTTTTTTCCTAGGTGCATAACTTTGCACTTGTCCACATTAAATTTCATTTGCCATTTGGGTGACCAGTCTTCCAATGTATCAAGGTCCTCTTGCAATTTTTCACAATCCTCTTGTGTTTTAACAACTTTGAATAATTTTGTGTCATTTGCAAATTTGATCATCTCAGTCGTTTATTCCTATTTCCAGATCATTTATGAATATCTTTTAAAGCAGCGAGCCCAGCACAGATCCCTGGGGTATTCCACTATTCACCTTTTCTTCATTGAGAAAATATAACAGATTAGTAAGACAAGACTTTCCTTGGCTAAATCCATGTTGGCTTTATCCCATTAAACCATGACTTGTCTACATGTTCAGTAATTTTATTCTTTAATAGTTTCTACCATCTTGCCTGGTACTGACGTTAGGTTCACCGGTCTGATGTTTCCCAGATCGCTCCCGGAAAATTGGCGTTACATTGGCCATTCACCAGTCTTCCAGTACTACAGGTGATTTTAATGATAGTTTACAGATTACTAATAGTAGGTCTTCAATCTCATATTTCAGTTCTTTCAACACCCTTAGATGTTTACAACCTTTTCAGGCATAGGCAACTGCTGTACATCATCTGCAGTAAAGACTGAAGCAAAGAATTCATTTAGTATTTTCACTATGGCCTTGTTCTTCCTTAGCACCGCTTTTAACCCTCTATCATTTAATGATCCAACTAACTGTCTCACACATTTAGTGAACTATTTCTTTAATGTTGTGTTTGTTTATCTGCTACATCTTGGGACTGTTGATGTACTTTGCCTTCTTACTTTGGAGGGCGGGGAGGGAGAAAGGTTAGGAAGTCATATTGGCAGTGGTGGCAGCGGCAGGGGGACTAATTCAATATTAGTGCTCACAGTATTTGGGGAGGAGGGGGCACCGACCCCCATGCCCATCCCAAACTATGCCTGTGCTTGGGACACAAAAGTCTGGTTTCATTCAGTTTCCTACAATGGAAGTTCTGGTATTAATATAACTTTTCAACAAAAAATGACAGAGGCTGGTGGCACCTTATGGACAAATTTATTTATTGAGGCAGGAGCTTTGGAAGACAAGAAACCCCTTTATCAGGTCCATTAAAATTCATCTGTCAACAAATTGTTAGTCTATAAAATGCTACCAGCCTCTTTGTTGGTTTTGCTGCTACCTATTAACAGAGCTGCCCCTCTAGAAGTTCCTGACCCCTTCCATTTTAAGCGCATTTCACTAGTGTAGCTGCTGTACAGATGTGCTGGGAACATGGCAGGGGGAATGTAGTATAGACATTGTAGAGCAGAGTTTCCCAAACCTTTTGATTGTGTGGATTCCTTATTACAGGCCTTGACAAATTTGGTGTGGATTTAGGAGTCAGGCCAAAATCTTAGGAGCCAGTGCTCGTGACCTCCTTGTGCTCCCCCCCCCCCCCCCTACCAGTTCTCTCATGCTGGTTTCATGTTTTCACGTCTTGAGACTAGCACCAGCGTTCCTACATCATGCGTCATCTTTAGATAACAGCAGCTATTGCTTCAGGTAGCAAGTGTCTGTGTGGCGCAATAGTGGTGTTTATTTAACTGTATACACTGCCTTTCACCGGGTCAAAGCAGTGTATATGGAGCAAAGAACTATTAATAGATATATTGAACTATTGGACTATGTACAGCATGCATTGGATAACAGGGTTGAGAATATATATACAAATCTACAATTGTCAGAATGTTTGAAACTATATACAATAGATGTCAGTTAGGAGGAATGGTTGTCAGTGTTGAGAGGTCTGGGAGAGGTAGGAGGGAATAGGGGTTATGTGATGGAACTGAAATGTTCAGAGAAGAGATGGGTCTTTAGGTGTTTCCGGAAGGTGCTTATGTCGGTAATATTTATTAGGTGGTCCAGTAATGTGTTCCAAATTGAAGGTGTAGAGAGTTCAAAGGCTTGTCCACAGGCTTGCTGGCTGTATTTGGTTCTGGCGTGGGGCATGATCAAGGTGTTCATTGTAGCTGTCCTTGCCCTGGTCAGTGGAGGGGTTTGTAGCAGTGTGTGGATGGAAGTGTATGGCTTTGTGAGTCAGGAAGAGGGTTTTGTACTTTATAGACTGTGTAGGGGTAACCAGTGGAGTTATTTGAGAATGGGCATAATGTGTTCTTGTCTAGTTGTTCCTTGGAGGATGTGAGCGGTTGTGTGAGTTTGTAGCAGATTTAGGGTGGATTGTGGGAGTCCCTGGTAAATAGGGTTGTAATAGTCGAGAAAGGGGAGAATTATGGCTTGGACTGCTGAGTGGAAATCTTGAGGTCCGAGAAGTGGACAGAGACATTGTAGGGTCTTTGCTTTGTAGCATATTGCTTTGGTAGGTTTGTTTATGTGAGTTTTGAAGGAGAGTTGTTTATTGAGGGTGATGCCAAAGTATTTCGCTTTTGTGGTGTTCGGGGTCAGGGCGGCTGGTGGCGAGAAAAAGTTGTCCTTTAGTTATGAATAGAGCTTCTGTTTTTTTTTATAGTTGATTAATAAGTTGTTGTTTTTCAGCCAGTTGGCTACATCTGTAAAGCATTCCTGGTGGGCGGAGTAGGATGGCTGCTTCTTGTTGATGGTACCATATAGCATGATGTCGTCTGTGTAGAAATGGAAGAGGAGGTTGTGGGACCTGATGATAGAGCAGAGGAGTGCTGAGAGGGTGGATTCTTGGGGTACTTGGATTTGAAGGTATAGGGTAGAAGTGTTTGTGCTGATTTTTATCTGTTGGCGTCTGTTGGTGAGGTATGATTTGAACAATTGGAGAACCATGCTTTGGAATCCCGTTGGTGGATCAGGATAGGGAGTTATTTAAGCCTCCAAAGGTAGATGCAGCGGTTTCGGCAGTGACCAAAAAGACTACCATCCCGGTGGAAGGTAATGCCGCACTCAAGGATGCGCAAGACAGGAAATTTGATACCTTATTTAAGCAGGTATTCGACATCAGTGCGCTTTCCTTGCAGGCATCGGTTTGTGGAACCTGGGTGGCTCACGCCTGTCTTCACTGGTCTCAGCATATTCATGGAGATCAGTTGGAAGAGAGTGAAGAGGAAGCGGCTAAGTTGGAGTCGAGGACAGCTTACCTGGCGGACATTTATTATGACCTTATTAGGAGTCTGTCTAAAAGTATGGCGTCTGTGATAGCAGCTAGGCGATATCTGTGGCTGCGTAATTGGGTGGCGGATGGTTCCTCCAAGGCGTGGTTAGGTAAGCTACCCTATAGGGGTAAGCTGTTATTTGGGGAAGATTTGGATAAGTTGGTAAAGGATTTGGGGGAGTCCTAAGGGAGGTAGACTCCCGGAGGACAAGCAGAAGCAAGGGAGACCTTTGCCGGTTCACAAGACTCAGCAGAAGGAATTTCGCCATTTCCGTCCGACTCGTTTTGACAGTGTCAAAGGGGGCGTTTCGCCTATAGGAATCAGGGGTTTCGAGGTTTTCGAGGGGCAAATAGAGGATTTGCGGCCTCCTCTTCCTCGAACCTTAAAAAGATGCAATGAAGCCAGGGGTCCAAGGCAGAGGTGGTTTCCGTAGGAGGGAGTTATGGGAGTTTTATCCTGCTTGGGCCCAAATTACCACCGACCAGTGGGTATTGGAAGTCATTCGGGAAGGGTATGCTCTCGAATTCCAGTGGCCGACGCTTACATTCAATCCCCATGCAAGTCGCCTCTGAAGGTGCATGCGGTGCAAGAGACGTTGGAGAGACTACTGAGTCTCAGCGCAGTGGTTCCGGTTCCAAAGGAACAGTGCGGGTACGGTTGATACTCCATTTATTTTGTGGTACCAAAAAAGGAGGGATCCTTTCGGACGATCTTGGATCTCAAGAAGGTAAATCGGTGTCTGCGCGTCTCACACTTTCCTATGGAAACTCTATGGTCGGTAATTGTTGCGGTAAGGGCAGGAGAATTTCTTATGGCTCTGGATTTGTTGGAAGCGTATCTTCACATACCCATTCAACAGGACCATCAGAAATACCTCAGGTTTGCTCTATCAATGGGACATTTTCGATTCCGAGCATTGCCATTCGGGTTAGCAACAGCGCCGCGGACATTTACCAAGGTCATGGTAGTGGTGGCAGCGGCGGCATTACGGAAAGAAGTGATTTCTTGTGCACCCCTATTTGGATAATTGGTTTGTGCGAGCAAAGTCCAGGAGAGAAAGCAAGCTGGCGACTGCCAGAGTGGTAGAGTTGCTGCAGAGTCTAGGCTGGATGATAAACAGGGCAAAGAGCAGGCTGGAGCCGTCGCACACACTAGAGTATCTCGGAGCATGTTTCGATATGCAGATAGGGAAAGTGTTTCTGCCTCGGGCGAGGGCAGAAGGCTTGAGAACCCTAGTTCGCGTTTTTCTCAGCCGCAGGATTCCCACGGCATGGCATTATCTGCAATTGCTAGGTACAATGGCAGCGACACTAGAATTGGTTCCGTGGGCGCGTGCGCACATGCGACCATTGCAGAGGGCGTTGCTCAGGAGATGATCTCACCAGAACGATCCGCTCTCCCGGGTACTGCCGTGTCGGGCAAAGACGAGGCAGGCGTTACAGTGGTGGTTGACACCATGGGTGCTAGAGAAGGGAATGCCCCTGGAGGCACCCGCTTGGGTACCCCTTACGACAGATGCCAGTCTCTTGGGATGGGGCGCACACGTTGAAGGAACCTTTGCCCAAGGACAGTGGACCGATGAAGAAAAGACATGGTCCATCAACAGGTTGGAATTGAGAGCGGTAGCTTTGGTGCTGAGAGCGTTTCGGTCTTCTCTAGAGAATAAGGCAGTGCGTGTATTCTCGGACAATGCAACCATGGTGGCCTATCTCAATCAGCAAGGCGGCACCAGGAGTGCGCCACTGGAAGCAGAGGCCGAACAGCTGTTAGAATGGGCCGAGGCGCATCTGGAGGCGCTGTCGGCATCACATGTAGCAGGAGTAGACAATGTGATGGCCGATTTTTTTTGAGTCGAGTCAAGGTGGATCCAGCAGAGTGGATGCTTCATCCGGAGGTTTTTGAATTGGTGGTGAGCCGCTGGGGGGAGCCAGTGATGGATCTAATGGCGACGTTGGAGTCCGCCAAGGCGAGCAGATTCTTCAGCAGAAGAAAGGAGAGCATGTCGGAGGGCCTCTGCTCTCATTCAAAGGTGGCCGGAGAGACAGCTTCTGTACATTTTTCCCCCCTGGGTCTTAATAGGTTGAATGCTGTAAAGAATAGAGGGTCACAAGGGAACAGTGATTCTGATAGCACCAGATTGGCTGAGAAGGCTGTAGTACGCGGATCTGATCAGGCTCTTGGTAGACCGGCCCTGGCGGCTTCTGGTTTGGAAGGATCTCCTGTTCCAGGGTCCCATCCTTATGCCCCAGGTAGATCGATTCTCGCTTACGGCTTGGCTCTTGAGAGGGCGAGGCTGAGAGTGAGAGGGTATTCCCCAGCCGTCATTTCCACCATGTTGAAGTCTAAGAGACGATCTACGTCTTTGGCGTTTGTTCGTATCTGGCGGGTGTTTGAAGCATGGTGTGCGGACAGGAGGTTTCAGGCCTTGGGGGCTTCGGTGTCACGCAGGATGGTTTTTGACAAGGGATTAGCGGCGGCTTCCTTGCGAGTGAAGATAGCAGCAGCTCTGGCGTGTTACAGAGGAAAGATAAAAGGGGAGTCGCTGGGAACGCATCCAGATATGAAACGATTTTTACGAGCAGTGTCTCTTCTTAGGCCCCCTTGTAGATCTCCAGTTCCTCGGTGGGATCTAGCTTTGGTGTTGGACGCGTTAGTGCATGAACCTTTTGAACATTTGGTGAAGGTGTCGGATAAGGATCTGACACTTAAGGCAGTTTTTCTAGTGGCGATATGTTCGGCACGTAGAATTTCAGAGCTACAGGCGTTATCGTGTTGAAAGCCTTTTCTGTCCTTTTATGATAACAAGGTGGTTTTAAGGCCAGTGCCATCGTTCTTACCAAAGGTGGTTTCAGCGTTTTCATGTAAATCAGGTCGTTTCTCTTCCATTGTTTGACGACTTGGGAGGGAGATCGGCTTCAGCGTCCCTGCACTCTCTGGATGTTCGGAGAGAGCTAAAGCGGTATCTTCGGAGGATAGCGAGTTTCCGAAAGTTGGATAGGCTTTTTGTTCTTTTTGGAGGAACACGAAAGGGGGAAGCGGCTAGTAAAGCTTCCCTTGCAAGATGGCTTAAGGAAGCAATAGCCTCAGCCTACATTCTGAAAGGGCGGTCGGTGCCAGACGGCATCAGGGCTCATTCGATGAGGGCGCAGAAGACGTCTTGGGCGGAGTACAGTCTGGTGCCAGCTAGTGAGATTTGTAAGGCGGCTACGTGGTCATCGTTTAATACATTTGTTAAGCATTACCATTTCAATCTGCAGGCGGAAAGGGATTCTAGCTTTAGCACAGTGGTGCTTCAGGCTGGCCTGGCGGGTCCCTCCCGTTGATACAAGGTTGCAGTGCTCTGTTACATCCCCAGATGTTGGGACTAGACTGGAGGGACGATAAGGAAGGTAAATTAGACTTACCTGCTAATTGTTGTTCCTTAAGGAACGCCAGTCTAGTCCCATTTCCCTCCCTGGTTGGTTCTCTGCTGTTGGCCCGAAGCACAGTGTTGGGGCTAAAAGCATTAAGAGTAGAAAGCTAATATGCCAGTAAGGACCACATATATAGAGGAGGGGTTGTTCAGGAAAAGAGGGTTCCAGGGGCGTCTGGATCCTTCGGGGTTTGAGGAAGGGTGGTCTTCCTTAGCGCAGGTCATATACGGGCCTACTGTTTTTCCTTTTGCAAAATGGGGGGAAAAAAAAGAAAGATACATAAATAATTTTTTCCCTTAAATGCGTTAGTTAAGGTTGAGTTGCGATGCAATTGTTGGTTTTTATAGCTACTTAATTGTTGCTCGAGTGAGTCTGCTTTGTCAGTAGATTACTGGACAGAGGAAGTGGTCCCGGGGGTATTTGTACCAGTGTCATCAGAAGAATGACGTTTCTCAGTCTCCATAGCTACTGGAGGAGGTGCTTAAACCCAGATGTTGGGACTAGACTGGTGTTCCTTAAGGAACAACAATTAGCAGGTAAGTCTAATTTCACCATAGTTGAGGGCCTAGGCAAAAAAGGATTGCTATTATGGTGTAGAGCATTAGGTATATGGATAGTATGTTTGGTGGGATTTTGGATACAGCTTTCTTTTGCATGTTACCAAATTGTCATGTTCAAGGAGGAAGTCTGAGGTTATAGCTTGTTGTAAGTGCAATGATGTTTCATTGTTGCTTGTGCACTGTAGTTTGCGATCTGTCACTGTAATTCGGGCCAGTCTTCGCCCCGGTCTACGCCTAATTGCCATGTCAAAGGGCCCTCTGGCGAGGCCCTTGGGCAAGGGCGTGCCTCGGTTGGAGCCAGAGCTTTAACGATTCAGAGTGGCACGGGCAGATGAAGAATATGCAGCTGAGAGGGGCTTACCTCCTTGCTGAGCCTTGCAGTCCAGTCCTTTGTAACGTTGGCGGTGCCAGTCTGTGGAATGTGGTTGTGGGTGCCTTTGTGTGGGTGATGTGCAGGGCTGCGTTGTGTGTGTGTGTGTGTGTGTGTGTGTGTGTGTGTGTGTGCTGCAGAGGTGAGGTTCCTGTGTGTGTATGTGTTGTGTGGAGCTGGGATTTGTGTCTCTCCTATGGAGGAGGGGTGCCTTTATGTGCAAGTGAGTGGTGTGGTGTGTGTTCTTGGGGGAGGGGAATGCACCTTTAGGTAAATAGACATTCCTTATTGTTCCGCACCTCTGGTTAGTCGGCCTCCTCTAGCAGCTTGGAGACTGAGCATGTCATCTTTTGATGACATTAGCTTACTTAGGCAGCGGGCTCCTTCTACCAGCTCCAGTAAGCTCAGTCTCCAAGCAGCTGGAGCAGGTGATCCCAGGATGAAGCTCACTGAAGGGACAACTAAGGAGAGTTCAGTCTAGGTAAACACATTTTTGGGTTTTCTGTAATTTGGCTACTTACCCTCCTTCAACAGTTTCAAGGAGTGGGGAGTTTGTGTGCCAGTAATAAAGGCTGTTTATAAAAAAAACTGTTCTTCAGAAGAGAGGGGCTGATCCAGGCCGTTTAGCTGCTGCTGCAGCTCCCGAACCTGTCATCGGGTGAGGAGCCGCTGACTAGAACAAGACCGGTCACTGTGCAGTACTGCAGGCAGACTCCCGCTTCAGCGCCAAAGCCATTGTGTCGGACTAAGCATGAGGTGGAGAGCGCGGAAACACAGTGGTAATCAGCGGAGCAGGTGAGACCAGCGGCAAAATGCCCTGCAGGTAAATTAGCAGGGGTTTGTTTTTTACCGGTCTGTGCATGGCTTTGACTGGGCGCACGAGACCGCATTGTGGGTGAGTTCCGCTAAATGCAGGAGTGTGGGAGCACCATCTTTTCTCAATCAGCCTGTCAGTACAAAACCAGGCAGGGGAGGGGGGCTGGCTCGGACTCTGGGGCTCTGCCTTTGCAATTTTTTATTTTTAGGCTTGTTTTTTACAGCTCTTTCTTACAGAATCTGCATATGGCAGTTTCCCCAAATATTTCTCTGTTTTCCCTAAACCATCTCATCTGTAATCCAATGTCCTGGACTGCAGCTATCAGTCTCTCATCCTTCAGTTTCATTTCATCTCTCTTTGGCCATTCATGTGTCAAGTTTTGATTGATGAATGGGTTCTGGAGTAACCATTCAGTCTCGTTTCTCTTAATATCGCGGCAGAATTCAATGTTACTCATATGCATGGCAGTCGAAGCAGTCAAATAGGATATTTCAGCAACTTCACTGTTTTCGTTTTGGAGTTAAATGAAAGCCAGAAGGTTAAAAAGTAAATTTGAAAGTAGGGCAGTACATCTAGAAGCGTGTGCCATAGATGATTGTTTCCTGTGTCATTTTTACATATCCACAAGGAGGGGTCTCCAAATGTAGTCATTGAAGATTAAAATTCCAGCTGGTTTGTGGGATGTCTACAAAAAATGTCCATGAGAGATCTTTCTATGTACTATTGCCCTTGTATTCAAATGTAGTCCAGGTATATTCATTGTGGAAATCCTAAAGGCCAGCTTGCTTTTCGACCCTCATAGACTACATTTGGGCAGCTCTACATTATTCCGAGTGATGAAAAATCCCATTGTATGAACAATTTGTAGTCTGGAGGTAGGGAGGGAGGGAGGAAAACAGGGACATGAGAGAATTTAATTTAATGCTGCAGTTGTGTCCTGAAGGAGCCCGCCCTTTTGTCTCTTCATTGGATCATTGTTTTTTGGGGGAATAACTGTTGTGCTATTCACTCCCCTCCTAAATTGTCTTTTCGTCCCCTCTGGTTTTCTATGTTTTGTTAAATGTATAAACCGCATGGGGTCCTCCCCCATTTTTATTTTGTAAACCGCCATGATGTTTATTTTCAAATGGCAGTATACCAAATACTGAATGAATAAATAAATATAATCCACTGTTCCAAATAGATGCCCTAGGAAGAAACATGCAAAAACACTTAAACATAGAAATAGGATGTCAGACAAAGACCATATGACCCATCCGGTCTGCCCTTCAGTACCGAAAACTGAGCTCTACAGTCCCATTTTTCCTTTAGAGATCTTCTGTGTCTGTCCCATGCTTTCTTGAATTCTGATACTGTCCTTGTCTCTAGTACCTCCTCTGGGAAACTATTCCACGCATCTACCACTCTTTCCATAAAGAAATATTTCCACATATTACTCCTGAGTCTATTTCCTTTCGCCTTCATTCTATGTCTCCGCATTGCAGAACTTTCTTATAATTGAAAGTAGCTCTCCTCCTGTGCATTTATGCCATGGAGGTATTTAAATGTCTTTATCATATCTCCTCTTTCCTGCCTTTCCTCCAAAGAATACATATGCTGCAAATGTAAAATGCATTAAAGCATCATAAGCAAAAGCTAAAATAAATGTGCATTTTGTATAAAAACATTGGAACAATACTGATTATGAAACTTAATGGAACAATAAGACCTAAAAAATACTAAACCTAATCCAGCTGGATTAAAGCTAAAAACAAAATGTTAAAATGCAAATATAAAATCTGTGTCTTTATAGGTCTTCTGAAATTAGTATATAGATAATAAACCTCCATCCGGCAGAGTAGAACATTTTGAATCTGGCTAGGGGAGGGGTGAGGTGGGCCCAGGGCCATGGTGGCAGCTCTTGCTTTGCTTGTGCCATTGAATAAGGCAAGACAAATGGACAGAAATTCTGGTTCTCTTACCACCAGGTTTAACTTGTTCCTCCTATAGGATTGGAACTCCTACCTTCCAAACGTTTTATTCTAGGGTTAGAGAGTGGAGAGAAAAGGGAAACGCAGCAGATCTTTTATACCACTCCAGCAGCACAAACATTTGAACAGGGGGCAGGGCTATATGAGATGTTTTTACAGACCGGATGCCCCCCCACCTTTGCAATAGATAAAGACAAGTGAATTTCTGTGGCAGATGTAATTGCAGCCCTTTATCTTGCTGCTTAAGCTCTGCAGTTTTACCTTATCTAAGTCACAGTGAGAGTTACATCATAACATTTTTCTAGCTTCAAAGTTGTCATCCTGAGAGAACCATGGGAATGGATTTTATTAAAGGATTCCACTAACAGGGGCAATCTTATCTAAAATGGCTTTTTGGAGTAGCATTCCAAATGTTGACCAGTCCCTCTGCTTTTTTTCCTAGATAGATCAAACATACACTTTTTCTGTTGTTAAGCAAAACAATATTAAATATTTTCTATGTATACACAGCCAAACAAAAATATTTATATCAATTCTTATAAAACGAAAGGAAAAAAGAGAGTTAAGAGTTCCAGACACTCGTTTAAGGAGGAAGCAACATCTGAACACCCTCTCATCAGCTACCATAACTGCTTACACTTCTCAGTCAGCACTACACAGAGTATTCAAATATTATACTCCATCACTAAGGAATTCGCTCCCGCATCACCTAAGAGCAATCTCAGATATCACCGACTTCAGGAAATATCTAAAACCCCAACTTTTCACAGTGCACTTCGACACCACATAAAACATGCAACCTCAGCAACACAGTTCTAATCAACAACCCCAACCACAAGAAGTTTCCTCCTCAGCAAGTCACAAACTACTACAAACAGCTAATATGTTGTAAGACTACCGTTATAGCATTCGGGCAATCATTAATTGTATAATGTAAATAGTTTGACTTGTTAATTGTTCATTGTAAATAGTTGCTACTGTACCATTCTCTGTAAACCTTGTTATGTTTCAATGTAAACCGCTTTGATAAAACTGAAAAGCGGTATATAAAAGTTGTTTAAATATTTAAACAAATAAATAAATAGATCATAGTATTTAAAAAAAAAACTGTATAGACAGCTTTTATCAACATACCCCAACATCACTGGTCATAAAAGCCTTCTGTTTACACACATGAAAATACACACTAAGTACTTAAACACGGAAAAAGTTTTCTTAAATTTATATAATGTCGAAGATGGCCATGCCCTAGCCGTGCTGTGTGGTTCAGGCTCAAGCTTGTTCCTTTTTGTAGAGCTGTTTGTGGTTTCTCATTTTTGGTGCTCACCTCTGCTTCCATGGCACAACGGAGTGAGAAGGCTTCCCCACTCTCGTCGGAACCTTGTCAGCCTTCTATCCTTCCGTATTTGGTGAAACGGGAGTCTTTAGGGGAGCGTACCGGAACTTTGGAGGTGGCTAAAGCTGCAGGATTGACTCCGGCTCCCAGCACAGGAGTACTACAGGCAACCAAGCTTCTTTGTACTGCTGGAAGTGAGCCAGAGGGTTTGCAGGGCTTGCAGTCTTCCCCCTCTCCCCCCCCCCCAACTTGTGTTGGGGCCAATCAGCTGCTCTGAATTGGATGAGGAATTACTACTGTTTACTCAACATATCTCCCTGGAACCTGGTAGGTTATCCAGTACTTTCTCTGTGCCCCCTTCTGCCGCAGTTCTGGGCAAGTTGGCTTCTGCTTCAGCAGTGTCATGGCAAAGAACTTTACCTTTTACTACGCACTCTCCTGAGGATTTTTTCTTTGGGCAAAAGTAAAAATGGTTTGTCCTTGAATACAGAAACATCTTTGAACTCTGTTCCTCCTGTGTCTATGGATAAAGGATCTGCTCAGAATCAAGGTCTTAATTTGATTACCCTATAAGTTCCTACCCAGCAAACCTTGTTTTCCTCTCCGCAAAATGACTCTGTACAGTTAATTTTGCAAGCTTTTGCTCAGTTGGATCAATTGTACTTACGAAGACTGAGTTGCAGCATAATGTTGTAGTTAAGCTTGTGGAAAAACTGAGGTAGAAGACTGTAGAGTAAGTTGAAAATAAAGTTGTGAAACTGGTATCTAATGTCTCCTCTGTTTAAGAAAACGACCATCAAGTAGCCAAGGCAGAGCTGGTTTTGTCTCGTCATTTGGAAAATATTGAAAATATGGCCAGGAGGAAAATGGTCATATTACCTAATTTTCCTAAGGTTGCTACAGTTGCCCCCTAAGGGCATGTTTTGTAATTACCTAAATTTATATAATATCTTAAATACTGCACTTCATTCCATTCAAATGGTAAACCTTCTACAATCAACTCCAATGAAAACAATTTTGATCAAGTCTATCTGTTGCACCTGTCATATAGGAACCTTTCTTACTGAGGACGCCAGTATCCAATCACTCAAGGTGAAAGGGAGGCAAGGAGAGGTCAGATCATCACCACATCATTAATTGTTTTTCTTAGAAATAATCTTCCCTTGGGTGGGAAGTTGTGTCCAGCATAGCTGTGCTTTCACTTGTGAGAAACATGTTACTTACATAGGTGTGATGAATTGTTCAGCTATTGATGCAGATTTGTCCACATCTACATTGAACTTACCTAAAACCATGATCTTAGTGGTTCCTAGAACTATCCCAGAAACATACCCTGCAATTGAGTTTTATAGAATCCGCAGAATTTCTTTCTTATGGGGGAGGAGAAGATTAAGCAGTTGCCCAACTACTACTACCTACCAAGTTTTATAAATAGATATTCATTCCCTTTTGGTTGAGAAACTCGATATCTAATGAAGGGTAGGGAACTATGCTAGATCATCATTATCTCTTGGCCTCCCCCATCCTCCTCATTCTTAGTTTTGGTTTAATGAATAATATATCCTGCAAGGCACAGTTATGAGAAAGCAACCTCCCGCACTCCCCTGCCTCATCTAATAAAGCAAGATGTATTGTTCGTCATATAAGATATTTGTGTTGCCATTAGCTGACCAGTCATTATTTAAAAGCTGTTTAAAATTGTTAATCACGTTTCAGGTCTGATTTCTGGTTCTCCCAGAGTCATAGGGGTATGTTTACTAAAATGTGTTGGGCTTTGCGCTTGTAACGCAATGTTTTAAGTGCAGATAGTGCACCACGTATGCAACTAAGGCGACACTATCTGTTGGAGGTGTGCACAGCATTTCCCTAGCAGATAAGGCATTGAAATTGCAGAGCGCGTGGCCTGCAGCACTGCGGATGCACATATTGCCATCTCAATGGGTGGTATTATCTGCACTTGCACTGCCTGCAACTCGGATGGTTATAGCGTGCTATTGATGCCCCTGGTAACAGTGCATTGCAGATATGTCCACTCTCTATTTCCTGCTCACTCTGGCAATTAAGTAATTTTCTGCGCTATGTGTTAACATGCTATCTGCCATGTTAACAGGTAGAGAAGCTTAGTAAACATGCCCCTTATTCATAAAGGAACTTTTCAAAAACCTCACCCTGCTTAACCTTTAACCTATTTCCAGTAAGGGGTCAAAAAAAACATTTTTCCCTCTTCCTACACCAACATTTCTATGCTGTTGCTCTTTACTCCTGCAATGGTAACCAAAACCCTAGTTCAAACTTGTAGTATTTTACAAACTAAGGGGCATGTTTACCAAAGTGCGCTAATGGTTAATACATGTTTTAGCACATGCTAATGGCCCCTGCTGTTACTGTGTGCTAAAACCAGCTGGTGTGGTAAAAATATCATGCTACCTGCTTAGCGCATGATGGGGCGCAGACTGGGTGGATTATGGGCAGAAATCGGGTGTAGATTGAACGTTGTGATTTGGCGTGCTGGTATTTATTGCATGCTGTTAGTATTTATTTATTTATTACAATTTGTTATATACCACACTATTTATCAGCGCGGTTTACATACAACAAAATGACCATAACAGACTGTTTGCAGTTAATGTGGGTGCTCTTAATGCTCCTCACAAAGAGGCATCAGGTGCACACAGTTAAAGAAGAGCACAAAGGCAGCAGCATTATACAAAGTAAATAATCTCATATAAATTTGCAATGGTGGCTGCTCGTCCCATGTCTACAAATGCCAGAGGTGAATGAATTATCCTAACTCTTCAGTGCATGTCCGTCAAGCAATGGTTGAACTTGTTGAAAAAGATAGTCTGGATTCAGCAACTTATGATTGTTCAGTTAAGAAGAGAGCAATGGAACGTTTTGGGAGGGAGATGGTGATACTTCGGTCCTTTAAAGATCAGTGCCTGAATATTCTTGAATTACAGTTTAGCTGGTGCAATCTCAGAATCACAGAAGGTATCTGCATCGCTCAAACAAGGATTTGCTAGGATCAAATATCAGCTTTATTCCTGGCTAAACTCAGGGTGATAAGGACACTTCTTTTCTTTGACCATGACCAAGTTGAAAGCTTTCTCCATGCTGCCATATGTAACTGAGAGCTCTTCGCCCTGTGTCTTCTATGCAGAAGGGATTAGCCAGACTTGAGCTCCCATTAGCGGGATACACAATGCCAGGCATAAATTATTCAAAGGTACAGACTGGGGGAGCATTATAAACAATCTACTGAATGCCCTCCTTCCCCTTGTTCTTTGTAAATCTCTCAAGTTCTCTGTAAACTACTTTTGATTATAGGATAAGGTGGTATATAAAACTGTTACATTAAATCTTTATTTTATTTGAATATCCTTTGGGTACTGTTAGGCACATCACTGTAAAATGGAATCCACTGAGACTGTGTCTCTGTCAGGTTGCTCCCTCAAAGTCGGTAGTCCTGGCTTAAGGGAACTGCTGAGGAAAGTCATGGTGAGGCCTAAGAATACTTTTAAAAGAATTACAGGAGGAGCTAAAATGGCCAAAGAAAACTGAGCTTGCTGCTGCTTCTATCATGTTGTATTTCCTTTCACCTTTTGGACTATAAAATTAAGTCATACCTAAAAGTACAAGTCCTCAATCCCTTATCCACAATTCTGAAATTCAAAAAGCTTTGAAAACCAAAAGGTTTTTTTTCATGGAGCATCAGAAAATGCGATGCACACTTATAACAGACTCCTTCATCTAATGCTTGTCCCGAGAAGGTGCATGGTGCCAATTATGTCTCAGCACTCCTAGCAGTCACATGTGCATCTGCTGTAGATGCTCCAGTGGGTGACAGTGAGAAGAAGAAAAGCATGCATCTGGCATTATCAAGAGCACAGAAAGTGGATTTACTGCAGAAGCTTGATCATGATGTGTCTGTGCAGTGTCTTACTGAAGAATATGGGGTGAGAACTACCACCATATAGGACTTAAAGAAACAAAAAGTTGTCCAAGCTTTACACTAACGGTGATGATCATAAATCTTTCTGAAGTATGAAAAATTCCAAAACATATCTGACCCCAGGGGTTTTGGATAAGGCATTGTAGACCTGTATCTAGACGCCCTGTTATAAAAATTCCCCTTTTAATGTTCATTTATTGACTGCATGTCAGCAATGACAGCTGTCGGTGAAGGGACCAATCTTCTGTTCACTATCTAATAATGAACAGGGATTTGGCTCCTTCGCAGTTGGTGGACAGTGAAAGGACCAATCATTGCTGAGGTGTGGTTTATAAATTAAGATTTTTGTGCAGGGTTTCCGGTTAAGATGGCAGAGTGAATAGATGCTGATAAGTGGAGCTCCCCCACACCATCACACAGCCAAGAAATATCTAGAAATTGTTCCTCTCGGTGAGAACGCCAAACAAATTGGGAAATCGCTGCAATGCCTAAATCTGTGAAAGTAAAGGGCACTAAGTCGATCCGGGATATGTATGTGGCAAAAATAAAAGCAGACGGTCCGAAAGCGGGAACCGTGACTCAGCCGCCATCTCCAAGCTCGTCTGCCGCCAGCAAATATGATGAATTGCTGGTGAAAATTAGTGAGATGCTCCATATTCTAAAAGAAATTTGAACATCGAAAAACGAGATAGTAGAGAAGGTCCTCACTAAAATCAAGGAAAAATTTGTCACTCTTGGCCATCACATTGACCAGGCAAAGCAATGCCATGGCCATACCAAAGATGAGCAGAAAAACTTTAAAAGACAATTTTGAGCGATTAAACACACAGATGAACTGGATGAAAGGCAAAATGGAAGACCTGGAGAATAGGGAAAGAAGATCCAACGTGCACATCTTTGGGGTGCTGGAAGGCCAAGAAGGTGCAGATCTATGCAGCTTTATAAGAGGACTGCTGCAAGCATTCTTTCCAGGTTCCCCTGCGGCAGGAAACTATGAACTCGAGTGGGGCCCATCGCGAACTGTGATCTAAACAGATTAACAACGCAAAACCTCAGGCATTCATAGTAAAATTTCCAAGATACCAAGATAAAAACGTTGTCATTCAAGAAACCCGAAAATCTAAATTTGTGACTTATCGAGATTGGAAGATGCTGATATTTCTGGATATGGCCTCAGAGACTGTGAAACGCAGGAAAGAACTGTTGAAATATAAAGAAATGCTTGCCTACAAAGGGTTATAGGCAACTATATAGTATCTGGCCAAACTGACCTTTCTGGATAAGGGGGCGCAAAATATCTTTACTTCTCTAGCTGCGATACATAGCTATATTAAAGCCCTTTCTGAGAAGCCCCGAGAGAAAGAACGTTCAGAGATACAGGCTAGACACATAACCACACCTAAATCGAATCCACTACTGGAGAACATGGAGGGACACGCCTCTGATTATCAGACTGCCTCAAGGGCCAGATCAGCTAACACATCCCGAGCATAGCAGACCGGAGGGCCTGCATTGGAAACATGAGTGCAACAAGATGCCGCTGAACACAACGAAACAGGAGAAGATAGACGATCGGGGAATAATGGATGAGGCAAAAAGAAAGGAAACCTTGGGAGCATAAGGCAAGGAAAAAAAACAGAAAAGCACAAAAGTAAGATTGCTTTGTGCTGCTGACCTTTGAAGAGAGTTTGGGCCTCCAATGAGTAAGAAGATCGCAGACCGTAATATTCAAACCTCCATAGGGAAGTTTCTGATTACAAGAGAACCTCTACCAAATTGTAGGGGATGATAATTGTAAGTTATTCATTGCCTTAAATCAACTGATATATTGATCAGCGAAGGGAGATGGATAATCTGTGCGGGAGGGGGGGAGGGCTACGCATTAAAATTGAAAATGGGGAATCGGAGGTTTGTAAATATATTAAAAAAAAAGAAACTGAATTGTGTATGGAAAACTGTTAATAATAGTTATATATATATATATATATAAGGCCAAATTTAATAGGTTAAAAGCAGCAAGACCTAGTGTGATAGCAGATAGATATACAGAAGATGAAAATGGTGTATTTGCATGGCAGGGTATAAAATAGGCTTTCTTAATGTTGGAGGTAGTAATCACCCCATTAAAAGGAAGCGGGTTCTGGGTCTTTTGCGATGTGCGCAGGAGGATTTCGTGCTGCTGCGGGAAACCCATCTGACAAAGTAGGAACATGAGATGCTGAAGGGGCCAATGATATGATTTAATATTCTGCTCATCATATATCTCTAAGAAGAGAGGAGTCGCCGTTCTAATAAATAAAAGAGAGTCCTCTTTATACTATATAAGATGGGAGGAGACATGCAGGGGAAGGGTAGTTTGGCTTACAGGGCATGTTGAACAACAAGGAATATCTTTACTCAACATATATGCACCAAATGGGCCAAAGGGCTCATTTTATAGGCAGTGGATAGAGAAATTTGCCGCAGAAGTCATAGGAGATTGGATTATAGCAGGGGATTTGTATTGTGCCCAACTCTGGTGGTTGGAAACATAAGCAAGAAGGAAAAGGGCTCCATAGTTGCATGAGACAATGGAACATAGTAGATATCTGGAGAGAGCGCAGTGGCTCAAGCCGAAAATATACATGTTACACTGCCCGCCAAGATACATATGCTTACCTGGTCTATATAATCTCCAGGAACAAGCAGAAATGTAGTCTTCACATATGGGTATCGTCGGTACCGACGGAGCCTGCGCGGGAACGCTTCCCAGTGTCCAATAGGAACGCTTTTGGAAGCATCCTTCAGCACATGCGTGCTGCCTTTCCAACTGTCCCTCTTCAGTTCTTCGTTTTCCGCAGCACCGACAGGACCCATACCCTGTCACCACAGAAAATTCCGTCTTTAAAATTGTTTTCTTGTGGTCGCGTTTGCCTCCGTACGATGCCTACCGGTACCGCCGGTTCTTTTCTTTTTTCAAAAATGTTTTATACTTTTGAAATATTTCTCTTCAGAAACCTTTCTTTTTTGGTGCTAGGCGCCATTTTGGGCATTAGGCCTCATATTCCTGAAACATGGAAAAACCAACTAGTGGTTTTAAAAAATGTACTAAGTGTGGCGGTACCATTTCCGTCACTGACACCCATGATTGGTGTCTTAAATGTTTAGGGCCTGAACTTTCTCCATCTGAATGTCTCTCCTGTATGGGGATGACTAAAAGAGGAAGACAGAACCGGGCTGCAAAGCTCGGTACTCTTTTCTTCAGATGCCAGATCCATTGCATTGACATCTTCAAGAGCCTCCTCTTCCTCCCATGGATCTCAGGTAACTAAACAAAAAAGCCGGTCCTCAAAGGGTAGCTCTCCTGCTAAGCATCGAGAGGCCACTGGCATTGCCCTTGAGGGAACCACACCGGCAAAACAGCCCTGGCGGGAGGCTTCGGCTTCCAAAGCATCAATGGGGCTCCAGAATGTTCTCAAGGCCTCGACCTCGCAAGAACTACTGGTGCTATGCTCAGGGGTCCTGACCGTTTTCACCGGTACCGACACCCAGGCATCGGCAGCGCCGATAGACCAGAGGTTCCTCGCTATCGAACGCAGCATTGCAGCTCTTCTCACAGCTGCGGTACCATTGACACCTCTGGTTCAACAGGCAGCGGTACCGACATCGATACCGATGCTGGAACCAACACCGGTACAGACACCAGTACCGGCCCCGGTGGGAGTTCTTCCCACGCCATCTTTGGCTGGAATCGGCAGATCGGTACCGGTTCAACTCAGTACCGACTTCGATCGATACCGGGACCGTGCTTTGCATCGTGGTCAGGAATACTTTGAATCCTCCGATTCCGAAGACTGACAATTCTGCTGGTACCAGACGGTTTCTCCCGGAAGATCCCTTTTCTCCCCAACACAGAATGTCACCTCCAGAGGACATGTCTTTTCAGGATTTTATTTGTGATGTGGCCAAAGGCCTTTCAATCACGGTAGCTCCTGAACAGGAACCCAGAGCAAAGGAATTGGAAATTCTCCAATATCCTAAAGCTCCAAAGGAGGCAGCCACTCTGCCCATCCTAGTTAAGCATGCTCAAGATGTCTCCAAGTTTGTGAATCGTGCAGCCTTTGACTGCTTTGAATGCATCAGTAGAACCTCTGCTATTGCCATTGGGTCACGACAGATTGCCTGGCTTCAGGCATCAGACTTGGAGACTTGGGTACAGGACAAGTTGGGCAACATTCCTTGCACGGGAGAGAATCTCTTTGGCAAGAACTGGCAGGAAAAAGCTAACGAGTTAGATGCTGACAATACCACTCTAGATAGATTGTCAAAATCTCTACAGCCACTCCAGCCAAAAAGAAGCCTTATAAAAAACCCTCTTTCAGCAAAAAGGAAATTTTATTCTTCCTATAACCAGCAGAGTCAAACTCGGGGTCAGGTTGCCCAAAAGGGACAAACTAGACAGCAAAAGAAGCCAAAAGGCCCGAGAGCCCAACCAGCTCCGCAGGTTTAGCCCCCTCAAGGGCTTTGACTCCTTCCTAGAGAGCTTAGCCTTCTTGCCTCTGAGGTGTCCCCAACCCCCCAATATCCCAGGCAGGTTATGCCACTTTGCCAACAGATGGCATCAGATAACTGATGGGTTAGAAATTGGTTGGGTGGGAGGCGACAAAGAGTACAAGTAAATGGAGCTCACTCTGAGGAGAAGGATGTTACCAGTGGTGTGCCCCAGGGATCTGTCCTTGGTCCGATTCTTTTTAACATCTTTGTTAGTGATATAGCGGAAGGGCTGTCGGGTAAGGTTTGCCTCTTTGCGGATGATACCAAAATCTGCAATAGAGTAGACACCCAGGAAGGTGTAGATAACATGAGGAGGGATCTAGCTAAGCTTGAAGAATGGTCTAGAATTTGGCAACTGGGATTTAATGTTAAAAAATGTAAGGTCATGCATTTGGGCTGCAGCAATCCAAGGGAGCAATACAGTATAGGAGGTGAAGTACTTTTGTCCACTAAAGAAGAGCGGGACCTAGGCGTAGTTGTGTCCGATGATCTTAAAGTAGCTAAACAGGTAGCAAAAGCTAGAAGGATGCTCGGGTGCATACGGAGAGGAATGGCTAGCAGAAAAAAGGAGGTGATAATGCCTCTGTATAAGTCTTTGGTGCGACCTCATTTGGAGTATGGTGTGCAATTCTGGAGACCGCACCTTCAAAAGGATGTGAACAGGATGGAGTCGGTGCAGAGGGTTGCTACTAAGATGATTAGTGGTCTTCATTATAAAGCATATGAGGACAGACTTAAGGATCTTAATATGTACACCTTAGAGGAAAGGCGGGATAGAGGTGATATGATTGAGATGTTTAAATACCTCCGTGGCATAAATGTTCAGGGAGAGAGCCTCTTTCAATTGAAAGCAAGTTCTGCGACGAGGGGACATGGGATGAGGGTGAAGGGAGATAGATTCAGGAGTGATATGCGGAAATATTTCTTTACGGAAAGAGTAGTGGATCCGTGGAATAGTCTCCCAGTGGAGGTGGTAGAGATGAGGACAGTAACTGAATTCAAAAAAGCATGGGACCAACATAGAGGATCTCTAAAGGTAAAAAGTGGACTGTTGTAGTTGTTGTTATGGAAGGACAGACTAGATGGGCCTTGTGGTCTTTTTCTGTCATCATGTTTCTATGTTTCTATAACAGCAGAAGATTGGACTCTGTCCATTGTAGGAGAGGGGGTACAAGCTCCATTTTCACAGCATGCCCCCTACTACAATTCAAAGAGAATTCAATTCTCAAATCTCTGCAGACAATCTGCTAGATCACGAGGTCTCAACACTTCTTGCCCAAGGGGCAATAGAATAGGTACCCATTCTTCAACGGGGTGCAGGGTTCTACTCCCCCTATTTTCTTATTCCAAAGAAAACAGGAGGAGACAGACCCATTCTAGACTTCAGAGAATTGAACAAATACCTGTTCCAAGAGAAGTTCAAAATGATTTCTCTTGGAACTCTTCTGCCATACCTTCAAAGCCAGGATTGGCTTTGCTCTCTAGACTTAAAGGATGCATACATTCACATTCTGATCCATCCAAATCACAGGAAATTCTTATGATTCCTTTTCAAGGGAAAACATTTCCAGTACAGGGTTCTTCCCTTTGGTCTGGCTTCAGCTCCAAGGGTGTTTGCGAAATGCATGGCAGTAGTAGCTGCATTTCTACGAACCCTGGGTATATTTGTCTTCCCTTACTTAGATGACTGGCTTATTTGAGCCCCTACAGTTGCAAAGGCCAGCACTGCACTGTCTCGCACAATGCGAATCCTCCAATACTTGGGGTTGGTAATAAACTTCCCAAAATCCCAACTTGTTCCTTCCCAATGCCTGGAATTCATAGGGGCCAGTCTAGATACCAGACAGGCAAAGGCTTTCCTTCCACAGGCCCGGTGTCTTTGCATAATGCAACTAGCTTCTCAAGCAGCAGGGAAATCCTCCCTAACTGCTCGAGAGCTACTACAGTTGCTGGGACATATGGCATCCACAGTTCATGTAGATGCCATATGCTCGCCTCCACATGCGAGCTGCTCAGTGGACCCTATCTACACAGTGGACACAGGCCACAGGACATTTATCAGACACAATAGTAAACTCTCAACGACTAATTTTGTCCCTCCAATGGTGGCAATCACTAGAAAATCTGTCTCCTTTCCATCAACCCCTTTTTCAGGCCACCCTAACAACAGATGCATCACAGGTGGGTTGGGGAGCCAACCTGAATCATCTCTCTACCCAGGGCACCTGGACTCCACAGGAGGCTGGTCTACACATAAACCTCCTGGAATTAAGAGCAATCTATTTAGCTCTTTGAGTATTCCATGCCCAGCTCAGCTACAAGACAGTCCTAGTTCAAACGGACAATCAAGTAGCCATGTTCTATTTGAACAAGCAGGGCGGGATGGCTCTCTGTCGTTATGCAACAAAGCTTTACGACTGTGAGCCCTCGCTAGAGATTATCAAATTCACCTTCTAGTGGTATATCTTCCAGGTATTCAAAACCTTTGGGCAGACAAACTCAGTCGAGTACTGCTGCCTCACGAGTGGTCTCTCCACCTAGACCAGGTGGCAAAGATATTTCATCTCTGGGGCACTCCAGACATAGACTTCTTTGCAAGTCCATTGAATGCTAAACTTCCCCGGTTCTGTTCCAGGATTCAGGCAAGGGATGCCTTCCTTCTTTACTGGGGTCAGGATTTCCTTTATGCCTTCCCACTCATTCCCCTCATCCCCAAAACACTCTTCAAGCTTCAGAGAGACAGGGGTCGCATGATTCTCATAGCGCCACAATGGCCACTCCAAGCATGGTATCCCCTGCTTCTACATCTCTCTCAAGCTGCACCTCTGGAGTTAGGGCATGCTCCAGATCTCCTTGCCCAAGAGGACGGGACACTATGGCACCCGAGTCCCCAGTCCCTGCATCTCACGGCCTGGTTGCTGAAGGCTTAGACCTCCAGGATTTCAACCTGTCCCAACAGGTAAAGGATATCCTTCAGGCTTCTAGAAAACTTTCCACAAGAAGATCTTATGCCTTCAAGTGGAAACGGTTTACTATATGGTGCTCCAAGAAGGGATTAAACCCCCTTGTCATACCTTTTGAATCGATACTAGAGTATCTCCTTCACTTATTGAATTCTGGTCTAAAGATCAATTCGGTAAGAGTCCATTTTAGTGCAACTGCAGCTTCTTATAAGCCTCTGAATGGACAACCAATTTCCTCTCATCCACTCGTATCCAGATTTATGAGAGGTCTTCTGTTAACCAAACCTCTCATTAAGCCACCACCAGTGGCATGGGATCTAAATCTAGTTCTCGGGCAGCTCATGAAGCCGCCTTTTGAGCCTTTAGCCACTACAACCCTTAAGTTTTTGACCTGGAAGGTCATCTTCCTAATTGCAGTCACCTCTGCATGTCGCATTAGTAAACTGCAAGCTTTAGTGGCTGATCCTCTTTATACTAGGTTTCATCATGATAAGGTTGTTCTTAGAACTCATCCACACTTTATGCCAAAGGTGGTTTCGCCTTTTCATTTGAATCAATCAATTTATCTTCCTGTATTTTTTCCGAGGCTTCACGCCTCTAATGCAGAAAGAAACCTTCATACTTTGGATTGTAAAAGAGCCTTAGCTTTTTTCCTTACAGAGAACACAGCAACATAGAAAGAAAGTCCTCGCAATTTTTAATAGCTTTTGACTCTAGTCATTTGGGACTTCCAGTCTCCAAAAGAACTTTATCTAAATGGATTGCCCAATGCATATCCTTTGCTTATGAGAGTAAGGGTCTTCCTCTTCAGGGCCATGTCACAGCTCATAACGTGAGAGCCATGGCAGCTTCCATGGCTAATCTCCACTCCGTGTCTATCGATGACATTTGTCGAGCAGCCACCTGGGCTTCGGTACACACCTTCACAGCCCACTACTGTCTAGATAAAGCCTCCTGTCGGGATTCCTTCTTTGGCCAAGCTGTTCTTCAAAATCTCTTTCAGACCTAATTCAACTCCTGCCCACCAACCCTGGTGGAATGCTAGAGATCCATGGGAGGAAGGATGCCTACCTTTCTAGGGGGGCACCTTCCTGTGGCTATCTCCATGGCATCTTCAGCTAGGGAGTCCCCATATGTGAAGACTACATTCCTGCTTGTTCCTGGAGATAGCGTAGTTACTCACCTGTTTTATTTATTTATTTAACAGTATTTCTATACCGCCTTATCTTACAATCAGGTGATCTCCGGGAACAGCAGGAATTTAGTCTTCACAACCCACCCACCTCCCCTAGGAGTTCTCTCTATCTCTTTGTCTCTTTCCTCTCTCCCTCTATCCTTTCACTCAGCTACAAACTTAACTGAAGAGGGACAGTTGGAAAGGCGGGAAGGCAGCACGCATGTGCTGAGGGATGTTCCCAAAAGCGTTCCTATTGGACACTGGGGAGTGTTCCTGCGCTGGCTCCGTCAGTACCGACGATACCCATATGTTAAGACTAAATTCCTGCTGTTCCCGGAGATCACCTGTTACAGGTGAGTAACTACGCTTTGATGTGTGGAGACCAAAAGGGACAATTTGATAGTTTGGCATGCCACCCTCAGGTCATTTCAGACCATGGGATGGTGGAAGGGTTGTGGAGACCTTCTGGTCCTAGAGAGAAAGCTGAGTGGTCCAGATGGAGAGTAAGTTGATTCCTCTTGCAACGGAAAGATAATTTAGATAAAATGAAGTATGAATGGCAGCAGAACTTACATAACGATGACAATGGGGAGGTGGCAGAGTATGTCCTTTGGGACTGTGGGAAAGTATTTATCTGAGGAGTATTAATACAGATGGCAGCACAACAATGGAAAACCAAAGAACAAGAAAAGAAGATGCTGCTATCTAAGATAGCAGATTTACAAAAATAACATATTAGGAATGGGAAAAGGGAAGTTTAAAACAACTGACTTTGCTGCAGGCCAAACTACAAAACCTTGAATCTGACCAAATTGCCCATGATATAAGATGTACCAATAGGAATTATATGGAACAGGGGAATAGAGCGGGAAAATTATTGGCCTGGCAATTGCGAAAACCAAAAGTAGAAAGGATGATAAACATGTATGTTCTACCAGAGATATTTGTTCGGAATTTCATGCATTTTATGAGCAGCTCTATACTTCCAAAAGTAAGGCTAACCAGGCAGATATGGAGAAGTATCTGCTATCAGTAACATTATCTCATCCAACAGAAAATGAAACCTTAAAATTCAATAGACCAATATCGATACCAGATGTGCAAGAAGCCATTAAAACACTACCAAAAGGAAAGGCAGTGAGGGAGATGACTTCCTAGCAGAAATTTATCACAACTTACAGGAAGACTGGTCGCCACTCCTGGCAAAAGGTTTTTTTCATAGGCACTTCATGGGGAGCCACTCCCAGAATCTGTCACAGGTTAAAATAATTGTCATTCCAAAAGAGGGGAAACCCCTTAACTGTGGCAGCATAGCATTGATAAATAGCGACATTAAACTATTCGCCAAAATCCTGGTACGCAGAATAGAGAATATCCTCCCTCGATTGATCTACCCAGATCAAACAGGGTTTGTTAAAGGCTGGTTCATATCGGACGGTGTCTGCAGGGCAATCAACCTGGACCACCACATCAAAGGTTGGGTGATTCCGGCTTTCTGCATAACACTAGACGCTGAAAAGTGTTTGACTGGGAAGAGTGGGGCTTTCTGTTTTAAGATGCTCGAGAAATTTCAGGTGGGGGAAGAAGTTTTGCGAGGAGTCAAGGCCTTATATCGAAAATCCAGCCGCTAGGATGTTGGTGAATGATGGGTGCTCAGCTGCATTCACATTACAAAGTGGAATGAGGCAAGGGTGCCCACTCTCTCCCATCCTATTTGCAATTGTCATTGAAGCTTTTGTGGCTAAAATTTTCCTAAATAAAAATATTCAATCGGAGTAGGAGGACACGAACATAAAGTGCTGTTATATGCAGACGACACCTTGATATTTATGACTAACCCTAATAAGTCTATACTGGCACTGTTGGAAGAAATCTATCTGTTCTCTGAGGTCTCGGGATTTAAAGTCAATTTGGGGAAGACGGAGGCCTTGGGCCTGGGAGGACTTTCTGAAGAAAAGTTAAGACTTTCCATTTAAATGGGCAGAACAAAAATTCAAATTTCTGGAGGTATATTTAAGGCAACAGTTGGATGACTTTTACAGATTCAATTATCTCCCTTTTGGGCGAGAAATTAGATGCTGATCTTCACAGATTGGCCGCTTTGAAGATGTCCCTTATTCCTAAATTTACCACCTTGTTCTCACAGCTGCCAATTGCCATCCCCATAAATCTTGTGCAGAAATGGCAGAAAAAGTTTCTGAAGTTTGTCTGGGAGGGGTGGGGGAAAGGACCAGGATAAATACAATTTGCTTATCTCACAGCAAAGAACAGGGCAGGGTTAAACTTCCAATTTTGAAACTGTATTACAGGGCGGCTATAATGCAGGCGTTGCAGGCGCATCATTCTTGTCCTGAAGCTGTGCTATGGGTTCCATTGGATCTTACCTCGCTATCTCCCGAGGGAATATGGGATAGATCCCTGGGAATGAGGGAAAACAGGAAAAATGAGCCCCCCTTTTTTGTCCCCACTAATTGCCCAGGTGAGAGATTGTATGAAAATGAAGTATCTTCCCTCTGTAATTTTGAAATGGTCACAGATAAGAGATTTCCAACCATTCCCAGGCCCAAGATTCACTGGATTAGTACAGAAGTTGGAAGAGTGGGGCATTAGCTCCTTTTCAGTAGAGACTGCCACTCTTTACCAGACTTGACGGCAACTACAGGCTTGAAAATCCCATTTTTATCAATATTCCCAACTTAGATATTTTCTAGGGTGCTAACTCGCTCTCCCATGTGTTTAGAACATATACTGTTTGGGGGTGTAGGAAACAAGGCCCTTTTATCTAAATTATACCATGGGTTACTGCAAGAAACTGAATCGTTAGTGCCTGGACATGTAACGAGCTGGCACAACTGGCTGCAGAAGGAGCTAACAGAAAAGGACTGGGAAGGTATCCATGTAGGGGTTAGCAGCTGGATGAGAGTAACTAATTGGAGACCAGTACAACTGCAGTAGATCCATCGTACATATCTTATCCTGCTCCTTTTATTTAAAGCAGGTCGGATACTTTAAGATAGATATTGGCAGAACTGTGGGGATCGGGGCACTTTTTATCACATGTGGCTGGACTGCCCAAGATCAGTAAATATTGGGAGGAGGTGACAAGAACAGTTAGTGAAATCTTAGAGGCACCCGTACTAAGAGACCCAGTAGAGTTTCTGCTGGGTGGAGGAGAACCCGTCCCACAGAACCACCAGTCTCTGAAGGCTAAACTATTATTAATGGCTAGAGTAACTCTGGCCTGGACATGGAAGATCAGAAAAAGGCTCCTTGGTGGCCGAGTGGGAGATCAAAATATGGGAGGCAACCAAGTTTGACAAAATTACCTATACCCTGGATGGGGCACAGAATAGATGGGACACAGTCTGGTCACCTTGGGAGAGATGGACAGAGAAAACAGGGAAGAACTACAGTGAAACCACACAAAACACACCACCCAAAAGGTAACATCATAGCGCCATAAGCCCTACAGGGAGCTAGCAACCCATGAGAAATAAGCAACAAGTAAAAGGATAAAAAAGACTTCATACGCTACAGAGTAGCAGGAAAACTGACTGAGAAAAAAAAGGTGTCCTGCTGCTTTTATATGTTGCCTATATCATTTTGATTTAAAGTTTCAAAGTTACAATATGGTTTGATGATATAAACGGGAGTGAAACGCCAACAAAAAAGGGCATTACTTTAAAAGATGGAGGAGATAAAGGAAGGTGGAGACAGCTAATGGATGTCAGTGCTCCGGAGGAAGACTTTCATCTTCTTGGAAGATGTTGCCAGGAGGAATGGGGTACCCTCCACTTGATGCGCAAGATAGGAGTAGCAAAAGAAGTTACCTCCCTCCCTCCAACCCATCTAGAGAAATGATCTGATGGATTAATGTAGTATGTCCTTTTGTAAATAACTATGATGGAACTATATATACAGTCTTGTTTATTACTTGTTTGAAATAAAAATTTATACTTAAAAAAAAAAAAAGATTTCTGTGCAGAAAGATCTGATGCTGGCGATTATGTACCTTTTTCTTCTGCACATGTTTTGAAAAGCGCAATGATTGGAGTGCCATTACTTTACTACACTGGGTAGAATCAGGGAGTACAAATACCATGCTACTGTTAGACGTACGTCTAAAACCAGGACTGGCAAAAGTCTCTCTCCTGGAATTGTGTAACTTGTCAGTTCTGTACATAACAGCTGTTCCATGCATCATTTCAAAAGAAATGTTACTGACTCTTATCTTTTATTTCCCCTCTTTTCAGCGTGTTCCCACTTCACATTCAAATCCTGTGAACAGTGTCTAACAAATGTTTCGGTAAGTTCCTGCCAGTTCTTTCTGAGTTCTCTGACAAAATGTGCTCATTTGTCTATGTGACAGAACAGTAATATCAAGCATGGACTGAAAGTGGAAGCGCTTCAGAGAACACGGTGTGTAAGTTCCGAGTAATGATCTCTCCAGGAAAAACAGGAGGCGGAGTGCTTGTGCTTCATTTCGCATGAAACCCAATGTTGTTTTGAAAAAGGCTGCCAGGGGTGCTTGGGAGCCCTTGGCTTTTTTCCCATTTATTTACTGCATATCTGGAAAATGCCAATTAATATAAGGCAATTAATAGAAAAAAGGGGCTAATTACCAAGATATGCTAACACTGACTTGTTAATTCACCATAACACTTTATTGTAGTGCTTTAGCGCAAGTTCCATGTTATTCAATGGGACATAATTACTGATAACTTGTGTTACATTAGCACACCTTAGTAAGTAGCCCCTTTAACAAAATTACCAATTTAAACTTAATCAGCAACAAAATGCATAAAAAAATGTTTTCAAACTCTCTTTTAAATTCACCAAGGTCTAGCTCCATGTGCAGCTCTTCTGGCAAACCATTCTACCAATTTGATGCTATCATCGGCAAGATGCTGTGAAAGAACGTGCTCAATCTCATTTCATTTATCCCTGTTAACTTACAAAAATTATTTTCCTGAGAACTTAGGATTCAACCTGCAATATAATCACACATTGTTTCCTGCAAGTATTTTGGGCCAGAGGCGCTCCTGGCCTTAAAATCAAGAGCAATACTGGACCCTGAATTTCACAGTATAATTGCTGGCATAATATGGTCCCTTCTTTTCAGTTCAGACAAAATCCGGAGCTCAGTGTTTTGGACCAGCTGCAACCTACATGGGCCACTGTGTGAATGGCCTCCATACATTGCACTACGATAGCCCAATGGGAAAGAATAAATTATGTTATGAAAACAGTGTGTGTTTTGCAATGTAGCAGAGCTGGGGATAAGAAACTGGCAGCACTAACATGATATATCCCAGAGGAAGGAGTACAGTGCTTTCATTTCACTTTCTTTGCCTATAAAAAGGTTGACTGAAGAATGGTTATTTTTCTTTTCTTCTCCATTAAATCTCTTTTCTAGAAGCAATATCCTTATCTTTTTTTCCTATGCTTTATCTTAAAGATAATAGTGAACATCTCTCGGTTATCCCAACATACTCTGTATAAAGTAACATGAGAAGCTGTTCATTGCCCAAAATTTAGCGCAAGCTACTGTAGCTCCCACGTTGCTTCTTGCTTTAGAGTTGTGGCTGAATGAGGGTTTTTTTCCCTTAAATTTTGGTTTGTCTCAGTCGCACTGATGTCAGACTTGTCCAGATTTGACTGGGTTTTGGTACAGCTCATCTTTCAGCAGAATGGAAGTACCTAGTGTTAGTGCTGTGCCAAGAAATTAGATCAGGGATGGCCAACTCCAGTCCTGGTGCACCACGATCCAGCCTGGTTGTCAGGATGTCCCTAATGAATATTCATGAGATACATTTACATACAATGGGATGCAGTGGATGCAGATATACCTCATGAATATTCATTAGGGACATCCTGAAAACCAGGCTGGATTGTGGTGCACCAGGACCAGAGTTGGCCACCCCTAGATTAGATGATCAGAACTAGTTTCATGTTAATAACTTTAGCAGCTTAGGAGGACAAAACATGTATGCAAAGACATGTTTTAGAGAGAAGATTGTAAGATCTACTCCATGGCATGCACTCAATTTCCAAAGTCATTTTTTTTGTATCTCTAGTACTTGATCACCAGGGATGAAATGCACTTGCTATATATTCTTGTTGAAGCCCCTTCCCCAAATTTGTTTCAAAAGTGATGGATGACAGGAGTACATGGTAAGTACATTTCTTGCCTGTCAAGTGCACACCTTCCACCCCAATCCTATAAATCAAAAAACAAATCCTTATCAGTCTAGCACAATTGTACTATCAAAAATCTCGGACCAGTGATATGCTAGCCATTTGCTAGCTTTTATTTTGATCTCTCTTAATTTTATGGATGTTTTTCAATTTTCTATAAAACTTAGTCTCATTAATATTGTCATCCCTTGTGTATCTATGAACATGAATCTTGCAAATCATAGGAAAAAATCCATTATGTTATCTTTTTTTTTTTCCTGCTAAAAGTGAAATATTTTTGGTCAAGCCTGATATCCAGTGTTAGACTTTCTGTGGTAGTTCTCTTGTTATGGAACAAAGCCTTGATCTTACAAGAGGCTTTAGGAAATTTCCTCACCTTTCGTACATACAGTAGTTTTCTGGGTCAACCATAGCTAACTTTCTGATATATCTGTTTATTCTATTACTAGCTCTTCCTCTTTTCTTCAGTTGACAGGACTTCACAAATGATCATGACCCCATTTGGTGTTCTCCAAATACCATTTTTTTTTCTCCATGGACAAGCAGGAATGAAGTTATCATGTATGGCTGATGTCATCCAATGGAGCCCATATGGGAATGCTCCCTAACTACTCTTGGAAGCTTTTCAGAGGTTCCCTCTTCCTGCCTTCCACCACGGTGCCATCTTGAACTAGTCTTTGTTTTTCCACAGAGCCCAACAGACACATTCCGGCATTCTCCGCTTGATAATTGTTTTTTTCCCCCTCCAGGGATCCTGCACCTTCCGTGTTTTGTTTTGTTTTTCAGTAATTACCTGCTATCATGGTTTCTTTCTTTTCCCTTTTAGTTTTGCCCTATTCTGTCATTTTCTCTTTCTATTTTCCGCAACACCTCTGCCGGGCCCTCCTCCTTTAAGAATCGAGCCATTTGATCTCGCTGTGGTTATCTTTCCAGGTGACATATCCCAAAAACCGGCCAGCGGGTTCAAGAAGTGTTCCCAGTGCACAGAGGTCAGGCACAAAAAGAGCAGGATGCTCTTTCTAGTCCAACAGGAACACAGAGAGGCAAGAGATGTGGATGAACACAGATGCCTTAATTGAGTCCCCTACGCTTTTCGGCCGAAGCCTTCCTCAGGGGGATATAAAGGCGCTATTAGTGAAGGAACACGAATTGTGGAAATAGCGTGTAGCTTCGTCACCTTTTACACTACTTGCCTTGATCAAATCAGGTACAAAAATCACTGTATAATGAAAATGAACACCTATAGACAGATTCCTCTTTAAGAACGAACGTGTTGTAATGACCATCAATCGATCTCCACCTGAAGAGGAGGAAGGATTTGGCTTCATCTTCATCGATGTCAAAGAGTGATTGTATCGAGAACTGAGTGAAGACTCTGGTGCATCGAAGCCCCTCAAGGCATGGCATAGAGAGCGATGAGAGTCTGCCAGAGCGCCTATCGAAGCTGCCCCAAAGGGAGAAGAGCTTATTCTCCTGAACAATGGAGGAGCAACAACAGCGTATTGAGAGCCAAGACCAAACTGCCAATAACCCTGTCCAGATCCAGAGTACATCGTCGAAGTGCTGACGCCAAACAGTCTTTGGAATTGGAAGCCATAGAGAAATGCCTTCTGCAGGCTCTTGAGGAAAGGATCACGGTGCTCTTGGCTGTGCAGCTGGCCGGGACCTCTATGTCAGCTGCATTGACATCGGCTACCATGCAACCAGTCCTTGAGATGCCCACCCTACCTGTGGGAGATGCATCAGAGTGCTCCGACACTGGTGCCTGCCTAGCCAATATGCACCCTCGAAATCTAGATGAGCATCAGTGCATCGTCTCTCCTGAAGCATATCCCAATTCCCCCCTTCCCCTCCCCGATGTCAGGAGAGAGATCCAGGCAGAGACTCAAAAGTATTTTGAATCCTCTCTGAGTTGGATTCAGAAGGCTGGGTAACTGATGTTGAGTCTGAAGACTTGTTGAAGGACAGGTCCCCTGAGCTTCTGTTAGACCCGTCTCCACTTCATGAGTGGTGCAGGTCGCCTCATGAGGACATGACCTTCCAAGATTTTGTCTAGGACATGGCCAAGGGCATACCATTTTCTTTGGAGATTAAGGATGACCCCAGGGCAGAAGAGTTGGAGATTCTTCAGTACTCCTCAGCCCTTAAGGAAGCAGTGACCGTGCCCTTGCACCACGTCCTACAGAGAGTACAGATGAGAATGTGGGAGAACCTCCTTGCTTTACCTCCAGTTAGTAAAAGGCTTGACTCCATGTACAGATTTCAGAAGGCTTCTGGGTTCGAGAAGCATCAGCTGCCTCACCATCCCTTGGTGGTCGATTCCGTACTTAAGAGGTCCAAGAGTATCAAGACTCAGCGCTCCCAGGGAGGGAGGCTTTGATAATGGTCTCTTTAGGGAGAAGGTGTTTCCATAATTCCATGCTTGTAGCCCATGTGGCCTCTTATCAGCTCTCCGTGGGCATGTTTCTGAAGAACATCATGTGTGACTTGGCTGATCTGGCCCAGTTCCTTCCTCCAGAGAAATTGTAGTAGTATTGTTCCTTAAAGACTAACACAAGGACTGCATAAAGTTAATGGTCAATGCGACCTTTGATACCTTTGAAACGGCATTGAGAGCTTCTGCCTTGGGTACTGGTGCCCAGAGACTCACCTGGCTCCAATCTTTAGACCTGGAACAATCAGTGCAGGACAAGCTTGCTGATGTGCCGTGCTGTGCAGAGAATCTCTTTGTCGAACAGGTGGAAGCAAAAGCTGGCTTCATCGAAAAATAGCATTCCACTCTTTGTAATCTCTCAAGGTGCATGTCCGAGCCAGCCTCCTATCACAAGAGGTACCAAGGAGGGGGCCAGAAAAAGACTTATTATTGTCATAGGCATAGGTACTTTAATGGGTCCCAAACCTCCCAACCAAAACAGGCTCCTCGACCACAACTGCTTTGAGAAAAGCCTCAGAAAGCACAGCTTGCTCCTCAGTCAAAAGCAGGGGCAGGGTTTTGATTTGTTCCTACAGATCATAGCCACTCTAAAAGTAACTGCAGTGGAAAAGCCACCAGTTGGGGGAAGGCTCACTCTTTTTGCCCAAAGCTGGCCCCTTATATCCTCAGACAGATGGGTTCTACAGATCATCCAAAGTAGTTACAAATTACATCTATTCAGACTACCTCTGAATTGGCCCCAGAAGGTGCATCACATTGACCTTCTTTTATCAGGAACTGTTTCAGAGAGAAATCACTGTGTTCTTCAGGGATCTCACGATCAAGCTCGTACCACCGGAGCAGAGAAGGCAAGGATTTTATTCCAAATAACATAAGAAATGCCATATTGGGTCAGGCCAAGGTCCATGAAGCCCAGTATCCTGTTTCCAACAGTAGCCAAACCAGGTCACAAGTACCTGGCAGGTTCCTAAAAAGGTGCACAGGATCCACAATGCTTGTCCCAGGGTAAGCAATGAATTTCCTGGGTCCTCTTTAATGATTTATGGATCTTTCCTCCAGGAACTCGCCCAAACCTTTTTTAAACCCAGCTACAATAAACAGCTTTTACTACATCCTCCGGTAACAAATTCTAGAATTTTTTATTCTTTGAGTAAAAAAATATTTTCTGTTATTAATCTTAAATGGGTTACATTGTAGCTTCATTGCGTGTCATTTAGTCTTTCTACTTTTTTATGGCATAAACAACTGATCTACGTTTACCCCTTCCACTTCATTCATTAATTTATTGACCTCTATCATATCCCCCCTCAGCCATCTCTTTTCCAAGTTGAAGAACTCCATCCTTTTAAACCTCTCCTTGTAGGGATATCCTTCAATCCCTTTTAGCCATTTTTGTCACTCTGTTCTGTACCTTTTCTAATTCCACTATATCCATTTTAAGATATGGCGACCAGAATTGCACACAATATTAAATATGCGGTCGCACCATGGAGCGATACAGAGATTATAATATCCTTTTGTCCACATTAAATTTCATCTGCCATTTGGACATCCAGTCTTCCAAGAATCCTCTTGCAATTTTTCACAATCTTTTTGCATTTTAACAACTTTGAATGATTTTGCGTCATCTGTAGATTTGATCAACTCACTCATTATTCCTATTTCCAGGTCATTTATGAATATGTTGAAAAGCAGTGGGCCCAGCACATATCCCTTGGGTACTCTACTATTCACCTTTCTCCATTGAGAATATTGGCCCTTTAGCCCTACTCTCTGCTTTCTATCTTTTTACCCTTTCCTGATCGACAATACTACACTGCCTCAAATCAAATTACTTTTTAATTTGGCCAAGAGTCTGTCATGAGAGATCTTGTCAAGGGCTTTCTGAAAATCCAGATAAACTTTATCAACTGGCTCATCTTGTCTTCCTGTTCATTCACGCCTTCAAAAAAAATATAACAGATTAGTAAGATACTTTCCTTGGCGAAATCCATGTTGGGTTTTCTCCCATTTAAACCATGACTATCTACATGTTCAGTAATTTTATTCTTTATAATGGTTTCTACCATTTTGCCTGGTACTGACGTCAGGCTCACCGGTCTGTAGTTTCCCACATCACCCCTGAAACCCTTTTTAAAAACTGGCATTACGTTGGCTATTATTCAATCATCCAGTTGATTTTAATGATTAATTCACAGATTGCTAATAGTAGGTCTGCAATCTCATATTTAAGTTCTTATAACACCCTTGGATATTCTGTATACTATCCAGGCCAGGTGATTTACTGCTCTTCAGTTTATCAAATAGCTGTGATACATCTTCCTGATTTATCGGTAGTTCTTTCAATTCTTCCGATACCATTACCTTCCCCTACTTGGATGATTGGTTTATCAAGAGTACCACTCAGGAAGGGGTTCAAGAATCAACACAGTTGACCATTTGGGTACTGGAACTACTAGGGTGTATTATAAATTACCCCAAATCCTACCTTCAACCCATCCAGCAGTTAGAATTTATAGGAGCCCTGCTCAAAACAACTCAGGTGAGAGTCTTCCTCATTAGAACATAAGAAATGCCATACTGGGTCAGACCAAGGTCCATCAAGCCCAGTATCCTTTTTCTAACAGTGGCCAATCTAGGTCACAAGTACCTAGTAGTTTCCCCAAAAGACTCAGGTTCCACAATGTTTGTATTGGGGCAAGCAGTTAATATTCCAGGTCCTCTTTAATAATGGTTTATTGACAGTTCCTCCAGGAACTTGTCCAAACCTTTTTTTGAACCCAGTTACACTAACAGCTTTTACTGCATCCTCTCGTAACGAATTTCAGAGTTTGATTACACGTTGAATGAAAAAATATTTTCTCTTATTAGTCTTAAATAGATTACCTTGTAGCTTCATTGAATGTCCCCTAGTTTTTCTATATTTTGATGGTGTAAACAATCGATCTACATTTACCCGTTCCACTCCATTCATTAATTTATAGACCTCTATCATATCTCTCCTTAGCCGTCTCTTTTGCAGGTTGAAGAGCCCTAACCTTTTTAGCCTCTCTTCATAGGGGTATCCTTCCATCTCCTTTACCATTTTGGTGGCTCTTATCTGCACCTTTTCTAATAATGCTATATCCTTTTTAAGATACGATGACCAGAATTGCACACAATATCAAAGGTGCGGTCGCACCATGGAACGATACAGAGGCGTTATAATATCCTTTGTTCTATTCTTCATTCCTTCCCTTATAATTCCTAGCATTCTATTTGCTCTCTTGGTCGCTGCTGCACACTGGGCAGAGGGTTTTTACATGTTATCCACGATGACGCATAAATCTTTTTCCTGGGTGGTTGTTTCTAATGTGGAACATTGTATCGTGTAACCATAGTTTGGGTTTTTCTTTCCTAGGTGCATAACTTTGCACTTATCCCTCACGACCGACTTCAGACTCGCAGCACTAGTGGGGGAGACTCAGTTGAGTCAGCAGGTAACAGCTTGCAGGATGTTGACTGTACTAGGTCACATGACTTGCACTGTGCACGCAATGTTCCCTTTAATTTTCTGTAGGCTGTGTGCGCATAAAATATCAGCTGTGCAGCTTTTGAAGGAATGTTAAATTTTTGTGCGCCACATAATGACACTCGGAGTTATATACTTTAAAATTTGACTACACATCAGAATACAATATGTACACCACATTGATTTTAATCAAATTAAATGAAAATAGACGATTACTAAATGAAGCAGAAAATTTCTAGTAATTACAATCACAACTTTTAAATTTTAAGATGTCTGTGTTTTCTATCAGAATCAGAACTGTAATTTTTGTGCGCTCTGTTGTAAAGTATGTGCGCTTGCTCGGTGAGGTGTGTGCGCGCGCACACGCGCACAGCTTAGAGGGAACAGTGCACGTCACACCTGTGGTACAACTCCATATGAGGCAGGCTCAATGGATTCTGAGGACTCGGTGGACCCAGGCCACAGGTCGACTCAAGGATCATCTGTGTGTCACCAATCCTTTTGTTCAGTCACTGCAATGGTGGACCATCCACCACAATTTACTCAGAGGTCTCCCAATCCAAATTGTTCCACCTCAGAAAGTTTTGATGAAAGACTCATCCAAGCTGGGTTGGGGATCTCATCTCTATGGGTTTCACACTCAGGGCGACTGGTCCGTCCAAGAAAATCTCCACCAGATCAACTTCTTGGAATTAAAAACCATAGCAAACACTCTAAAGGCTGTCTGAGATTGGCTAGCCAACTAAATTGTTCTGGTTATTTATTTTATTTATTTATTATAAATTTTTATACCACATTTTCCAACAGATCATATGTGGTTTACAATAAAATAACATTTGAATTGTACAATGAAAGGTACACATTCATTTACAAAGAACGTATTAAAACTATTTACATTAACATTGTTTTAAACAGAGAGAAGTCATTAACATGAAACTATATACAAATTTGGTTGTATAATAGAAAAAGAGATTGGTTTGACTAGGTTGGCTAGAAGAGGGATGCATTTTGGTGGAGTGTTTAATTAGTGGGATAGTTGGTGTCGTTATTAATAGGTTCAATTCGGGTTCCAAAGTGAAGGATAAATAGGTGGGTTTTAATTTTTTTGCGGAAGGTGGAGAGGTCTTTTATTTCTCTTAGGTAGTCTGGGAGGGAGTTCCAAAGGTTAGGGGTGGTGTGTGAGAATGCTTTATTGTTTGTTATTTTTCTTGATTTCCTGAAAGCTAATGGGATTGTGAGTTTGTTTTTATTACAATCTTGTTGTATGCGGGTATGAATCTCCTTGGTAATGAGGGTGGAGAGGTAAGAAAGGGCAATATTATTGATCAGTTTGAAAGTTGTAACAAGGATTTTATAGTTTATGCGACTCTGAATAGGAAGCCAGTGCAGATCATACAATATTAGGGTGATGTGTTCTACTGGGTTGGTATTTGTGATTATCCTAGCTGCAACATGTTGTGCTACTTCGAGTTGTCTTATGGTTTGTTTGGTAAAGCTTTGTAGGATTGTGTTGGAGAAGTCGAAGTGGGGTGTAATGATTGCATTGATGACCAATTTGAAGTCGTGATTGTGGAACAATGGGCGGAGTTGTTTTAACATTTTGAGTTTATAGAAAATCTTTTTTGTTCTTTTACATGTGATGTCATATTGAGGTTGTGGTCAAGAATTACACCAAGGCATTTTACCTCGTTTTTGACTGAAATGTTTGTGTCTTGGATCCTGTTAGATGCTGGAGGGGCGAAGTTCTAGTTTCTTGTTGCATACAGTGCTTCAGTTTTACTAAAGTTGATCCTAAGATTGTGGGTTAATAGCCATTCTGTTATCTCTGCAAAGCAATCTGTAATTTGTTAAATTGTAGGGTTAGAGCTGTTGAATGGGCGATATAACATTATATCATCTGCGTATATATGATAGTTTACCTGGATTTTTTTGAAAATGGAGCAATTGGGCTGAAGATAAATATTAAAGAGGAGGGCTAAGAGAGTGGAACCTTGTGGCAGTCCTTGTTCTTGGTTGTAGGGATCAGAAAGGTGGTGTTCTATTCTTGGTTGTGGTCGACCCGATAGATAAGAGGAGAGACATTTTAGTACTGTATCCTTGATACCTATTTGCTGCAATCTGGAGAGCATAATGTGATGGTTTATACTATCAAAAGTTGCAGTGCTGTCCAAAAATATGTGGAGAAACACCTGTTTAGTGTCATTATTACCACGTAGGAGTCAGTCAAACAGGACAGTGAGGAGTGTCTCTACTCCATGTTATGGGTGAAAGCTGTATTGGTGGTGGTCTAGTGGGGCAAAGGTGTCAATATGATCCTGGAGCTGGATTTGAACTATCTATCAGTTTGGCCATGAAAGGGAGACTGGAAATTTGTCTGTATGACGTGGGGGAATTTTTATCCATGGAGTGGTCTTTCAGAATAGATCGAATTAGTGCATGTTTCAGGGGAGGAGGTAGGTGGCCATGTTGTAGGGAGAGGTTGATAATAGGATGGATGACAAGAGTTCTGATTTTGTTGCTTTTATCCAGCTCCAGGTAAGAGGTGGTGGTGTTTAGTTTGGAAATTATATTTCCGAGTTTATCCTTTTGAGGTAGGGGAGAACATTGACGGGGGGGGGGGGGGTTGTGGTGGGTGAAGTATGTTTTGATTGGCTATGGATAAAGTTTTAGGTTTTAGTTTTTCCTTGTAGAAATTAGCTAGAGTTGGGGTGCTATAGGAGGCTCAGTTGTGTCTTTGTTAGAGGTCTTATTGGTTAGGGATTTTACTATTTTAAATAGCTCCCTTGGGTAGTTTAGGGATTTCGTTAGCATGCTGGAATAGTGGTCTTTCTTACCAGTGTTAATGGTTTCCTTATAGTGTGAGTGTGGCCAAATATTGTGATTGGCAGGTTTTAGATTTTGTGTTTACATTCGTTTTTACGCAGGTTCATTGTCAATTGTTTTAGTTCAGGGCTGAACTATGGTGCGTATTGTTTCTTTGTGGGATGGGTGAAGTTTTGTGTGTAGTGTGGCTGCATTAACCATCGTCTCATTCCAGGAGGTTATTGCTTCATTCAAGTCAGTTGGAGCTTGGGTGAGGTGTTGAATTGTTTCAGAAAGTCATCTTTATCAAATTTCTTGTATCTTTTGTGTTGAAGTGTATATGTAGGTTTTGAGGACATAAGGTCATAGTATGGGAGTTGGAGCTTTATTAAGTGATGGTCTGACCAGGGAATAGGTTATATTTCTAATGATGATGGATTGTAGGCATTGTAGAGGGAACAGGGTAAGAACACTAGGTCTAGTGTCTTACCTTTAATGTGTGTTTGATTCAGACAGACAATCAAGTCGCAGTGTTTTACATCAACAGGCATGGAGGAACCGGCTCATACCTCCTGTGTCGGGAAGCAGTCAGGTTTTGGAAGTTCGCCATTGCACATGGAATGGACTTGAGAGCCATATACCTGCCAGGCGATGAAACAGAGTCCAGTCCTCCAACATAATAATATAGTATATGATGGCAGATAAAGACCAGCATGGTCCATCTAGTCTGCATAGAGAAGGTGCACCTGCTGCTCCATGCAGGTCACCCCTCCACATGCCTTGGTTTAGGGGTATACCCACTGCTCCGAGCAAGTCAACTTTATTTGATGAGATATAAGAGATAATTTACGTTTATTTTGATTTTATCCTGTTGCTATAAAGGGATCCACTGTGTCTGTCCCGTGCCATTTTGAATTCAATCGCCACTTCCATTGGCAGGGCATGCCAAGCATCCACCACCCTTTCAGTGAAAAAGTATTTCCTGACGTTGCCTTTCAGTTTACCCCCTTGCAGTTTCATGTTATGCCCTATAATTTTACAGCTTCCCTGTCTTTGAAAAAGGTTTGTTTGTTCATTAATACTCTTTAAGTATTTAAAGGTCTGAATCATATCTCCCCTGTCCTTCCTCTCTAGTGTATACATATTTAGGTCTTCAAGTCTCTTCTCATACATCTTCTGGTGCAGGCTCCAAATCATTTTAGTCGCCTTTCTTTGAACCATTTCCAGTCTTTTTATACCCTTTGTGAGATATGGTCTCCAAAACTGAGCACAGTATTCCAAGTAAGGCCTCGCCAGTGACTTATACAGTGGCATCAGTACCTCCTCTTTTCTGCTGGTAATTCCTCTCTGTATGCAACTTAGCATCCGTCTAGCTTTGGCCACCTCCTTGTCACACTGTTTCACCACCTTGAGATCCTCAGAAACAGTCACTCCAAAGTCCTTCTCCTGGTCTGTGCACATCAACTTTTCACCCCCTATTGCGTACAATTTCCTTGGATTTCTGCATCCCAAGTGCATGACACTGCACTTCTTCACATTAAATCTTAATTGCCAAGCATTGGACCATTCTTCCAGTGTTTTTAAATCTTTCCTCATGTTTTCTACTGCCTCAGAAATGTACACTCTGTTGGAAATTTTTGTGTCATCTGCAGAAAGACAGACTTTTCCATTCGGTCCTTCAGCAATGTCACTCACAAATACATTGAACAGTACCGGTCCCAGGACCGATCCCTGGAGCACGCCACTAGTCCCCTTCCATTCATCCGAGTGAGTTCCGTTTACCACCATCTTCTGTCATCTGTCGACCAATTCCTGATCCAGTTCTCTACCTTGGGACCCATCCCCAAGCTGTTCAGCTTATTGATAAGCCTCCTATGGGGAACAGTATCAAAGGCTTTGCTGAAATCTAGGTAGATCACATCCATCGCATACCCTTGATCTAGTTCTCTAGTCACCCAGTCGAAGAACTCAATAAGATTTGTTTGGCATGATCATCCTTTGGTAAAACCATGTTGCTTCGGATCATGCAACCTATTGGTTTTGAGAAAGTCTACTATTCTCTCTTTCAGGAGCGTCTCCATTACTTTTCCCACCATCAAGGTAAGGCTTACTGGCTTGTAATTTGTTACTTCTTCCCTGTTGCCACTTTTGTAAAGAGGTACCACATCAGCCCTTCTCCAGTCCTGTGGAACTTCTCCTGTATTCCAACCGGTCCCATGGCCTTGTCCACTTTCAGTTTTGCAAGCTGTTCAAACACATCATTTTCTGTGAATGGTGTAGTATCTACTCCATTCCTATTTGTATATTTTTCAATCACAGGTAGTCCTTCTCTAGGATTTTCTATTTGTTTAGCATTTTAATTTTTCCAATATCACTTTCCATGAATCTGTTCTCTGCGTTTTTGAATCTTGCGATTCCATCTCTGATCTTCCTCGTCTCCTGAATATACCTGAAAAATGTTTTGTCTCCACGCTTCAGATCTTTAGCCATCTTTTCTTCTGCCTTTGATTTTGTTATCCTTATTTCTCTTTTTGTCTCTTTTAGATTTATCTTGTATTTTGTTCTGTGTTCCTCTGTTTGCGAACTTCGGAATTTTGTCCCTGGTCACTGGACAGGGAGGTGGCAGCCCGTATCTTTCAGAAGTGGGCACCCCCTCGATAAATCTTTTCACCACTCTGCAGAATGCCCAGGAAGACTAGTTTTGTTCCAGGGTAAGATCACACAGCAGGCTTTCCTTTGATGCTTTTCTCCTATATCTCTCATTGCAAAGACCCTCCTGAAGCTCAAAACAGATGCACGATGATTCTTATTGCTCCCTACTGGCCCAGACAGCCTTAGTTTCCTCTCCTGCTATAGCTCTCCTGTTAGGAGCTGCTCCGGCTGAGCCATGTGCTGGATCTGATTTTGCAGGAAGATGGGATGATGGAGAAAGGTGAATGGTGGAGTACCTCGGGGATCTGTGCTGTGTCTGCTGCTTTTTAGCATATTCATAAATGACCTGGAAATGGGAATGAACGAGGTGATCAAATTTGCAGATGACACATAATTATTCAAAGTTCTTAAAACACTAGTGGATTGTGAAAAATTGCAAGAGGACCTTGATAAATTGGAATACTGGACGTTCAAATGGCAGATGCAATTTAATGTGGACAAGTGCAAAGTTATGCACCTACGAAAGAACAACCCAAACTAGGGTTACACGATGCATGGGTCCACATTAGGAACCACCACACAGGAAAAAGATTTAGACGTCATTGTGGATAACACGTTGAAACCCTTCGCCCAGTGTGCAGCGGCGGCAAAGAAAGCAAATAGAATGCTAAGAATCATAAGGAAAGGAATGGAGAATAAAACCAAGGATAGCCAAAAGAAGGGCAAAGACAGGGATAACAGCATGAGAAATAAAAATCAATAAATAAAAGGGTCCATATCACGTAAAATAAAGTTGAAATCAGTAATTTCAAAGATCTCTTGGTCTATAGACAGCTCTACTGTGTGAGAGTCCTTATAGTCCAGTAAATAATTCAAGGCTTCTGTGAAGTTACTCATGGCCTTGAAGCACATCCAGTATCTGGATCTCAGTAGAAACAGGATCTGAATCTAGATAAAAATGGGATACTCCATCTTCATTAACAATGGAATTCTTAGGAACTTCAATTAAGAAAGCATTGTAGGGTAGAGGAACTCTATTACTGATGGTGATGTTTTACTTACCGGTTAATGTTCTTTCTTTGAGTCCTGTTAGACCAGTCCAGAAAAGTGGGTTGTGTTCCCCTACCAGCAGATTTGTGGAGACAAAGAACCAAAGAAAAACCCAAGTTTCAGTGAAATATATTTATTATTTTCCACCAATGTAAAAATCAAATACAGGTAAGGAAAATCGAAAACAACCATCAACCAAATACAATACATCAAGGCAATTAAACATAAAATGATATAGTCCACATCATGGGAGCAAGACTAGATAATTAATTAAAACAAATGCTAAATCAAAACAGAAACCAGAGCCAAATATATGGCCCACCCTTTAAAGGGGAAAATGATAATCAGACTACATTATCCCCAACCAAACCCTGTCTATCAGTCAAAAATTTCTCCAAATGCATTACATCAGCAAAAATAAAGGAAGCACCGTCATAGTTGATGATGGATTTACAGGGAAACCTTAAGAAAAACGTGGCACCCAACGCAAGCACACGAGACTTCAAAGATAAAAACTGCCTGCGGCGCAGTTGGGTGGCACGTGATACATCAGGGAAAATATTGACTACCAGCCCACAAAACTTAACAGCTTTCACACGAAAGTATGCTTTAAGTATATGCTGCTTAGTCACCACAGAAGGAAAGGTGACCAGTAGGGTAGACCGTAAGGAAATAATCTCTAGGGAATCTTCAATAAAGGCAGTGAGATTAGAAATAGAGGGGGTTATCTCATCCAATTCACCTTCCGCTGAGTTAACCTTTTTCAGAGAGGAGGGGATATAATAAATCTGAGAAACATCAATAACATCAGATATAGCCAATATTTCTTTAAGATACTTATCTAACAAAATCTTAGCAGATAGCAATGGGGATTGAGGAAAATTTAGAAACCTGAGATTACACACCCTCATAGAATTTTCAAGCGATTCCAATTTCGAATGCAAAAACAAAGAATCCTTAATACCGGCAGCACTAGCCGAGTGTAGAGGAACCACCTTAGATTCTATTTTAGAAAAAGCTAAATCAATGGAAGACACTCTTTCATCCAGATGCTGTAAGGCCACTACAGCATTTCGGGTGGAAGTGCATAAAGAGTTAAATTTTAAGGACACTTTCGAATCGATACACTTTAAAGCAGCCCACACATCCTTTAAGGTTACCTCTGCTTCCGAAGTTAACTCTGGGAGCTCTAAACAAACCTCCGAGGTTAAACATTGAACTGGCATAGGTAAACTCATCCCACCTTTCGGGTCTCGATCTGCCGAAGCAAAAGATCCAGGAGGGGCAGAAAAAGCTGACCCTGGGCAAGGAGGGGGAGATCTCCCATTGGGGCTCAAAGAGACCCCATCGGGAGAGAACTGAGCCAGGGGGGAAGGGAGAGTAACTAGATGTTTATCCATGGGGCCGACTGGTTTAGACCCTCCAGAATCGGCCCCAGAGCTCGTATTGCCCACTTTAGCTTTCCTCTTACCCATAACAATAAAGAAAAACAAAATAATAATGCTTATCTGGGGAGGGGATTCACACCACCAAGCAACAAGAACTTCACCACCTCACTGCTGCATAGGGCACAATAATGCCGAAACTCAAGGCGTCAAGATGGCGTCGAAGGGGCGTCTAAGGGGCAGTACATGCCCCTTCAGACACGCTCCGCGGTCGCGGAACGCCTAAAGATATAAAGGGAGCACAAAAGCCCCTCAGGGGGAAAGACTGTCCCGGGCGTGCCTGCCCGATTTCAAAGCAGCATCGTCACCTCCACCGGGTCAGTCCGATAGTCTCAGGACGCAGTCTCCACTGCCAGTTCCCCTCACTCCACTCTCCAATCTCGCTCCAAGGGCACGATATTCCAGCAGGCTTTTAAAGCTCCCTCAAGGCCCCTCAGGGGGAAAGACTGTCCCGGGCGTGCCTGCCCGATTTCAAAGCAGCAACGTCACCTCCACCGGGTCAGTCCGATAGTCTCAGGACGCAGTCTCCACTGCCAGCTCCCCTCACTCCACTCTCCAATCTCGCTCCCAAAACCCAAGTTTCAAGTGACATCACTCCTATGCCTCTATTTGCCTCAGCCACCAGAGGTCTCTTCAGTATTCGTCCCAAAGCATATGGGAGATACATAGCAAGCCTTACTAAACCTCATTTGTGGGCAACAATGAGTAAGCAATAGTAGAGAACTATGTACAGGGAAGCATCCACAGAAGGCTTTTAGCAGAAGATGAACCTGCAGAGCCAAGGATAAAAATCATAGCGGACCCAAGGGTACTGCAGCAGAAGAGTAGAACAAGTATGGTTTCAGGGGCGGGCCCTGGACTGGTCTAGCAGGACTCAAGGAAAGGACATTAACTGCTAAGTAAAATGTTACCTTCCATATGGTCCTGCTAGACCAGTCCAGACAAGTGGGAAGTATTCACAAACAGCAAATGAGTTAGAGGAAGTTGTATCGATAAGGGTTCAGTCTATCTCTGTAATGATTTTCTCTGAGGCTTGGAGACTGGTTTCTTTGACAACGGGCAGTAGTAGTTGCACTGCCAATGAAATCTTCCTTAATGCCGTTTCTATATCTGCTATAATTTCAACATTAGCACAAATTGTTCATTGTGTTTCATCTTGGGATGAGCAACAAAGTTTGCTGGCTACACTCCTGAAGCAGCTGATTTGCGAAAAGCGGCCACATCAAGTGTAACAACATCAGAGTATAACAACATCAGGTGCAACAGCATTGGTTGAAAGCTATGCACAGATAAGTTTGATATATTTTTTTAACTTTTATACATATTTAGTGAAAATAATAGTCATTTTGATGAAGGGTTTTTTATGACCTGTGAGGACAAGTGCCCTGGACCAAAATAAAAGTTCTAAATTATGTCTGTTGGGACAGTACTGAGGTCTTTCCCCCTTCTTCTATAATGTTATATAACATTGGTCATCATTGTTCTAGTGCGAAGGAAATTATGTTTAGAATATTATTTGTGATATTCAGGTGGTTTGGTTGATTTATATTTTTTAGATTTCACCTGATATAGCCTTTTTGATGATGATGATTCAGAACCATGCCATTCTACTAATCATTTTATGGCAGCCTTTTCCACTAGTACCACATTAGTCATTGTTGATTTGCTGAGAAATAAGTTAAATGTACTGAACTCGATTTTTCTACCTGGTTTCTGTGGAGTAGCAATTTACTTTGAGAGCCTTATGTGCAATGCTTAATTGAGTTTAACATGTATTCTTTTCTTCTTCGTGCAGTGTCTTTGGTGTTACACCAATAAAACATGTATGGATTATCCTGTCAGAAGCATTTTCCCATCATCTTCCCTGTGCTCGCTCTCCGATGCTCGCTGGGGATTTTGCTGGAGTAAGTACCAGTCTGAATTTATTTGGCTAGTGTAGAGTAATATGGAGTACTATTTTATCATACCAACAATAGAGAGAAATTGCAGTCTCAGAGTTAATGCAATAAATTTTATTTATTTATTTTATTTAAAGTTTCTTATATACCGCGCTATTCATCAACTCTTTGTAATGCTAATGTATTGGTGCTGAAATCTAAATTCCTAGAAAAGCCTTTAATGGAAGTGCTTATTTCCCTAGTAAATATATTTTAGAACACTATTTCCTTATCATCCTGCTAGACCAATCCAGACAAGTGGGTTGTGTTCCCCTACCAGCAGATTGGAGGAGACAACCAATGAAAAGCCTAGGTTTCAATAATATCACTCACGTATCTCTATCCGCCTCGGCCACCAGAGGTTTCCTCAGTATTCTCCACTCTTTAAGAAAATCTGAATAATTGAGAGGAAATGATTTGACTTAAACATCAAATCACTTGAGTGTGCTGTGGGAGGCTCCACTAGACTGCAGTCTTTTCAGTAGTCATGGGAGGAGGGAAAATTGGTTCAGCTCCACACTTATCATGATAAGAGCCTGCTGAGCAACCAGAAAATTGTGAGGATTTGGAAGAGTTCAGTAGCCTCTCACAACCTCTACACCCCTCCTTCCTCCTCTGTATTCCCTGCTCTCCCCCGAAGATTGCAGAAGAATCTCAGAGGAATCTGCCTGTCAGTCACCTTTAAACGCGGTATTTGCAAAGCAGAAGAAACAGTTTCAGGGGAGTAGAGCAGGGAGGAGTGGTCTAGTGGTTAGGACAAGGTACTTCAGGCCAGAGGGCCGGGGGTTCAAGTCCCACCTGGGGACAGCAATCTCAGGCCAGAGGGACTGGGATTTCTAGTCCTATAAGCACTCCTTGTGGTCTTGGGCAAGCCACTTAACACTCCACTGCCCATGTTCCCTGTAAGTATTAGTGTATGTGTCTCATATCCCCTCGTGTTAAATGTATCCCCCAATTGACTGCTTTGACCCGGTGAAAAGCGGGATATAAATACAGCTAAATAAATAAATAAAACCTGGCACGGATTTCTGCCTGGGGCTCTTGGGGTGAGTACCAAGGCTTAACCTTGCCATTATCCTTACTGGGGGCTCCCGATTCCCTCTGTCTAGGGTACAATTCAGAGTGGACCACTGGCGCCGTCACGGTGTGGGGGTTTCCCGCCTTTTCCTGCGTGGGTTAGTAGCATCTTTACTATTATGCACCTGGCAGTCACACAGTCTGTACGCACATTCTACCCGAGTGTCTCTAACACGTGTTCCTACCCAAGCGCCCATAATGCACGTTGCTGTGTAAGCACTGTTAACGTGTGCCTTCCAGGCAGCTGTGGCCTTGGCGCAAGCTGCTGTAATACTTGTTTTAACTCTGTCTTCTTTAAGGAAACATTATTTGGCCTTTGGCAAGCAAGTTGCCTCATCTCTGGCTTCTGGACTCTCAGAAGCTGCCATGCAAGAAGAGCAGTCATCCCTGCAGGGCCTGCTCCCGCTCTCTCCAGCCAGAGGATGCTGTTAGTCAGGCCTTTCCTGCCTTAGGGCAGAAAGTGGTGGATGGCGCTGTGGGTAGCAATAACCAGCCGTCGGAGGTTCTGGCAGCCATGCTGTGGGCCACTCCCCACTGTCTAGGAGATCGGTGGCGGCTATGTCCCTTAGTGTAGGGGTGTCCTTTCCACAAGGAGAGCTTCCGGAATCCGGATTGTCCTGCCCGGAACTCTTTTCCTTTTTACAACAGGCCTGGTCATTCTGGAGTAGAAATTCAGACTCTACGGCCTCTGGGTTCCCCCGAGTACAGTCTTGTGAGGGACAGGCTGAGAGTGGAAGTCTATGGCAGGGGGTCTCCAAACGTTTCAGTTCAAGGGCCACATCTTATATTTTACAAATATTCGCAGGCCAAAAAAATCTGTTTTATAAATGAATGAATAAGTTTTACTTGGATCTTTTTTATAAACAGCATGAAATGATTCAGAACAAAAGAGAAATGTGACAATTACAAAGAAACAATGCCATGCTTAAACTGCAAAATGATATATAATGAGTAAAAATCTCAAACATTAGTAAATGCTCAGGTACTGAGAAATCGACGTTTGGAGCCTCTGCACCGCGAGAGAATTTGGCCAAGGCCAGAGTGTAGGACACTTTCGCAGCCATTGCTCACATAGAAGACTGGATTTAGCACAGCTGATCCTCCTCCATTCTATTGTCTAAGATACACAATCTGGGATGCCAGCCCCAATTCAATCAACCAGCAAAATATAGACAGAAAAGACTTCCAGGAACATAAGCTGCAGCTTCAATACACAAAGTACTCACAGAAGCCTTTAGGAGAGAGGGCAGCCCATTCTCCACTTCCACTTCTCCAGAGCTGTGTGCTATGTTTGTAAACCAGCTGGGTCAGGAAGCCCTCCAAGCAGCAGCTCCACAGATTGTTAGGCAGCGGTGCAATCAGCTTACTAAAAGGTGGGGGAGGGGGGCATGCATGCCACCATCATTTCCCATCGTTCCTTGCAACGATGATCAACCACCATACTCAACAGTGGTCTGACCGGTGCTTGGTCCTCATGCTCTACCTCATGCTACCCGATGTGTTTGCCGGGAAATTAGCTGTGAAACGCTGATGGCTTCAAGCCTGTATGTCGCGCAGCAGTCTCAGCTTCCTGCGCTCATTCTTTTTCTCAAGTTGTTGTGGGCCGGATAAAATCTTGTAATGGGCTGGATGTGGCCCGCGGGCCGTAGTTTGGAGAACCCTGGCCTATGGTTAAGCATACCTTGCAAGGGCGCCCCCTGGAGATGGGGATCAGCTGGGATCTCTCCGAGATTCGGGCTGTCACTTGGATTCAGATGTCTCTGTTCTGGGCTCTGATGTGGACGAAGATGTACTCTCGCCTTTTGGAGGATTGTAAAGAGGCCAGTGTTATCTGCCTGTTCCGGAAGGAGGAACTGATGATGTTGATTGCCAGGGTCTCATCCACCTTGAGCTTGGCAGATGCTCCTGGCACAGAGCAGGAGCCGAAGATGCAGTCAATCACGTGCAGAAATCCACTACTGTCTCCCATTCCCGGAGGTGATCAAGGGCTCCCTGCCTAAGGGGGTTAAGGGTGTATAAGATGATGTACGCTTTCCCGGAGAAGGAGTGTATTGTGTGGTTTCATCTTCCCAAGGTGGAAGTGCAGGTCTTGGCGGTTACCAGATGGACGACCATTCCTGTGGAAAGCGGATTGGCCTTAAAGAATACTCCTTGACCAAAAGGTGGATTTGTTGTTGAAGAACCATTTTGCCATGGTGGCTGCTTTCTTCAGTTAGCACTATGTCCAGTGGATTCAGTCTCTTTCACCGGATGATTCTATCCCTCTCTTGGAGTTGATTACAGCCTTCCTTTCTGAAACTATGTAGAACCTGGTATGTCTAGCAGCCAGGGATAGTGTCCTATAGACGGTGAAACAGCATTGGATTTGGCTCAGACAATGGGCAGTGGACACATATTCCAAAGCCCGGTTGATTCAACTTGCCTTTAAAGGGAAGCTTCTTTTTGGGGCCGATTTGGAAAATCTGGTGAAGGACCTGGGTGAGATGAAATCTTACCACCTTCTGGGTAGACCCCTTTTCCGGCAGCCTCCACCCACTACTTGTAGGCACTTGTCAGAACCCCGGGGGTTTGGGACTCCCATTGCTAGCGGCCTGGAAAGCTTTTCTTCCCTCTGCTTCCAGACTTCGGTCTTGTTCTCTGTCCTTTTGTGGAGTGCATGGGCCCAGGACTCAGTCCCCTCCAGAGTTAGAACCATCTCAGGCTGTGCAATGAAGATTTGCCATTCCCTGGTTCCTCTAGTTGGGGGCAGGCTTCACCACTTCCTTAAGGAATAGGCTTGGGTCATCAGGGATCGCTGGGTGCTAGACACCATTCAGTACAGCTATGTCCTGGAAGCCAAAGAGCCAGTTGTCATCTCCCCTTGTGGGTTTGAGAACAAAAGGACCGCTATGTGGATCACCTTGGACAAGTTGCTACTCTTGAAGACAGTGGTTCCCATGCCCCCAGATTATCGGGGCAAAGGCAAGTATTCCATTTATTTTGTGATTCTGAAAAAGGACAGATCATTCTGGATCATTCTGAACCTGGAGGGTGTCAATGAGAATGTGTGCCCTGCGCTTCCAGATGGAAACTTTGCGATCTGTGATTCAAACTATGTGCCAAAGGGAGATCCTAGCATCTTTGGATTTGGCCAAGGCTTATTTTCATATCCCGATCTGGGAGGGATCAGCAAAAGTATCTGTGTCTTGCTGTACTTGGCTCTCATTTTGTTTGCCACCCTCCCATTTGAACTCTCCATTGCCCCAATGACATTCTCCAAGGTCATGGTGGTGGTAGCTGCGGCGCTACAGTGCCAAGGGATTTGTGTGCACCCATATCTGGATGACTAGCTCATCTGAGCCACTTCTCTTTCAGAGGCATCTCAGGTAGCAACCCGAGTGGTGTGTGTTTTGGAAAACCTCGGCTGGATGATCAGTTGGGGAAAGAGCCAGTTGATGCCTTCTCAGTCCCTGAATTTTCTGGGAGTATGTGTCAGTACTCAAGTAAGCAGAATCTTCTATCAGAGGATAAAGTCAAAAAGTTGTTGGATTGCTTGGCTCTGTTCTGTTCACAGCAGGCTCCCACAGTCTGGGGTTATCTTCAGCTCCTTGGATTGATAGTGGTATCATTGGTGTGTGCGCATATGCAGCCGCTCCAACAGTCCTTGCTGACTCGGTGGTTCTTGAGTTCTCAGGAGTTCAAGCTCAGGCTCCCGCTCCCAATGATGGTGAAGGCCAGACTGCAGTTGTGGCCACAGTCCAGTCATCTGAGGAAGGGCATGCCACTGGACGATTGCTCATGGATCCTTCTGATGATGGATGCTAAGACTGAATGGTCCAGGGCTGTTGGAACCACAGGGAGGCAGTGTGGTCCATCAACCGCCTCGAGGCAAGGACCATCAGGTTGGCTCTTTTGCATTTCTGGTCCCTGATTGAGGGCTGGGTGGTTCGAGTGTTTTCGGATAACACCATGGCGATAGCTTATGTCAATCAGCAAGGCAGTATGAGGAGTGCCAGGGTAGCCCTGGAGATGGCTCTTCTGTTTACATGGGAGGAGAAGAACCTTTTAGCCTGGTCAGCTCAGCACATTGCTGGGATGGTCAGTGTGGAGGCTGATTTTCTCAGCCGGCACTCTCTGGATCCAGGAAAGTGGGAGTTGAGTCAGAAGGCATTTCAGTTGATTCTGCACTGCTAGGGTCACCCTGGTGATCCATGCCATTGCCAAGGTGTGCTGCTTCTTCAGTCATTGCATGGAGACGGGGTCCAAGGGTGTTGATGTCCTGGCTCAACCTTGACCAAGTCCATGCCTGCTGTATATGTTTCCTCCATGGCCCCAGGTGGGGCTTGTGATTCGGCATATTGAGCAAGACCTGGGAAGGATTATTCTGGTGGCACTGGAATTAGACAAGGAGAGTGTGGTTTGGACATCTGATGCAGCTCCTGCAAGTGCCACCTCTTTGTTTGCCTCCATCTCAGGGTCTATTTCATCAGGGACCGATCATCCTGGAAGATACAGCTACCTTCTCGCTTATGGCTTGGCTCTTGAAAGAGGCAGCTAGCGCATAAGGACAACTCTCCAGTGATGATTTCTAATCTGCTCACAGCCCAAAGGAGGTCTACCAACCTGGCATACATGCGGGTCTGGTGTGGTGTGGGTCTGAGCAGTGGTGTGGTGCACAGCAGTTGGCTCCTGAGGCAGCCAAGGTGCCGTTTCTGTTAGCCTTTCTGCAGGACAGTCAGGAGAAGAGCCTTTCTCTTAGCTCCCTGAAGGTTCAGGCGGCAGCATTGGGCTGTTTCAGAGGTGTGGTGGCTGGTAAATCTCTAGTCTTACACTTGGATGTTTCACACTTTCTTCATGGCTCGGCATCTGTGTCCTCCCCTCTGGTCTGTGGTCCCTTCCTGGGTTCTGTATCTGCTGCTCAGGATCCTGATGTTGGAGCCCTTTGAGCCATTGAAGTGTGCTAGTCTGAGGGATTTGATGCCTTAGACAGTCTTCTTGGTTGCGATTTGTTTCGCAAGACAGATTTCCGAGCTGCAGGCTCTGTCTTGCCGAGATTCTTAACCTTTTTTTGCAAAGGCCATTTCCATTCGATCTGTGGCTTCTTTCTTACCTAAGGTGATTTCTCCCTTTCATGTGAATCAGGTAGTTTGCCTGCCCTCCTCCTCTAAGAAGCAGTGTCGGGGAAAAGATAAGGATCTTCGGCTTGTGGATGTCTGGAAGGTGCTTCTCTGATACTTGGAAGTTATGAATTCTTTTTTAAGTCGGACCATCTTTTTGTGCTGTTTTGCTGGCTTGTGCAAAGGTGATGCGGCAGCCAAGTCAACATTGGGGCACTGGATTAAGGAGGCCATTGTTGCAGAACCGGCTTGTTCTGGAGGGTTTGCATGCCCATTCCATCCAAGCAAAAGCATCCTCATGGGCAGAGTGGTGCTCGGTAGCCCCTGCAGATATTTGTCATGTGGCAGTGTGGACATCACTTTCCACTTTTGTCAAGCATTACTGCTTGGATGTCCACACTTGGATGGACACAGACTTTGGCTCTCAGCTTCTGCAAGCTGCCGTGTCTTCTTCCCACCTATTGGAGGTATAGCTTTGGTATGTCCCACTCGTCTGGACTGGTCTAGCAGGATATCATGGAAGGTGACATTTTTCTTACCAGATAATGTCCTTTCCTTGAGTCCTGTGTTTGAGTGTGTTGCGGCGGTACGTTGGTCTGCTATGATTTATATGCTTGACTCTGCATATAAATCTCTCTTGTACATAATTTCTCTACTGTTTTATTCTCATTGTTGCCCATGTTGAGACTGCCTGAGGTTTGCCATATGCTTTGGAACAGATACTGAGGTGCCCTTTAGTGGCTCAAGCTCAGAGAAGCATGGGTGTGATGTCATTGAAACCTGGGCAGTTCATTGGCTATCTGTCTCCACCAGTCTGCTGATAGGGGAACACAACCCATTTGTGATAGGAGATAGAGCAGCTTTTAAACTAGATAATAGGGGAAAGCCGACAGTTGCCCAAGAGCGGATGGTTCGGAAGAATGTATCCTTGAAGGATACTACCAAAAGCAGAGAGGTTCCAAAAAAGAGTAAAGTAGCCCAAATGCCCTCGAGCATGGAGCAGACAGAGCTTAAAGATCCCAAATTACCCATGTCTACCAATAGCCAAATTAATATGAATAAAATACAATCTCTAAAATGCTTGTATGCAAATGCTAGAAGTCTAAAAAATAAGATGGGAGAGTTTAGAATATATAGCACTAAATGAGAGGTTAGATATGATTGGAATATCAGAGACATGGTGGAAGGAGGGCAACCAGTGGGACACTGTGATACCTGGGTACAAACTATATCGTAATGATAGAGCTGATCAAATTGGTGGAGGGGTTGCGCTCTATGTTAGAGAGGGCATTGAGTCAGAAAGGATTAAAGTTTTGCAGGAAACAAAATTTGCTGTAGAATCTCTATGGATTGAAATTCCATGTAAAAAGGGGAAGGCGATGGCAGTGGGGGTGTACTATCGACTACCGGGCCAGAATAACCAAATGGATGATGAAATGCTCAAAGAAATCAAGGAAGCTAACAAAAGTTACAGCGCAGTAATAATAATGGGTGATTTCAATTACCCCGGTATCGACTGGGTCAGTGTCACGGCAGGACATGCTAGGGAGATAAAGTTCCTAGATGACATAAATGACTGCTTCTTGGAGCAGCTGGTTCATGAACCAACCAGAGGGGAAGCCATATTAGACCTAGTCCTTTATGGAACATCAGATCTAGTGCAAGAGATAAGGGTGTTGGGGCCACTTGGCAATAGTGATCATAGCATGATTGCTTTTGATTTAATTAGTGGAGGAGGGATAGTACGGAAATCCACAGTACTACCTTTAAACTTTTGAAAGGGAGACTATGATAAAATGAGGAAAATAGTTAAGAAAAAACTAAAAGGAGCAGTTGCAAAGGTTATAGACTTACATCAAGCTTGGGTGTTGTTGAAAAATACTATCTTGGCAGCCCAGACCAGCTGTATTCCACGCTTTAAGAAAAGTGGAAGGAAGTCCAAAAAACTGCCAGTATGGTTTAAAGGTGAGGTCAAAGAGGCTGTTGTTGCCAAAAAAGCATCTTTCAGGAAATGGAAAAAAGAGCCAAATGACGAAACCTGGAAACAGCACAAGCACTGGCAAATCAAATGCAAGGCATTGATAAAGCAGGCAAAGGGAGAATTTGAGAAGAAGCTTGCTGTGGAAGCAAAAACGTGAAATCGAGATTTTTTTCAAGTACATTCGTAGCAAAAAACCTGTGAGAGAGTCAGTTGGTCCATTAGATGATAGAGGAGTTAAAGGGGCAATAAGAGGCGACAAGGCGATAGCGGAGAGACTAAATGAATTCTTTGCTTCGGTCTTTACTGAGGAAGATGTAGGGATGTTACCCATGACTGAAGTGGTATTTTTTTTTTCCGCAGTAAAATGGCATTCATTATTACAGTATCATGTATTGTATTTTTTTCTAATACATCCCAGCAAATAAAAAAAGGTATAGCAAAACAAACTCTGATGGTCTGGCTCTAACTCATGGCCACAAAAGCTGAAAGATATCATAGGTAAGAATTGAAAAGAAATTGGTTTGTGCTTTCATGCCGATTACATCCTAGCTGAAGATACAGAAATTGCAGTATTGGAAGAGCATATCTTTCAGGCTTCAACAAAATGCTCTTTTCACAAAAGCCTTTAAATTTAACCATGTAACAGAGTGAACACTCTATCGCTGTTTCTTGCTGAGCCTATGTTGGGTACAGACCATCAAAAATGTCGGCATGGTTCAACAGTGTTTTCAGATATTTGTAAATACTGGGTTTCTCATCTGTGCTGGGTCATCCCTCCTGCTTTGTTTTCCCATCCCACTGCGGAACGAATTCATATGACAGCAGATGAAAACTTATGTTAGCTGACAGGATCTGGGCACTACCGTAACCTGTCTTGAATGGACTACAATAACATAGTAAATGATTCTCTGAGGAGGAGTGTGTATCTCTGTGTGTATATATATATATATATATATATATATATATATATATATATATATATATGTTTATATTTATATATTTATTTGCTTCTCTCAAGACAGAAATATTAATATCCTAAGGGCTTTAAAAAACCTGTAGAAAACTGGCCCTTCTTTTTGTAATAAGGAGCATTTAGAAGACCTCTCTAAACGTACACAGAAAAAGACAGGTATTACTGACAACTTTTAACCAATTTCAAAACCATAGATGCTGAGCCATCAACTATTTTTTCTTTTTTTTTTTTGAGAATACAGAAGGGGCTTTTCAGCTGCACATGAAAATTAGAACGTACTTTTCTTAAATATACTTTTCTTCTTTCCAGATTCAGAGGTTTTTACACCCCACCCCTTCCGTTACTTGTTTCATCCAACTGTGCTGATCTTTTAGAGACACGTCAAAGGAATCTGAAGCAGAGCACATTTGTCTCTTTTAAGTGGACTCCTCTACCCTGTTTCCCCTTCCCATTCCCTCCCTGCCCATGCCCCTTCTGTCTTGCTCTATATTCAAATGAGCCATTCTTTTTTGCTCTCATCAATGGTTTCTGTGAAGTTGGGGTCATTGTTCATGATGGCAGCATCGGCGCTCTCAGCAGACTCAGCTCCCTTGGCCTCGTTTGTGTGGTAGGTGCCCTTGTGGCGGAACATGTAACGAATCAGAAATACTAGGGTACATAAGATGGTGAAAATGACCACAGCGATGACACTTCCAATAATGGCAGAGTTCCTATTGACACCATCTTTAATGGCTTGTCCTTCATTGTTTGGAAAGTCAGCATCTGTCTTGAAGTCCCAGGGGTCGGTGGGTTTAGACATTGGTGGGATGGTCAGTGGTGAGGCTCCGCAGTTGGATTCCACCAGTTCTCCTTGAACGTGAACTTGAGAAGTGTTGCTTAGCCTCAGTGCTGCCTTAAGTGGGGTGAGCTGGTTGAATTGCACTCTTGACAGGCAGCCAGTGAAACCTGGTGTATTATATTTATGTATTTCTTGATCAATATTTCCTGTTTCTTCCTCTCTCGTTTCATCTCGTCTCCTTTCCTGTCACTGCTCACCTCTCCCGTCGCCGGATCCTGCTGCGCTGCGAATCGACTGAAGTGGTATTTAAAGGTGTGGAAGAATTGAAGGAAATATCGATACATCGGGAAGATGTATTACAACTATTAGATAAACTGAAGAGTAGCAAATCACCTGGGCCGGATGGTATACATCCAAGGGTGTTGAAAGAACTGAAATATGAGATTGCAGACCTGCTATTAGTAATCTGTGAACTATCATTAAAATCATCTCTAATACCTGAAGATTGGAGGATGGCCAATGTAACACCAATTTTTAAAAAGGGTTCCAGGGGTGATCCGGGAAACTACAGACCAGTGAGCCTCACGTCAGTACTGGGAAAAATGGTAGAAACCATCATAAAGAATAAAATTACTCAGCATGTAGATAGTCATGACCTAATGGGAGACAGCCAACATGGCTTTAGACAAAGAAGATCTTGTCTTACTAATCTATGTTTTTTTGAAAGTGTGAATAAACAGGTGGACAAAGGTGAGTCGGTTGATATAGTGTATCTGGACTTTCAGAAAGCCTTTGACAAGGTCCCTCATGAGAGACTTTTGGCAAAACTAAAGAGTCATGGGATAGGAGGCAGTGTACTACTGTGAATCAAGAACTGGTTAAAAGATAGAAAGCAGAGGGTTGGGCTAAATGGCCAATTTTCCCAATGGAGAAAGGTGAATAGTGGTGTACCCCAGGGATCTGTGCTGGGTCCGCTGCTTTTTGACATATTCATAAATGACCTGAAAAGTGGAATAACGAGTGAGGTTATCAAATTTGCAGATGATACAAAACTATTTAAAGTTGTTAAAACCCAAGAGGATTGTAGAAAATTGCAAGAGGATCTTGATAAGTTAGAAGACTGGGCATCAAAATGGCGGATGAAATTTAATGTGGACAAGTGCAAAGTTATACACCTAGGGAAGAACAACTCAAACTACGGTTACACAATGCAAGGTTCCACATTAGGAACCACCACCCAGGAAAAAGATTTAGGTGTCATTGTGGATAACATGTTAAAACCCTCGGCCCAGTGTGCAGCGGCAGCCAAGAGAGCAAATAGAATGCTAGGTATGATAAGGAAAGGAATGGAAAATAAAACAAAAGATATTATAATGCCTCTATATCGTTCCATGGTGAGACTGCACCTTGAATATTGTGTGCGATTCTGGTTGCTGTATCTTAAAAAGGATATAGAGTTAATAGAAAAGGTTCAGAGAAGAGCCACCAAAATAGTAAAGGGGATGGAAGGATACTCCTATGAAGAAAGGCTAAAAAGGTTAGGGCTCTTTAACCTGGAAAAGAGACAGCTGAGGGGAGATATGATAGAAGTCTATAAATTAATGAACAGAGTGGAACGGGTAAACGTAGATCGATTGTTTACGTTAGCAGAATATAGAAAGACTAGGGGGACATGCAATGAAGCTACAGGGTAAACTATTTAAGACTAATAAAAGAAGAAAATATTTTTTCACTCAACATGTAATCAAACTCTGGAATTTGTTACCGGAGGATGCAGTAAAGGCTGTTAGTGTAGCTGGGTTTAAAAAAGGTTTGGACAATTTCCTGGAGGAAAGGTCGATAAACCATTATTAAAAAGGGACCCAGGATATCAATGCTTGACCCAATACAAGCATTGTGGAACCTGCGTCTTTTGGGGATACTGCTAGGTACGTATGACCTAGATTGGCCACTGTTGGAAACAGGATACTGGGCTTGATGGACCTTGGTCTGACCCAGTATGGCATATCTTATGTTCTTATGTCTTGACTGGTCTAGCAGGAATCAAGGAAAAGACATTATCTGGTAAGTAAAATATAATGTTCCCAAAGTACAGTCTGCAGGTCTTGGATCATTCTAGGATTCCCAGAGATGCTGCCAGTTCCACAAGCCTGAAAAACAAGTGCTGTGCACTAGTCCAGCAAATTGAAAGCAGAGTTAGGGTAACATGCATTGAGGGTTTCTTTGTGGCCTTTGCATAGCACCTCCTAAAATGTACTACCTGAGGAGGGAAGAGCTAGGAGTCCCATGGTCCTGGTTTAAGGAGGTACCAAGTGAGTGAGAGAACCAGCAATGTGGCTTTTGGGCACTGAAATGGAATTGCTGCATGAAAGCAGGAGATTTAAGGGTTACTATTTGGTGGAGGCGGAAGAGATAAACTTAATTGATTAACTTTATCCAGATAGTCAGCCACATGTAACCAATATGTGTGAGGTTGAATATTTTGTTAAAGTTTAGGCAACCAGTTACATTTGAAAAGCTCACCCCCAGCATACTGTGACTCAGCCCCAGCCTGGCCCCCTTTTTTTTTGCCAGCTTTATTTTTACACATAGATTTGGCCAGTTAATGGGGCAGGGGAACGAGAGGTTTTTGTGTGTTTTTGTTTTTAAAATTGTCTATTTATCAAGTTTTTACAAATACACCAAGCAAACTTGGACAAGGAAATACGAGCGATGGTCTTTTTATTTATTTAGCTGCATTTATATCCCGCTTTTCACCGGGTCAAAGCGGTTGAGGGATACATTTAACACGAGGGGATATGAGACACATACACTAATACTTACAGGGAACATGGGCAATGGAGGGTTAAGTGGCTTGCCCAAGACCACAAGGAGCACCTGTGGGACTAGAAACCCCAGTCCTTCTGGCCCAAGGTTGCTGTCCTCTAGTGGGATTTGAACCACCGACCTTCCGGCCTGTGGTACCTTGCCCCAACCACTAGGCCACTCCTCCCTAATCTAACAAAATAAAAAACACATAGAAGAAATCACATAGCAAAACCCTTGCAGGGAAATCAAAGGCCATCTACTAAATAGTCCACAAGAGGAGTGATCCAAGAACACAATTCCAGAGGAGTGGAAGTAAAAAGGAAAATATAAAATACAAAAAAACAACAGGATAATGTGGCAACATACTACACTATCGGTCCCACAACATACCCACACTCCAACCAACCCCAGTCAGCCCTACAACTTCTTAGCATCCAAAAAGAAGCGTAATTGAGAAGGTTCAAAGAATTCTGGTAATGAACAATACATTTACAAGGAAATCTTAATTGGAAATTCGCACCCAGAGATATCACCTCTGTGCGTAGATCCAAAAATTTCTTTCTACGAACTTTTGTCCAACGGGACACATCCGTAAAAATCTGAATCCTACCCCCCAGAAAAGAAATATCAATTTTCTTAAGAAACAAGTGTAATAATGCATTCTTATCTGAAAGAAAAACAAAAGAAACTTAGTGTCGCTCTGGACCCTACTGTTTCAGAAGACTGTTCCAAAAGTAAAGACAAATTCCCCAAGTCCAGAGAGTCCAAAGAAACTTCAGCTTGTGGAGCAGGACTCATACCAGTAATACCAGTAGCAACACCAGATGGTATATAGTAGATCTTCTGTGTAGGGGGAAGACCCAGCATCAGAATAACCAAAAATGTCCTTAAGAAGTCTATGAAAAAGAGTTCTAGCCGGGGAGCCAGAGACACGCAGGAAATTCAGTATCCTCAAGTTCAGAGACCAGGAAAAATTCTCCAAATTTTCAATCTTACAAAGAAGCAACAACTTTTCTTGAGAAATTTTCCCCTGCTGCTCCTGTACCTGCTGAATTCATTGATCAAGCACAGTTAGCTGACCCTAAAAACATAAGAACATAAGATATGCCATACTGGGTCGGACCAAGGTCCATCAAGCCCAGTATCCTGTTTCCAACAGTGGCCAATCTAAGTCATACGTACCTAGCAGTTTCCCCAAAAGACACAGGTTCCACAATGCTTGTACTGGGTCAAGCATTGATATCCTGGGTCCCTTCTTAATAATGGTTTATGGACCTTTCTTCCAGGAACTTGTCCAAACCTTTTTTAAACCCAGCTACACTAACAGCCTTTACTACATCCTCCGGTAACAAATTCCAGAGTTTGATTACACGTTGATTGAAAAAATATTTTCTTTTATTAGTCTCAAATAGTTTACCCTGTAGCTTCATTGCATGTCCCGTAGTCTTTCTATATTCTGATAACGTAAACAATCGATCTACATTTACCCGTTCCACTCCGTTCATTAATTTATAGACTTCTATCATATCTCCCCTCAGCCGTCTCTTTTCCAGGTTATAGAGCCCTAACCTTTTTAGCCTTTCTTCATAGGAGTATCCTTCCATCCCCTTTACCATTTTGGTGGCTCTTCTCTGAACCTTTTCTAATAACGCTATATCCTTTTTAAGATGTTCCACAAGGCTCTTCTCCACACTTTCCACTCGAGTAGGAAGCGGGGTCAGTGCCTGAAAAGCTGCAGCACAAACCTGATGAACTGACTGGAAGGCAGACCAGATAGACGCCAAAGTCACTTCTTGTGGGCACAGAAGAGGAGGAAAAACCAGTTGGGAATTGGTAATGGAGGTAGGAAAAGCAACACTCCCCTGCTCTGACGTACCAACACCAAGTGCTAGAGGCAACACCCCCGCCGAGGACGCGAACACCTCTCTCCCAGAGTGAATACCTTCAAGCTCCGCTCTCTGCATCACCACTGCAGTGCCGGCAACTACTTCAGCGGGCAGTGGAGGAGTGAAAGGGCCTGCGGGGTTCAGCAATACGTCGCTGCCCAAGCAGAGACTCACCTCTGCCGCTGCCACGGGAATGCCCTTTGTAGCCACTGTGAAGCTGTCCATGGTTCGCTGCCCCCGCCGGTAAGCCTCCCTTGCCCTTAGCCTTCCGCTTCGGCATAGGGCAGGGAATTAAGAAAAGCCTTCACAAGGAAAAAAAACAGAAGGTAAAAGGAGCAGCGAGCAACGCGTCCTGATACGCCGCCATCTTGGATCAGACCCCCATTTCCTCTCCTCTTGGGGAGACAGTATTTTTTAACTGGTTGGATTTATGTGGTTAAAAGTAGATTTTCAATCATAGATCCATCATACTATCGTTCCTTAAATGCTGAACAAAATAAAGATCTCTGGGTCCGATTATTCAAAGGAATGGTTTGTCCAGGTTAGCAGAGCCTGCTAACTAGATAAATCCCACTGAACCTGATATTCAGCAGCGCTAACTGGCAGGCAGTCCCGCTAGATGTCCCCTCTAACTGCTGTGGCACTGTCCGGACAGGGGCTGGGTGAGGACGGTCCTCTCATTTATCCAATAGCAATTTTCAGTCCATTAACCTAATAAGTAACCACATAAAGTTTAGGCCAGTGCTTTCCATACTTTTATCCCATATGATCCCATTTTAGCAACTGAAAATTCAAGTGACCCTAGATGATGATGAAATCAAAATAGCGGGTGTCCAGTCTCCAGCCTCTTTTCCCTCCCCCGCTCATCTAAAGCAGAAAGCAGCAGCAGTCTGCACAGGGGCCTTTGTGTCAGTATGCAGTGTTTTGTTACAGACTCCAGTACTTAGCATGGGATTCCAGTCTAACAGGAAGCTTACCCAGGTGGGGGCACAGGCCTATGAATGTTCACTGGCTCATAAGCCACATGCTTATAGGTGACTGCTACTACTTGGCATAGGTCCCAGTGAAAGCCCAGAGAGGAGGGAAAATGGCCATATTTCTGTGACCCCATTTCAGCTCCCAAACCCAAGTTTGAGAACCACTGGTTTAGGCCATTTCAATAGCCATTCTACCTTTTATGCAGTTCAACTATCCAGACAGCAGCTGATTATCACCGCTGTCAAAGATAGCCATGCTAGTCGCTGCTGAAACTGAATATCCAGCGCCAGAGAATATCCAGATTCTGACACTAAATATCCAGTTCCACTTTTGCCCATAGTAGCCTGGCAGTTTATAAACCTCGAGTGCTGTGGGCCCTCTATTTTGCTGGTCCTCCATTCCACACATCCCACTTTTTCTCTTGATTTTTGTTACCCCTTCTCCTACTTTTAGCAATTGAGCAAATTTTTTTCTTTTTCATTTGGGCCTTTGTTCTTCTAGCCACCATCACTGCTTCCCCTTCTTTTTTTGATAATTTTTCTTTTCCTGCTCTGCCTGTGTAGGAGTTTTTTGTATTTTTTGAATGCTAACGTATTTGCTTTTACTAGTTTTCCTCTTTTAGCAAATCATTTCGGTCTCTCTTTACTCAAAGATTAGTTCAGTGCTCCTTTTTCTTGTCGACCAAAGTTCCTCTGTATTCTTCAGCTCTCAGAATCTCAACAGGGCCCCACCTCAACACTATTACTAATCTTATTGAAGTCATTCCTTCCAAAGTACGAAACCCTACTCTTAATACAGTACAGTTTAGATTGAAGTTTAATATGAAAGCAGAAAGTACAGTGATCTATAGACCTTAAAAAGGGTGGGGGGTATATTCAAAGGGAGTAATGTGGTTAACAGACCTGAATATCCCTTCTTAGTGCTGCTGAACACCCTGACACTAACCTCTTAGTGTTGTGGCATTCCGGGGAGGGGGGCAGTAGGGGCAGCACCAAGGGTTAGCCGGTCACCAGCAATATTGAACTGCTACCAGGTTAACCTTATGGGCTAAAGTTGGGCAAAAAACGCAGGCCTAACTTTAGCCAGTTTAGCTATCCGGCCTACTTCTGAATATGGTTGCTGACCTGATAACTAATTCGCTTTCTCAGCAACCTGGATATTCAATACCACTGGCCAAATATGACCCCGGCATTTAAATATCGGAACATAATTTAGAGTGGTGACAGCTAGCCACTTTCATTGTGTTAGTTGCCACTGTTGAACATGCCCCCTTAAGTTTTTCCTTTCAAGAAGCTTTTGACCCAGTGGTGGCTCTAGTCTGCCTCACCTGCTGGCTGGAGAGCATAACCCACTCATGTTTTCTAGCAGGATTCAAGGAAAGGAAACTAGTAGTTATGAGCAATTAAAAAAAAAACTTTCATTAACAAGAAGATTATACAGCAGAACAATCCATTTTACACATATCAATCACAGACCAATGGGTACAAATCTCCACCAACCTTCCCCTAACCAGTCATTCCTTCCGTGTCTACCTTTCCGTACAATGGTCAGTTTTTTGCAGTATACAATAGCAGTCCCCAGTGTACATCCGTCAGTATCCCGTATCCCCTCAACAAGTACCCTACCAACAATTAAGTCATACAATCAACACAACAATACTCAACACAACAATGTTCAAACGTACTGTGTGACTGCTAGCTTCACCCAACACCAGGAACTGTCCATTCTCCTCACCTGAACAGCCAGTTGGGATACTCGCCTTTCTCAGATAAGAACAATTTCTGCTTCTTTGGAGTTGGATATGCTAATGTATTGCTGGGAGCAGATCATAATAATCTGCAAGGTACATGAACTGCCAGCATACTCGTCATATGATTAGATGCAAGACCATATAAAATTGTATATACAAAACATAAAAGGAGTTATTTTAGAAACCCTATTCATGCTTTGGATGTCTTAAAAATGGGCACGCAGAGGATATGTACCCAGAGCCATTTTAGAAGCTGGCTCGGGGGATGTCGTCTGGGCAAGGATGTCCAAGTCCAAGCGGAGGCATGTAGTAGGTAAGTCCAAGGAATTCTCAGAACTTTGATGTCTTCACCAGTTTCAGAAATGCCCTGGACGTTTTGAGCTGCGTCCAAGCTTATACCTAATCTAGACATGGAAAGACATTGGAAAAGTGCTCATTTTGTCAGACATCTGGAGGGCGAGAAGAAGGCCATACACTCGTGTCCCTTATATTTTTCCATGCTGATAATAAACATTGACGGGGAATGAGTTCTCATGTTTTCATTTTGCTATGCTGCTGGTAGTCCCTTTATGCCAGCTTGCATGAGATGCATGTCCCGGCTCCGCACTTTCCTAAGGGGAGCATCTAATTGGCCACCAGCATGGACGTCCACATCGGAGATGGATATGTTGATAAATTTTGGCAGAGACAAACATCCCTGGTGTTTCTCGGCACATTCTGCCTTGGACATCACCGATTTGACCTGGATGGCTTTTCTAAAATGGCACTTCACAAGTTCAAAGTTAATTCTAGCTCATGTAGGGAAACCAGTGCAACTTACACAGAAGGCCAAGTCCAAAGGGCCTCTGTTCTCATTCTTTTTGACCTTTCTGCTGCTTTTGATACTGTTGACCATCACCTTCTCCTCAATACTTTATCCTCTCTTGATTTTATGGGCTCTGTTCCATCCTGGTTCTCTTCTTATCTCCCATCGCTCTTTCAGTGTTTCTTCTGGTGGTTTCTCCTCCACTGCTCTCCCTCTCTCAGTGTGTGTACCCCAAGGATATGTTCTTGGCCCTCTCCTTTTCTCTCTCTGTACCCAATCCCTTGGTGCCCTCATGGCTTCCCATGGCTTTCATTATCATTTTTATGCTGATGACTCTCAAATCTATCTATCTTCACCTGACCTTTCTCCTACTCTCCAAGCCTATATCTCTGCCTGTTTATCTGACATCGCTACTTGGATGTCCAATCACTGTTTAGAATTGAACTTCTTATTTTTCCCCCTAAACTCCCCTTCCTCCTTTCTCTATCTCTGTTCTTAATACTGTCTTACTTTCTTGTTTCCTCTGCCTGTACCTTGGGGTCATCTTTGACTCTTCCCTCTCCTCCTCCGCACATAACAAGAAGATAACTAAGACATGTTGTTTCTTTCTCCATAACATTAACATTGGGATAATGGTAGATTTAAGCACAGAGAGAGGAGGAGTGGGGGAGGTGGGTTTAGGGGGAAAGATATGGCACTTTGTCTTGGACATGTGCAGTTTTAGACAATGGGAGGACATCCAAGCACAATGTCAGACAAACAGGCTGAGATAACAGCCTAGATCCTTGGAGAGATTTCAGGTACAGAGAGGTGGATCTGAGAGTCATCAGCATAAAGATGGTAGTAAAATCCATGAGAGGAGATCAGGGCACCAAGGGAGTAAAGACAGAGAGAAAAAAGAAGAGGTTCCAAGACAGATCCCTGACTCTCTTCTAATTCCTTTTCATCACTGTCCCTAGGCAGCCTTCATACATTGCATACAGTACCTCTCTCCAAGATAGGTTGAGCACTGCGGCTCCCTTCAGAGGGTACTGGCAGTGCTATGCTTTGTCAAGACATGCTCTTTAACCATTAGCTCAGGTCTTGTCTCTCATTTTATTGCTATCCCTCAGATCTATTTTATAATAGCGGTAAGTACTGCAGGGTGTATAGTATTTTGTGTACAGTTGCATGTCTCCTAGAGATTGACCTTGTGCCTCACTAGGGGGATATATTTACCAAATTGCAAAGAATGCGTGTTGTCACTCAGTAGGGTCCATTGAGATTAGTGGAGTCTGATGACTAGCAAAATGCATTAACATATTAAAGCAATTTGGCAGGTGCGCTTCAAAATGTGAAAATGCTGTGCATCGATGCAAATGTTTTACCAGTGTTATAACGCCACACTCATTCTTAATAGAGCACATGGCTCTGGAAAGAGGTGTTTTGCTTTCCCACACTTGTTGATGTTGCAGCAGAAATGATGTTGTCACTGATACTCCTTGTTCTGCATCCCAGAAGTATATATACAAAGAATCTGCTGGGCAGAGTAATAAAGCCTATCAATGTAATTTCTGTGCAGAATTGCGATCGAATACGGGAGTCTGACTTTGCAGCAAGGAACAGAATTTCCAAACCAAACTGTAGGAGTAAAAATGTTGCAGAACCAGAACATGCTTTAGGGTTATTTTCCTTGTCTACAGGACTTTATGTAGAGGTAGTTTAGTGAATCGTTTTGCTTGGTACATACCTCATGCCATTGCTTCAACTCAGAAAAGGCATTTAGAACTTGGGAACAGTTTATCTTTGCTGCTTCTTCCTAACTATTCCAAATTTTTAATGAGATGCCTCCTTCTGCCCTCTTAAACACACAGTTAAGCACAGGAACACATGTGCTGATGACCCTTACTAAAAGGAAGTACTGATTTCACAAAGAATATATCTGTGTTTTGTAATGGTATAGATGACTATGACGGTTAATAATTTGTTTAATACCCAAGGTGGCACAAGCAGTTTTGTGTATTTTAACCAAAAAGGGAAAAAGCAAAATCAAGCAGTTGAAAACAATTGAAATCAAAACAAGATAAAATAATAAGCAAAATATTACAAAAACTTTCAATTGCTCATATGAAAAATTACAAAGAAATTAGGCAACCCAGTGGGTTGGTGACATGCACTGGGGGAAAAACCTGTACATTCCACTTCCACTTCACTTCTTTTTGGCCCATGGTAGAGGAAATAGGATTCAGAATCCAAAAGGTAAGAATTATACCACGTGTGTGGGAGGTATCCAGTACAGTGTTGTGGTGGCAGTGTGCGCATGATTTTAATAAACTGTATTCTCTGTCAGTTGTCCTAATAACTCTAATGTGAATTCTGTGGTGGCATGAAAGAACACCTTGTTGCGTGGTTTCAGACGCAAATTGATATTGGGAAGGGTTTTCAGGGAATTGCAGCATAGTCTGTACTGCAGCACAGAAGGGGATGAGAGATATCCTGTTTCCTTCATGCCATCTCCTGTCTGGAAAAGCATAACAAGATCAATGAATCTTTCATGATCATTCACTTTGTGCTGTGCAAAAAAAAATATGCAACAGCAGCATAGCCTTTTGCTTCAGAACTGTTGAGAATGGAGCAGAACATCCCAGTCCTGTTATCTGTTCTTTCACTATTAACAGCAAGATATGGGTGAAAAAGAAATGGAAAATATGCGTCTCGGACATTCTTGTTCAGTTCAGCTGGTTGTTGTCATGATAAATGTATTGCCACAGGTTTAGGAGAATCTCATGGGGAGGAGGAAGGGCAGTGAATTGGAGAGCTCTAACATTTCTGTGGATGAAAGGCTGGTCAACTGTGATAAAAACAATGATAGAATTACAGACTCCTACTGGGGATAATGCGTGTCTTCACCAGCACCGTACGAAGGGCATGAATACAGAAAGGGCACTGATGTTATCACTGAGCTTCCAGGAAGCCTGATAAAAGCACATTTCTTAGCACGGCTGGGTGGAGGAGGTGCCAGATTCGCAAGGTGCATTTACAGCTTGGTACGGTTCTGGTCTTCACTCAATGCAGCCGAGTGCCTTTGGCATGCCTGACTTTCTCCCAGTGGAAGGAGGAGGGGGCCTTGTTAAATGCAGGAAAAGAAAATCCTTGTATCTAGTCTTTTCTTCTAACAGGGCTCCTGTTGAAAGCAGGAGTCCAACATGTATCTATATAAATAGAAGTAGGGCATCTTGGCTCTGCCTGTTGCCAGAGAGTGGGGTGTGCGTGCACACCCGGCCACTAAGGGACAGAAGGGTTGGAATTAGAGATGAAGAGCATAGCAATGGGAGCAGGTGTGTTACATGGTCTATAGTGTAGGTATCAAGGTGAGGGAGAGAGAGTGCTTTGCAGGAATGGGAAGAGGTGGGGATAACAGAGGGAAAGGAGAGAGCGTGAGTGTCTTGCAGAGAGGGGAGAATAGGGGAGAGACTGTGTGTGGGATGGGGCAGGAGAGAGAATGTTGTGTGCAGAGGTAAAAGTGGGATAGCGTGTGTGTGTGCGCAAGGGAGGGGGAAGAGAGTATCTGTACCAGCTTGGGCAGGGGGGGCAAATGTTAGGCCATTGCAAATGTTTTTTTAGGGGTCTTTTCTAGTACTTACTGAACTTTGGGCAAATTTGAATGAGACATAGAGTAATTATCTATCTTTCTGGCTAAATAATTCATCCACTTATGTTGTCCTGAGGCTTCTTTGAATTAATAGAAAATGTGTCTACGATACAATTAAAACGTGAGCAGAATTCCACTTCACAGCCTTTCCCAGGTTCTAGCTGTAGCTTCTGTAGGAATTCATGTCTATGTGGCAAGTATAGGAGAGGACTGAGCACTGGGCAGAGACAGAGCAAAAAGATGGGCAGCCCTGGCAGGGCAAGGGAAAACAATCTGTAAAATGTAAAAATAAGGAAATAACAGGGCGAAATAAACATAAAACGTCTTTTGGGCTGAAGAAACTATATCCATCAAAATGTTTAGAAAAAAATAAACTAGAAGTCTGTTACCAAAAAACACACATTTATTTCACAGTAATTTAACAAAGGGGCCGATATGCAAAACCCTTATCTCAATGGACAACAGGAGTCTATCCAGATAATGGTGCTGAGCGAGATATTCAGCAGCACTATTCGGATAGTGCCACTGAGTATCTATACAGACCACCCTAGTACTACGGTATCTGGTTAATGCAGTCCACAAATGGAGCGAGAGTGATACTGGTGCTATCCGGGCAAGTGCCAGCACTTATCTGGAGAGTGTGATTTTTCAGCTGGCACTTATCTGAGCAATTTAGGCCACATGAAAAGCAGACCTGTTCTTTCTCTTTTATAAAATACCATAAGTTACTACTGTGGATAAGATCATAGCTGGTGTTTTTGGATTTGAGGGATTGTCTACATAATTTTCATATATGTGTTTACCCTCTATAACATGACTTCACACTTTGAGTGATTATACACATGAAAAGCAGGTCAAAGCTGCCATCCAGATAGGTGCTGATTGAAACTCACATTCTCTAGATAAGTGCTGGCACTTGCTTGGATAATTGCATCTGCTATAAGCGGGTTATCAAATACAATACAATAATACAATGGTGCTGCTCAATCCAAATATTCAGCAGCTGCTGCTGTCTGCAGACTGCCTCTAAATATTCCACTGATATTTAAACTGCACAGCTGACTGCGGTAGCATTTACATGTCAGCCCCCTTTCAAAATCTAGCCCAAACTGTTTAGTGCAACAGATGTGGCATTCATATCTCCATCATTTCTCTTTTCTTAGAGAATGAGAGAGCAGTAGTTTTTTTCTAGAATGAATGCTACTTTTAAAAAGTTCTTAAGTTAATAGTCAGTACTACCAAGATATCACGAAAATCATTAACAGATTAATTCACAAAAATGTGGCTGCCAAAAATCGCCTTCAATAATGCTCCTTCCCATTGCTTATTTTAAACAAACATACATCATCACACTCAGTAATGCGCTGTACGAGGGGCTCAAATTTTAACAGCAGATATTATTGCAGCATCAGAGCTTTCTGTATTGCTGCTACTGCATTCATCATAGACGTCCTTGCCTTGTAATTTGTTGAAGGTTTGTGAGAATTCCTAATTCCCAAAGTTATTAAGATTCTTAAGAGCAGAGACGTCTCTCACCATACAAAGATTCGACTAGTCCAGACCATGGTATTTTCAGTAACATCATATGGATGCGAAAGTTGTACAGTGAAAAAGACAAAAAGGAAGAAAATTGATGCCTTCGAATTATGGTTCTGGTGACGAATACTGTGTATATCATGAATTGCCTGAAGAACAAACCAGTCAGTACTAGTGGATATAAAACCTAAGCTTGTCTTAGAAGCTCAGATGAGAAGACTTCGACTTTCATACTTTGGACACATCATGCGAAGACAGAGATCATTGGAGAAAGACATAATGCTTGGGAAGGTAGGTCATCATAAAAGAGGAAGGCTGACAATGAGATGGATCGATACAATAACAGCAGCTATGGATATCACTCTATCAATAATGAGCCTCTTGGCTGAAGATCGAACAAAGTTTAGGTCAACTATCCAGAGGGTCACCAGGAGTCGACACTGACTCGACGGCACTTAACAACAACATTAATGTCCATTAACCAATCTCAAAAAGTCTTTGTCTTCAAACAATCCCAAAAATATAAATATGACACTTATCTCCACTTTGCAGTGATCTTCTGATGACGTAGACAAATGAGTCTACTTTCAAAACACCTCTAACCCCAGCTAAAGGTTTCACCATGCTTTCATGGCTTCCTCGGGGAGATTGTTGCACTGGAATAAGAGCACGAAACTTAGGTGCTGAACTTTAAAACTCACAGACAAAAATTCAAAAATCCCTGAATCTAAACCCCTCACTCCCTGCTACCACACTTTATTAAACATGCCCCGGAATGTCCAAGTTGGTACAGTTCCTCCAGAAGTTTACAAAAGACTCTGCTACAGCTACTGCGGTTCTTCCTCCAGCATAGTTCAGTCAGCACTTTTAACCATATGGTGTTCTGTAACAATTCTGAGCATGCAAGAGTCAAAAAGTTCATTGACTCATATAAGAGGAGGAAGTGCTTGCAGGCATGGCAACAGGAAGACAGAGGAAAGTGAGAGGAGATAAGGGGCTGAGGATGCTGGAGATGGAGGAAGTAGGTATTTGTGCATTGGGTAAATGCTTCAGGCAGGGGAAGGGAGCAGGAATTCAGGGGTTAGTTGAAGATTAAGGCATTAGATAAGCAAGCAGAAGACCATTAATTAAAAGATTGGGTGGAAGTGTGAGGACTCGGATTGGGGGAAGAGGTATGATTAGAAGGGTGTTAGATGGGCTGGATGGTATGAGAGAGTGCCGAAGGAAGGAAGGAGAGGGGTGGATAGATAGTTTGAAATACCTGGGGGAGCTGGTTGAGAAGCAGTGAAAGGGGATAGTGGCAACTGGAGGGGTTGAGAGACGCAGGAAAGGGACATGTTGATGAAAGGGTGTGAGATAAGGGGACTAGAGAACTGGTCAAAAGATAGGGGCTAGAGGCTAGAATGGAACTGTAATTGGTGAGATAGTTAGTTAGAGGCAGAGGAATGTGCAAGTTGATGAGAGGAGTTAGTGCAGAGGGTGAAAATGAAGGATTTAGGAGATAGGAGAAGAGGAGGAATAGACGACTAGGGAAAGTGAAAGACAGAGGGGAAATGAGACAACTGAGAGTGCAGTATGGAAAGCTGCTAGGAAGGTGAAAAGAGGGAGATTGAAGATTGGAGGGTGAGAGATGGTAGATAATACTCTTCTATCCTATCTATAGGTGGAAAGAGAAGAAAACTAGAGAAATGAAACAGGAAGGAAAAGGCCATTGTCAGAGAAGAAAAGGAGAAAGGACAAAGCTGAAAAGAGAAAAAAACAGAAAATGGAAAGGAAACCCTGGAAAAGGAGTTAGAAAAAAGGCCGACAAGGGGAAAGTGGAAAGACCAGGACCAGCCCAATTACGAAAATCAGACAGCAATGTACAAAAGTGCATTTTATTTTGAATTTTTAATGATGGCAATATGTCAGCTTTGTGAATGTCCATTTACTCAATGTTTGGTGAGGGTCTATCTGTCTGTGTTCTGCATGTGTGGATGAGGTAAAGTGTAATGCTGTGGATCTGTAAAAGTCCACAATGTTCTGTGGGTTTAGTGTAATACTTGTAGTGTTGCCTTTCATTGATAAAATTGTTGCTCTTTAGGTCCTGGACGGTAGTGCTGATATGGTATGGTAAGGTTCTGAGTGTCTCTTTTGGAGGGTTTTGCGTAACTTCACAGAATGCTGGAAGTAAAGGGAGATTGTGTTGCTGTTACAGAGGTGACACTAGAACTTGAATATAATTTTATATATGTTGGGTTGTAAAGATAACAACTATAAGGAAATTGAAGCTATAAAGAAATAGAATAAATTTAGAGGACATCTAAGATTTTGAATCATCATATACCAGGTGTGCTGCCTTAAAATCTTTGTGCAGGGTGGCTTTTATTTGTCATAAAACACATGTGCTAAATAATGGCTGTTATTTTGTAACAACATTGGGTGGGGTTTTAGAACGCACTGCAGAATATTTTGATGTTTGTTGAGAGGTTTGTTTTTATATTAGACTTTTGTTGGCTCAGTTTAAGTTAAGGTACGAGATACTTCCTCTTGAAAACATTTTTATATAATTGACCAGTTTCTAGAATTATATATATATGATTTAGCTCTGGAAAGGGCTTGAAATAATTAAGATATTTAAAATATCCTTGATACTTGACAGCTGTTACAGATTACCTAGAATTCTATTTATTCTCCAGGACCAAGCAGGAAGTCAGTCCTCACTTATGGGTGACGTCGGCGCCGACGGAGCCCTCGCGGAGCAATTTTCCCCAGCTTTCAAAGAAAGCCTTTGGGAATTGCAGCGCGCATGCGCGGTCGTCTTCCCGCCCGAGGGTGCCATCTTAGCCAGTCTTCTTTTTTCCGCGGAGCCCTACAGACGTCCCCGTCTTGTCCCCGCGAAAAAGTCGATTTTCTTCTTTATTTTATCCTTTTTTACCTTCGGTTCGACGCCGATCCTTTTCCCGCCCGGACTCGCGACGCCGGTCACGAGTCCTCTTACTTTTTTCGGTTTTTCTGACTTAGTCAGCTTTCGTTTTCGGTTTTTCCCTGGCAACCCGGTCCTTTGACCTCGCAGGGGCCCTTTTTCCCCCGATGGCTGCCAGTGGGTTTAAGCGGTGTGGTCGGTGTAACCGAAATATGTCACTAACCGACACACACGACTTTTGCCTCCGCTGCCTGGGCCCGGATCATGAGGAACTGATCTGTGGGCCCTGCAGCAAACTGTCCTCAAAGGCGTTGAGAAGTCGGCGGCATCAGCGTGAGAGAATCTTCGCTGACCCCAGCCGTACCCGGACCTCGTCGGAGGCCTCCGCGTCAAAAGGCTCCAGCTCGGACCGTCGCCGGAGCTCCTCCGACCGGGGTTCTCCCTCTGGGGACCATCGTCGGAAGGTGAAACCCGCGAGGGCGGCGTCGGTGGACGCTCCTGGTTCCGCGAGGGCCAGGTCGCATAGCCCCGACAGCCGCCCCGGGTCCTTGGAGAAGGAACACATCCCGAAGCGACCTCGCCTGGAGTCGGAGATGCCTGCCCGGGTAAGTCCTGTGGTCCTTCTGGACTCGCCTCCGCGACAGCCGACGTCGGGCCCGACGCCGTCGGGGCCCGAGTCGGGGGCTGCTGGGTCACCTGAGGTCGGACTCAGGTTGACGGCCTTGGAGAGCAGACTGTCTGCCTTCATGGACCAGCAGAGGGCACTGCTCGCTGGCCTCGCTGGCGCCGCTGCCCCGACCGCCGGGACGTCGACGTCCAAGTCGACCCCGGAGACCGAGCCGATCCTCGAGTCAATGAGAACTCGAGTCGATCCTCGGTCGAGGTCACCCTCGGCCTCCCGTTCGGGATCGAGGTCGCCGACGCCGACTCCCTCGGCGTCGGGGCGGCTGGCGCCGCACCCTGCCCGGGCCGACCCCACCGAGTCCTCGTCGGAGTCGGTCTGGGAGTCTGAGGAGGAAGAGTCACCTGATTCTTTCCGGACTCGGTGTGTCCCATCGGACTCTCCGGAGTCCGAGCCTCGGAAGCAGTCCCCCCCGGAGGATGCCCGGTTCTCGGACTTCGTTAGGGATATGGCCAAGGCTTTGGCCTTCCCTGCGGATCCCGAGGAGGAGCCTCGAGTCGAAGAGCTCGACCCCCTCCAGTATGACTCTCCCGCGAGGGAACACTTTACTGTGCCGGTTCCTCCTATGCTGGAACGACTACTCTTCCGCATGTGGGAGAGTCCGGCCTCCTCGCCGGTCCTGAGCAAGCGGGTCGATTCTATCTATCGGGTCCGCAAGAGCCCTGGCTTTCAAAAGGCACAGCTGCCACACCATTCCATGGTAGTGGAATCGGCCATGCATCGTCTTAAGAGCCAGAAGATGCACTCCTCGGTGCCTCCTGGAAGGGAGGCCCGTAACCTGGATGGCCTTGGCAAGAAGTGCTTCCAGGGCTCTATGCTCGCCTGTCGTGTCCAGACTTACCAGCTATACATGGGCATGTATCTCCGGGATCTGGCTAAAGAACTAGCCGGATTTCTCCGCTGGTCTCTCCGAGGAGCCCTTGCGGAGGTTCCTAGCCTTGTCCACTGGCATTCGGGAATGCTCCAAGTTCATGTCCCGAGCAGCCTATGATGGCTTTGAAGCCTCGGCTCGAGTGGCCGCAGCCGGCATCGGTGCCCGCCGACAGGCTTGGCTTCAGTCGTCAGACCTTGAACCCTGGGTGCAGGACAAGTTGGTCGATGTCCCCTGCCGAGGCGAAAACCTCTTTGGCAAGCCCATGGCGGAAAAGGCTGCGCAGATTGAGACTGAGACTCTCACCCGGACCAGGCTTTCTAGGAAGACCTCCGCCCCTTCCCAGAAAAAGAAGGGCTCGGGGAAAAAGTCCTTTTACCCGAGGAAGGCGGCTGCCTACAAACAATACCCCCATTATCAGGCCCCTGCAGCTCCCCAACAGGGCCAGCAGGCCAAGGGACGGGGTAACGGGTCCCGTAGGGAGCAAGCCCCCAAGCCTGCACCACCAGCCCCTGCTCAGCAGGGTGGGGGCTTTTGACTCGCTAAGCATAGCCTCTCCCCCCCCGCTGGTTCCTCCCAGCACCGGAGGCCGGCTGGTTCACTTCGCAAACAGGTGGTCCAGCATCACCTCCGATGCCTGGGTACTTCAGGTCGTGCGAGAAGGCTATCTTCTCCACTTCCATCAGGTCCCTCCCTCCTATTTTCCGGGAGAACCTCCGCGACCTCCTCTGCACAGGGAATTACTCCTTCAGGAGTTAGCAGGTCTTCTGCAGGAACAGGCGGTGGAACCGGTGCCCCACCATCTGAGAGGTCAAGGCTTTTATTCCAGGTATTTTCTGATACCAAAGAGAACAGGGGGCCTCAGACCCATCCTGGACTTGCGCAACCTCAACAAGTTCCTTGTGCGGGAGAAGTTCAAAATGCTTACCCTTGGAATCCTTCTGCCCTACCTCCAGCAGGGAGATTGGCTATGCTCCTTGGATCTAAAGGATGCCTACACGCACATCCTTATCCACCCAAGCCACCGCCAATACCTAAGGTTTGTGGTGGCAGTAAATCATTACCAGTACAGGGTACTGCCCTTTGGCCTGTCCTCCGCACCGCGAGTCTTCACAAAATGTCTCGCGGTCGTGGCGGCCCATCTCCGGCTTCACGGCCTCTATGTCTTTCCGTACCTCGACGACTGGCTCATCAGAGCAGCGTCCGCTCAGGAGGTCACCAACGCCACGTGCCGCACGGTGACTCTGCTGCAGCACTTGGGCTTTGTTATAAACTTCGCAAAGTCCACTTTGCTCCCCTCACAGGATCTCGAGTTCATCGGCGCAAGGCTGCACACTCCTCAGGCGCGAGCATACCTACCGCTCGACAGGGCTCAACGGCTCATGGACCTAGCCGACCGCTTTCGCAGCCAGCCCCTGGTCTCCGCCAGGCGCTTCCTGAGACTGCTCGGCCATATGGCTTCCACCGTCCATGTGACCCCCAATGCCCGCCTGAATATGCGGTCTGCTCAATGGTGTCTCCGCCAGCAGTGGCGACAAGCCACGGGCGGCCTAGCAGACCTAGTGCGCGTCTCCGAACCGCTGATCTCGTCTCTCCGGTGGTGGCTCCGGCTGCCGAACCTGATATTCGGAATGCCTTTTCAGTCACCTCAGCCGACCCGGGTGCTGACCACCGATGCATCCCTCCTGGGCTGGGGAGCACATTGCCAAGAGGCACGTACTCAGGGCCTCTGGACCACGTGGGAGTCTGCTCAGCAGATCAACTTCCTGGAGCTCAGGGCGATCCGCCTAGCTCTCAAGGCCTTCTCCCACCTGACTTCCCAACAGTCCGTCCTTGTCCAGACGGACAATCAAGTTGCCATGTTCTACGTGAACAAACAGGGGGGCACGGGCTCCTTCCTCCTCTGCCGGGAGGCTCAGAAGCTCTGCTCTTGGGCCGTCAGTCACGGCATTCTCCTCAAGGCAGTTTATCTCCCGGGCCAGGAGAATTGCCTTGCAGACAAACTCAGCAGGGTCCTCCAGCCGCACGAGTGGCGTCTGGATCCCTTGGTAGTTCAGAAGCTCTTCCTCCAGTGGGGCCTCCCCACGGTGGATCTCTTTGCCAGTCCTCACAACCGGCAGCTTCCTCGCTTCTGCTCTCGTCAGCCACACCCCCTTCGGGTCGCGGCGGACGCCTTTCTGATCTCATGGTCGGGGAGCCTTCTGTACGCTTTCCCTCCCATCCCGCTAGTCTCTCGGACTCTTTTCAAGGTTCTCCGAGACAAAGCCTTCGTGATCCTGGTGGCCCCTCGCTGGCCCAGGCAGCCGTGGTTTCCGCTCCTGCTGCAACTGGCGGTGGAGGATCCAATCCCTCTGGGGGTACAACCGGATCTCCTCACTCAGGATCAGGGGTCCCTACTGCACCCCAACCTCAGGTCTCTCAACCTCATGGCCTGGCTGCTGAGAGGGTAGTCCTTGCTCCCCTTCTCCTGCCGGCGGAGGTGGAGGAGGTCGTCTTGGCTTCGCGACGGCCCTCTACCCGCAAAATGCTACGCCCTTAAATGGCGTCGCTTTGCAGTCTGGTGTACCCAACAGTCTCAGGATCCCTTCTCCTGCCCGGTGTCGGTGATCTTGCAGTACTTGCTGCACCTCTCTAGTCTGGGACTTAAGTCCAACTCCGTCAAAGTTCACCTCAGTGCTCTTTCAGCACATCATGTGCCGGTGGACGGCAGACCTCTCTCAAACGACCCTCTCGTAGCGAGGTTTCTCCGAGGTCTCCTTCTACTTAAACCACCTCTGCGCCCGCCAGCGCCTGACTGGGACCTGAATGTGGTTTTGCAGCGGATCACCTGTCCGCCTTTTGAACCTATGGCTACCTGTTCTCTCCGTTTTCTGTCTTGGAAAACACTGTTCTTGATAGCCCTCACTTCCGCTAGACGCGTAAGTGAATTGCAGGCCCTCGTGTCTGATCCCCCTTACACTAGGTTCTACAAGAACAGGGTGGTCCTACGGACTCACCCAAAATTTCTGCCTAAAGTGGTCTCCCCTTTTCACATCAATCAGGAGGTGGTACTTCCGACCTTCTTTCCCAGACCACACTCCAACCGAGCTGAAACGGTCCTCCATACCCTGGACTGTAGAAGGGCATTGAACTTCTACTTTGACCGTACGCGGGAGCACCGTAAAGCTGCTCAGCTTTTTGTGTCTTTTGACCCCAATAAATTGGGGCTCCCGGTCTCCAAGCGTACTCTGTCCATCTGGGTTGCGGACTGTATCTCTTGGGCTTATGGGGCAGCCGGACTCTCCTTAGAAAGTCGAGTCACGGCTCATTGCGTTCGGGCAAAGGCCACGTCAGTGGCTTACCTCCGCTCTGTTCCGCTGGCAGACATCTGCCGGGCCGCTACTTGGTCTTCGAGCCAGACTTTCGCGGTCCATTACTGTCTCGAGAGGGAGTCCCGTAGGGACAGTGCTTTCGGACAGGCAGTCCTCCGTAATCTCTTTGAGGTCTGAGCAACTCCTACCCTCCATCCCGGATGTGGGCTACCGGTGGGTGATAATTCAGCGAAGATTCTATCCTTCTGTGCTGCTGAGCTAGAGGGAGCTCATTTTTGTGCTTAGGGTCTCCGGTAGCCTTGAGCTTGGGAGTCCCATAAGTGAGGACTGACTTCCTGCTTGGTCCTGGAGAAAGCGTAGTTACTCACCTGTAACAGGTGTTCTCCAGGAGCAGCAGGAATCAGTCCTCACTACCCTCCCTCCTCCCCTTGGAGTTGCAATCGTCTGCTTATGTTCTTTTTGCAAATTTTTTTATGCTGTCTTTTTTAGCTATGTCATCTGACTGGCTAAGATGGCACCCTCGGGCGGGAAGACGACCGCGCATGCGCGCTGCAATTCCCAAAGGCTTTCTTTGAAAGCTGGGGAAAATTGCTCCGCGAGGGCTCCGTCGGCGCCGACGTCACCCATAAGTGAGGACTGATTCCTGCTGCTCCTGGAGAACACCTGTTACAGGTGAGTAACTACGCTTTATCTGATGCAATCTAAGGCATTATTGTTGCTAAAATTAAAACTACATTAGCTTAAGCATATATGACTAGTGCCCTTATAGCCCCCCTCCCCCCAGAAAACAGTAAGCTTTAAGTTTTAGCTATGCCACTGACATGCATAGAGCCACAGGTACAGCTCCAATCACCCTATGGACCATGCTGTTTGTTATATGCTGTCATTTGCTATGTTACTATTCGTGAATCACAGGATGGTAAGTGATGCTGCTCTTCCACATACAGATACCAACGATGTGGAAGTGTCAATTTTTGACACCTGCACATAAATGTGCCAGTAACTCTCTATATAAGGGCCCTATTTCAAAAAATGTATGTAGCGATGGTGCCAGTGGAGGAGTGAAGAATCAAAAGATAACATTTTAAATTCTGAACTTCAAAAAACTCCCCTAGGGGGGCGCTAGAGAGCCCGTAAAGGAATGGCTGCAAATTAAAACAGCTCTGCTTCGGGCTTTCCATATCTTGAGCTAATACTTGCATTCCCCAGCGCAAGACACCCGTGCCTACCTGAATCGGGTGTAGGACTGTCCGGGGTATCTTTCTGGCGGATAAAGATTGCGATCGGCGGTCATCCCTGTGTCTGGGAGACCGCGGAGTGAAACGCTGCCGCGGGGATCGCCTCCATACCTTGCTGTGGGAGATCGGAGTGTGGCTTTTGCTTGGGCTGTTTCTGCCCCATACCCTGTTAGACCCGGCAATCGGAGGGGACCCTGAGAGTTGCTGCCTCTTTGTTAGCTGCCGGCTCCCGTTCTGCTAATTGTGTGCTGGAGAGGGGAGAGAGATCGGAGTCTCTGGTATCATCTGTGAGCTGCTCCCTCATTCAACACGCTGCTGGTCAGGTAGGAGGCTATTCGAAGAGGAGGACAACTGGCTGTGGAAGTGGGGCTTGCTCGGGGAGTACAGCGGCCATTACCATGCGGTCGTGGAACGCATGACACTCTCTGCGTTCCAGTCTGTTTTGGCGGGAAGCAGCCCTTTGTGTGACGTCAGCTTCTCGGAGATTTGCATTCTGGATCTTCCTGCTCTTCACGAATCCTGCTATCGCAGTTGGATCTCTGCTCAAGATCTTTGGACTTTAAACTGGATCGGCTGCTTCTTCCTTCCCTGAACAGTGGACTTTGTTATAGCAGTAGCTAACGTGGTGCCTCTCTCTGTGCTAGCTGGCCGGTGTACTCTGTTGTGAGTCTGGAGTGTCCTCTGCTGTCCTACAGTGGGACCTTTTTCTCTCTATTCTTCACCATAGCCCCTCAACACCTGCTTGCTGATTCTGGCATATACCTGGCCTGGTTGTGGGCGCGTCTATCACTTGGTGCTGCCCTATATTTCTTTGCCTGCCCGCCTGGGGGAGAGTTTGGTGCCCTATGGCTGCTAAAACCAAGGGGCTTGGACGCCCGGGAAAAGTTGCAGGCCTCTCAGCATCTGCTGAGTAAAAGTGGTTCTCCAAACAGCTCACCCAAAAAGCAGCCATCAGAAGGGTCTGGTGATGAGACATTAAGTGAACTCGAGCAGGGTTCTGCGGAGTCTTCTACACAGGCTCTCCTGCAGCAGGAGCTTCGCAGGGGATTTGAAGACTTAGCGTGTGAATTTCGCTCCATGCGAGATGAAATGATGGGTGCAATCGCGGAGCTTAGAGGCGACATAAAAGACCTCGGCACTCGAGTGGAAGAGGCTGAGACAAAACTAGAGGATCATGACAGTGCTTTGGTGGAGTTACAGTGTATGGTGGATCACCAGAAGTCGCAAGCAATGGACTTGACTTATAAGATTGATGATATTGAAAATAGGTCCCGTCGCAATAATGTGCGTTTCAGAGGCATCCCGGAGGCTGTGGGGGGGGGGGGGGTGCTGAAGATCTGCGGGTGGTGCTTAAGACTCTGATGGGTGCGCTTCTTACGGCGGAGGAATTTGACGCTCGTGGGATTGAGATGGAAATCGAAAGAGTGCACCGCGCCCTAGGCAAACCACCTAACAACCAACCTCGGGACGTCATTGCAAGATTTCTGAGATATGCTGATGCTGAGCTGCTTTTACGACGGGGCCGTGAGAAAAAAGTGATTCATTATCAGGAGGCGCAGGTATCCGTCTATCAAGACCTTTCGATTTTTACTTTGGCACGCCGGAGAGAAATGAAACCGATCATAATTGTGCTGAATAACAAAGGGATTCGTTATTCCTGGTCCTTTCCTTTCAGGATGAACTTTCTCTTGGGCAATAAAAAAAATGTCAGCAAAGGACCATACGGAAGCTTGGAGAGCATTGCACCAGGCGGGTCTTGTAGAAGACAGTGCGCTGCCGGTGCTTCCACCTCCCAAGCCGCAGTCTTCAAAGTGGACTCGGATGGGAAGATCTGCTTAAGACTGCCTGGATCCTGCGGCACAGTCTCTATAGGCTGGGGGAGTTCCCAGTGTTTCTGGTGTTAAGTTGTTGGGGTTTATTGTAATACCTGTGTGGGAATTTGCTGCTTCACACTCTTGTTATTACTGTTCCTACTGAGCTTCTCTGATGCTATGGGGGGTTTTTTTGGATCTTGTTCTTTATGCCTGTGGAAGTGAAGGTTACTGCGGTTGTCCTGTTGGGGAGGGGGGGGTACAAGCTATGGTAGCCACATGGTTACATCATTCTGGGGGATGCAAGTACCTATATGCCTATTATATTGTATTTTCTCTTGTATGGGGAGTTCTGGTTGGAGCTGGGTTAGGGGATCAGTTTTACCGTGTCCTGTCTTTTTGACTGGCGGGTGGTACTGATGGGTTGGGGGGAGGGATATGACGGGGGGGTGGGATTGATGGTGGATGTTTGGGGGGCAGGGGTGGGGGGTGGGGGTTGCTGTGTCAGCTTATGGGGTAGGGGTGGAGGTAGTGGAGGGGGGCTTATATGTGTAATTATTAAGGCGTACCAGGTGAGCAGCTGCTTTTTGGTGCTTACGGACTGTGCATATGGGAGGAGGGGGGGCTAGCCTACCTCCTGCGGAGGGAGTGGATGGGCAGAAGTGAGGTGGGAGTAGACTCCTCATGCTGAAGGTGGTGTCTTTGAATGTAAAGGGTCTTAATTCCCCTGGGAAGCGTTCCTTGCTGTTTACGGAGATGAGATCCCTGAAGGGCGACATTGTGTTTCTGCAGGAAACTCATCTTCGCGGTTGTAATCAAGGTTGGTTGAAACGTAAGCCTTATTCCGAGATGTGGGTAGCGTCGGATATGCATGGCAGGAAGAAGTGTGGAGTGGCCCTGATGTTTCATCAGTGTTTGTCTATTAGGGTGGAGGAGGTTAAGAGGGATACATTGGGGCGGTGGCTTTTGATGAATGTCCGGTTAGAGGGCCGTTTATTAACGCTGGCTAATATATATGCCCCCAATGAAGGCCAGGTGACCTTTTTTGCGTGACTGAAAACTCTACTGACTGACTTTGCGCAAGGGCCTATTATATTGGGCGGGGATTGTAATGCTCACATGATACCACATTTGGACTCGACGGGCTGTGCTGGACGGGTGCAGGGTGGGTCTAGCAAGGCGTTGCACAAATTCATGCTTGATTTAGGTTTGCGTGACGTTTGGAGAGATACTCATGCTGGGGGAAAAGGCTATACCTATTACTCGCCTGTACACAGGGTCCATACTCGTATTGACTACTTTTTGTTGGATCAACGTCTGATGGATGGGAGGGTGGAGGCTGGACATGGGCCGTTGATGTGGTCGGACCACGCTCCGTGCTGGCTTGTTCTTCCCGCTGCTTTGTGCGGCGAGCGGCAAGGGTCGTGGCGGTTGGATGATCGTTTTTTCCGGCGGCAGAGTGCGGTTCAGGAGCACGGGTGCTTTATCACTGAATTTTTCGAGTTAAATGACTCCGGGGAGGTTTCGTTATCTATGGTCTGGGGTGCATTTAAAGCTACGGCGCGGGGTCGTCTGAGTGCTGAGGCTGCTCGCACCCGGCGGGCTTGGAAGTGGGAATCCTGCCGGCTGATGGCGGAAAGTAGTCGCCTCCAGATGGAGCATGCTCGGACGGGCTCTAAACGTGTTTGGTGTCAATGGCGAGTGACGCAGGCACAATTGGATGCGTGTATGCAGAGAGACCTCGATAATATACGTCGGAAGCTGCGGCAAACGTTTTATGAACGGGCGAGTAAGGCGGGTCGATACCTTGCTTTACGGCTTCGTCAGCAGCAGACCTCGAGAGTGGTGCGAGAAATTCGGGATTCTCGGGGACACATGCGGGTGGTTTCTCGGGAGGTGCGTGAGGTTTTCGCTGCGTTTTTCAAACAGTTGTATAAAGCTGAGCCTTTCGATTTGCTTCGTGTGCAGGACTTCCTGCGGAATGTTACACTACCACAGTTGGCTGGTTCTGATAGAGAGCAACTTGATGCTGATATAACTACGGAAGAGGTGGGGGCCGCCATTCGATGCTTGTAGACTGGGAGGGCGCCGGGCAGTGATGGTTTTCCCGGGGAATATTATAAGAAATTTAGTGCTCAATTGACGCCAACTTTGGTGGTGCTCTTTAATGAGGTTCTGAAGGGGGGGTCACTGCCCCCTTCCCAGCTTGAGGCTTTTGTGGTGGTTCTTCCTAAGCCAGGTAAGCCTGTGCAGGAGGCGGCTTCCTACCGTCCTATTTCTTTATTGAATACGGATGTTAAAATCCTGGCTTCGGTACTGGCTGCTCGACTGAACCGGGTCCTCCCTGCACTGGTGCATCCGGATCAGGTTGGTTTTGTGCCGGGTCGCCAGGCGGCGGATAATATTAGGCGAATGTTACAGGTGATACATGTGGCCCGACAGGACTCTCAGCCGGCGCTTTTGGTGGGTGTTGATGCTGAAAAGGCATTTGACCGAGTCAGCTGGGGCTACCTTTGGTGTGTGTTGGAAAAGATGGGCTTTGGGCCTCATTTTATGCGCTGGGTTCAAAGTCTCTATCAAAGTCCCACAGCCTGTGTCCGGGTTAACGGGGGTCAGTCAGGGAGCTTTGTGTTGGAAAGGGGGACTCGGCAGTGGTGTCCATTGTCGCCACTGCTGTTTGCATTGGTGATGGAGCCTTTGGCCCAGGGTTTTCGAGAGCATCCGGACATTTTGGGCGTACGGGTGGGCCCCTCTGAATACAAAATTGCTCTCTTTGCGGACGATATTATATTATCGTTGGTGAATCCGGTTGGGTCTCTTTCGGCTGCTATGCAACTTTTTGAGGTCTTTTCGCAAGTTTCCGGATTCAAAATTAATTATACTAAATCGGAGATTTTAAATGTTGGGGTCCCGGAGGCCCTCTGCTTGCGATTGAAGGCTAACTATCCCTTTCGGTGGGTGACAGGGTCTCTCCGCTACTTAGGGGTGAATCTGACCGTTGATCGGGCTGAGCTCTATAAGGCCAACTATGGACCTTTAATTCAGCAGATTCGGCGAGATTTGGAGACCTGGGCCAGTTTGATGCTGTCCTGGTTTGGATGTATAGCGGTGGTTAAAATGGTGGTTGTCCCGAGGTTTTTATACCTTTTTCAAGTACTTCCTATACATTTTGCCCCGGGGAACCTTGGTCAATTGGCAAACGCTACTGATGAAGTTTATCTGGCGGTACCGCCGTCCCTGTATAGCACGACGGATTCTTTATACGCATCCGCGCTCTGGAGGTATGGGGGCGCCCAACCTCCAGTGGTATTACGCGGCGGCCCAGTGCCGCACTGGTGTGGAGTGGATGAATACTGATAGTAACAAGTGTTGGGTTCAAATGGAAATGTACCTTTCGGGGGGGGGGGCGGGATTGGGGGATCGCTTGTGGCTTAGTTCCAAGCTGTGCGGTGGATTGCGTATGAGTAACCCCTATATCCTCCATACTCTTCAATGTTGTGACCAGTTTTTCTGGCCTCAGGAGTTGGTCTTGTCTCCCTTGGCGCCCATAGTAGATAATGCGTTATTCCCACCTGGGCTGACTGACCCCGTTTTTCGGCTGTGGGGGCATCAGGGACTTAGCCATCTCGGTCAGCTTTTTGAGGAGGGGAGGTTGCGTTCTTTTAGCGTGCTGCGGAGAGAATTTGATCTTCCCGAGTGTCATACTTTTCAATACACTCAGGTGGCTCATTGGGTGCAAGATAGTCGTTCGGTCCCAAGTTGCGCGGGACTTGAATGATGTAGAGCGCTTTTGTGAGGCGTGCACTGTTACGAAGGGTGTTATAGCCGCTTTGTATGCTCATTTGCAAGCCCAGCAGTTGGGACTCGGCAAACATCGAGAGCAATGGAACTTGGACTTGGGGCTTTCCTATACTATGCAGAATTGGGAACAGGTTGAGGGTAAGCTTTGGAAAAGTTCAGTGGCCATTAATGCCCGTGAAACTAATTATAAAATATTATATAGATGGTACATGACCCCTGCGCAGGTTGCTCGAATGTATCCGGGGGCATCGGATAAGTGCTGGCGGCAATGTGGCCAGCGAGGTTCTTTGGGACATGTTTGGTGGTCAGTGAGAGAGTCAGTTGGTCCATTAGATGATAAAGGGGTTAAAGGAGCACTAAGAGGCGACCAGGCGATAGCGGAGAGACTGAATGAATTCTTTGCTTCGGTCTTTACTGAGGAAGATGTAGGGATGTTACCCATGACTGAAGTGGTATTGAAAGGTGCGGAAGAATTGAAGGAAATATCAATACATCGGGAAGATGTCTTACAACTATTAGTTAAACTGAAGAGTAGCAAATCACCTGGGCCGGATGGTATACATCCAAGGGTGTTGAAAGAACTGAAATATGAGATTGCAGACCTGCTATCAGTAATCTGTGAACTATCATTAAAATCATCTCTAATACCTGAAGATTGGAGGATCGCCAATGTAACACCAATTTTTAAAAAGGGTTCCAGGGGTGATCCGGGAAACTACAGACCGGTGAGCCTGACGTCAGTACCAGGAAATATGGTAGAAACCATCATAAAGAATAACAATTACTCAGCATGTAGATAATCACAACCTAATGGGAGACAGCCAACATGGCTTTAGACAAGGAAAATCATGTCTTACTAATCTGTTATGTTTTTTTGAAGGAGTGAATAAACAGGTGGACAAAGGTGAGTCGGTTGATATTGTGTATCTGGACTTTCAGAAAGCCTTTGACAAGGTCCCTCATCAGAGACTTTTGGCAAAACTAAAGAGTCATGGGATAGGAGGCAGTGTACTATTGTGGATCAGGAACTGGTTAAAAGATAGAAAGCAGAGGGTAGGGCTAAATGGCCAATTTTCCCAATGGAGAAAGGTGAATAGTGGTGTACCCCAGGGATCTGTGTTGGGTCCGCTGCTTTTTGACATATTCATAAATGACCTGGAAAGTGGAATAACGAGTGAGGTTATCAAATTTGCAGATGACACAAAACTATTTCAAGTTGTTAAAACCCAAGAGGATCTTGATAAATTGGAAGACTGGGCATCAAAATGGCAGATGAAATTTAACGTGGACAAGTGCAAGGTTATGCACCTAGGGAAGAACAACCCAAACTATGGTTACACGATGCAAGGTTCCACATTAGGAACCACCACCCAGGAAAAAGATTTAGGCGTCATTGTGGATACCATGTTAAAAACCCTCGGCCCAGTGTGCAGCGGCGGCCAAGAGAGCAAATAGAATGCTAGGTATGATAAGGAAAGGAATGGAAAATAAAACAAAAGATATTATAATGCCTCTATATCGTTCCATGGTGAGACCGCACCTTGAATATTGTGTGCAATTCTGGTTGCCATATCTTAAAAAGGATATAGCGATTTTAGAAAAGGTTCAGAGAAGAGCCACCAAAATGGTAAAGGGGATGGAAGGATACTCCTATGAAGAAAGGCTAAAAAGGTTAGTGCTCTTTAACCTGGCAAAGAGACGGCTGAGGGGAGATATGATAGAAGTCTATAAATTAATGAACGGAGTGGAACAGGTAAACGTAGATCGATTGTTTACGTTATCAGAATATAGAAAGACTAGGGGACATGCAATGAAGCTACAGGGTAAACTATTTAAGACTAATAAAAGAAAATATTTTTTCACTCAACGTGTAATCAAACTCTGGAATTTGTTACCGGAGGATGTAGTAAAGGCTGTTAGTGTAGCTGGGTTTAAAAAAGGTTTGGACAAGTTCCTGGAGGAAAGGTCCATAAACCATTATTAAGAAGTGACCGAAGATATCAATGCTTGACCCAGTACAAGCATTGTGGAACTTGTGTCTCTTGGGGAAACTGCTAGGTACATATGACCTAGATTGGCCACTGTTGGAAACAGAATACTGGGCTTGATGGACCTTGGTCTGACCCAGTATGGCATATCTTATGTCCTTATGTCCTGTCCTGTCCCCGCATCTGTATTTTTTTGGAGGGGGATCCAGTACCGTTTACGGCACTTGGTTGGGTTGGACATTCCTTGGGATCCAGGCATTTTCTTGTTCGCTGTGAATGCTCCTGGTGCTCGGTCACCTCAGCTAGCCCTGATTCGCCATGGCTTGAATGCTGCCCGGCTGGCTTTGGCAGCTGCTTGGAAGCAGGTCCGGCCTCCGGCCTTCTCTGGTTGGTTGGATCGGATGTGGGAGACATACACTATGGAACGTGGAGTGGCGATTGGCAGGCTGCGGTTGCCTCACTTTGAGCGAGTGTGGGAGGCTTTTGTCTCCAAGTATGGCTCCTAGTGTTTCGAGCTTGTTTATCTATTTTGGAGGCGTCAGCCTTGTGCTTTCCTGTGCGGTGCCATCCCTGGGTTCTTCTTCCTCTTTCCCGTATGGTCTGTTCTAGTGGCGTATCTTTTCCTGTTTACCTGGTACAGCAGTTATGGCGGGGGAGTGGGGTGGTTGGAGGGTAGAGGGGGTGGGTAATGTGTATTGAGAGTTATATTGACTGTTGGCTGGGGGGGGAATAATCATCTTGCTTAGAGGAGGGGAGGGGAGGTAAGGGGGGGGGAAAAAGGGCGCTTTGTTGATTGCATCGTCCGTAGCTTGTATTTCTTTGCAGTGTCATTTTTTTGTTTTCGATACTGTATTGTATTTGCAGATGGTATGACAATTGCTTGTTGTAATATGTGTTGCCTTTTCAATAAAAAAAAAAAAACAAAAAAAAAAAACTCCCCTAGAGATTAAGCATAGTTACCCCCCTCTATCACTTGTTTCAAAGCCTGGCTGAAATGAGCACTTTGATGAAACCTATTGATACCTCGGAGCTGGTGCAAAAGCTGATAGGAAATTTTTTTAATATATATAGTATATTTTCCATTGTATACTTCTTCGTCATGTCCTTAAAATTAGTGTCCCAGCCATCTGCACTTGGAAACAGCAGCTTTCTAAAATTGCCATTTGCACATCAACATATGTAAATGCTGCTATTCCCACATGTCGATGCTTCTATGATGGAGTGGAGGAGTGGCCTAGTGGTTGGGGCAAGGTACTTCAGGCTGGAAGGTTTGGGGTTCAAATCCCACTAGAGGACAGCAACCTTGGGCCAGAAGGACTGGGGTTTCTAGTCCCACAGGTGCTCCTTGTGGTCTTGGGCAAGACACTTAACCCTCCATAGCCCATGTTCCCTGTAAAATAGTTATCTCCAAGTTATAATGCCCTGTTCAATGTAATTTCAGTTTGTTCAATGTAAACCGCACTGATGCAGAATAGTGTGGTATATAAGAGAATATAAAATAAATAAATAAATAAATGATATCCTGCTTTTATGTGAGATCACGTGATACGATGAGTAGTGTGAGGACATGCAGCTAAAGAGCTCCTGGTGCCACCTTCCACTATAAGCATTATGTCTTCACTTTTGCGTTCTAACCAAGCAAAATAACAAAAAATTCTGTTAAGCTTTAAAGCATTTCTATTAGGAGAGTGAAAGGATACCTATAGGGTCAGTGTTCAGCTGGGGCAGTCAGCATTTTTTAAAATGCTGACCACTGTGGCTGAAGTAAGTCTGGTTATTCAAAGCCGGTGTCTGGATAGTGGCTGGCGCTGATCACCAGCACTCTCCGAATCACAGCGATATGCAACCCACTAACCTGATTAAAGTTAGGATAGTCTTTTTACTGTCCCATCTTTTATCCAGTTAATGGACTGACTATCACCACTAACCTGATAGCTCTGGGGACCAGATAGCTCTTTGGCAGTCTGCAGTGATTTTCAGAGGCACTAGCCAGATAATTCTGCTGAAAATCAAGAGATGGCCCTGGTCACTAGTACTTGTTCGGGTTTCAGGTCCTGATACATGGATAAGTGCTTTGAATATTTTTTTAGTTTGTAAGATTTGATATCCCGCCATTCATATATTAAAAAATGATAGCATGGTGAGCGATAATTAATAAAAAGTGTGGGTCAATATTTAACAGATAAATTAATTAATTAGAATTCACCAAAACAAAGGAGAAACCTAAAAAGCAAATACATGAGGAGTGGGAAAGAACAGTACAACCATCTCCACCTGTTATTACATTCTGAGTATATGGGAAACATAAGGAAGACAACTAAGCAAGAATGAATGAAAGAGAAACCAGCTGAGCAAATAGCCCTATATGAATTTAAAAAAAAAATCTCTTTAGAGGATAAATATTGACTAATTAGCAAATCCTAAATCTACATATGATTTCTGGAACAACTAGGTTTTAACAAGCTTTGTATTTTTTTTTTAACAAAGTTTCTATTGGGGGCAGAGCTTGACAAATCCCAGGCGTCAGGTTACCATGGTCACTAGAAATTTGCACCTGTCACCTGGGTTTCCCCCCCCCCCCCCTTTCTCCTTTTTGAGATGCAAAACCCCTGTCTGCTTGCAGGGATCTGATAGCAAAATAGAGAGGAAGGCCACAATCACAGCCTCGATCACTGCAGGCTGCCTATGGGGACCTCAACTCTCGTGTGCAGAAGGAGGGCAAATGTTCCTTCTGCCTTCTGAAGGGATCCAATCTCCCATGGACAGAACAGAAGGGGAAGGCAGTGATTGTAATTCCAGCTGTCCTTAAAGAATAAAAGGATCGACTGGAGGGAGGGAAACGGGGCAGTGCATTAAGGACCTGATTTATTAAGCTTTTTTTCCCCTGGACATAGAACGGAAAAACATCCTTAGCAAGTCTGGCCCTAAAGGAGCTGTGGTAGACCTCCTCAGAGGAGATTCCCCTCTCCTCATTCCCTGCCCAGCTCCTGAACAGTGAAGAATGGAGACAACAGGGGAGGGGAAGGTCACTACAAGGAGGTTACAGGCACTGGCTCATAAGATTTTGGTCTGGCTCCTAAATCCAAACAAACGTCGTCAGGGCTTGCATTAGTACAAGGAGTACCGATAATTTTAAGTTCAGTGTCCTGAAGAATAAAAGGCCTCAGATGAGGGACCTGGCTTCTGCCAGATTTCTCAGCAGTTATTTGTAAGCCCAGGATAATAACCCCCACATGTATCTTTCATCGGCCTATTGCTAAGAGGTTTTTAATTTTTGAAATGCATTTAAAAAAAACAAAGAACACTTAGCTGACAACAATAGTAATCCGCAAGACACTGAATCTCAAAACCGCTGGACATTGTAGTCAACTCGAGTTTCGCCAATATTTATTTTATTTAGACAGTTTTGTATACCGCCTTATCCTTCAATCAAAGCGGTCACAACACAATTGGGGGATACATTTAACACGCGGGATATGAGACACATACACTAATACTTACAGGGAACATGACATTTTTTGTCTATGGCATGGTCCAGAGTCTGATTTACAACACTTTAGTCAGTGGCTCAACATGCAGGATCCTCATCTGCAATTCACAGTGTCCCATTCTAAATCACAGTTATCTTTTTTAGATCTTCTGGTCTCTATTTCTATCCACACTCTTCCTGTACAGTGAAGTGACCAACTATCCATTTTAAACAGTCTTTTGAATTTCAACAGTCATTATCCGTATAAGTTGAAAAAAAGCCCTGTCTCTAGGACAACATTTTCGGCTGAGATGCATCTGTTCAAAAGATGAGGATTTTAAGCGTCAAGCTTGCTCATTGAAGGGGAGACTCCTACAGAGAGGATATCCAATGGATGTAATTAGGACGGCCTATTTGCGAGCTAAATATGCAAATTGATCTCCCTTATTGCATAAGCAACAGCCTTCAGTTATGACAAGCAAATATGTGTGCTGCGCTATATAGACAGATTGCAAGTAGTATACAAAAACACTGGCATATTTTAATATTGCATTCCATCTTTCAGAATTGTCCATTCACCAGGGGACGAAACTTATGGAACAATTTAGTGCATTCAGATTTTCTTTCACAAACTGTTACCCAAAGACAGGTCATCATGTCCCTTGTGAATGCATTATGTGTGAAACTTCATTGGATATTAGTGTGTGGAATTTCCTCGGATATTTCAAGGATTGCAACACTTCATGGACTATATACATTATCATATGTCCCTGTACCAAAATGAACATTGGCAGAACTTGCCGTAAGATTAAAACCAGGCTTAGTGAACACAAGTCACAGCTTGCCAATTCAGTATTAGCAGTACTTATCGTTCAACATTTGCCTAGAGCAGTCATACTACTGGCAGGATTTACGTTGGCTCATTATTGATTGTATCCACAATCATCAACAAGGCCATGCACAAGATCGTCTTGCGTGTCTGGAACAAAAATGGATATTCACCCTAGATACTATGTATTCTTATGGGTTGAATGGGACAATCAAATAGGCATCTGTGCTGTGATGTCACTTGGGGTGTTCCTTTTGTCTGCTTACGCACTGCCGCGAGTATTTAAACAAACCACAGTTTGGTGGTTATTTCATGCACCTGAGGAGTTTTTCCTTTGTTGTAAATGAGTCCTGAGGCAGCCATGAGAATCAGTAGTGGAGAAAATAGAGTTGATTACAACGTCCATCGGCTTTGAGATTCGGTGTCCTGGGGATTACTACTGTTATCAACTAAGTGGGGTTTTTTTGGGGGGGGGTTAATGGATTTCAAATATTAAAAAATTCTTAGCAATAGGCCGATGAAAGATTAATGTGTGTGTGTGTGGGGGGGGGGGGTTATCCTGTGCTTACAAATAACTGTTGAGATATCACTCATCTGAGGCCTTTTATTCTTCAGGACGCTTGTAGTGGAGTCATTAAGATATTTAAAATTATGAGCAGTTCCACTAGTTATTGTCTTATGAATGTACTGTGGATACTTGTGTGGATTTTTTTGCTTTGTGAAGGCTTGCATTAGGGTATCCAAGAGTAAAGAATTCTATAGTAAAGGAAAAAGCAGCCCTATGAAAACTATAAAATAAGGATGAGTAAATATTAGCCATTCATTGTCATCCCTGCTAGACCAATCCAGACGAATGGATTATGTCGACCAACCAGCAGATGGAGACAAAGAACATCAAGTTTCAGTGATGTAATCACTAGTATACGGAGTGGTACAACCCTAGAACTAGCCAGTAATCTCACCCTCCAGCAGATGGTTGCAGTGTGGAATGGTGCAGCAGGATCCTTTTTGGTTTAGCTCTCTGGGGCACTGATTGAGGTGTGTAGTCAGTGGATGTTCACGCCAGGCCTGATGTTTGCTCTTAGGGACTAGTCTGTGGACAATTGCCCTCACTGACTGGGGAGGGGGGAAGGGGAGGGGGAGGGAGAAAACCCTATTACTAGAAAGGGGTACCAGGCTACTGGAATTTTGAAGTCTGAAAATGTGACACAGTCTATGCCTTTTCTTTCACATCATACACTTTGGACTTCATTGTGGATGTACAATGCTAAATTAGCCTCCTGCAATCTGTGTTAGTCCTGCTGTGCAAAAAAAAGGCACACCATCGCATAAGCTCTTTTTTTGCCTCTCCATTTTGAAATCTGGTCTAGTGTGCATGTGATATACTGGGATAACATTCAGAGATTACCTTCAAGGTGGTTATTTTGATGTCTGGGACTTTGTCTGAAGATATTCCCCATTGAAGTCTGAGCTATTGGATGTTCTGATGACGGTGGCCTTGAAAACATTACTTTAGTTATTGGAAGGACTTTACATTACTAAAATCACATTTTTGGTGGGATTTGATGTTGCAGTTCTGGAAACTAGAGATGGCAATCGCAGATAAACAAGGAGTATCGTTGCTATGCATAATCTGTGGTTCCCTGTGGTATAGTGCCTTTCAGCAGAGTTTGCAGCAATAGATGAACTTGTCTTGATGGTTTAATTTTTATACCTCTGCCCATGAAAAACTGTGTATGTATGCTACCAAGCTGGATATTTCATTTACTGTTGTAATGACTTTGTAATTTTTCTTGACTTTTTATTAAATATAATAAAAATACTTGGAATACAAAAGAAAATAGAAAGGAGTACCAGACAAGGATGCCTCCTTTTGCCACTTGTATCCACCCTTACTTTAAAATCCTAAATCTGGAAATTGAACGTACAGAAATAAATCACAATAGGGAACAAGTGTCTCAAAATCCCTCTCTTTGCAGATGATGTACTTACTGCTGTACTGAAACTTTCTAGAGTATCTTTCAGAGATATAATAGTTTTTTCAGACTTAAACCTGGCTTGCAATGATTGAAAGTATTTCTGCCACATGGGGAAGTGTAATGGTCCAGTAGAGTCAGGAAGGGGACAAAAGGTAATACCTGTCATACCTAGCAATAAAAAGCTAAAATAAAGACCGTGCATTCTGGGAATCCATAATTGAGTCTGTAGAAATATCAGTATAAGCTGTAACATAAAAAACATAAATCAGTCAATAGGAAGTTAAGCAAAGATAGGGAGTGGAAGAAAATGAAAGTAAAGAATAACTACATCTGAATCTGTTCAGTGGTCTGTAAGCGATCAAAATCTAAAGAAAAGTGTAATTTAGCTTTTGGTAGAAGTTGATGGGAAATGGTTTAGATCTAGATGTTACCTTAATTTTAAGAAAACCAATCATTAGAAAGGAAGGGGAAGGAAATATGGGTTTAGCTTTTGCCTCTTTCAGTAGTAGCACAAGGCGAGTTACAGTATTTATTTCTCTGGGAACAAACAGGAAGTCAATCCTCACATATAGGTAACGTCTGCGCCAACGGAGCCCATGCAGAAGCATCTCCCCAGCTTTCAAAGTAAGCCTTTAGGAGATGCACCACGCATGCATGGTCCCCTTCTTGCCCAAGGGTGCCTTCTTGCCTCAGTCTCCTTTTTTCTGCAGAACCCACCGGATGTCTGTCCCGTTTCCCTGGAAAAGGTGTCTCTTTTTGTCTTATTTTATCTGGTATGTGTACCGGTTCCTTTCCCTCCCCCGAGCCAGCTCACCTCGGCGTCCGTCCTTGGGTTTGTTTCCTTGTTTTCCTCGAGGTATCCCGCAACCGGCACTTTGCACCCTTTTTTGGCTGCAGGACTCAGATTCTCGCCTGAGTTGCAGGGCCCCCTTTTTCCCTATGGCTTCAGATGGCTTAAAAAAATGTGATCGGTGCGGTAAGATGATGTCCCTCACTGACCCACATGACTGCGGTCTCCGTTGCCTTGGGCCGGACCTTGACGAATCGGGCTGCAAACTTTGAAAGGCAATGACAGCAAAGGCCATCGAGAGCTGTCAACTGCAACAGGAAAAGTTCTTCCACAAATCCAAATCTGCGCCGGAGTCCCCGGCGACACCACGCACCAGGGCCCCCTCTGGTACCTCTGTGTCCCAACGATGCCCGGGCCACCTCAGAGTCCCTTGGCCATGGGTCCTCTGAGAGGAAATCCCCAGAGGTGGAATACAAGAAGAGCTCATAAAACCTCGAAGGCTGCCTCAGAGGATGTGTCTGGAAAAGCGGGTAAAACTCACACCAGGCCCCGCAGTCCCCAGCGTGAGTCCGAGGAGTTGGAGTGGGAGCAGCCTCACAAGCTGCCCCAGAAGGAGTCATCTGCACCGGCGACCCTCAGACCCCCGAGGCCATCCTGATTGAGAACTCCCCCTCGACGAAATCAATGCCAGACCTGAACCATCGGTAACCTTGTTGAAAGCAATGGAGCCAACTGGCATGGAGACAAGGATGCTGGCCCTGGAGTGCAGTATCTCTGTCCTCCTGGCTCAACAGCGGGCGATGATGTCTGGTTCCTCCGGTTCGTCTGCCCTGATGACTGAACCCTCAACAATGAGGGCTTCCCTGGATGTTGGGCCAGTCCTCAAGCACCACTGGCCTTGAGAGAGCCATCGGTATTGAACGAGGTCCCAGTCCCTTTCCTCGGGACACCGGTCCTCCCCAGCCAGTGCATGCGGCTGGGACCGCAGATCCTCCGGGGGCTGCGGGCCTCAACCACAGGAGCCACAGGGCCTCTGACTTAAAGTCAGACTGGGGGACCGACGAGGAATCGTCCCCAGACACCTGGCAACATTGAGACATGCCCTCGGACCTGTCTCCACCGGTATCCTGGTTCCAGTCCCCACCAAAGGACGTTGCCTTCCTCGACTTCGTGCAGGACATGGCAAAGGCACTCGCTTTCGAGACCAAGGTGGAGGAGCACCCCCGCACGGAGGAACTTGAGATCCTCCAGTACGAGGCCCCTCCAAAGGAGGCCCTCACGGTGCCCATCCCTCCAATCCTCGAGCACTGCCTCCGTATGTGGGAGACACCGGTGTTGGTGCCCATAATGAGCAGACAGCATGAAGCCCGGGGTTCCAGAAAACCCAACTACCTCTCAACACTGGTCGTCGAGTCAGCCATGCATCCACTCAAAAGCCAAAAGACTCATGCCTCAAATGCCCCCCGCACCCCGGAAGGAATGCCCGGACCCTGAACGCCTCAGCTGAAAAGCCTTTCAGGGCTCGATGCTCATGTGCCAAGTCCAATCTTAACAGTTGTACATTGGTATGTACCTCAAGGAGCAGGCAAGGGAGCTCACCAGGCCTCAACGGGGAACTTCTCCAGCAGTTCAAGTCACTGGCCTCAACAGTCAAGGAGTGCTCGAAGTTCCTGTCTCCAGCAGCATACAACTGCTTTCATATTTAGCTTTGAGTCCTTAGCCAGAGTGGCCGCCGCGGTCGTCGGGCCCAATGCCAGGCATGGCTGCAGTTGTCTGACCTCAAGCAATGGATCTAGGACAAACTCATCGGCGTCCCTTGCACTGGAGAAAATATCTTTGGAAAACCCATGGCAGATAGAGACTGAGTTCCTGACCAGGGCCAGACTCTCTAAAAAGACCTTGGTGCATCCCCGTAAGAAAGCCCTGGGGAAGAAGGGGGTTTTGGCAATGCCCCACAGCAAGGTCAACAGCACAAAGGGCAAGGGCACGATCCCCACAAGCAGAAAACCCCTAAGACCCAGGCACCAGCCCCAGCCCAGCCTTGAGGGAGTCTTTGACTCCTTGGGCATAGCCTCCTCTCCCCCAGGAGGCCCTCAGCAGCCCACAGGGAGGCGTCTGGTCCTTTTTGCTTACAGATGGTCCTCCATCGCCACTGATTCCTGGGTACGGCAAGTTGTCAAGGAGGGTTACCTCCTCCATCTGCAGCAGACGCCACCCTCGTTCTTCCCGGGAGAGCCCGTCAGGCCTCTCCTTCACCAAACTCTGATCCTCCCTGAGCTCGCAGGCCTCAAGGACAAGGCAGTAGAGTCAGTGCCCAAACATCTCTGGGGAAAAGGCTTCTACTCTGATATTTCCTTATTCCCAAGCGAACAGGGGGCCTCAGGCCCTTCCTGGACATGAGGGACCTGAAAAGATTCCTAGTGAGGAAGAAGTTCAAGATGCTCTCCTGTGGAACACTGTTGCCATACCTCCAGTAGGGAGACCTGGTTATGCTCAGACGTGAAAGATGCTTATACACACATTCTGATCCATCCCAGCCATTGAAAATACCTCTGGTTCATGGTGGAAGGAGGTCACTACCAATACAGGGTGCTACATTTCGGGCTGGCTTCATCACCAAAGGTCTTCACAAAGTGCCTAGCAGTGGTCGCAGCCCACCATCATCTCCAAGGAGCCTTCATCTTTCCCTACCTGGACGATTGCCTCATAAAGGGAGGCACATCTGCAGAGGTGCACCACGCCACCAAGAGCACTATCCACATCCTGCAGCACCTGGGGTTCATCATCAAAAACCTCAATTCCCATCTCTCTCCGGCTCAATGCCTGGAGTTCATCGGGGCTCAGCTAGACACCCTCCAGGCCAAGTCCTTTCTCCCTCAGGTCGCTAGCTGCAGAGATGCAGCACCACCAGTCGGTGCTGACTCACATTCTCCTCTGCCTGCTGGGCCACATCGCCTCAACGATCTACATGGCCCCATACGCCCGCCTGCACATGAGGGCGGCTGAGTGGTGCCTTCGTTCCCAGTTGGGTACAACCACAGGCATGCTTTGGGGCCTGATGAAAGTGACCCACTAGCTGGTGGACTCTCTCTCGACTTGTGGCAGCTCCCAGCCATCTTCAGACCGGGATGCCCATCTAGTCACCCATCCTCCAGAGTGTCCTCATCACGGATGCCTCCCTGCTGGGATGGGAAGCTCATTGCGAAGACCTCCGCACTCAAGGCAGTTGGTCCTAGGCAGATCGCCAGTCTCAGATCAACTTAGAGCTCCGGGTGATATTTTTGGCCCTCTGAGCCTTCTGCCACCTGTTTCAGCACTAATCAGTGCTGGTCCAGACAGACAACCAAGTTGCAATGTTCGGTATAAATAAGTAGGGGGACACAGGATCGTACTCCCTCTGCCAGGAAATGGTGGCCCTCCACTCATATGCGACATGCATTGGGATGCTTCTGCGAACGGTCTACCTCCCGGACCTGGCGGAGAAGCTGAGCAGAGTCCTCCAGCCACAAAAGTGGCTCCTGGACCTCAGAGTGGCCTCCTGGCTTTTCCGGCTCTGGGGCATCCCCCTAGTGGACTTTTTCACCAGCCCAAACAGCACGCAGTTGCCCAGCTTCTGCTCCTTCCAGCTCCTAAATTATCCAGATAGAATCCATGCAGCAGTGCTGAATATTGCCGCTATAATGATATTTGCTGGCTCCACCTCCATGTCGCCCCTGGACTGCCTCAGCACTAGTCGGTTAGTGCCACTATTGTCTCTAAGGATATTCATTGTCACTATCTATACAGTGCTGATTGATCCATAAGATTGTGCTTGGAGCAGTGGTGGTTAAGTTACTTGCTCAAACCACAATTATTACCAAAAAGGAGTGAAAGATTGAGAATTTAGCTTAAGACATTTAGGACCCTTGTCCTTGTAGGTACAGAATGTGGAAAAACTCTTTTTGAATAAAACCTTAAGTATTTCTAATCTATAACTATTACAAGAATGCATAAAATGTCATTTGTCTTACCATCTTTAATATTACTGAGTATAGGCACCAGAAGTCAGAAGGAAGTCAAGGTTCTAGTTTCCTCATTACTGGATGGCGAGACATGCTGTAGTGTTGCTTTATTAATATAATATGCTCTAAGCAAATGAAATGAAGCCACACATAATAAAAATAAAAATGTCTGCATTCCTTATCGCCCCTCCAGTCTAGTCCCGTACCATAGGGTAGTGCACCTCTTCCAGCAGCTTGGGAGAATGAGCATGTCACAACTTTGATGACATCAGGATATTTAGGCAGCTGGCACCACCCCCACCCTTCCAGTAAGCTCAGTCTCCTAGCAGCTGGAGCAGGTGTCTATCAGTGGGACTCACTGAAGGAACAACTAGGAAGAGTTTCTCTAGATTTTTGGGTTGGCTGGTTTAGTCAGTATAGTTAGGGGTTCTTTCCCTTTAATTTTTAGAGTTTGACTGCTCTTGCCGGTAAAGTTAAAAAAAAAAAAAAAAAAAAAAAAAGAAAGAAAGAAAGGAAGCAACAAGGCAGCTTACAGCATGAGCAGACCGGATTGCAGGGGCCGAAGTGGTGCCGGCTGGTCAATCGAAGGCTGGCTCTGTTCCCGAACCTCTCCTTTGCGGGTGAGGAGAGTCGAGCATGGCAAGAGTGTTGGTGCAGCGGCGTGCTCTCAGTGGTGGTAAGCCCCTGGTGACAGGGTTCGGCGTCGGGGGGTTGCGGTAAGCGATTTCGTCGCACAGCAGTCCTGCAGGTGCTTTGCTTGTCTCACTGCCTTATTCGGACCACGTGTTCAGTCTGAGGAAATGAAGCTCCTTTTCTTTCTTTTTCCGCCATTTTGTTTGGGCGGGAAGCAGAGCCGCGGCAGCAGTTTTTCTTGGGGAATCTGTCTGTCTGAAGCGTAGTTTGTTTTCAGTGGTTAGTTTGGACCTGAGGGTTTTTCTAATATTCTGGGCACACGTTGCTACTGTTCAGTTTCCAGCCATGTGGAAAAAAAAAAAGACCACGAATCACTATGCCTGCCAAACCACAGTGTGGGGTTTGTGGGTAATGCAGAAGCTCACTATCGGCGGAGGGTGTCTGCAAAGTGTGTGCTGCTGAGACTCGCTCCGCAGAGCAATGTATTTTAGATGACGCTGTCTCAGAGTCTAGCTCAAGGGAGCAGAGACCTGGAGTTTCTGCTCAAGCGGAGGCTAGAGGTCCTTTGTCTCCCCAGGAAGCTCAGCCAGGGGCTTCCTCGATGCAGGGAGCTGCGCAGCCGGTCCCAGGTGGATTTTCCCCTGAGTTTGTTTTATTGATGCATAAGGCCTTTTGTATGAAGCAAGGGGAGGATAAGGGTCCTACACCTAGGAAGAGGAAAGCTTCAGAAGGCGTTTTGGAGCGAGCAGCCGGGTACCTCTCAGCCCGTCAGTAAGTTGCGTCGGCAGGGCCAGTTGGCTGCTGAAGTGGGCTCGGGTTCCTCAGAGGATGAACAGGACCTGGAGGAACAGGAAGTGGAGGAAGATTTGTTCCTCCGGAAGAGGACTCTCAAATTGTCAGGGTTTTCCGTAAGGAGGAACTGGCAGGACTCATTTCAGAGTCGCTTAAGATGCTTAATATGGCACCGGCAGGAGCATTGGAGGAAGATGCGTTAGAGGATCCTATTCTCCATGCGGTGCGGAAACCCCAGAAAGTTTTCCCTTTGCACAGAGTTATTAAGCAGATGATCTTAGAGGAATGGGAACTTTCTGAAACAGGTCTCAAGGGGTCTCGTATCATGTCTCGTTTATACCCGTTGGTGGAGCAGGATAAGGACAGGTTTCGTTCGCCTAGAGTAGATGCTGCAGTGTCACCGGTGACTAAGAAGACCACTATCCCGATGGAGGGTGGTGCTGCTCTTAAGGATGTTCAGGATAGGAAGCTTGATACTCTGTTGAAGCAAGCTTTTGATGTGAGCGCGCTATCTCTCCAGGCCTTGACTTGTGCAGCCTTGGTGGCGCGTTCCTCCTTGTGCTGGACGCAGGGTCTCCTGGATACTGCTGAGGCCGATAAGACTGTGGAATCGGCGGCTAGATTGGAATCGGGCATGGCTTACCTGGTGGACACCTTTTATGATTTGGTAAGGACGCTTTTGAACACCATGGGATCGATTGTGGCGGCACGCTGTAATCTCTGGCTCCGGAATTGGTCGGCGGACATGTCTTCCAAGACGCGTTTGAGTAAGTTGCCCTTCAAAGGAAAGCAGTTTTTCGGGGAGGACCTCGATAAATTGGTTAAGGATTTGGGGGAGTCCAAGGGGGGTCATCTCCCAGATGATAAGCCAAAACAGGGTAGAGTTCCCGGGCCCATGAGGGGTCAGTCTCGGGAGTTCAGGCGTTTTCGGTCGGTGAAATTTTCACCGTTCCAGAGGGGACGTTTTGCTCCTAGAACGCAGCCCTTTCGGGGCAAGGGCAGAGGATATTATGGTACTGCCGCTTCGGCCCCGAACCAGCGAAAGCAACAATGAAGTGAAGGGGGCCCAGGTAGGGGTGCTTCCCGTAGGAGGACGATTGGGGGAGTTTTACCAAAACTGGGTCCGAGTCACGACAGATCAGTGGGTTCAGAGTAATTCGAGAGGGTTACGCGCTCAAGTTCAACAAGCTACTGTTGCCGGCCTTTGTTCGATCTCCCTGTTGGGCAAGGGTCAAGGAGGAAGGCGTGCGATTAACGCTTCAATGCCTTTTACGGTTGAGGGCAGTAGTCCCGGTACCCGCAGACCAGTGCGGTACAGGTTGGTACTACATCTACTTCATTGTGCCAAAGAAAGAGGGTACCCGTTTGAGATCGAGAATAGGCCAAAATGAAAACAGGTGTCTACATGTTCCTCATTTTCATATGGAGACGCTTCGGTCAGTGATGGTGGCGGTCAGAGCAGGAGAGTTCTTGACCTCCCTGGACCCCATTGAGACATATCGTCACATCCTTATTCATCCGGATTACTATCAGTTTCTCTGTTTTGCAGTCCCGATGGGGCATTTCCAGTTTCAGGCGCTTCCTTTCGGTCTCGCGACGGTTCCGTGCGTTTTCACCAAGGTCATGGTGGTAGTGGCAGCCGCTTTGAGGCGCGAGGGTATTCTCGTTCAGCCTTATTTGGATGATTGGCTCATTCGAGCAAAGTCCAAAGAGGAAAATGTGCACGTAACAAAACGTCTAGTCAACTTCTTGTCCGAATTCGGCTGGGTGATCAATGTAGGCAAGAGTCATTTGACACCTTCGCAGGATCTCGAGCACCTTGGGGCGCAATTCGACACCCGAGCAGCTTGGGTGTCCCTTCCTCTGAGGAGAGTGTTAGCTCTTCGGCATTTGGTGCAACAGTTTCTACGCATGACAAAGCCAACGGCTTGGCATTATCTGCAGCTTTTCGGTACCATGGCGGCAACAATCGATCTGGTTCCCTGGGCAAGAGCGCACATGAGACCCTTACAGAGGTCTCTGGTGCGCAGGTGATCCCACAGCATCAGCCTCTATCTCACTGTCTAGTTTGCCCCAGGGAGGTACGGAAGATGCTCCGTTGGTGGCTAAGTGAGGCGAACCTGACGGTCGGGGTCCCCCTGGAGTCCCCATGTTGGCTGCCTCTGACGACGGATGCCAGCCTGTCCGGCTGGGGGGCCCATTGCGAAGGGCAAGTAGCACAAGGTTCCTGGACGCGGGAAGAACAGACGTGTTCCATAAATCGCCTAGAGATGAGGGCGGTCAGGATGGCCCTGCAGGAATTTTTACCTCGGGTATGTGCTTGCGCGGTGCGGGTCTTCTCCGACAATGCCACCACGGTAGCATACATCAAAAGGCAGGGCGGCACAGGAAGTGTCAGTTTGGAAGCAGAGGCGGAGATGCTGATTTCTTGGGCCAAGCTGCATCTACCAGCAATCTCGGCAGCACATGTGACCGGAACAGAGAACGTTGCGGCTGATTTCCTCAGTCAAGTGCGTTTAGACCCTGGTGAGTGGCAGTTGAACGCCGAGGTTTTCATGCAGATTGTGCGCCGCTGGGGAGAGCCAGTCATGGACCTGATGGCGACCTTTGTGTCAGCAAAGGCCGGTCGATTTTTCAGTTGTCGACGAGAACGCATGTCGGAGGGACTGGACGCATTGGTTCAGCAGTGGCCGAGACACAGTCTTCTGTATGTCTTTCCGCTGTGGGCACTCATTGATCGCGTGCTTCAGCGGGTGGAGGCACACAGGGGACTGGTGATTCTCATTGTCCCAGATTGGCCTCGGAGACACTGGTATGCGGATCTCGTATGTCTCACAGCGGCTGAACCGTGGAAACTGCCCGTCAGACAAGACCTGTTGCTGCAGGGGCCAATTCTGATGCCGCAGGTGGATCAGTTCTCACTTACGGCATGGCTATTGAGAGGGCAAGGTTGAGGAAGTGTGGTTTTTCCTCGCAGGTGATTTCCAAGCTTCTGAGGGCCCGTAGAAGGTCTACCTCTCTGGCATATATTCGGGTATGGCGAGTCTTCGAGGGCTGGTGTGGTCAGAGGGAGTGTAGTCCTCTGTCGGCTTCAGTACCGATTATGCTAGATTTCTTACAAGCGGGGTTGGAAAAAGGTTTAGCGTGGAATTCCTTGAGGGTTCATCGGGGCAGGATACACGGGGACTCCTTGGGGAAACAGCCGGAGGTGCTGCGATTCCTGAGGGCGGTAAAGCAGTTACTCCCGCCACGTATGCCTTTGGTGCCTGCTTGGGATCTCAATGTCGTTCTTTTGGCGCTTATGGTGGAACCCTTTGAGCTGTTGGCATCTTGTACCTTAAAGGATTTGACATTGAAAATGGTGTTTCTGGTGGCGATTTGTTCGGCAAGGAGGATTTCTGAGCTGCAAGCTTTGTCGTGTAAGGAGCCTTTTCTGTTTTTTTCTAAGGAGAAGGTAGTTTTGAGGACGGTTCCATCTTTTTTGCCTAAGGTGCTTACACCTTTTCATTTGAGTCAGCCAGTAGTGTTGCCAGTGTTATCAGACTTGACAGAAGACGCGCAACTTTGATTTCTAGATCTCAGGCGGCTTTTGAAGCGGACAGCTTCTTTTCGGAAGTCGGATCATTTGTTCATTTTGTTTGGGGGACTGTGCAAAGGCGGGGCCGTGGCCAAGTCATCCATTTCCAGGTGAATTAAGGAGGCAATAGCTTCAGAGTATCTGTTGAGAGGAAAGCAGGTTCCGCAGGGCTTGTGGACCCATTCCACTAGGGCTCAAGCGTCTTCGTGGGCGGAATGCAGTTTGGTGGCGTCGGTGGATATTTGTAGGGCGGCCACTTGGTCCTCTTTACATACTTTGTGAAGCACTATCTATTAAATGTGCAGGTGAGGGGGATGCAAAGTTTGGCTCAGTGGTTATTCAGGCCGGGCTTGCAGGTCCCTCCCGTAGTTAGGGGGCTCTGTTACATCCCTATGGTACAGGACTAGACTGGAGGGACGATAAGGAAGGTGAAATTAGGCCTTATCTGCTAATTGGCTTTCCTTGAGGAACTCCAGTCTAGTCCCGTAACCCTCCCTTCAGTAGTTCTGTAAGTCTCAATGTTAGCGATCCTGGTCCTAAAGAAGTGTTATCATGATGTAGGGGCTGGGACTGTTTTCTTTGATCCCACCGTCGGCGAGAGGTGGGTATAGTGGGGTTATATTGTGTTTTTTCATGCAGAAGTTGGTGTTTTTGCCTTGCATGCGTTGAAGTATGAGAGAAATGAAATTATATACAATAAATAGATAACAGAGAAGGGAGTAGTAGTAGGATAGAGCAGGATTTGGTTGCTGATTATTACTTCTTCTTTGTTGCTCCTGTGAGTCCGCTTTGTCAGTAGGTTACTGGAAGGCTGGAGGTGGTGCCAGCTGCCTAAATATCCTGGTATCATCAAAGTTGTGACATGCTCAGTCTCCCAAGCTGCTGGAAGAGGTGCACTACCCTATGGCATGGGACTAGACTGGAGTTCCTCAAGGAAAGCCACTTAGCAGTTAAGGCCTAATTTCACCGTATTGTTCATGCCATAAAGACACTATAAATATCATATTCTTAACCCAGCAAACCATTCTTTGTTTTCCAGTGAACTTCGAGGCATTTATCATCACCATGTCTGTCCTAGTAGGAGTCCTACTGCTATCCATCGGCTTCTGTTGCTGTTACTGCTGCTGCTGCTGCAGAAAAAACTCAAGACGGTAAACATCTGCTTTGTTTGTCACTGACTTTAGTTACATAAATCCTCCTACTTATAGTACTTTGTGGCCATATGTGGTGCAGTTGGGTACACATGTGCATCCTGCTTGCATGAACAGACAGCTGCATAAAGGGCTTCTGCTGTTTGATAGAAATTTGATCTCCATATATCTTGAAACCAACTCAGAGGGTGAGGTTATGTACCAAGGGCATAACGATGCTTTGTCATGCGCTTTAACCCCTTTCCCTTCAAACGTGTGTTTTCCATTATGGGAATAAGCAGCTTGAGCATGTAGGAGTGGCCCAGTGGTTGGAGCAAGTTACTTCAGGGGTTTGAATCCCGCTAGAGGACAGCAACCTTAGGCTGGAAGGACTGGGGTTTCTAGTCCCACAGGTGCTCCTTGTGGCCTTCAGCAAGCCACTTAACACTCCATTACCTCGGGTACAAAAACAGACTGTGAGCCCTTCAGGGATAAGGGAAATATATATACAGTACCTGAATGTACATCACTTTGACTTGTGGAAAAGTGGTATATAAGCCTAGTTAAATAATTAAATAAATATAGCCTGCATGTTGTGTTGCAAAGTCTGCTTGGGATCCTTATTAAGAAGAACCCCATTGAGGTGGTGCCCGTTTATACCTGCACCCATCATCTCGGATTTCTCAGAGAAAATCAGAGAAGCTCTTAACTACCTCCTTCAAGGTTGATATGGACTCTTTAGGCTTAGAAAGAAATAACTGAAAATTTTCCACATGTGCCGCCACTTTTCACTCCACATGTAGAGAGACCTAAACCACTAATAGCAGGATTCTTTCTAATTGCAATAAGCAGAGGTTCCAAAGTTAAATTAAACGCAAGTGGGAATAATGGACACCCTTGCCTAGTGCCCGTGCCTAGGGTTATAGTCCCTGACTCCACATTATCAGTTAAAAACTTTGGTATTGACTGGACATACACCACCTGAATCCAATGAATAAAATTAGATCCCAATCCAAACCATCAAGAACCTTTAATCGAATGCCTTTTCAGAATCCAACAAGATCGCCATAGCAGGAGATGCTATTTGTTTAGCCATAGAATTTATATCATCAAAGAGCTGGATATTGTCGCCCTTATACCTATCTTTCTTAAATCCTACTTGATGCCTTTGTATTAAGGAACCTAACATCACATTCAGCCAGGACACTAATACCATTACCATTGCTTCCATAAGTTCCTTCAATACCCTTAATTGAATTCTGTCCAGCCCCATTGCTTTGTCTACTTTGAGCTTAGCTGGCTCCCCATGAGCACAGTCTTCTGAAAGGTTTTTGAGATCTGCCTCGCTTCCATTCTGGTTTCTGTTTGTTTTCAGTGGTCCCACTCCAAGTCCTTCATCTATGTACACAAAACAGTAATATTAGTTAAACAATTCTACTTTATCCTCATCAGCTTCTACATACTTCTCCCTTCATCCTTGAGTATGACAATACCACTTAATACCTCTTCCTATCACTAACATCTAAAAGTCTTCCCCCATTCCCCCCACCCCCATTTTTACTGTATTGGCTATTTGTTTTTTGTTTTATTTGCTTTCCTGACTATTTTCCCATTTTTATCAGCTTTTCCAGATATTGTTGTTTGTCTCCTAATTCTGTGATCTTTTGTAGTTTATGAAGTCTAACCTCCTCTTCTTTTTCCTTTTCTTTTTGGCTACTTCTTGAAAGCCATAATGGTCTCTTTTTCCTCTTACTTTTCTTTACTTTCCTAAAAAAAAGGTTTGTTGCTCTTAAACTATTTCCCTTCAGTTTTGCCCACTGTTTTTCTACTTCCCTCAGATGTTCCCATCCAGCTAACAACTCCTTGAGGTATTCCCCCATCTCGAGACAGTTTTCAGGAAGCCTAGGACTCTTACTTTTGAACTTTGAAGCCCACCTGTTACCTTATCATCCCTCTGTCCAAGTTTCACACCGTTTTTTCTCTCATTAAGCTTCACCAGCCAGCATCTGACCCCTTCCACCCTCTACTGTTTTTCCCAGCCTCATCTCTCTTCCTTTCCCTCCAGCTATCTCTTCTCCCATTTTCTGTATTTTCTCCCTCTCTTCTGTGCTCTCCATCCTGGGACCTCACGCCTACAGTTCCCCATCCCTGGTCCTCTTTCTCACCCCACCCCACCCCTCACCCCTTCTGTCTTTCTCCATTTTCCCTATCTTTCGCCTTAGCTCAGCTGATATTCCACACCAACCACTATGAAGAAAAGAGCAGCTCTAGTCTATCTAGGCTGGACTTGTGGTTTGGAGCACACATAGCCAGGGATATAAATTCTGCTCATCCAATCATCTGCTCGCCTCTCACCCTATAATCCTTACATTCTTTTACTTCAAAAGTTCTTAATTTTGTTTTTTTATGATGGCCATTACCTTCGGTTATCCTAATTTTTATGTATAAGGAGAAAAAAAAGACCTCAGAAGACACTCGATATGTTTTTCAAGGGCTCATACTTTCTCTCTGTTATCGGTCTTAAAACAAAAACCCCTTACTTTTATTCCATCATCCTTTCAATATTGTGACTATATGTGCAATTTACTTATCTTGTGCTTCTGTGTTTGCTTCACCGCTCTTTAAAAACTCAAATGCAGAGTCTCTTTTAATTCCTTAATGACAGAATCAATGTGGCAGCCATTTTGCCTTAGTTGCATCATGACCCTAAATAAGAGCATATAAAATTATAAAACTACCTCCTATTCTGTTGTATCTTTGCTGTTTTGTTTGATGGTTCAAAAATAAAATTTTGAAAAAAAAAAACTACCTCCTATACAAAATAGAACTTTTCTTTCTGTGCCGAAGGTAGCTTCTCTCTCATATTGCGAATGCTATTTGCAATCACCGTTGATGGCTACTTTATTTTAAAGATACCTCCTCTGCAATATAGCCAATCACCTGCTTCTACTCAGACAGCCCCTGTAGTTTGTGGGGGACCTGATGGCATGTCACCCTGGAACAGCTGAAAAAGGCAGGCGGGTTGAGATCTTCAGGCAGCTGCAAAAGGAAGGAAATTAGCACAAAGTTTGTGAGCTGGCAGTCACTGTCATGCACCGTGATGGCCTCATCTCTTCTTCCTTAATGGGGAAACTAATCTAAGAGTCCAGCCACTCATAGGCCCCCTCCCCACTGTTTTATTACTGCTGCTGCTGCTACTACTGTGCCATGATTTGCCAAATGAGGTAAGAGGAAGGCTGAAAATGGTGGTGGAGGGACCTGGGAATGGCCATGAGAGGTGGTAGGTATACCAATGTTGCTAGGCACTGTCACTAAGGACCTAATTAAATTTGTCAGTACCAGAATGTTGCTGACCTTGTGCTATCTCACAAGCTCCTTCCCTTGTAAGGGGGTGAGATGGGATGCTCCCACACACAAAGGTGCAGAAACGTTTACAACTTCAGAAGAGGGTACTTCTTTTTAGGGCACAGAGGATGTCATGAATTTGATTTTGAACCAGACAGACTGTTTTTGCAACTTTTTGTACAGTGTCTGGTTATACGCTGTAACTGGACACTGTGCTATGCTGTCCTGTCAAACCTTACTCCAAAATAGCTGGAGGAAGGAGAAAGAAAGGGAGGCCTTGCAGACCCCCATCTGAACCTCTTCCTGAAGATTCAGACCCTATCTCTTTGAATGTGAAAGGGCCGCAGTGCAGAGGTTCTTTGTGGGCTGCAGAGCACTGCTCTCCCCTCACACTCATGCGCAAAGCCAAGACTGCAGCAGAGTATGCAAAAACTAGCTCAGGAAACCCAGAGACAAGTCAGTAAGGCCCCATGCTAAGCACCCAAGACAGGAAGCCGCAAGTCTGCAGTTCCATTTTCCTTCAGCAGTGCGGAGGAAGGCTCCCTGCCCCCCCAAAAGATCAGTCATTCGGAGGGGAAGTCAGTGATTTGGAAGGAAACCCACCCTCCCCTCCCCCGGAAAAGTGTGCAGTCCTGATAGGCTCATAAGTTGACAACCCTAGTCATGAAAGGGTCTGGAATTTGACCTTACATCGCAGAGGACATCATGCATATTCACAAGTACTGTAATTGTTTTGGAGCTAGGACAAATTTTATTTTACGGCTATATTGACTATTTAGCAAATTGTCAAAAAAATTAAAATATTTTCTGGGATTTATTTGTGTAGATTTAGCTGATGCCTCTTCATTGGTAAAGGCATGTTAAAGCTAAAGATGTACATAAGTTAAACGGTATTTATTTATTTAAGTGGCTTTTATACCACCTAGGCTGTTTACATGGAACAGATAAGATGAGGTTACATAAAACATTGAATATTGAACATAGGTGAACTTTATACACGATAGAACTTTGAAAATTGAACACAAGTGAGACTAACCCTATAGGTTGGCATGAGTAGATGTGGTGGGGGGAGGGGGAGAGTAAGGATGGGAGTTAGTCATTGTTGCCAAAATATTCCTTGAAGAGGTGTGTCTTTAATTTCCTTCTAAATTCCATTAGGTCTGTGGTTTCATGTAGGTGATCTGGTAACGCATTCCGTAAGACTGGTGCATAGAGGGAGAAGGCCTTGTTTGTGGTGGTTTTGTTGCTCTTACGAAAAGTGCGGGGCACCACCAATGTATTTTGTTGGGGTGTTCTTGCTCTGTTGTGGGGTGTTTTCTGGAGGAGGGATTGTAGGTAGGTAGAGGATAGGCCTAGAGATATTTTGATTGTGGTTAATAGGACTTTATATTTTGTTCTTACTTTTACAGGCAGCCAATGTCGGGTTTTTTTGCGTATAGGGGTTATGTAGTGGGATCTAGTGGCATGGAACAGTATCAGGCATCAGTGTTTTGTGCGAGTTCCAGGGGGTGGATTATGTAGTCCAGTAGTCCTCGGAAGAGGATGTTGCAGTAGTCGATGTGGGGTAGAATGAGGGCTTGAAAGACCGTGAGATAGTCATTGAAGTCCAGCAGTGGGCGCAGGTGTTGCACTGTCTTTATCTTGTTGTATAAGACTTTGGTTATGTTGCTGATGTGGGGTTGCAGAATTAGATGTTGGTCGAGCGTTATGCTGAGGTAGTGTACTTCTGATTTTACTTTAAGCTGAGTTCCTGGAATTTTTATGTTTGAAGGGGGGGGTATAGTTCATGGCACGGAATATGAAGAAGGCTTCGATCTTATCAAAGTTGTTGATGAAACTGTTTTGCCAGCCATTGAGTGACGTCATGGAGGCAATTTATCAGAGGGGTGTAGCTAGGTTTTGCAGTGGAGAATGGCGTGTATGACATGACATCGTCTCATATATGTGGTAGAGTATGCTATGGGATTGTAATATCTTGCAGACGGGTTGTAGGAAGATGTTAGATAAGATTGATGAGAGGGCTGATCCTTGGGGGACTCCTTTTTGCTGTATGTATGATGTGGAGGTACATCCTTTTATTGATACCTGCTGTTTTCAGTTGGTCAGGTATGACTGGAACCATTTTAGGGTGGTGTTGATTATACCAATTGCCTTTAAGCGTTTTAGCAATAGGTTGTGTGGTATGTAGTCAAAGGCACCTTTGATGTCCAAAAAGATGAGTAGGAAGCCCTGGTGTAGTTTCTCTTGCCTTTGAGCTTGTCCATGAGCGCTGTGAGTAAAGTTTCAACATCGTTGTAGGGCCTGAAACTGTACTGGTGATGGTCGAGTGGGACATGTGCCTCGATGTGCTGTTAGAGCTGGAGTAAGATGGTCTTCTCGATGATTTTAGCAAGGATGGGTAGGCTGGTGATGGGTCTGTATGAGCTGGGTAGCTTTGGGTCTAGTGTAGGGTTCTTTTTTATTGGATGGATGGATGACACCTTTAGTTCTTATGGCATGTATCCTTGTGTGAGTGAGAGTTGTGTGATCTTGTGTATGATGGGTAGCGGGTTGTCTTTGGTAGCTTTGATCCGGCTGATGGAACACTGATCCAGAGGGGATGTGGTTGTGTTGAGGTTCTTGATGGTTGTTTGTAGGTGATCTAGGGATACGGGTGCGAAGGAATATCAGGTGAGTAGGGGAGTCCGTCGTTCTCTTATGCTGCCATTGTTAGTTGTGGGTACTGGCTAGTTTTTGGACGTGACTGACTAGTGTCTGTAGGGGAAGGTTGTCAGCCAAGGTTTCTTAGGAGGGGGTTTTGTTAAGGATTTCACTATATCAAATTGTTCTCTGGGGCGGTTAAGTGATTTGAGGATGAGATGAGTGTGATATTCTGTCTTTTTGTTGTTTACTGAGGTCTGGTATTGGTGCCATATATTTGTGGAGGTCATCCGAGATCTTTAAACATCGCCAGCGTCTTTCTAGTTGGCAGAGTTTGCATTTGGCTTCTTTTAGGTCTCTGGAATACCATGGTGTTTTGGCGCGAGCCTTGCGGGTCGTGGTTGCATAATTGCTTATGGTCGAATTCCAGCTGTGGACTAGTGCATCAAGGTTGTTGGTGTTACAGTCAATCTTGACCCACCTGCAGCTCCGAGGAGTGGCCCTGACGTGCCCAAGCACAACCCCTAGCAGGTCCATATGCCCTCTAGGCTTGGCCAGTAGCAGCCCAGCCTCCAACAAAATTTGCAGCTGCTCAGCATTGAGAAAAGGAAACTCTGAAGTCAGCTATAGCCTGTTGAGTGGGTTTCCAGCTTCCCATAAGTAGCATGTCAAATATAGCAGTAAAAAGTTGTTGCTCCCCCTTGTTGTAATAATAAGAGATTAATGGTAAGAGTTTACTTTTGTTTTATGTTTGACATCCGTAATTAGGGCTGAAATCATGTTTAAAACAAGTTTCTTTAAATGTATTTCTCCAGTACTGCTTAATTACTGAAGTACTTAGCATTTATTAATTTGAATCTGCAGCTCTAAGCTAACAAGAGCTGGAATAGTCTGGAGAGTTGGGAAGCCTAAATGAAAAGCCTCATGCTTGTGGAAGACTTACAGTAGGTGCATTTGAAGTTAGAGTTATCTATCTATGAGAATTAAACCTCACAAAGACCAACGGTTGTGCTTTAACTTACCCCCTTAAGACTAGTTCAGATTGTCAATTCTCTTCTGGAAATAAATTGGGGGAGATGGCACTTCCAAACTCTGAAGATATTATAATGTATTATTTTGTATTGTGCGTATTGCCTTTAATGAAATGGACATGCATGTGTCTATATACAGGCTTAGGTTTCACACAGACAGGGACATCAGTAATGAAATTCTGATGCCAACAGGAAATATAGTGACCAAGGATTGGAGAGGAGGTTACCTCTGATTGTCACTCTTCCCTCTCAAGTGACTAATGCAAGTTTCAAGCTTGTGCTAATTCAGCCCCTTTGTATGCTATTGCTCAGACCAATGTGCATGTATGTAGCCATATAACCATGCCGGTAATTTACCCAGTTGGCCACTACATGGCGCTCTTACCCTATTAATGTGGGTAGAAGTGTGTATATTTTTTTTTCTTTTTTGGGTGTTTTTTTCTGGTGCAGGTGCAACCAAATATACTTGACAGAAGCAGCGAATGTGATGATAGTAAGGAGGAACTGCAAGGCTCATGTAGTTTATAGACCTGCTTCTATTGCAACTGTTCCCTGATAATGAATTAATGGCAAAAATATAATGCAAAATCAATGAATTAACCATGGCACATCCAAAGTAGACTTATGTTCTCAGTGTTTGCTGTTGGTATAGAACATTTTTGTGCATCTCTGAATGTTTGATTATTGCATGAAAATGGCTGACATGTGACTTTCCAGTAGTAAACTGAAAATGTGTCGAATGTCTGGGTGGGTGCCCCTGTGAGCAACAGCGATCATCGCACGGTATGGTTTGAGATAAAAGCCAAGGTGCAGTCCAATCATAGCAAGCTCAAAGTCCTAAACTTCAAAAACACTGACTTCAATAAAATGGCCGAATACCTAAAGGAGGAGTTGACAGGGTGGAAGGAGATAAGGGAAGTGGAATTGCAATGGGCTAAACTAAAGGAGGCAATAAAAGTGGCAACAGATAAATATGTAAGAAAAGTAAATAAAAACAAGAGGAGAAGGAAACCTATTTGGTTTTCCAAAGAAGTGGCTGCTCTACTAAAGGCAAAAACCACAGCTTTCACAAAATTCAAAAGCTTGCAAACAGAGGAACACAGAAATGAATACAGGATCAAACTCAGAGACAAAAAGAGAAATAAGGATAGCAAAATCAAAGGCAGAGGAAAAGATGGCTAAAGATCTTAAGTGTGGTGACAAAACTTTCTTCAGGTATATTCGGGAAAGGAAGAAGATCAGAGGTGGAATTGCAGGCTCAGAGGTGCTGAAAACGGACTCATGGAAAGTGACATTGAAAAAGCGAAATTGCTAAACAAATACTTCTGCTCCGTTTTTACTAAAGAAAATCCTGGAAGGACCACCTGTGACTCCCAAATATAAAAATGGGAATGAAGTAGATACCACACCATTCACAGAAGATGAAGTGTTAGAACAACTTGCAAAACTGAAAGTGGACAAGGCCATGGGGACTGGATGGGATACATCCCAGGATACTGAAAGAGCTCAGAGGTTCTTGCAGGGCCGTTAAAGGATGTTTTCAACAGATCCTTGGAAACAGGGGAAGTTCCTCAAGACTGGAGAATGGCTGATGTTGTACCTCTACACAAAAGTGGTGACAGGGAAGAAGTGTCAAACTACAGGCCCATGAGCCTTACCTCGGTGGTGGGAAAAATAATGGAGGCACTCCTGAAAGAGCGAATAGTGAATTTTCTCAAAACCAACAGGTTGCAAGATCCGAGGCAACATGGTTTTACCGAAGGACGATCTTGCCAAACAAATCTGTTTGATTGAGTTCTTTGACTGGGTGACCAGAGAACTAGATCAGGGGCATGCAATGGATGTTATCTACCTGGATTTCAGCAAAGCCTTTGATACTGTCCCTCATAAGAGGCTTATCAATAAACTGAGTAGTTTTGGGGATGGGTCCCAAGGTGGTAAACTGGATCAGAAATTGGTTGACTGACAGATGACAGAAGGTGATGGTAAATGGAGCTCACTCGGATGAAAGGAAGGTGATTAGCGGGGTGCCTCAGGGTTCGGTCCTGGGCCCGGCACTGTACAATGTATTTGTGGGTGATATAGCTGTAAGACTGAATGGAAAGGTTTGTCTTTCTGCAGATGACATGAAAATTTGCAACAGAGTGGACTCCCCCGAGGGAGTGATTAACATGAGGAAAGATCTACAAAAGCTGGAAGAATGGTCTAATGCTTGGCAATTAAGATTTAATGCAAAGAAGCCAGCAAGGAGAGGGGCGGAGTACAATTTCCTGATTTCGAGTGGTACCATCAGGCACTTTTATTAAAACAGGGTTTACAGTGGATGGATTCTGGCCCGCCCGAGGAGAAGCCGGTCTGGGCCCAGCTGGAAAAGAAGCTTATGTCCCCTGCCCCTATGGATTTGCTGCTGTGTATGCAGGTTGGTGAGCAGGATAATGGCCTTGAGGTTATGCGCGCCACTCAGATAGCCTTTAAGTTTCTGGAAAATGCCACGGGGTGCGAACAGCGCCTTTCAGTCCACCATCCTATTTGGTCCAACCTCAAACTGAAAATAGGGAATCAGCCCTTTGTTTGGAAAAGGTGGCAGGATACTGGGATTTGGACTATCGGCCAGGTGTGGTTGGGCAGTGGGTGGAAAGGTTTTGAGACCCTCCAAAAAGAGTTTGGTATCCCTAGAGGCTGTTACTTTCAGTGGCTGCAGCTGCTTCATTGTCTAAGAGGGGTTGTACGGGAAGGGACTGCCGTAGTCGACAGCTGGGGGCTTAAGGGGGTAGTAGACGAGATTATAGATACAGACCGGCGCATGTCTCATATTTATGCTATTTTGAGAGATGCGATTTTGGGGGAGGGGAATGGCGTCGGGTGTAGTTGGGAGGTCGAGGTAGGTTATGAGATCCCGTCCCGACTATGGAGTATTCTCTGGGGCACAGTTAGCAGGGTTTCGAAAGCTGCTTCCCTTTCACAGTCCCTTTACTTTTTGCTCCACAGGGCATACCTTATGCCTGTTAAGGTGTCAAAATGGGACTCATCGGTTTCCACTAAGTGTTGGTCCTGTCAGTCGGCTTTAGGCACCCTGCGGCACATGTTATATGATTGTCGCTATGTTCAGAGTTTCTGGCAAGCAGTATGGAGCAAGATCAACCGCATATTGGGGTTCTCTGCCCCGCTGGGATGGGATGTTGTTATTTACCGCTCCTGCGCAAGCAGCCTATAGCTTTTTAGAGACCAGCACTTTCTGTTTAATTTTTTGATGGCTGTGGCGCTGAAGGTGATCATCACCAACTGGAAAGACTTCTCTAAGCTAGATGTATATCTGTGGTGGGGTCTGGTGTGTACTTATTCTGGCTTTGAAAAAGCGCAGGAGCTAAAGGCCGCCCAGGAGGGACAGCGGCGGCGGCAGAAGAAGAGTAACTCTGCCGCCACCACACTGGGGGGAAGTAAGTGGCAGTTGCTAGATGATTATGTTGCGCAAGCTAAGTGTTTTGCAATGCCGTAGCGGTATAAATGAAGACAACTGTAACTGTAAGGGTTAATGCATGGTGGTTCTCAGAGGGACCGGGGGGGGGGGGAGGGGTGGAGTGGGGGGGGGAAGAGGGGGGCGGGTTGGGATACATGTTTTTGGTTTTGTTTGGTGTAATGTTTTGTTGTTTTTGTTGGGTGATGTATTGTTTACAAATGGTTTAAAAATAAAATTAAAAAAAAAAAAAAAAAGATTTGATGCAAAGAAATGCAGCATCTTGCACTTGGGTAGCAGAAATCCAAGAGAAATGTACGCGATAGGGGGCGAGAGGTTGGTATGCACAGATCAGGAGAAAGACCTTAGTGTGATGATTTCTGTAGCTCTCAAGGTGGCAAAACAGTGCGACAAGCGGTGGCAAAAGCCAGGAGGATGTTGGGCTGCATACAAAGAGCAATTACCAGCAGAAAGGAAGAGGTACTAATGCCACTGTATAAGTCACTGGTGAGGCCTCACTTGGAATACTGTGTTCAGTTTTGGAGACCGTATCTTGCAAAGGATGTAATATCTTGCAAAGGATGTAAAAAGACTGGAAACTGTTCAGAGGAAGGCGACCAAAATGATTTGGAGCCTGCGTCAGAAGCCTTATGAGAAGAGACTTGAAGACCTAAATATGTACACTCTGGAGGAGAGGAGGGATAGAGGAAAAATGACTCAGACCTTTAAATACTTAGAGAAATAATGAACAAACAAATCTCTTCCAAAGACGGGGAAGCTGTAAAACTAGAGGGCATAACATGAAGCTGCAAGGGGGTAAATTGAAAGGCAATGTTAGGAAATACTTTTTCACTGAAAGGGTGGTGGATGCTTGCAATGCCCTCCCGATGACAGCACCTCAAATGCCTCATCAGTAAACTAACCACTTCAAACAGACATTTAGCCCGCTCTTTCTGTACAGTTGTAAATAGTTACCCCCTTGTTATCTATCCAAGTTCTGTTGCCTGTTAATTGTAAACACAAATCAAAAGTTTTGAGATGTGTATTTAACTGGTTCTATGTAAACCGCACTGATGGAAAATAGCGCGGTATATAAGTGCATGTAATAAATAATAAATAAATAAGTGGTGGGGGCAAACACAGTGGATCCCTTTACAGCAGCAGGATAAAATCAAAATAAACTGAATACTGGGCAGACTGGATGGACCATGCTGGTCTTTATCTGCTATCATTTACTATGTTACTATGTTTTGATGTGGCACTCATGCAGAAGCCAAATGTTGGCAGTCCAATCATATTAGAGCTCCTCTGGCTGAGCACCTCCTAGGCCTGATGTGCACAACCTAGAAATGGGCCTGGGTTTTCAGGATTTCCACAATGAATACTCATCCCAGCATAGCACAGTTGATCTGAAAACCAAATTAATTTGCATAACTTGGTTCCTCTGACCAGGGTTCTGCACCATTTCCTGGACAGCAGAGAGCCCTTGGTCCACGCCTCATGGCCCATAACAAACTTTAGGTGTGTGACAAGACTTTGATGTTCCACACATCTAACTATTAATTTATTTTTTTCTTAACAAAACTTCGAGAGGGAAAGATCTAGAGTTAGCACAGCCTTGTGGATTAAAGGATCCCCTCTTCTTTCTGAATCTAGGAGATGGATGTCTGTGCACTTGGATTGTCTAGAGTGGCAATTTTTTCTATAGTTGTCTGAAAGATGCAGTCAGGTCTGGTTTTAAGGGTAACCAAAGTACAGTATGTACATTATTTGTTTCTCAGCCCAAAGGGATGTGTGCACATAGAGCAGAAGAATATTTATTGTAGACAAGGCCTTCCCTTGGGTATGGCAAATCGGGCTCTGTACCTCCCATGCTAATCCAATGTGATCCTTTCCTGTCAGCAGAAGGAAAGCAGCGCATCTTACCTGCCTCTCTCTTCCTCTTCCTGGCTTCTGTCTGAAGGGAATGGAAGGGATTTTGGATTTAGCTCCTGTCTTTTTTTTTCAGTAGTTAGCTCAAGGACAGTTTTAAATTCCGGTACAGAGGGATTACAATCTTGCCTCTGTGGGATTAGAGTTCTACTTCAGCTGAAGCCGATAGATGAGGAGGCAGACTTTGGAAAATACCCTGCCCTCATCATGCCAGATAAGGGAAAGAAAAGAGAAGTGCAGAGTACGGTTTTGGGATTAGAGCTGATCTTGTATGTCCTGAAAATCAGATCGGGCTATAGCCTTCTATGGCTAAACATGAGTACCCTGCTTGAATCAGTGAAGTCTCTCATTGAACTATATTCTTGTTTTACTTCTGCAATGTGTGTGGACAGACTACCAAAATGTCTTGTGACTAATTTTGAAAAGAAACTTGAACAGCCCTTACAGTGATAGCTACGTCCACACCACCATGTCTCATCGGTTAATGGCATTCATGTGCTCTGCGTTTTGTGGCTGAAGACAATTTATTTGGCATTAGTACAGCTTAAAAGCAGAAGGAGAACCTTCTTAGTGAGAGGATGAGATGGAAAGGGGTTTAGATGTTGAAATTTACCTTGCTTTTAGTGAGTGGCTGTCATTAGTGGTAGAAAATGCAAGAGGAGCATTAAGTGGGACTAATTCCTTTTGCAAGAAGACAATAAAGTAGGTAGTAGCAGTTATGAGTTCAGCCTGCCTAATTGTCTTAGAACGTTAAAAAAAATCCTAACCTAACATGAATTTGTGTCCCACAGTGGATTGGATGCAGAGGAAGAAAGGTTTATCACAGAGCGAGATGAGAGAAGACTGCAGGCTCTGAAACGGTAAGGCTGAAAAACAAAAACTGAAAGCATGCCTTTTGTACAGATGGTGGGTTCTGCAATTGCTGGGGGAATGTCCTGTTTGTGATAATTGAACAGTCCTGAACTGCTGGGGTGTCACAATGTCCTGGGCATCTGCAGTTATGTTTTCAAGGAACACTGAGGGCGTGCGTTATCAGATTTAACAAAGTTAATTGTTTTGGAAACCACCCAGAGTCGAGGTGGCCAAAGGATGTCGAGACATGCAGAAACTGTTAAGTGTGTTGGATACTTAAAGCATTGGCCAGCTCTTCCTGGGAGGGTTCATTCTTACTTTTGCTCAGAGTGAAGTCAAAGCATGCCAAGTTGCAGTTTTTCAGAATTCATGCTTGTCCTTGATTAGGTAGGGAATACTAATCTCCAGGAACAAGCAGGAATAAGTCCTCACATATGGGTACGTCGGTACCGACAGAGCCTGCGCGGGAAAGCTTCCCAGAAGGAAAGCTTTTGGGGCCTCCCACTGCGCATGCGCGCTGCCTTCCCGCCTTCCTGACCAACTCTCCTCAGTTCTTCTTTTTCCGCGGAGCCAGCAGGTCGTGTTCCTGTCACCGCTGAAGGAAGTTCTTATTTTAATTTGTTTCTTTGGCCGCGTATCTGCCTTCCTCGATTCTGGACCGGTACCGCCGGTCTTTTTTCTTTATTTCTTTAAAAAAAAAAAAAAAATTTATTTTTCCCCACTTGGTGTGTTTGTCCTGTGAGGCCTCTAGGCCTCCACAGAATTCTCCCTCATGGAGAAACCAGCCTCTGGTTTTAAAAAATGCACCAAGTGTAGCGGTACTATTTCAGTCACAGACACCCATGAATGGTGTCTTAAATGTTTGGGGCCTGACCACTCCATTCCGGATTGCCCATCCTGTTCTTTGATGTCTAAACGTGGCTTACAAAACCGGGCAGCCAAGTTTCACATGCTGTTTTCTACAGGTACTCCAGCATCGACATCTTCCAGGTCTTCCTCTCCTGATGGATCTCAGGTAACCAAACATTCCTCTGGCAGGTCCTCAAAGGGCAAATCTCCCTCTAAGTATCGAGATGCCCCCGGGCTTGACCCTGAGGACCCTGCCCCAGCCAAACAACCCCGGCGGGAAGCTCCGGTTTCCAAAGCTCCTCCTATGGGGTTACAGGTTGACATCGATGGCACGGCCTCGACCGATCACCTGTTAGACTGCTCTGGGGTACCGGCTCAATCTTCCAGTACTGACATCCAGACAGTCGTGGCGTCTATGGATCATACAGTTCAATCCATGCAGCAGGCCATACTGGCTTTTATTAGAGCTGCGACGCCCTCGATACCGCAGCCAGCGGTACCGACTCCGGTTCCGGTACCACAACCGATACCGGTACCCAGGGCATTCACATCGACCAGGATACCGATTCCGGTTCCGGGGTTTTTCCCGGTACCGATCCGGTACCGGGTACCCCCGATGTGGATACCGGTCGATACGCTTATCGATCCCTGGAGGCAAACAGACGATACTTCGAGTCTTCTGATGATTCTGATTCATCAGATGACTCCGCTGAAGTATCTCTTACTCTTCCTGAAGAGCCCTCTTCTCCAAAGAGGAGAATGTCTCCTCCAGAGGATTTGTCCTTTCAAGACTTCATCATTGAAGTAGCTAAAGGTCTCTCTATTTCAGTGACCTCTGAAAAAGAACCTAGAGCAAAAAAATTAGATATTTTAGGATACTCTAAGGTTCCCAAAGAGGCAGTCACCTTGCCCATTCATGAAATTCTTCAAGAATACATGATGGATTTATGGGAGACTCCTCTCACCCTATCTCCACATTCTCGTTGCTTGGACACCATGTATCGTGTCCCTCCTTCTCTTGGGTTTCAAAAAACTCAGCTCCCTCACCACTCTATTGTGGTGCAGTCAGCTATGAAAAGGATAGAGAGTACCAAAAGACACTCTTCTACTCCTCCAGGAAGAGAATGTAGGACTTTGGATGCTTTTGGTGGAAAAATCTTCCAAGCAAGTATGCTTATTGCCAGAATCAATTCATACAGCCTCTATATGGGCATGTTTCTGAAGGAGATTGCATTGAAAACACGCCATTTTCTCCCCTTTATCCCAGAGGATAGAAAGGAGGAGTTCCTTCTTTTGCTAAAGCATACCCAAGATATTTCAAAGTTCTCCAACAGAGCAGCCTTTGACTCCTTTGAGGGTGCTAGCAGAGCCTCAGGTATTGCCATAGCGGCTCGCAGAATTGCTTGGCTCCAGGCCTCTGACCTAGAACCCTGGGTCCAGGATGGGTTGGGAAATCTGCCCTGTACAGGTGAGAATCTGTTTGGTAAGGAGTGGCAAATCAAAGCCACTCAAATGGATGCAGAAAATGCTGCTTTAGATAGACTTTCTAAGTCTACCTCTGCCCCTGTCAAGAAAAAATCTTTCAAGAAGCCTTTCTATAAGAAGGCCAGATTTGCTACAAATACTGGCCAACAATCTTCTGGAGCTCGCTTTGCTCCTAAGCGTCAGCAGCCTAAACAGGCCAGGGTAAAACCTGCAGGGGCTGCTACAGCCCAGCAGTCCCAACCCCCTCAGGGTTTTTGACTTAACACTAGAGAACTTAACCTTTCTGGCTCTAAAACATCCAGAGCCTCTCACCATTCCAGGAAGGCTAACTCATTTTGCGCCCAGATGGGAGCAAATCACATCAGAACAGTGGACCCTCTCTATCATCAGAGAGGGCTACAAACTCCATTTCTCCAGCCTTCCTCCCCATACCATGGTGAGATGTTTTCAATTCTCCCCCATCTCTCCTAGACCTGTTGGGTCAGGAGGTGACCACTCTTCTCGCCCAAAGGACAATAGAAGAGGTTCCTATTCTTCAACAGGGGTCAGGGTTTTACTCCCCTTATTTTCTCATTCCCAAGAAAACAGGGGGGTACAGACCCATTCTAGATCTGAGAGAATTGAACAAATTCCTATGCAAGGAGAAATTCAAGATGCTTTCTCTAGGTACTCTCCTTCCATACCTACAGAGTCAGGATTGGCTTTGTTCTCTGAATCTCAAGGATGCGTACACACATATACTCATCCATCCCACAGAAAATTCCTACGGTTTCTGTTCCAGGGAAAACATTTCCAATACAGAGTACGTCCCTTCGGTCTAGCCTCTGCTCCAAGAGTATTTACCAAATGCATGGCAATAGTGGCTGCATTTCTACGCGCCCTGGGAATTTTTGTCTTCCCATACCTGGACGACTGGCTCATCCGAGCTCCATCTCAGTCCGAGGCTCAGACTTCCCTGGATCGCACCAGACGCATCCTGCAGTATCTGGGACTTGTGATCAATCTGCCAAAGTCTCAACTCACCCCTACTCAGTCCCTAGAATTCATAGGGGCCTGGTTGGATACCACCACTGCAAGGGCCTATCTTCCTCAGGCCCGTTGCCAACGTTTAGTGCACTTGGCCTCCCAGACTCAGTCCAGAAGCCACTTGACTGCCAGGGAGATGCTACAACTATTAGGCCACATGGCCTCCACAGTACATGTGGTGCCTTATGCTCGTCTACATATGAGAGCAGCTCAATGGACTTTGTCCACCCAGTGGACTCAAGCATCAGGAGCTCTCTCAGACCAAATAGCAAACTCCAAACGTCTCTTTTGGTCTCTCCAGTGGTGGATGTCCACTCAAAATCTGTTGTTGGAGGCCCCCTTTCAACCATTGTTGCCCCAAGCAACCCTCACAACAGATGCCTCACAAACAGGTTGGGGAGCTCATCTTCAAGATCTCTCCACTCAGGGCACTTGGTCTCCACAGGAGACCACCCTTCATATCAACCACTTGGAACTTCGAGCAATCTTTCTAGCTCTCAGAGTTTTTCATACCCTCCTCAGCAACATGACAGTCCTTATTCATACGGACAATCAAGTAGCCATGTTTTACATAAACAAACAAGGAGGGACTGGCTCTCTGTCGCTTTGCAACGAAGCTCTAAGATTATGGGCCTTCGCCAGAGAGCATCAAATCCATCTCCTGGCAGTATATCTTCCAGGAATCCAAAACTCTTGGGCAGACAGACTCAGTCGAGTTCTGCTTCCACACGAATGGTCCCTGCACATGGATCAGGTACTCAGAATCTTCCAGAAATGGGGAACCCCGGACATAGACCTCTTTGCAAGTCCGTGGAATGCCAAACTTCCCCGGTTCTGTTCCAGAATTCCGTGTCAGGGAGTGCAGGCCAAGGATGCCTTCCTCCTTCATTGGGGTCGGGGCTTCCTATATGCCTTTCCACCCATTCCTTTGATTCCCAAGACTCTGTTCAAACTTCAGAGGGATCAAGGGTCCATGATCCTCATAGCTCCACGCTGGCCACGCCAAGTGTGGTACCCTCTACTTCTGCATCTCTCCCAAGCCCCCTCTCTGGACTTGGGAGCGGCTCCAGACCTTCTGTCTCAGGAGGAGGGGACTTTGTGGCACCCAATCCCCAAGTCCCTTCACCTCAGAGCTTGGTTACTGAAGGCCTAGACCTTCAACACTTCAATCTTTCGCAGCAAGTGAAGGATATCCTCCATGCCTCTAGGAAACCTTCCACTAGGCGTTCTTACGCTTTTAAATGGAAAAGATTTTCCATTTGGTGTGCTCAAAAGGGTCTTAACCCTCTAGCACTCCCTTTGAATTCTCTTTTGGAATATCTCCTGCATCTCTCCAATGCAGGACTCAAAACGAATTCAGTAAGAGTCCATTTGAGTGCTATTGCAGCATCCCTTAAGCCCATCAATGGACGACCTGTTTCCTCTCATCCTCTTATTGCAAGATTCATGAGAGGCCTAACCTTAACTAAACCTCCCATTCGACTTCCTCCGATGGCATGGGACTTAAACTTGGTTCTTGGTCAGCTTATGAAGCCACCCTTTGAACCCTTAGCCACTACCTCCTTGAAATTTCTTTCCTGGAAGGTTATTTTTCTTATTGCAGTCACCTCAGCTCGCCATATCAGTGAACTGCAAGCTCTAGTGGCTAATCCACCGTATACAAGGTTCCATCATGATAAGGTGGTCCTTAGGACCAATCCCCACTTTATGCCTAAAGTGGTCTCCCCTTTTCATCTTAATCAAGAGGTATATTTACCTGTCTTTTTTCCAGCTCCTCATGCATCCAGTGCAGAGAGGAACCTTCATACTCTAGATTGTAAAAGAGCTCTTGCCTTTTACCTCCACAGGACACAACAACATCGAAAGTCTTCTCAGCTTTTTGTTGCTTTTGATCCTTCTCATTTGGGACTTCCAGTCTCTAAAAGAACACTCTCCAATTGGATTGCTCAGTGTATCTCTTTTGCTTACCAGAGTAAGAACCTTTCTCTAGAGGGCCATGTCACCACTCACAATGTGAGGGCCATGGCCACCTCTATGGCTCATCTAAACTCTGTGTCCATTGACCAGATCTGTCGAGCAGCCACCTGGGCCTCGGATCATACCTTTACAGCCCATTACTGTTTGGACAAGGACTCCCGCCGGGATGCCTTGTTTGGTCAGGCTGTCCTCAGACACCTGTTCCATTCTTGAACAACTCCAGCCCACCTTCCCTGAATGGATGCCTGAGATCTATAGGAAGATGAGGAACCTTTCAGGGTCTCATACCCTTGAGGGGATCTCCCGGGCATCTTAGCTAGGGAGTCCCCATATGTGAGGACTTATTCCTGCTTGTTCCTGGAGATAGCACAGTTACTTACCTGTAACAGGTGATCTCTGGGAACAGCAGGAATTAGTCCTCACAACCCACCCACCTCCCCTAGGAGTTGTATCTCTCTCTCTCTTTCCTTTCCTCTCTCTATTGTCTCAGCTTTAAACTCGAACTGAGGAGAGTTGGTCAGGAAGGCGGGAAGGCAGCGCGCATGCGCAGTGGGAGGCCCCAAAAGCTTTCCTTCTGGGAAGCTGGGGAGCTTTCCCGCGCAGGCTCCGTCGGTACCGACGTACCCATATGTGAGGACTAATTCCTGCTGTTCCCAGAGATCACCTGTTACAGGTAAGTAACTGTGCTTTCTTTCTCCTTACAAAGTATTTTAGGGCCTTCTCTCTTAATGCAGCATGAAAACCAAAGCCCAACAATAAAACATTGTTGCTCCCCCTCATTGTAATAAGAGGGTCTTTTGTTGATGCACCTTTGGTTTCTGTAACAAATTTTTAATAATTGTTAATTGTGGTACACACTGTGCGAGAGAACAGTCCTTAGTTACTTTTCTGGTTCAGTCTCACAGAATACAGGTAGTTTCTGCCATTATCATATGAAAAGCACAACGTAAAGGAAGTGCTCCGTCACTATCGAGAACTATGTGGATATGAAGCAGCTGTAGCCAGGAAAAGCAGTTGTTTTGCCAACAGCACAGTATATCTCTGCTGATAGTTCCAGTGGTAAAGAAAAAGACAGATCTATTGCAAACAACCTGAAGCAGTATTTCTAGGAAATGGAGAACAGAAACCAGCCTGTACAGAACCAGCTTCTTAACCATGGTGATGTTATGCATTAATTTCACAGAAGTGTCAGCAAGTCACTTTCTGAAGCAGATATTTCAAATGTTCAGATGTTTCAGAATGACTTTTTCTTGCACAGTTATGAAAAGTCAACTTTTCATCCAGTCAGAGCTTATGAGACAGAATTTGTATTTGTGTAAAGGCTCCTGACACTCTCACAGGAAATGAATGCTTTTATGCCTCACCTATTCTGTGGCTAAAATAGGCAATGCGCAATTTCAGGTCCAATGGTAATAATCCTTCAATCAGCTGATTTCATCTTGGTGTGTGGGCGGGAACCTCTCCTCACCTCACAGACTGCCTAGAAACTGCCCTGCTCACCGGCATTTAAACCGCCGCTCCGGAGGCGTGCCTGCGCCTGAGGGCCCTTTGGCGTGGCCCTTAGGCGGGGTCCGTGGCGAATGATTAAAATCATACAGAAATTGTGAGTCTATTTGTCATGCCTGTAGTTTGTGAAGGTAGTCTGCTGTTCTGTTTTCTCCTATCTGTGCTATCACTTTGTCTATCTGTTTCTCCTACTCTGTCCTATCTTATTAATGGCGTTCTTTTCTTATTTTCCAAAACATAAATGTAGGATTGTAAACCGCTCTGATGCTTCTTGGCCTGAGCGGTATATCAAATGTAATAAACATAAACATAAACTTCCACCCCCAAAAAATAAATAATGTCCTGCTAGACCAGTCCAGATAAGTGGGTTGTGTTCCCCTACCAGCAGGTTGGTGAAGACAGAGAACCCATGAAAAGCCCAGGTTTCATTGACATCATTCCTATGCCTCTATTCGCCTCAACCACCAGAGGTCTCTTCAGTATTCCTTTGTCTCCAGCAGATGGATTTTCTCCTCTGAAGAAAATCTGAAGATTGAGAGGAAAAGATTGATTAAACGCTCATGAGAGTGGCTGTCACTTGAGTGTGACATCGAAGGCTGAACTAAACTGCAGTCTTTTCAATAGCTATAGGAGGAGGGAAAATTGGTTCAGCTCCATGTGCTTAGCATGATAGTCTGTTGAGCAGCCAGAAATTGGAAGGATCTGGAAGAGTACAGTAGCTTCACACAACCTCAGCGCTCCCTCCCTCTTCCACTGTCCCTTCCCTCTCTCTCTCTCCTGAAGATTGCAGAAGGCTCTCAGAGGGATTTGCCTGCCAGCCACCTTAAATGCAAGGGAATAGACCTGAGCCCAACATAGATCTTCTGCCTGGGTTTCTCAGGGGGTGAGTACCAAGGCTTGACCTCGAAATTGATCTTCTTGGGAACTCCTGATTCTGTCTGCCTGAGACATAATTAAGGGTGGACCGCTGGTGACTGTTGGCATGGTGTGGAGGTTTCCTGCCCTTTTCTGCACACGTTAGTAGTGTTTTTACCTATTTGTGCCTGGAGATTGCATGATCCTAGTGCTTATTCTGCCCATGCAACTTCAATGTGCATTCCTATCCTAGTGCTTGTAACGCGCATTGCAGTAAAAGCGCAGTTAACGTACGCCATTGTGATTCTTGCCTTATTTCTCTGTTTTCTTCCAGGAAACATTGTTTGGCCTGTGACAAATGAGGTGCCTCATCTCTGGATTCTGGACTCTGCTCTTTGTGCATGGCAGCTTCTGAGTTGTTCTTGGAGGCCTGCTCCCCCTCTCTCATCCAAGGGATGCAGTTAGTCTGGCCTTGCCTGCCTCAGGGCAGGAGGTGACCAGTGGCACTATAGGTAGTGATATCTAGCTGGCTTGAGGGTCCGGCAACCATGCTGTGAGCTGCTTTTCATCCTCTAGGGGGTCTGCGGTGGCTATGTCCCCTAGTGTTGGGGAGTCATTTCTGAGAAGAGAGCTTCCAGACTCCAGATAGTCCTCACTGGAATTTATTTTCCTTTTTACAACATGTCTGGTCCTTCTGGCATTTAAATTCTGACCCTGTGGTCTCTGGGTACCTCCGGACACAGTCTTGTGAGGGGCAGGCTGAGAGTGGAAGCCCTGTACATCTGACTTTGGCTAAGTGTCCCGGTGAGGAGCGCCTCCCTGGAGATGGGGATCAGCTGGGATCTGTTTGAGATTTGGATGGTGACTTTGCTTCAGACGTCTCAGTTCTGGGTTCTGATGTAGACGAAGAAGTACTCTTGCCTTTGGAGGATTGTAAAGAGGCCAATGCGATTCGCCTGTTCCAGGAGGAGGAACTGGAGGCATTGATTCTCAGGGTCTTATTCACCTTCGACTTGGTGGATGCATCCACTCCTGCAAGAGGTGCAGAAATCCACTACTGTCTTCCTCTCCGACTGGAACAGGCTCCTGAGCACCTCCAGGAACAGGGAGTCCCCAACTCCCCACTTAGGGGCTAAGGGTGTATAAGATGCATGCTCTCCTGGAGAAAGAGTACATTGTATGATTTGCTATTTGCAAAGTGGATGCACTGGTCATGGTGGTTATCAGTCAGATCACCATTCCTGTGGAAGGTGTATCGGCCTTAAAGGATGCTCTGGACTGAAAGGTGAAGAACCAGTTTGCTGCGGCGACTTCTGTTTTTCAGTTGGCAGTATGTGCAGGCCTGACGTCTCGAACCCTGCTCCAATGGACTCAGTCCCTTCTGCCGGATGATTCTATCCCTTTTTTGAAGTCTGCAACAGTCTTCCTTTCTGATGCCATGTGCAGTCCGGTACACCTAGTGGCCAGGGATTGTGCCCTGTTGACAGTGACATGGTGTTGGCTTGGTTCTGACATGGGGCGGCTGACTCCTCTTCCAAAGCCCACTTGCCCATCTGGCCTTAGAGAGAGGCTTCTGTTTGGTTCAATTTGGAGAAATTGGGGTAAAGGTCCTGGGTGAGGCAGAATCTTTCTGCCTTCTGGAGGACAGGTCCAAGTGGCCTGTGAAGCTGGCAGGAGCCCTTTTTCCATCAACCTCCATCCACTCCTTGCGGGCATTTGCTGTGCTTAGGTCTCCCCTTAAGTTTGCCGCCCTCCTATTAGGATTCTTCACTGCCCCAAGGATGTTCTCCAAAGTCATAGTGGTGGTGGCTGCAGCAATACAGTTCCCAAGGATTTCTGCACATCCATATCTGAGCGGGCTATTGGCTCATCCGAGCCCATTCTCTTTCAGAGGAATCTTGGGTAGTCTCCACTGTGATGTTGTGTCCACAATTGAAGAAACAAAACCACTTATCTGTTAGTAGGGGTCAATGATCATAGTGTATAGCTTCACTGCAAGATTGAGGCGGTATGACTGCACACTATGGCCATTGACCTTTACTAACAGATAAGTGGCATTGTTTCTTCAGTTGTGGACACAATATCATGGTGGAGACCACAAGGAAGATTACTGAAGATCATTCAAAATATAAGATGTTTACAGTTTATGAAGATTTTTTTGAAAAGTTATGTTAAAAGTAATTTGGAGCGAAGACGACAACACATAGTTGGTATTGTATTGCTTGATGGACACCATGCCATTGATTGAGTTCTATATTTTTCATATATAAACTTTTTCACATAGCTTAGTAATCTCTGCATGGTTGAAATATGATTTTCTGGATCAAATAATTTTTCTATATCGATCTATACAAAGTCTATGGCTACAATCTAGATATTTTTTGTGTTCCTTCTGATGGCTGCCAGGCTCTCGGGCTGGGGAGCCCATTGCCAAGGCCAAATGGTCCAGGGCAGTTGGAACCACAGGGAGGCAGTGTAGTCCATCAGTTGCCTAGATGTGAGGGCCATCAGGTTGGCTCTTCTGTGTTTCTGGCCCTTGGTTGAGGGCTGGGCAGTTCAAGTGTTCTTGGGCAATACCACGGTGGTGGCTTATGTCAATCATCACAACAGCATGAGGAGTGTCAAAGTAGTCCTGAAGATGGCTCTCCTGTTTGCCTGGGTGGCGAAAAACCTCCTAGTTGTCAGCTCTGCTCATTGCTAGGGTGGATTCAGTGGAAATTGATTTTCTCAGCCAGCACTCTCTGGTTCCAGGAGAGTGGAAGTTGAGTCAGGTGCTATTTCAATTGTTTCTGGGCCACTGGAATCGCCCCGAGAAGGACCTGATGGTGACCCGCCCCAATGCCGAAGTGTGCCGCACAGAGAATGGGGTCTAAGGGCACCTGCACCCTGGCTGAATCTTGACCAAGTCAGTACCTACTGTATGTTTTCTCCATGGCTCATGGTGGGGCATGTGATTCGATGTATGGAGCACCACCAGAGAAGGATTATTCTCCAGGACCAAGCAGGAAGTCAGTCCTCACTTATGGGTGACGTCGGCGCCGACGGAGCCCTCGCGGAGCAATTTTCCCCAGCTTTCAAAGAAAGCCTTTGGGAATTGCAGCGCGCATGCACGGTCCTCTTCCCGCCCAAGGGTGCCATCTTAGCCAGTCTTCTTTTTTCCGCGGAGCCCTACAGACGTACCCGTCGTGTCCCCGCGAAAAAGTTGATTTTTACTCATATTTTCTCTTTTTTCCTTCGGTTCGACACCGGTCTTTTTCCCGCCCGGACTCGCGACGCCGGTCACGAGTCCTCTTCTTCTTTTTCGGTTTTTCTGACTTAGTCAGTTTCGTTTTCGGTTTTTCCCTGGCAGCCCGGTCCTTTGACCTCGCCGGGGCCCTTTTTCCCCCGATGGCTGCCAGTGGTTTCAAACGGTGTGGTCAGTGTGACCGAAATATGTCACTAACTGACACACACGACAATTCCCTCCGCTGCCTGGGCCCGGATCATGAAGAAATGATCTGTGGGCCCTGCGGCAAAATGTCCTCCAAAGCGTTGAGAAGTCGGCGGCATCAGCGGGATAGGATCTTCGCTGACCCCAGCCGTACCCGGACCTCGTCGGAGGCCTCCGCGTCCAGAGGTTCCAGCTCGGACCGTCGCCGGAGTTCCTCCGACAGGGGTTCTCCCTCCGGGGACCATCGACGAAAGGTGAAACCCGCGAGGGCGGCGTCGGTGGACGCTCCTGGCTCCGCGAGGGCCAGGTCGCATAGCCCCGATAGCCGTCCCGGGTCCTTGGAGGAGCACCTCTCGAAGCGACCTCGCCTGGAGTCGGAGCTGCCTGCTCGGGTAAGTCCTGTGGTCCTCCTGGACTCGCCTCCGAGACCGCCGACGTCGGGCCCGACGCTGTCGGGGCCCGAGTCGGGGGCTGCTGGGTCACCTGAGCTCGGACTCAGGTTGACGGCCTTGGAGAGCAGACTGTCTGCCTTCATGGACCAGCAGTGGGCACTGCTCGCTGGCTTCGCTGGCGCCGCTGCCCCGACCGCCGGGACGTCGACGTCTAAGTCGACCCCGGAGACCGAGCCGATCCTCGAGTCGATGCGAACTCGAGTCGATCCTCGGTCGAGGTCACCCTCGGCCTCCCGTTCGGGACCGAGGTCGCTGACGCCGACTCCCTCGGCGTCGGGGTGGCAGGCGCCGCGCCCTGCCCGGGCCGACCCCACCGAGTCCTCGTCGGAGTCTGTCTGGGAGTCTGAAGAGGAAGAGTCGCCTGATTCTTTTCGGACTCGGTGTGTCCCCTCGGACTCACCTGAGTCCGAACCTCGGAAGCAGTCCCCCCCGGAGGATGCCCGGTTCTCGGACTTCGTCAGGGATATGGCCAAGGCTTTGGCCTTCCCTGCGGATCCCGAGGAGGAGCCTCGAGCCGAAGAGCTCGACGCCCTCCAGTATGACTCTCCCGCCAGGGAACACTTTACTGTACCGGTTCCTCCCATGCTGGAACGACTACTCTTCCGCATGTGGGAGAGTCCGGCCACCTCGCCGGTCCTGAGCAAGCGGGTCGATTCTATCTATCGAGTCCGCAAGAGCCCTGGCTTCCAAAAAGCACAGCTACCACACCATTCCATGGTAGTGGAATCGGCCATGCATCGTCTTAAGAGCCAGAAGATGCACTCCTCGGTGCCTCCTGGCAGGGAGGCCCGTAACCTGGATGGCCTTGGTAAGAAGTGTTTCCAGGGCTCTATGCTTGCGTGTCGTGTCCAGACCTACCAGCTATACATGGGCATGTATCTCCGAGACCTGGCTAAAGAGCTAGCCGGATTCTCCGCTGGTTTGTCCGAGGAACCCTTGCGGAGGTTCCTGGCCTTGTCCACTGGCATTCGGGAATGCTCAAAATTCATATCCCGAGCAGCCTATGATGGCTTTGAAGCATCGGCTCGAGTGGCCGCAGCCGGCATCGGTGCCCGCCGACAGGCTTGGCTTCAGTCGTCTGACCTTGAGCCCTGGGTGCAGGACAAGTTGGTCGATGTCCCCTGCCGAGGCAAAAACCTCTTTGGCAAGCCCATGGCTGACAAGGCTGCACAAATTGAGACGGAGACTCTCACCAGGACTAGGCTTTCTAGGAAGATCTCCGCCCCTTCCCAGAAAAAGAAGGGCTTGGGAAAGAAGTCCTTTTACCCGAGGAAGGCGGCTGCCTACAAACAATACCCCCAATATCAGGCCCCTGCAGCTCCCCAACAGGGCCAGCAGGCCAAGGGACGGGTTAACGGGTCCCGTAGGCAGCAAGCCCCCAAGCCTGCACCACCAGCCCCTGCTCAGCAGGGTGGGGGCTTTTGACTCCTTAAGCATAGCCTCTCCCCCCCCGCTGGTTCCTCCCAGCACCGGAGGCCGGCTGGTTCACTTCGCCCACAGGTGGTCCAGCATCACCTCAGATGCCTGGGTGCTTCAAGTCGTGCGAGAAGGCTATCTTCTCCACTTCCACCAGGTCCCTCCCTCCTATTTTCCGGGAGAACCTCCACGACCCCCTCTGCACAGGGACTTACTCCTTCAGGAGTTAGCAGGTCTTCTACAGGAACAGGCGGTGGAACCGGTGCCCCACCACCTGAAAGGTCAAGGCTTTTATTCCAGGTACTTTCTAGTACCAAAAAGGACAGGAGGCCTCAGACCCATCCTGGACTTGCGCAACCTCAACAAATTCCTCGTGCGGGAAAAGTTCAAGATGCTTACCCTTGGAATCCTTCTGCCCTACCTCCAGCAGGGAGATTGGCTATGCTCCTTGGATCTAAAGGATGCCTACACGCACATCCTTATCCACCCAAGCCACCGCCAGTACCTAAGGTTTGTGGTGGCCGGAAATCATTACCAGTACAGAGTACTACCCTTTGGCCTGTCCTCCGCACCGCGAGTCTTCACAAAATGTCTCGCGGTGGTGGCGGCCCATCTCCGGCTTCACGGCTTCTATGTCTTTCCGTACCTCGACGACTGGCTCATCAGGGCAGCGTCCGCTCCGGAGGTCACCAACGCCACACGCCGCACGGTGACTCTTCTGCAGTACTTGGGCTTTGTTATAAACTTCGCAAAGTCCACTTTGCTCCCCTCACAAGATCTCGAGTTCATCGGCGCAAGGCTGCACACTCCTCAGGCACGAGCGTTCCTACCGCTCGACAGAGCTCAACGGCTCATGGACCTAGCCGACCGTTTTCGCAGCCAGCCCCTGGTCTCCGCCAGGCGCTTCCTGAGACTACTCGGCCATATGGCTTCCACCGTCCATGTGACTCCCAATGCCCGCCTGAATATGCGGCCTGCTCAATGGTGTCTCCGCCAGCAGTGGCAACAAGCCACAGGCGGCCTAGCAGACCTAGTGCGCGTCTCCGAGCCGCTGATCTCGTCTCTCCAGTGGTGGCTTCATCGGCCGAACCTGGTACTCGGCATGCCTTTCCAGTCACCTCAGCCGGCCCGGGTGCTGACAACAGATGCATCCCTCCTGGGCTGGGGAGCACATTGCCAAGGGGCACGTACTCAGGGCCTCTGGACCACGTGGGAGTCTGCTCAGCAGATCAACTTCCTGGAGCTCAGAGCGATCCGCCTTGCTCTCAAGGCCTTCTCCCACCTGACCTCTCACCAGTCCATCCTTGTCCAGACGGACAATCAAGTTGCCATGTTCTACGTGAACAAGCAGGGGGCACGGGCTCCTTCCCTCTCTGTCGGGAGGCACAGAAGCTCTGCTCTTGGGCCGTCAGTCACGGCGTTCTTCTCAAGGCAGTTTATCTCCCAGGCCAAGAAAATTGCCTGGCGGACAAACTCAGCAGGATCCTCCAGCCGCACGAGTGGCGCCTGGATCCCTTGGTAGTTCAGAAGCTCTTTCTAAAGTGGGGCCTCCCCACGATGGATCTCTTTGCCAGCCCCCTCAACCGGCAACTTCCTCGCTTCAGCTCTCGTCAGCCGCATCCCCTTCGAGTTGCGGCAGACGCTTTTCTACTCTCATGGGCGGAGAGCCTTCTGTATGCTTTTCCTCCCATCCCGCTAGTCTCTCGAACTCTTTTCAAGGTTCTCCGAGACAAAGCTTCCATGATCCTGATCGCTCCTCGCTGGCCCAGACAGCCGTGGTTTCCACTCCTGCTGCAATTAGCGGTGGAGGATCCATTCCCTCTGGGGTTTCAACCGGATCTCCTCACTCAAGATCAGGGGTCTCTGCTACACCCCAACCTCAGATCTCTCAATCTCATGGCCTGGCTGCTGAGAGGGTAGTCCTTGCTCCCCTTCTCCTGCCGGCAGAGGTGGAAGAGGTCGTCTTAGCTTCTCGGCGACCTTCTACCCGCAAATGCTACGCCCTTAAATGGCGTCGCTTTTCCGTTTGGTGTACCCAGAAGTCTCAGGATCCCTTCTCCTGCTCGGTGTCGGTGATCTTGCAGTACTTGCTCTACCTCTCTAATCTGGGACTTAAGTCCAACTCCGTCAAAGTTCACCTCAGTGCTCTTTCAGCACATCATGTACCGGTGGACGGCAGACCTCTTTCCAGTGACCCTCTCGTAGCGAGGTTTCTCCGAGGTCTCCTTCTACTTAAACCACCTCTCCGCCCGCCAGCGCCTGACTGGGATCTGAATGTGGTTTTGCAGCGGATCACCTGTCCGCCTTTTGAACCTATGGCTACCTGTTCTCTCCGTTTTCTTTCTTGGAAAACATTGTTCTTGATAGCCCTCACTTCCGCTAGGCGCGTAAGTGAATTGCAGGCCCTCGTGTCTGATCCCCCTTACACTCGGTTCTACAAAAATAGGGTAGTCCTACGGACTCACCCAAAATTTCTTCCAAAAGTGGTCTCCCCCTTTCACATCAATCAGGAGGTGGTACTTCCGACCTTCTTTCCCAGACCACACTCCAGCCGAGCTGAAACGGTCCTCCATACCCTGGACTGTAGAAGGGCATTGAACTTCTACCTTGACCGTACGCGGGAGCACCGTAAAGCTGCTCAGCTTTTTGTGTCTTTTGACCCCAATAAATTGGGGCTCCCGGTCTCCAAGCGTACTCTGTCCATCTGGGTTGCGGACTGTATCACTTGGGCTTATGGGGCAGCCGGACTCTCCTTGGAAGGTCGAGTCACGGCTCATTGCGTTCGGGCAAAGGCTACGACAGTGGCTTACCTCCGCTCTGTTCCGCTGGCAGACATCTGCCGGGCCGCTACTTGGTCTTCGAGCCAGACCTTTGCGGTCCATTACTGTCTCGAGAGGGAGTCCCGCAGGGACAGTGCTTTCGGACAGGCAGTCCTCCGTAATCTCTTTGAGGTTTGAGCAACTCCTACCCTCCATCCCGGATGTGGGCTACCGGTGGGTAATAATTCAGCGAAGATTCCTTCCTTCTGTGCTGCTGAGCTAGAGGGAGCTCATTTTTGTGCTTAGGGTCTCCGGTAGCCTTAAGCTTGGGAGTCCCATAAGTGAGGACTGACTTCCTGCTTGGTCCTGGAGAAAGCGTAGTTACTCACCTGTAACAGGTGTTCTCCAGGAGCAGCAGGAATCAGTCCTCACAACCCTCCCTCCTCCCCTTGGAGTTGCAATCATCTGCTTTAGTTTTTTTGCAAATTTTTATGCTGTCTTTTTTAGCTATGTCATCTGACTGGCTAAGATGGCACCCTTGGGCGGGAAGAGGACCGCGCATGCGCGCTGCAATTCCCAAAGGCTTTCTTTGAAAGCTGGGGAAAATTGCTCCGCGAGGGCTCCGTCGGCGCCGACGTCACCCATAAGTGAGGACTGATTCCTGCTGCTCCTGGAGAACACCTGTTACAGGTGAGTAACTACGCTTTCTGGCAGTGCTGGATTAGCTGAGGAGAGTATGATTTGGAGATTTGATGCAGTTCCTGCAAGCGCCACCTCTTTGCCTCTGTCTCGGGGCATATTGTGTCAGGAGCCGCTTGTCCTGGAGGACCTGGCTTCCTTCTTGCTTACAGCTTGGCTCCTATAAGGAGACAGCGCATATGGGCTACTCTCCGAACCCGGAGGAAATCTACCAATTTGGCATAAATGCTGGTCTGGTGCCTTGAGTGCTGGTGTGACACATGGTAGCTGGCTCCTGAGGCGGCTGAGGTGTCATCTCTCTTGGCCTTTTTTCTACAGGATGGTCTGGAGAGAGGCCTTTTCTCTTAGCCCCCTGAAGGTTCAGGTGGCAGCTTTGACCTGTTTCAGAGGTCCGTTGCTGGTAATTCCCTATCCTTAGACCTGCATGTTTTGAGCCTTCTTCAGGGGGTTCGGTGTCTGCATCCTTCACTCTGGTCTGTGGTCCCTTTTTGGGATCTGTGTCTGGTGCTTGGAGCCCTGATGTCGGAGCCCCTTGAGCCATTGAAGCGCACTACTCTGAAGGGTTTGACGCTCAAGGTGATCATCTTGGGATTGCGATTTGTTCCTCGAGGATTCTGAGCAGCCGTGTCTGTCTTGCCAAGGTCCTTATCTATCTTTTTCTGAGGAGGCTGTTCCATTTGGCCTCTGCCTTCCTTCTTCCCTGAAGTACTTTCTCCCTTTCATGTGAACCAAGAGATTTGCCTGCCCTCCTTCCCTAAGGAGCAGTGTCAGGGGAATGGTAAGAATCTTTGCCTTTGAATGTTCAGAGGGTGCCTCTCTGGCTCTTGGAGGTTACGAATTCTTTTTGTAAGTCAGACCATTTTTTTGTGCTGTTTGCTGGCCCACGCAAGGTGGCGCAGCGGCTAAGTCTGCATTCGGGTGCTGAATTAAGGAGGCCATTGCCTCTGTGGATCTGTTGCGGAACCAGCTGGTTTTGGAGGGTTTGCATACCCATACTACTCAAGTGCTAGTGTCCTCGTGGGCAGAGCAGAGCCCTGTAGCCCCTAGAGACATCTGTTGGGCGGCAGCATGGACATCACTTTTGACTTTTGTCAAGCATTTCCGCTTGGATGTCCATGCTCGGGTGGACACAGCCTTTGGCTCTAAGGTTTTGTGAGCTGCTGTGTCGTCTTCCTGCTCTATGGAGGTGTAGCTTTGGTACATCCCACTTGTCTGGATTGGTCTAGTATGACGATATGGAAGGTGACATTTTATTTACCAGATAATGTCCTTGCCTTGAGTCCTGCTAGACTAGTCCAGGCTTGCTCCCTGGAACTGTGTTTGCTCTGTTCTTCTGTGGCTATGATTTTTATACTTGGCTTCACAGGTCCATCTTCTTCAGACAGCCTTCTGTTTATGCTTTCCTGTACATAGTTCTCTACTGTTAATTACTGATTTGTTGCCCACAATTAAGACTGTGTAAATCTTGCCATGTTCTCCCATATGCTTTGGGATGGATACTGAAGAGACCTCTAGTGGCTGAGGCGAATAGAGGCATAGAAGTGATGCCATCGAACCCTGGGCTTTTCATTAGTCCTTTGTCTCCACCAATCTGCTGGTAGGGGAGCACAGCCCACTTGTCTGGACTGGTCTAGCAGAACTCAAGGAAAGGACATTACCTGGTAGGTAAAATGTCACCTTACCTGACTCATAAATACCCCTTCTCGCCTTTTTCCTCACACTTCTTTTCAGCTTCATCCTCTTGGCAGTGAGAACACGCTCCGAGTCCTTGGCAGTTGCTGCTCCACATCAGCAGCCCATACTTCCTGTCTAAGCAAGAAGCCATCACAGGAATAGGAAACATGCATTGTGTTGCTGGCCTGCAATGGAGGAAGGAGCAATGGAGCAGGTTCTTTTCAGCATTCTGTGATTTGGGCTCCAACTGCAGCCCAAGTGGAGAGAGGAAAGAACCAGTGCAGTGTTTCTGGGGCATATTGTCCTACTTCCGTCCCTGTAGTTGAACCATAGATAACCTGGTGATGAATAGTTTTGCATTCTGGATAAAAGATGGGTCTGCTTTTCAGTGCACTTGTTCTCTCCTTCAAAAGAACAAAAATCAGTTAAAAAAAATGTGTGTGTGCAAATTTTCTTAGAAGTCTTTGCAGGAAGGGATAAATAACCAGTGCATGTTTGTTGAGGCGAGCATTCAGCATGGTTTGGAAATTTCAGCTTTATTATAAAGTCTTGAAAACTTATTCCTGCAGTACAAGACAGCCTTTGAAAATAATTCCTCAGATTTCAGTGGTGTCTGCAGCAATTGGCACTATTTCAGTATAGCATTCTCAGTTCAAGGCTTTTACCTTCCAAAAATTGGAAAAGAATTTTCCATAATTATTTCAGCACCCTGTTTTATACTGTTATCTTCTATCTGTACATAAAGTGTGCAAATATTCCTACTAATTGTATCAGTTGGGTCCAGCGGTGTGTGTTTGCATGCAACGTCTGACACATGGGCCAGAAAGAGGCACAGTGGCGAATCAGCAGGGTGGCACCTCCTGTACATCTGGCGAGTGCAGCCAAAAGCTTTGTCAGGTGGCTTGGACTGAGGAGGGATATAGAGGCCATGGTAGGAGGGAGATTGATAAACAGGATGGCTGGGGGGAACAAATTTTAGAGGCAGTTGGGAGAAAGATCTAGGCAGCTATTAATTCCCTCAGATATTTTCTAGGTGTCAGTTTGTTTCTCTATATTTATTTTTATTTTTTAATTTCTGCAGGTCCCTTATAAAGAGTGTGAGCGAGGTTAGAACAGGAGAATAGTGTTCTTCTGACACACCCCATTGGTTAGTGCCTGAGTGGTACTGAGAGTAACAAAGCCAAGCACACAGAAGGTTCTGGACACTTTGTTGCTGTCTTCTGTAGGAGTCCAGGACTCAAGATTGGAGTTCCAGAGGCTCAGAGGGCATGTACTTGGAGCAGCCGTGAGGAATTTGCGTGGAATTCTGTTGAGAGGACATGTTTTCTGTACAGCGTGTTTTAATGGAATTATTTTCACCATTGTATTCAGAAAGAAGTGGAAAACCACAAAAGAATAGATCAGATTCCCGAGTGTCTGCGGCTGTAGGAAAGTTCTGTTACACCAGAGCTTTTCAAGAGATGTACTCCCAGTGAAACTTGTCAGACGGCTGCCTAGGGTGAGAACTTACACAATCTTGACGATGCATATATTCATATGATTCTTGCAAGGTATTGTGGGTATTGTAGTTCATTCATTCCCAAACACAGCTGATGACAATAATTTGAGTTGTGAAACCAAGTGGTAAGATCAATAAAATACTTCTTTTATTGATGGGGTTTAATTCACCCAGCACATGTATGCTTGATAGCACTATAAATGAGGTTACTTGCTTGCAGTGTTTAAATGGATAACAAAAAGTCACAAAGTAAACCAGAAAACAACCTTCAGCTTGTCAGGCAATTAGCTAATGTGTTCTTAGCAAATAATTACCAAATACAAAAGGCACAAAGAAAAGAATAAACTTTGCTGGTTAGGTTAACTTCTGCTTATTTTCCACGCAGATCTCAGCAGTGATTCTCCCTTGCTCACACACACAATCAGGTGCAGCTTTAATTACTATCAATTGACCAGCTGTAAGCCTTTAGCTGGCTGGCTGCTACTGTGTGAACCCAAATCCTGCTTTAAGAGCTGTTTGCAGTGGAAATAAAGAACAAAGTTAGGTTTCTTTGTGATGGCTGATGTGTTTGCTCATAGAAAACTAGCAATAGCATTTAGATAAAGAACAGTCCATGTAAATAGTTTCATCTGCTGTATTACCCCCTGCATCAACAATCATAGGGTCAATATCATACATTGGCACAGATGAGTCTTTCATTAAGGCACTATCATGAGAATGCTTATTCCCTTGCTGCCATTCTCTATTATAGATAGGGTCTGGATCAGTGTTCATACCTGAGCCTCTCCTGCTATCATTATTCCTCTCTGTATAGCCTGGCCAATATGTAATCCAATTCTGATGTCCAGCCTTCCAATCTTGATCCCTGGACACTGGATCTTCTCTCACATACCTTCTGGCCTTGGTCTGAAAGTCCCTTCCACATGCAGTCTTCTCTCTTCCAGGTAGCCACTGGTGATTCCTATCTCTGCCCCTCCATTCCTCTGGCTGAATCCAGTCCAATGGACTCTGCTGGCTTTTGGAATACCTCCCAGTATGAGTACTGCCTTGGAATCTCCCAGACCTTCCAATGGCCTTTCTTCTCTTCCTTCCAGAGAGTTTCCTTCTCTCTCTATCTGCTTGGCTTGGCTTCTGTTTCTCCAGGTGATACTGGTGCTTGTAGCCGTTGCTGTCTCTGTATCTCTTCCTCCCTCTGTAGCTCTTCTTGAAACTGGGCTGGAGCTTGTAGTAACTGTTATCTGAAGAATAAGCTCTATTCTTATCCTGTTCTAATGTGTGCAGCTCCCTAACACAGTGCAGCTGTCTTGAATCAGGCCCTGCCCTTTGAGATGAGTGCTTAGGGATTACCTCATAGCTCTCTTGATTGCACACACATTTCCTCACTTCAGCTCCTCTCATGGCTGCTGGAAACCTGGTGCATTCTGGGACTGGTAGTCTTTTATGTGAAAACTCTGTTTTCTTGCTTCTACCAGAACTGACAGGTTGCTTGTTCAGAGTCACATCATCTTTTCTATAGCTCCTACCTGAGCTATGATAAGCTTCCTTATCACAAACTTTAGAGGAAAATCTGGGAGAAACATCATCCCTGCCCAGAATGACTTACCCTGTTCATCCAGAGGAATTCAGGAGTAGAGGAGTGTCACCAGGAGAGCTCCAGCAGAATTAACAGCTCTGGAAAGCATTGTTGTACCATGCTGTAAAAACCAATCATTATTTTTCAGATTTTTATGTTAGTACTCAGGCTGGGAGGTGGTTTAAATATCTCTACTGTTTCTGTGATGATAATTGACATTTTTGAATGACATAGCTAATATATTAAAATGTGTCTTTTGAAATGCAGTTGGGATTTACACTTTAATTAAAGAGTGTGACACCTTTTAAACAACAAGGAGATTAATGCTTTTTGCTCATATGCTTGTTAACAACAGTCTTGAGTCAGGTCAAGTTCCATCTGTCTTGAAACAAGCACATATTTGCCCTCTGTTAAAAAGCCAAACTTGACAAACAAGATCCTGCTAATTATCGTTCAGTATTAAATCTTCCATTCCTCTCCAAACTCACTGAGAAACTTGTGTTCAATCAGCTCACCAATCACCTCAATCTCACATGTGCTCTGCATCCATGGCAGTCGGGTTTTTGTGCTGGTCTACGTAGACTATTATGGCTGCTCTTCTGATTGAGCTCCATAGTACTACTACTACTGAGCATTGTATAGTGCTACAAGACGTACGCAGCACTGCACAGACATGTAAGAGACAGCCCCTGCTCATCAGAGCTTACAATCCAGACAACACAGTAGGTGTAGACAGGGATACATCTAGGAGGGATGGTAAGGAAACACAAAGGAAATCGGGTGAGTCAAGATCTGAAAGCGGTGGCGAAGAGGTGAGTTTTCAGCCTGGATTTGAAAAGGGTCAGGGAACAGCAGCATCGTTTTGGTCGTCTCATTAGATCTTTCCAGTGCCTTTGATCTTGTAAACCATGACCTGTTACTAGCACAACTACACTCTTTTGGCCTTCAGGGAACAGTATTAAAATGGTTTCAGTCATTTCTATCCAACCAGAATTTTCGTGTTGTCACTACCAGCAAATCCTCTAAATCCTATCCACTCCCATGTAGAGTACCACAGGACTCTGTGCTTTTCCCTGCCCTTTTTAATATCTTTCTTGCCCCATTGCTTACCCTCAATCACACTAAAGGAATATCATCATTTGTTTACGCAGATGATATTCTCCTTGTCTCCCACACTTGTAGTACTAGCCATGACATTGGTCCAGTGAATCAATGCCTTACTGTCATTGTTGAATGACTGCAACAAAATTGTCTCCAATTAAACCCCACTAAATCTTCAGCCATATGAATCATGGCGGTCCTTACAGCTCTGAGTATTGCTCCCAATATCAGAGGACATATAATCACCCTAGCCTCCTCTTTTGATACTTGGTGTCCTTTTTGATCAGGATCTCACTTTTTCACAACAGATTTGCCAGATGGAAAGGACATCCTTTAACTCTCTAAGATGCTTTTGTATAATTTACGCATTCCTAGATACCCCTGCACAGACTTCAGTTATGTTGGCCACTGTAATTTCGTGGATCAATCATTGTAATATTGTATGTGTGGGTCTACCCAACTTAAATGTCTCCAGGTGATTCAGAATGCTGCCATCCACATTCTTGCACATGCAAACCATTTTGACCATGTTATTCCTCTACTTATTCATCATCATTGGCTGTCTATAAAAGCCCATGTACAATATAAAACCTTGATCTTGATGTTCAAAGCTCTGTATCAGACTGCCCCTGAGTATTTTTCTACCCTGATTATCCCATATTGTCCTACATGCTCTCTTCGCTCGGTACACAGCAATTGGCTGTGCCTACTAGCAGTTAATAAAGCACACTATGAATCCACAAGACAAGCCTTCTTTTCTGTAGCCCCATCACTTTGGAATAGCCTGCCAACCCAATTTCGACATCAAGCAGCTTTTTCTACTTTCAAAACAGAACTTAAAATATTTCTCTTTAAGAAGGCTTTTGCATTAGCTATAGGTTAACTGCAGCTCTCAACTTGTATGCTTGACTCCCCTGTTCCATTGTCTGCATCTGCCATATGTTTTCTTTTCTTCTACTTTCTCTGTCCTGTCAATGAGTGGAGTACTTTCAGACTTTTTCTGTCTACCTTATTTTATTTTGTAAACCTCTTTGTGTAACCTGGAAAGGTGGTATAACAAATAAATTAAACCATAAGGGGCCAAGAAACACATCTGAGATGTCTGAAATATTCCAAGTTAAAAGATGAATGGGTATTTCAGTTTTGCCATTTCTTCAGATGGAAGGTGTTGTGTGGATATGCCATCCTGATAAATAGAAACTTTGTCCTTGAGAAGAAACAAAAGTCTGTCGGGTAGGTTGATTTTGATTCTAGGTAAACTATGGGGCAGAGAGCAGCAGTATGTTCCCTTGCAGCTCCTGACATATCTAACTGTCTGTTCTTTTCAGACTATTTATAGCAGGTAAACTCTGAAGGGAAGCAGTACATCAAGTCGTACACATGTCATATGATGGTGCTTGGTGTTAACTGGATGAGCTGGGAAAAATTTCAGATCCATTGTCAATCTCTTTAGGTTCTGTTTTAAGGGAGGCAGTGTTAGTCTGAAGTGGAACTGGGAAGACCAGTCCCTGGAGTGATCTCGTGAGGCATGTAAAGTCATGGGAAGTCCCTGTATTATTCAGTTGATGTGAGAGTTTGTTTAGCTTTACTATACAGATAGGATTAGAAGGAAATATGCTGCTCGTCAACTTATTGCTGTTCAGTATGTTTAGCAGTAAACTGTACTGTATTTGTTTTGGGGACAATACAATTCAGTGTGGAGATGTCTTTGTTATTAAACACTCGTCCCAAGCCCTAAGGGCCTTTAAACAAGTCTACCCCTTGCTGGAAGGAACCCAAAAGCCCCATGGGTTGTATAATGTAAGACAGGGGTCGCCAACTCCAGTCCTGGAGGGCTGCAAACTAGTTAGGTTTTCAGGATGTCTCTAATGAATACACATATGATATATTTGCATGCAGTGCCCCCAATGTATTCAGATTTGTCTCATGAATATTTATTAGAGATATCCTGAAAATCTGACTGGTTTGATGCTCTCTAGGACTGGAGTTGGAGATCCTTGATGTATGATGACCCAGTAGCTCCTAGATGTGCGCTCTGACTGGAAGGGGTGAACTAAACACCTATTTCTTTCCAAATGTTTGTTTCTCTTTTTGGCTCTTTGGATACAGATATTTGTACATAAGTTATAAGAACATAAGTTTCACAAGTTACCTAAAAATTAGATGAACACAGCTTTCTTCTTGTTTGTTCCATTTGCAAGCACACAACTCTTGTACTTTTGTGCATCCACTATTTGCAGATAAAATATGAGGTGTGATCAAAAAGTATTGAGACTTCTTGTGTAGCTATATAGCAATACATCTCTCCATGATGCTATTAAGCATGCAGTGACCTAGTTATATACTCTGCATGTGCAGAGTGTAGCATGGCTGCAGCACACCTATACTTTTTTAAATCACGTGATGTTTGGTATCATGTAAAAGCAGTTCGTCAGATTTACGACGAGTGAAAAAATTGAACAGCGAATTTGCATTAAATTCTGCCAGAAACTTGGAGATTCATGCAGAGAGACTTGTGACAAGTTACAGCAAGTTTATAGTGATGAATGCATGAAGAGGAGAGATTAGGAGCCTACAGAATGATGAAGGTTGGACACAAGTCACCAAGGCCTGCAGAATCACCAATCAAACTTCTCCAGCCCTTGAATTGAAGAACCATTATGCAGCCCTGGAAGTGGAGGAGATGAAAGCATCCCGGGAAAGGGAAGAACCAGAGCTCGAGCACCCCAAAGTTGCAGAATCAGTGACCACAAGGAAGCGAAGGGTAGTGGTGGTTGGTGACTCTCTTCTGAGGGGTACTGAGGCATCCATGTACCTACCAGACTTGATGTCCAGAGAGGTATGCCGTCTGCCTAGTGCCAAAATCTGAGATGTTATGGAGAGTTTGCCGAAACTCATCAAGCCCACTCACTATAATCCAATGTTACTAATCCATGTCGGTACAAATGATACTGCTAGGTATCCCTCTGAGCGTATCAAAAGCGACTTCATGGATCTGGGACAATGGGTAAAGCAGATAGGAGCTCAGGTGGTGTTCTCTTCAATCCTCCCTGTTGAGGGTAAAGGCCAAGGCAAAGAAGCTCGCATTCTGGAGTTGAATGCATGGCTGCGTGGATGGTGTCATTGAGAGCGTTTTGGTTTCCTAGACCATGGGATGCTGTTCCAAGGGTTGCAGAGCAGAGATGGCATCCATCTGTCCATGAAAGGTCAATGTGTCTTCAGTAGCAGACTGGCTAATCTACTGAAGAGGGTTTTAAACTATACTCTTTGGGGATGGGTGAAGAAAGCCCCCAGGTAAGTGAAACATCAAATACCTTTATGGAAATAGGTAAAGGGGCAACATATGGAAAGCAGTGTGTATAAATGCCCGTAGCATGGGAAATAAAGATCTCAGATGTTGAAGCTTTAATGAGAAAGGCTGACTTGGATTTAGTGGCAGTTACAGAAACATGGTTCACAGAAAACCATGACTAGGATGTACTAACTATACCAGGCTATACTTTAAAAAAGACAGGGTGGGCCAACGGATCACGTGTCCTCCAGTGCTCACCGGCACGGTCCAAGCAGCCCCTCTCACAGCACGGCACAGGTAAAGTCAGGAAAGAAGACACACTCGACTTCCCGTGGTGGGGGCAGGATTTAAATAGCCCAACGGATCACGTGTCCTCCAGTGCTCACCGGCACGGTCCAAGCAGCCCCTCTCACAGCACGGCACAGGTAAAGTCAGGAAAGAAGACACACTCCTGCCCACACCGCGGGACGCGCGCCCGGGGGAGCGTGCTCCAAAGGGGCGTATCCAAAGGGGCAGACCTGCCCCTTTGGCGCCCCTTCGGAGCCCAGAGGAGCTTAGAGGAGCATTAATACCAGGTTGTTCTATCGCTGCTAATGGGGAAACGTAAAAAGAAATCTTTTCCTGTTACTTCGACTGGTAAGTCGACAAAGGTGGTCGGGCCTATGGACAGTCATCTTAAGTCCATGGCTCCTCCCCCTGTAGTTAATTCTTCAATAGATTCCTCTAGTACAGCCAGTCCTGGTTTGCTCAGTTTGTCTCCTGATCCGCGTAGGGTTTTATCTCCACCCAGTATGGAGTCCCAGCATTTTGCCTCCAAGTCAGAGGAGGTAGCCTCTCCTGGTCCGATAAAACTTTCTGACTCTTTTTTGAGATTGAACTCTTTAAATAAGTCTTTACCTTCACCTGTTGAATTTATTTCAAATTCTGATAATGTTACCCCTCCGAAGGACGTGTCGCTCCAGGATATATGGCAGATAGTCTCCCGTACTGAGATATCTTTGAAGTCTTCATTGGCGAAAATTTCCCGATTTACTAAAGAGACTGTTGAGTCACTGACTGAGCACCATGATAGATTGGTAATCCTAGAGTCTACTAAATCTAAGATGGAGACTCAACTTTCTACTATGCAAGGAGTTTTAACATCTTCTGTTCAGGACTCTTTGATTTTGCATCGTCAGGATGAACTTCTTGAAAATGCTTTGCGAATGAAGAATCTTCGTATGTTGAACTTCCCCCGTACCCATTACCTATCTCCACAAATATTGCTCTCTAAATATCTGAAAGATGTTTTGAAAATTTCTAATCCTGATTCTATATTTGTATCTAAATTATACTATTTACCTACTGGTATTAGAGAGCGTATGGTTGTAGATCCGGAGGTGGGCAATGTTGCATCGGGGGAAATAGATCAATTATCCGTTAAAAGCTTAGATCTTTCTGGTTTTTTGGAGACTTCAATAGAGGAGATACCTACTCGTGCTACCTTGTTGGTATCCTTCTCGCTGGAGAAAGATAAAGATATGATTCTTCGATCTTACTTTAAGAATAGGCATGAAAAATTCTTCGGACAGGCGATACAAGTTTTTCCCGATGTGAGCCGCAGTACTCAAATGAGGAGGAAAGCTTTTTTAGCGCTTCGCCCTCGTGTCGTGGCGCTTGGAGCCTCCTCATTGAAATTTCCTTGTAAGTGTGTAATTGCTCATTTTTTTTGATTCCTCTCAGTTGGAGGTTTTTTTTACAAGGATCAGTTTGAGGGTTTTGTTATTGGTTGCTTTTTATTATTCCTGGGACACCTGCTTAGTCAAAGGGGATTGTTTATATTTCTGGCTCCTCATTTCAGGGACTTTTTAGTTTTGCTCTGTATCACACTCCATTTAGTGGGCTAGATTTGCAATGTTAATATTGTTTAAATGTTTTTTTTTCTGTTCTGAAGATTTCCTGTATTTCCTTGTTTTTCCTCAATAAAAGCATTTAAACTTGAAAAAAAAAAGACAGGGTGGGAAGAAGGAGAGGAGGAGTGGCACTATATGTAAAAAATAATATCAAAGCTTTGGAACTACAGAGCTTAAACAGGAGAGAGGAAGCACTGTGCATTAAACTAGAAAGAATGAAAGAGAAATCTATTTACATTGGCGTGATATACAGACCACCCTCACAGAAGGAAGATGTGGACGGAGAGTTAATTGAAGATATATGCAGCATTGCCAGGAAAGGGGAAGTGCTAGTGATAGGGGATTGGCACATTCCTGCTGCAGTATCATCTGATTGGCTCGCTACACATAACCTGAAGGTTAACTGCTGGAAGACTGAGGTCTTATTTATATCTAGAGATCAATCTTTTACCCCAACATCCTCCTTGCGGGTGAGAGATGTAGAACTCATGACTAAGCCAGACGTTCACTACCTGAGAGTAATCCTAGACCAACAATTGACCTTTGCTGCACACATACATAATGTTATCAAGGCAGTCTACCAGAAGATAAGGACCCTCCATCATATACGCCCACTCCTTGACCCCTCAGTTTTTGATCAGTCTTCCAAGCTCTCATCCTCCTGCACTTTGACTACGCAAATATTCTTCTTCATGGCATCCCAAAATACATCCTCGAACCACTCCAACTGGCCATGAACACAGCTGTCCGATCACTCCAAGTTGTCTCTAGGTACGAGAATATCTCACCCATCTTGATGCAACTACACTGGCTCCCCATATCTAGCCGTCTTACCTATTAAGCTCTTCTTCTCACGTTTAAGATTATTCACAACTCATCTGCATCCTCCCTGTCAGCAATGTTTCAACATACCCCCAGACAACAGAACGCGAAGAGCTAACATAGTAAATACCCTGGTCACTCCTTCAATCATAAGGACTTGCACTAAGGCTGTCAGGAACCGCACCTTTTCTTTATACGCACCAACTCTCTGGAATGCCCTTCCTGCTTCAGTCTGAGTCATTATGGACCTATCTACTTTCAGAAAGGCATTAAAGACTCACCTTTTCCAGCTAGCTTATGACCACATAACATAATGAAGGACTCTCTTAATGCTGACCTCTCCACTTACACAGACTTTACCTTGAGACCCTGCTGCACAACATGTACTTAGTTCTCCATCCTCCCCCTATTTCCCCTGCCTCGATCCCACCCCCTTTCCCTTCCCCTACCCATTTTCTCCCTCTCACCTCATCCCTTACGTTGACACATTTGCTTGTTACTACTTACCTGCCTTTATGATATTAGATTTGCTGTTTATGCCTGTTCCATGTAAAGTTGCTTGTTTTGATGTTTATGCTGTTCTATGTAAAGTTGCTTGACTGTTCACGTTTCTTGTAAACCGCTCTGATACTAAATAGTGCGGTATATAAAAGCTAATAAATAAATAAATAGAAGAAAGGAGATTCTGGATTCTCTACAGGGAGAACTATTGAGGCAACTGGTAACAGAACCCACACGTGAAAGGGCCATACTGGACTTGGTGCTTACCAATGGTGAAAGTGTTTCTGATGTTATAGTGGGAGATCATTTTGCATCCAGTGATCACCAGATGGTGTGGTTCAGCATTAGGACTAGAGCTGTTAAAATCCATTCAAAAGTGAGCGTCTTAGTTTTCAGGAAAACTAACTTTGCCAAGATGGGCCAATACTTCAAGAAGACGTCCTACAACAGGGAGGATTTACCATTGTGGATGGCAGCGTTCTGAATCACCTGAGCAGGATGGGGACAGCTGGGGGATGTAGAAAAACAGTAGGCAAAACTGAAAGGGGATATTTTAAGGGCAACAAACCTTTTTGTTACCATGGTAAATAAAGGTAACGGTAAAAGAAAAAAGAGACCGCTATGGTTTTTGAAAGAAGTAGCTGAAAAGGTGAAGACAAAGAGGGAGGCCTTCATGAAATACAAGAGATCACAGAGAGAGGAAGACAGGCATCTATATTTGGAAAAACTTAGAGAAGCTAGCAAAGTAGTCAGGAAAGCAAAGATTCAAAAAGAGGAGGAAATATCCCCCCATTTTATCGCATTGGCTAAGACATTTTTCAGATATGTTAGTGAGAAGAGGAAGGGTAAAAGTGGTATTGTCAGTCGAGGGTGAAGGGGAGGACTATATAGGAGCTGATGAGGATAAAGCGGAATTGCTTAACAAATATTTCTGTTCTGTGTTCACAAATAAAGAACCAGGAACAGGAACTCTTGAACAATTTTCAGAAAACTGTGTTTGTGAGAAACTAGCTAAACTTAAAGTAGACAAAGCGATGGGACCGGATGGGATACACCCTAGAATTCTGAAGGAACTTGGGGATGTTCTAGCAGCTCCACTGACTGACATTTTCAATGCCTCGTTGGAGTTGGGAGTGGTGCTAAAGGACTGGAGAGAGGCACATGTGGTCCCTTTACACAAAAGCAGAAGTAAGGATGTGGTTGAAAACTACAGGCCGGTTAGTTTAACTTCGGTGGTGAGTAAATTATTGGAAACGCTGCTGAAAGAGAAAATAGTGAGGTTTCTGAAGTCCAGCGGATTACAAGATCAAAGGCAGCATGGGTTTGCTAGAGGCACATCTTGTCAGACAAATCTGATTAATTTCTTTGACTGGGTGACAGGGAGTTGGACCGAGGGAGAGCCCTAGATGTGGTATATTAGATTTCAGTAAAGCCTTTGATACGGTTCCTCACAGGCGACTTATAAAAAACTAAGCACCCTAGGGATGGATGCAAAAGTTACTGCTTGGGTTAGAAATTTTTTTGGTTGGAGACGACATAGAGTACAGGTAAATGGAGCTCATTCCGAGGAGAGGGAGGTTACCAGTGGTGTGACACAGGGATCTATCCTTGGTCTGATTCTTTTTAACATCTCTTGTTAGCGATATAGCAGAAGGGTTGTCGGGTAAGGTTTGCCTCTTTGCGGATGATACCAAAATCTGCAATAGAGTAGACACCCAGGAAGTTGTAGATAACATGAGGGATCTAGCTAAGCTTGAAGAATGGTCTAGAATTTGGCAGCTGAGATTTAATGTTAAAAAATGCAAGGTCATGAGTTTGGACTGCAGCAATCCAAGGGAGCAATATAGTATAGGGGGTGAAGTACTTTTGTCCACTAAAGAAGAGTGGGACCTAGGCGTGATTGTGTCTGATGATCTTAAAGTAGCTAAACAGGTAGAAAAGGCGATGGCAAAAGCTAGAGGGATACTTGGGTGCATAGAGAGAGGAATGGCCAGCAGAAAAAAGGAGGTGATAGTACCTCTGTATAAGTCTTTGGTGCGACCTCATTTGGAGTATTGTGTGCAATTCTGGAGACCGCACCTTCAAAAAGATGTAAAGAGGCTGGAGTCAGTACAGAGGGTGGCTACTAAAATGGTTAGTGGCCTTCGTTATAAAGCATATGAGGACAGACTTAAGGATCTTAATATGTACACCTTAAAGGAAAGGCGGGATAGAGTTGATATGATTGAGATGTTTAAAAACCTCCATGGCATAAATGCACAGGAGGAGAGCCTCTTTCAATTGAAAACAAGCTCTGCTATGAGGGGACATGGGATGAGGGTGAAAGGGGATAGATTCAGGAATGATATGCGGAAATATTTCTTTACGGAAAGAGTGGTGGATCTGTGGCATAGTCTCCCAGTGGAGGTGGTAGAATTGAGGACAGTATCTAAATTCAAAGAAGCATGGGACAAACACAGAGGGATCTCTAAAGGAAAAAAGTGGGCTGTTGTGGTTGATATGGACGGGTAGACTAGATAGGCCATGTGGTCTTTTTCTGTTGTCATGTTTCTATGTTTATAACTGGTACAAGTGTTTCCAAGAGGGCCACCAAATTGTTGACAGTGAGGAACATTCTGGAAGCCATCCACGAGCAGGAATGAAGACCAAGTTGAAGCAGTGCATGCTGCAATGCGTTCAAATAGTCAGTTGACTATCAAGGAGCTTGCTAAGGACATGGACACCAGTTTGGGGTTGGTACAGTCCATTCTTACTGTCGATTTGGGGATGAGACATGTGTCTGCAAAATTTGTGCCAAAATTCCTGTCCCCTGACTAAAAAGAAGATCAATTGCAGCCAGGAAATTGTTAGAATGTGTTGAAAATAACTTAGATTTCATCAGAAAGATTATTACTGATGATGAATCATAGGTTTATGGGGAAACTAAGGCTCAGTCCTCACAATGGAAGACTCCCGACTCTCCTAGACCCAAGAAAGCCTTTCAGGTGAGGAGCAATGTCAAGGTCATGCTCACAGTTTTCTTTGATTAGCAGCGTATTGTTCATCATGAGTATGCTCCAAAAGGCCAAACCATCAATAAGGAGTACTAAGTCTAAGTTCCGACTCATTTGAGAGATGCAGTTCATCGGAAAAGGCCAGAGTTACACAGGAATGGTGAATGATTGCTTCATCAAGATAATGTCCCAGCTCATGCATCACATCTTGTCCAGCCATTCTTGGTCAAATACCAAATCTAGCAAGTCCTTCAGCCTCCCTACTCACCGGACCTTGCACCTGTGACTTTTTCTTGTTTCAAAAACTGAAATTACCACTGAAAGGAAGGAGAGTCAATGACTTGGAGACCATTAAGCAAAATTTGACAACAGCTTCACAGCTTAACGAAAGAGTCATTTCAAAATTGTTTCCAGCAGTGGCAAGGACACTGGAGAAAGTGTGTTTTATCGGAAGGGGACTACTTTGAAGGAGACTAACTGCAGTAACTGTCAGTGTTACACTTCTTGTTTTATTGTACATGTCTCAATACTTTTTGATCGCACCTCATATAAATGCTGGGAAAATGAAACGTTGATTCCATTTGTATTCAGTACAGTAAAATCAAAAATATATTCTTTATTAAATACACATGATTTAAAAAAAAAAAAAAAGCTTTCATTACATTGAGCCGAAGGGGGGGGGGTGTGGATTAATTCTGAGGCATTTGTGAGCAGATACAACTATGGAATCTCCCATCTCAGTCCCTCCTGCGCCCCCCAACCTGAGCTGCTTTCCTCCATGCCTATTTCAATCCCTAGTACTTCTTTGCACCCTCAAATTTCTTTTTTCTTCCTTCACCCCAACTCTTCTCATCCTCCAGTTAAATTTCCTGTCCTCTTTCATTCCCCTCTCCCAAGCTGTGTGCCCAATTTTGTTTCTCCCTACCTAGCTTAATAATAATGTGTGCCTTCGAGTCAATGCTGACTTCTGGCGACCCAGCAGCTCCTGAGTTTTCTTGGCCGGTACTAGATTGCCAGGCCTTTCTTCCAAGGCAATGGATGGTTAAATGACTTGTCCAAGGCTACAAGGAGTGCTAGTGGGAATTGAACCCTAGTCTCATGGTTACCAAGCTAGTGCTCTAAGGCTACTCCTCCACTCCATACCAATATGTTTTTTTCTATCAGCTTATATTCCGGTTCTTTCTCTGTCTGTTCCTTTCTCAGTCTTCATTCTAATCTTCTGTTCCTCCTTCAACTCAGTCATTTATCGTTTATCTGGCCTCCCTTCTGTTCAATCATCAGTTCTTTCTCCTCCTCCCAGACTTCCATATCCTCATCCCCAATTACCAATGAAACATGAAAAAAGAAGACAAACCAGAATCTATACTATACGTACATTAGGGGCACTGTGAGTTCTCAGAGCCTGCTAACTCCCACCATTTTTCTGCTCAGCTTAGATATGTAACTTTCCTATTACACATGAAACATTTTGCTCATGAGTAGCTGAATTGTGCAGATGGGTATTTCCTAGCATATAAGGTGTTAGAGAGAAAGCCTACTGTAAAGAATGCTGACACCACCCCCCCCCCCCCCCCCGAAAACCAAGCACTCAGTGAGTTCTGTTGCTTCCCTCTCCCTAGACTGATGTTTGGGTATTCGGCACCCTCCTCATCTTAAGAGCTGGAGGGGGCGCCTCCTCCAAGGTAATACCCTCTGTGTTCTTCATTGGCCAGCGGTCTCTTTCTTTCTGGGGTCAGACTGCACCTTCTGCATGGTTTGTCAATCCTGATCGAAACCCTGAATACAAAACTCTGCAGCTAGAGGAGTGTGACTAGCCAGCAGATACTCCTTGTTTTAAAGTTTAAACAACGTATGTTGCAGCATTATAGACTGATAGTGATTCGCCAGGAACAAGCAGGAAGTCAGTCCTCACATATGGTTGACATCAGCGCCGACGGAGTCCGCAAGGTAGTTTCTCCTTAGCATTCAAAGAAAGCCTTTGGGAGATGCATCATGCATGTGTGGTCCCCTTCCTGCCCAAAGGTGTCATCTTGCCTCAGTCTCCTTTATTCCGCGGAGCCCATTGGACGTGTGTTTGTTTTCCCCGGAAAAACGTGCTGTTATTTTTCTCCTAATTTTTTCTTTCTCCGGTTGCATACCGGCTCCCTTTCCCGCCCCCGAGCTCGTTTGCCTCGGCGTCACTTCTCATCTGTGGTTCTTTTTGGTTTCTTTTTCTCCGAGGTATATCAACTGACACGGATTTGTGCCTTTTTCCCTAGCCAGGCCTAAGGTTTTTGACTTCATGGGGGCCATCTTCCCTGCCCTGGCCTCGACCAGTGGCTTCAAGCAATGAGACCATTGCACCATAATATGTCTCGGAAGGAACCGCACGATTGCTGCCTTTGTTGCCTTGGCCTAGACCATGGCCCCTTGGATTGTGACCTCTGCAAAAAAAATTACCTCCAAGGCCCTCAAGAGTTGCCAGCAATAGCGGGAGTCTTCCTTCCACAAGACAGACTCAGCGCCTGAGTCTCCAGCGACACCGCGCTCCATGGCACCCTGCGGTACTTCTGAACCTCGGAGTGACCATGCTGCCTCAGAGCCCTTGGGCCACTGCTCCTCGACCAGGAGCATCCCGGAGGAGGAGCTCAAGAAGAGCTGGAAACCCTTGAAGACGACATCAACTGACAAGTCTGAGAAAGTGGGGAAGTCCCACGGGCTCAGGGCCTGCAGCTCCTTGCGCAAGTCTGATGGTGTTAGTCGGGAGTGGCCAACCAAGGTGCCCTGATGGGAGTGGTTGCCATCTGGAGATCGTCCTCAGACTCCCAAGGCCATCCTGGTCGAGGACTCTCGCTCAACTTTGCCGGCGCTGGGCCTGAGATCCTCAGTGCCCTCACTAAAGGCTGCGGAGCCATCTGGTCTCAAGACCATAGTAACATAGTAAATGACTACAGATAAAGAACAGTATGGTCCATCTAGTCTGCCCAGTATGATGGCAAGAGTAGTTGCACCTGCCACTCCGTGCAGGCCGCCCCTCCCCACATCTTTGTTTAGGGGTGAACCCACCACTCCATGTAGGACACCCCTTATTTGTTGAGAATTTAGATGTTTCAGTTTATTTTGATTTTATCCTGTTGCTGTAAAGGGATCCACTGTGTCTGTCCCATGCCATTTTGAATTCTGTCACCGTGTTTGCCCCCATCACTTCATCGGGAAGGCGTTCCAAGCATCTACCACCCTTTCAGTGAAAAAGTATTTCCTGACATTGCCTTTCAATTTACCCCCTTGCAGCTTTAAGTTATGCCCTCTAGTTTTACAGCTTCTCTGTCTTTGGAAGAGGTTTGTTTGTTCATTATTTCCCTTTAAGTATTTAAAGGTTTGAATCGTATCTCCCCTGTCCCTCCTCTCCTCCATTGTGTACATGTTTAGGTCTTCAAGTCTCTTCTCATAATGCTTCTGACGCAGGCTCCAAATCATTTTGGTCGCCTTCCTCTGAACAGTTTCCAGTCTTTTTACATCCTTTGCAAGATACGGTCTCCAAAAGTGAACACAGTATTCCAAGTGAGGCCTCAACAGTGACTTGTACAGTGGCATAAGTACCTCTTCCTTTCTGCTGGTAATTCCTCTTTGTATGCAGCCCAACATCCTCCTGGTTTTTGCCACCGCCTTGTTGCACTGTTTTGCCAACTTGAGACCTTCAGAAATAATCACACCATGATCTTTCTCCTGCTCCTTGCATACCAACCTCTCGCCCCCTATCGCGTACATTTCTCTTGGATTTCTGCTACCCAAGTGCATGACTGCACTTCTTTGCATTAAATCTTAATTGCCAAGCATTAGACCATTCTTCCAGCTTTTGTAGATCTTTCCTCATGTTAACCACTTGGAGGAGTCCACTCTGTTGCAAAGTTTTGTGTCATCTGCAAAAAGACAGACTTTTCCGTTCAGTCCTTCAGCAATATCGCTCACAAATACATTGAACAGTGCCGGGCCCAGGAGCGATCCCTGGGGCACCCCGCTAATCACCTTCCCTTCATCTGAGTGAGCTCCATTTACCATCACCTTCTGTTGTCTGTCAATTTACCATCTTGGGATCCGTCCCCAAGCTACTGAGTTTATTGATAAGCCTCCTATGAGGAACAGTATCAAAAACTTTGCTGAAATCCAGGTAGATGACATCCATTGCATGCCCCTGATCCAGTTCCCTAGTCACCCAGTCGAAGAACTCAATCAGATTTGTTTGGCAGGATCGTCCTTCGGTAAAACCATGTTGCCTCGGGTCTTGCATCCTGTTGGTTTTGAGAAAGTTCACTATTCGCTCTTTCAGGAGCGCCTCCATTACTTTTCCCGCCACCGAGGTGAGGCTCACAGGCCTGTAGTTTGACACTTCTTCCCTGTCACCACTTTTGTGTAGAGGTACGACATCAGCCATTCTCCAGTCTTGAGGAACCTCTCCTGTTTCCAAGGATCTGTTGAAAACGTCCTTTAACAGCCCTGCAAGAACCTCTCTGAGCTCTTTCAGTATCCTGGGATGTATCCCATCCGGTCCCATAGCCTTGTCCACTTTCAGTTTTGCAAGCTGTTCTAACACATCATCTTCTGTGAATGGTGTGGTATCTACTTCATTCCCATTTTTTATGTTTGGGAGTCAGAGGAGGTCCTTCTCCAGGACTTTCTTTAGTAAAAACAGAGCAGAAGTATTTGTTTAGCAATTTCGCTTTTTCACTGTCACTTTCCACGAGTCCGTAGATATTTATCTGTTGCCGCTTTTATTGCCTCCTTTAGTTTAGCCCATTGCAATTCCACTTCCCTTATCTCCTTCCACCCTGTCAACTCCTCCTTTAGGTACTCGGCTATTTTATTGAAGTCAGTGTTTTTGAAGTTTAGGACTTTGAGCTTGTTATGATTGGACTGTACCTTGGCTTTTATCTCAAACCACACCGTGTGATGATCGCTGCTGCTCACAGGGGCACTCACACAGATATTCAACACGCTATCACCGTTGGTGAGCACTAAATCCAGTGTTGAGCTTTCCCTGGTTGGTTCCATCACCATTTGTCTAAGTAATGCATCTTGGAGAGCATCCACAATTTTTTTGCTTCTTTCCAGATTTGCAGAAGGAGTAATCCAATCCACATCCAGTAGATTAAAGTCACCCAATATTATCACTTCCCCTTTTGTGGCTATCTTGGCAATAAAATTCGTTATCTATCTCTTCAGTGGCGGCCTTGAAGCACAGTTTGTCTGCCTTCATGGCCCAGCAGCGGGCTCTGATGCCCGGTTCCTCCGGATCATCACTCCCAGCTACTGGACCCTCGACTTCGAGTAACTCCCTGGATGTTGAGCCAATGCTTATATGCAGTCCACCATGGGATGTTCTTGCAGACAGGCTAAGTAGGATCCTCCAGCTGCCTGAATGGCGACAGGACCCCAAAGTGGCTGGCTGGCTCTTCCAGCTCTGAGGAGTCCGATGTATGGACCTCTGAACCAAGCCCGGAAAACACTCAGCTGCCCCACTTCTGCTCCTGGCAGCCACACTCATCTCAGGTGGCGGGAGATGCATTCCTCATCCCATGGACGGAAGGCCTTCTCTATGCCTTCCCGCCCACACCACTGATAGCTAAAAGTTTGTTCAAGGTACAGCGTGACAGGGCCTCGCTGATATTGGTGGCCCCTCAATGGACCAGACAGCCATGGTTCCCTCTGCTCCTTTGACTCTCCATGTCACCGCCAGTCCCCCTGTTGGTACCCCAGGTCTTCTGTCTCAGGAAGAGGGTGCTCTCTTCCACCCCAACTTGTTGTCACTGACACTGATAGCCTGACTGCTGAAAGGGTAGCTCTGGCCCCTTTCCATCTCTCAGGGGAGGTTAAGGAGGTCCTAGCCTTCCATAAGACCTCTACCAGACGAGCTTACGCCTTCAAATGGCGCAGATTTTCGGTGTGGTGCACAGAGCGAAGGGTCAACCCATTCTCCTGATCCGTGCAGCTTGTGCTGCAGCACTTACTCCATTTGTCCCAATCAGGACTCCATCAGGGTCCACTGACAAGTTCCTGGAGGAAAGGTCCATAAACCATTATTAAAAGGGACCTGGGATATCACTGCTTGACCCAATACAAGCATTGTGGAACCTGTGTCTTTTGGGGAAACTGCTAGGTACTTATGACTTAGATTGGCCACTGTTGGAAACAGGATACTGGGCTTGATGGATCTTGGCGCACCACCACTCCATCTAGGGCAAGTCCCTTTCCGTCCAACCTCTCATGACCCACTTCTTACAGGGTCTCTTGTTGTCTAAGCCTCCCGTCCGCCCGCCAGCGGCAGAGTGGGACCTCAGTGTGGTGCTGTCTCAGCTCACTGCCCCACCGTTTGAGCCACTGGCTACATGCCACTTGCAGTACCTTTCCTGGAAGGTGTTGTTCCTGGTGACACTTACTTCAGCTCACAGGGTGAGAGAGATTCAAGCATTGGTGGCGGACCCACCATACACTAGGTTCTACAAGAACAGGGTCTGTTTCTGCACGTTCCTCATGTTCCTTCCCAAGGTGATGTCCCTGTTCCACTTCAATCAGGAGGTGGTGCTCCCCACCTTCTTTAGGCAGACTCATGCCAGCAGGGCGGAGACTGTCCTTCATACTCTCGACTATAAGAGGACCCTGTCCTATCTCCTACATGCCCAGGGCCACCGCAGATCCTCACAGCTTTTCCTCTCCTACGACCCCAGTCGACTGGGGGAGGCAGTGACCAAGGGTACTCTGTCCACTTGGGTGGTGGACTGCATTACCCTCACCTACGAGCAGGCAGGGCTCTCGCTGGAGCGCTGGGTTGCTGCATTCTGTTCCTCTCTCTTGTAAATCTGCCGAGCTGCCATCTGGTCCTCGGTCCATACCTTCACAGCTCAGTACTGAGAGCTCTGAGAGTAAAAAGAACAAAGCAGCAGAATCAACTACTCACCCCCGCTATAAAAACCATAGCAAGGCAAGCAACATGTAAGCGGGCATTCTCAATTTACACTCCAGCAATGTGGAACGCCCTCCCTGTCAACATAAGAAAAATCAAAGACCTGATGGACTTCAGAAAGGCCCTGAAAATCTTTCTCTTCTAGGAGCATTATGAATAACCAATGAATAATCCTTACACTAGTAACTGATTTACCCAGATAGTAGAGCCTCATTCCTCCTGAGTTCTACAATCATCCTGACAATCATTTCACTTACTATCACTTGAGAATTCCCTTACAATACCCTACACTTAATACACAAAGTCATACTTTCCACACTTGTCCCTGTGTACCCTACCCCTCGGCATTAATGTTCTCTCACTTTTGTAATTATTGTACAGCATTTATTGTTCCTCTCAGTTATAAATCTTGTACAGCATCTTTCTCCTGAACTCCAAGTTCAATTACCCGTTCAATGTAATTTCTAAAAGTTGCAATGTTCTATGTAAACTGCTTTGAATGTAAGAAAGGTGGTATATAAAACTTGTTAAATAAATAAAATAAAATTACTGCCTGGAGAGGGAGTCCCATAGGGACAGTGCCTTTGGCCAGGAAGTACTCCTTTATTTGTTTGGGGTGTAGGCAACTCCTGCCCTCCGGTGTGTTCAGGCTAACGGCATGCTGGTACCTTGCTGGACACATGAGTTGCTCGGGAGTCTGTTACCCTAGGACTCAATTGCTGCTGCCCATGGTTCTCCTTTTTCTGGTCACCCGTGGCTTTTTTTCTTAAAGGTTTTCGGGTAGTCTGTAGTAGGGAGTCCCTTATGTGAGGACAGACTTCCTGTTTGTTCCCGGAGAATGCGTAGTTACTCACCTGTAACAGGTGTTCTCTGGGGACAGAAGAAATCGGTCCTCACAACCCTCCCTCCTCCCCGTGGAGTTGCTTTTTTGTCATTTTTGCCTTTTGAGCTATGTCATCGTACTGAGGCAAGATGGCCCTTAGGCGGGAAGGGGGGGACCATGCATGCGTGGTGCATCTCCCAAAGGCTTTCTTTGAAAGCTGGGGAGAGGCTACCGCGCGGGCTCTGTCGGCGCTGATGTCACCCATATGTGAGAACTGATTCCAGCTTGTTCCCGGAGAACACCTGTTATGAGTAACTATATTTTCGTTAGCCATTTCACTGTCATAACATCTTTATCCCTCAAATGGGCATAAGCAAACACTCTGGCATTGCACCTGCTTATTGTAAATGACCAGCAGAGCTCAGGTAGATTTGCAGACGTGCGCTGTTGCATTAGAAAGTACTAATACTGTTAGCATGCATTATTTAATACATACTTCCCACTGCATAAAATAGAGAATGCATAACGTGCATCAATGCATTGACATGCAATACTGCCTTTTAGTTTATCTAGTCCTCAGCCTTCAGAAATTTGGATCAGGTCTAGTTTTCAGGATGAGCAAAAATTGCAAATTTAACTTATTTTAACAATCATGTAGATATAACTAATGAATTTCCATTGAGGGTATCCTAGAAATGAGATAACTTGGAACATCCTTCTATATACTGCATCTGATAAATTTGACTTACCTTTTGCCTCTTGCAGAAATGTTTGCTTAGAAAATTGGTGGTATCAATCTGATATGTTGCACTGTCTGTGTGGAGGATGCTTTATTGTGTATACCTTGGAATACGAGTTTTAAAGTGGTCAGGATGTGGGCACAGGCCTTTACATGAATGGCGTCCAAATTATGGAACTCTGCCCCAAACAAAACCCAGGGAGAGCGCATCCAATTCTGATTCTTAGATGTTTAAAACAACAGCTGTATAAAATTGCTTTCATACTTGAATGCAAAGCTGTATTTAAATTTGTGCAAGCTGCATTTTGAAGACTGGTATGCAAGATTGATTGTTGTCTGTGACTGGGGGTCTCAGGTTTTAATTCTAAGCATTAATTATAGAAAATGGTTTTAATTGACTATGTGTATTAGATGAATAGGGGAGTATAGATTAGTAATTTCTTGTTTGAGAGTTCTATATTCGGGGTATAGGGTATCAGCAGTTGGTGGTAGCTCTTTTTAATAACATACTATGCCACTTTTACCTAGCTATTTTTATCTGTTATGCAGTTTTTAATGAAGGGGCTTGTTTACAAAGCTTCTGCCCGATATTGGAGCCGTGGCCCCATATCGGGCGGAAGCCGCTACTGCGGCTTTGTAAACAAGCCCCTAGGTTTTTCACTTTAACTGATATTTGGAAATAGTGTCTTATGTTTTCTCTGTTCATTTTACATGTTTTTAAAATTTGGCTATATAAAAACAGCATAAAACACTATTTTATGTTTGATTTGAGGCTGGAAAAGGCAGTTAAAATCAAACTAAGTACATTATTGCTAAAGGCAACAGAATTAAAGGGTAGAGATTTGATATGATAAAATGGTAAAGATCCAAGACCATCTGTGTGGGGGGATGGAAGGGGGGCTTTGCATGTTTTGGAGGTTTATTTCTTTATGCTCTCTGGTGAGATTTGGCAGCTGGGTAATTATTTGGCATTTTCCTGCAATAGGTATTTAAACAGCTGCTTGCTAGAAGGAACAGAAATATTTTGAGCTCAACTGTGATTACCAAATATATGGAAAGATACAGTGTCACCTCTGCGTAACTATTTTTGGTAACAACATACATGTTCATAATGTCCACAATGTCCATACAAGAAAGGAAATCCAATAAAATCTACAGTGCTGTTTGACTGTAAAAAATAAAACACAACCCCCCCTCACCTCTAAAATAAATCAAGGTTTTATCATAGAGGTGGAAGCTTTAATGTGCACTCTGCACGGCATAGCTCCCATAGAAGGAATGCAGCGAAGTCAGAGGTCCACCTATAGCCTTCCAGCAGCCATATAGTTCAGAAACAAAGAAAGCTAGAGTGCTTGTCCAGAGAGGGCATTTTTAATCCAGGAAACTCGGACAGCCATTGTGCCCAGCTTTTAGACTGCCTTCATCTCCCCATGGGTGTAAGAACTCAGAAGGGAGAGTAATATAACGTTAGGATCACTAACTGGTGAATATGGTTATTTGTATCTATTAGATTAATTCCAGATTAATCAGCAGTTGTTTTCTTTGGGTTTTTTGTTTGTTTGATTATATTTTCATGATATTTCATATATTTGTTTTGGATCCACCCAGAGCCAATAATTACTGTGAAATAGAAATATTTTTAAATAAATCAATATAGCACTGCAGCTGATCCTGCAACAAAGATACATGCTTCCATCTCTTGCAAGACATGCAACCTTGTGTTCTCTTTTTCTCAGACTCATATAAAAGGCCACAGAATTCTGATAGTCAGTCAGTCAGTTAGTTGCTGTTAAGTGCCATCGAGTCGATTTTGACTTTAGAACTATACACAGGGTCGCTATAACTGCATTCGATCTTCATTCAGGTGGCTAATTGTTGATAGAATGGCATCCATAACTGCTGTTATTGTATTGATCCATTGCATTGTTGGTCTTCCTCTTTCATGCTGACCTTCAACCTTGCCAAGCATGATGTCTTGTTCTAATGATCTTTCTGTTTACATGATGTGTCCAAAGTTTGACAATTGAAGTCTTGTCATTTGAGCTTCCAAGAAAAACTTAGGTTTGCTCTCCTTCAGTACTGGGAAGCCTATGGTATATGCAGTATTCCTCTTTGTCTCTCCGGGCCAGTCCAGGAACTGTAGGGTAGTCAACCTTCTCCAGCAGCTGAGGACTGAACTCTCAAAGTCTTGCTGACAGGCCATCCAGCTCCCCCTAGTGTCAGAGACTCAGTCGTTCAGTCCTCAGCAGCTGGATAAGATGTGTTCCTGACAGGCTCCCGGTCAGACAAAGAGGAAAAGGAATAGGATTAGTTAAAAAAAAAAAAAAGAAATTATATCCCTGGGTAACCCTAGCAGGGTATTATTGCCAGGAGATGGCCAGTTGTTTTAGTTGAGAAAGTTAAAGAAAAAAAAAAAAGAAGCAAATAGAGGTCAGCTGCCGGGTTGATCAGTGTAAAGGCAGCAGAGGCAGAGCCTGCCTCGAGGACCAGATCCGTAGGCAGAAGTAAAAGGAGCATCTGGGAGCCCCAGAGTCAGCCCCTCTTCTTCTAACGCTCGGACTAACTCTCCCGCTGGCAGCGGAAGTTGAGAGTAGTTGGATTTTTTAGCCCAAGGATTTAAGGTACGTTGGGGGGCTTGCCGATTGCGCGGTGACTGTACCGGGAGGGCAGACCTGATTTCGGGGCCCCGGGACCGCAGCCATCAGAAAGGGTTGGAGGGCATTTTTTTCGGCGGGAGCGCATGCTGCCGTGCTCGGCAGCGTGCGCACAGTGTAGGAACCGCTGGCGTTTTCGCGCACAGAAACTTTGCCAGTTTTTGTGGGGGGTCAGAGAGGCAGTAGAGAACAGACGTTTCTCCGGAGATATAATGGAGGAGAAGGCAGCGTTGTTAGGGTAATTGAGCAAGCAGCAAAGCACAGCGGAGAAGGCGGGAACGGCAGCCATTTTAGAGGCTGAAGCCGTTGCTCCCGCAGTGCAGGATAAAGCAGTTAAAAAGAAATCCAAGTCAAAGAGACCGTCTCAAGCGGACATTGTGGCTCAGACACCGGTACCAGAGTTGCAGGGGAGTTTGCAGTCTGTATTTTCAGCAGATTTCATTCTTTCTCTCCATAAAGCATACTGTTTGAAATTCGAGCAGGTACAAGCCAAAGTTTCTCCTTCCAACCTGTCTAGTTTAGCTAAGGAGGATGGCAGTGCAAGGGACCCAGGAGAGGGGTCCTCAAAGATGGGCTTGACAGTGGAGACGGCTGCCGATGGCTTTGGACAGCAGGGCTCCATCCCTCAGATAACAGAGGAGGGAGAAATCCTCTCAGAAGCTGGTATGGATCAGTGGACGGGAGATCTGGAGGAAGGCGAGATTGGGCCAGGTGAGGATCCCAATATCTTCAGGGTATTTCGGAAAGAAGAGCTGGGGGCTCTTATAGCCCATTCGTTGGTGGATCTGAATATTACCCTGCTGGTGGTTCAGGAGGAGCCACTGGAAGATCCTTTGCTCCAAGGTTTCAAGGCAGAGCAGAAGTGTTTTCCGGTCCATAGAGTGATTAAACAGATGGTAGAATCGGAATGGGAATGCCCGGAAGTTACGTTGAGAGGCGGTTGGGCGATAGGCCGATTGTACCCGGTGCCGCAGGAGGAGAGAGAACTGCTGTGGATGCCGAAAGTGGATGCGTTGGTTTCGGCAGTGACAAAAGACTACGATTCCGGTAGAGGGCAGTACAGCTCTTAAAGATCTGCAGGATAGAAAGTTGGAGTCTCTGCTCAAACAGGCCTTTGACGCAAGTGCTCTGTCTCTGCAAGCATCCATTTGTGCAGTGTATGTGTCCAGAGCCTCAATTCGTTGGCTCCAAGGGGAGGCTTCCCCTGAGGGGGAAAATGCTTCGGTTTCAGAGGGAGCGAAATTAGAGTCGGCTGCAGCGTATCTCGCCGATACCTTTTATGATCTGGTGAGAATTTCGGCAAAGGCCATGGTGTCAGTGATTGCTGCTAGAAGGTTTCTCTGGCTGAGAAATTGGGCGGCGGATGCATCTTCGAAGGCGTGACTCAGTAAGCTCCCCTATAAGGGCAAGCTGCTTTTTGGGGAAGCTTTGAAAAAGATTGTGAGATTCCAAGGGAGGTCGACTACCGGAGGATCATCCAAAGAGTCAAAGACCTGGGACTCTACAGAGAGGGCAAGGCAGAGATTTTCGGAGGTTCCGAGGGTCTCGGTGCACTCCTTATCAGAGAGGTCACTTTGTGGCAAGAGGTCAGTCCTTTCAAGGGGCTAGGGGGTTCGTACGGGGATACTTTGGTCCTCAGCAGAACCCCTCAAAGAAGCCACAATGAAAAGAGGTTGGTCCAGATGGAGGTGCCAATAGGAGGATGTTTGCAAGGCTTCTATACAGTCTGGGCCACCATAACTGTGGACCAGTGGGTGCTGGAGATCATCCCACGAGGGTTATGCGCTGGAGTTCGTGCAACCAATAGCAGAGGCCTTCATGGTGTCTCCATGCGGTTCTCCAGCAAAGACAAAGGCGGTAAAAGACACCCTTCAACATTTGCTGCACCTCCAAGCGGTGGTTCCGGTTCCACGAGACCAATACGGATTAGGTCGATACTCAATTTATTTTGTGGTTCCCAAACAGGAAGGGTCCTTTCGACCCATTCTAGATCTCAAGCATGTGAACCGCTGTTTGAGGGTACCGCATTTCCAAATGGAGACTTTATGATCAGTAATCCGGTCGGTGATGCCGGGAGAGGTACTTTCGTCCATAGATTTAACGGAAGCGTATCTTCACATCCCAATCAGACCAGAGCATCAAAAATATTTACGCTTTGCCGTGCCCATGGGGCATTTTCAGTTCTGAGCGTTACCGTTCGGCCTGGCTACGGTGCCGCGCACATTCACAAAGGTGATGGTGGTGGCTGCAGCGGCGTTGAGAAAGGAAGGCATCCAAGTCCATCCCTACCTGGACGACTGGCTGATTCGAGCAGAGACAGTGGCAGAGTCGGTCAGAGCAACGTCCCAGGTAGTGGAATTTTTGGAGCACCTAGTTTGGGTGGTGAATCAAGCCAGGAGTCAGTTGCTTCTAGTACAGTGCCTTGTACAGTAAAACAAAAGTTGTGCAAACAATAGGAGTAAACTGTGCCAAAAACAGTTGTGAAGTTCAAACACACACTTGTTTTACTACCATTTCCACTTCATTGATTAGAGATGGAAAATAAGTTTAACGCTTACCTCCAGCCCTTGAATTTAAAAAATGGGGAGAATTTCTGGCCTAATCTGGGACCTGTAAGCCAGTGGGACTTTGCCTCAGGACCAGAGATACCCTCAAGTGGATAGGTGGGTTAATGAAGTGTGGGTGCCAGACTTGATGTTCCAAAATTCTGGTCTCCTAGATGCAGTGGTCTCAAACCTGGGTTTTCCTGGAGCAGCAACCCCAATTTAGGAAGGTGAGGTCTGTGGATGGCTATGGGTTTTTTCTAGTTTCTGTTTAATTCTTTGAGAAGTAAATGGAAGTTAAAACTCTACTTCATCTCTAGGGCTGTATTGTAAAGAAGTTGAATAGGATGTATATTCAGAGAGTGTACAGATAAAAGGGGCATTATTTTCCCAATACCATCTACAATTCTGTTGGCCAACTGCAGCTCCAAATGCTGGCCATGACATTGTCCTACCACTGTGTCCTCTGGCTTCTGCTCTCCCTGGTCATGTGGAGCCTGTCTGCCTGACAGCTTTTCCTGCCATTGTTGGCTCAGCTGTCCCATATGTTACCGCCCAGAATACTGCCCTTAAGGGGATCACAGACAGATGAACATGAGCAGGACATAAGCCATTTTCTTGCCCAAACCTGCCCCCCCTCCCCCTGAAAATCAGTTCTAAGAGGTAAAGTAAAGAAGTCCACTTATTTGAGCTCAACTTAGCTGCACTGAAAGTAATTTTATATTCTTGACATTTCCACGCATTAACATGGAAAAATGGTTCAAGGGATTGTCATGGGAATGCCTTGAGCCAGTTTTTGCTTTTGAACCCCTATCTTGGGGTAAGTTGTGAAGTATGAATTGCATAGAAGTCAGGATTGATACCGTTAAGTGTGGCCTTGCAACAAGAAGGAAGCTGGTGTTATAACTTAAATGCCATTGCTTACCCAGTGTTTGGGCTTAAAAGTATTCTACACTCTGATAGTGTGGCATGCGATGGGAAGGGGTTTTATTTAAAACACAGGCCAGAGAGCAGTTCAAGGAAAACAAAATAAATTTTTATTCTGTCCCAACTTGTTAAACCTCTACAAAGTTTAACAGAGCGTTAAGCGAGCAGCACCAAAAATCGCTGCTACCCGCTTAGTGCCATTCCCTGCCTTCGCTCCACTCCGGAATGCCCCCAACATGCCTTAATGCTAAGTGGATAGCATCTGGGTGTATTAGGTACTTAAGCGGATTTTCCAAAGGCACTACCCGTGCCTTTGGAAAATCCCGGTTAAGGCATTTGCATGGGTAACTAGGGCAGTTACTCGTGTAAATGCCTTCAAAAATCGGGCCCATAGTGAGTTCTGATCATGCAATGACTTGGATAGAATTTATTTATTTATCAAGCATTTCTTTTATACCGCTTTTCATTGTTATCAAAGTGATTTTTATTTAACTCTAACATTATACATGGAACAGGTACATAATAACTATAATACAATGAACCATGGTAACTATTCCAACTGCTGCAGCCATCTTAAGAAGCTCCCCGGTCGGGGTAGAGCCCAGCACGAGCAGCGATTTCCCGCTCCTGAACTCCAGCCCAAATCGAGGGCTGTGGGAGGTCACAGCAGCGCACATAAGAAGCGCCGCCGGCAGGAGACAGCCTTTCCAACTGCTGCAGCCATCTTAAGAAGCTCCCCGGTCGGGGTAGAGCCCAGCACGAGCAGCGATTTCCCGCTCCTGAACTCCAGCCCAAATCGAGGGCTGTGGGAGGTCACAGCAGCGCACATAAGAAGTGCCGCCGGCAGGAGACAGCCTTTCCAACTGCTGCAGCCATCTTAAGAAGCTCCCCGGTCGGGGTAGAGCCCAGCACGAGCAGCGATTTCCCGCTCCTGAACTCCAGCCCAAATCGAGGGCTGTGGGAGGTCACAGCAGCGCACATAAGAAGCGCCGCCGGCAGGAGACAGCCTTTCCAACTGCTGCAGCCATCTTAAGAAGCTCCCCGGTCGGGGTAGAGCCCAGCACGAGCAGCGATTTCCCGCTCCTGAACTCCAGCCCAAATCGAGGGCTGTGGGAGGTCACAGCAGCGCACATAAGAAGCGCCGCTGACAAGAGGCGCCCGCGCCTGAGGGCCTCGCAAGAGGGCCCTTTGGCGTGGCCCTTAGGCGAGGCACGATAAGCAAAAAGCTACATCCTATTAAAATCATCTGAGAAAAACCCTCCCTCACCCGGAGACAAGTAACCGAAGCTCCAGCCACTCTGGAAACCTGCATTCACAAAAGAGATCTTTGAATGTGAATCCCTCTCCCTACACCAAGATCTACCACTAAACAGTAGACGCAGAGGTCACGTCCTACACCCAAGTACAGCTGAGCTCCCCTAGAGGGTAGAGATCGCGTACTTCACCTCCTACACAGAACTTCAATCACAGCAAGTATACCCTTCACAAACTTTATCCAGCTGACTTTTCCCCTTTCCTAACTTTCTTACATTACTGTTGTCAGTAGCAGCTGTCAGTAACAGTTTCATATTACTGTTACCAATCAGCCATTACATGTATAATACTGTAGAAATACTGTTGCCAGTAGCTGTCTCATTTATATTACATGTATAATACTATAGAAATACTGTTGCCAGTAGCTGTCTCATTTATATTACATGTATAATACTATAGAAATACTGTTGCCAGTAGCTGTCTCATTTATAAAACTGTTTCCAGGTTTTCAGACTATCACTAACAGCAATTAATCACACATTGTATTATTACTAGTAACTAATTGTTAACAGTAACTAGTTCTCTCACCTTCCTCTCAGATATTGATATATTGTTATATTGTCATCTGCAGCACATATACTATTGTACTGTTATTTGTAACCCAGTAGCTACAACACTATAGAGTGTATCCTATTAGTCATCTACTATTGCCAGTAGTCACCCAGTTCATCGAAAACTGTCACAGACAGCTATATACCATCAATACACAGACACATCCACTAGTCCCCATTCCCAGAACCCCGTTCTCAGAGTTCCTTTGCCCACCAAAATATATACACAATGTCTCCCACAAGACAGGTAAACCTCCCACTCACTCTCATTCTAATAACTCTCCTAACTCAACACATCTACTCATACAAAACCAATCAAAACCCCTACAATCATATCCCCATCATACATAATCGATACAGAAACCCAAATAACAACATTATCACTACCCACAATCCTCACCAAAACACACCACACTGTTCAACCTTTACACACACCCACAATAATTACTCAAGCAATGACTCAAGCAATGACTCAAGCAATGACTCAAACAGACACCATCGCAGACTTATCCAAATAAAACACCAGCCACACACTGGTTTAAGCGCCAACACAACCAATATAGATACCCAAACAAAGCTCATCTTAATAAACGTTAGATCCATACGAAATAAAATACCAATCATCAACGACATGATAAAAGACACAAACCCGGAAATCATCTGCATTACTGAAACATGGCTCACTCCCACAGACACCGTACTACTAAACCAGTTAACATCACATCAATATGATACATTCAGCTGCCATCGGGATGCAAAAAGAGGAGGTGGCACTCTCATACTCGCTAAAAAAGACCTACAATTCACCTTAACATGCCTAAACAATATAGATGGAATAGACATCATCAACATAGAAAATAGAACCCTTGCACTTACTCTCATATATAGACCCCCTTCAACTGATCAAAAAAACCTCTCCTCCATCTTAGAACTTGCATGCACAGCATCACCAAACAAACCTCTCATAATCCTAGGTGATTTGAATCTCCCTTCCCTGAATAACTCTCAATCAGACAATTTCATGGATGCTATGACCCAAATGGGTTACACTCAGATAATACATGCTCCCACCCACATAAAAGGCAACACCTTAGATCTCATCTTCCTTCCCTCCTCCCTTCTTAATAACCAACACCAACATACCCCTCCAACAATAACAGAGGTACCATGGTCTGATCACTACCTTATCACACTCCACCTCCCAGCCCAAGCAACACTAAACACAACAAACTCATCACCCCACATATCACGTTTTACACACTTTGACAAAGCTAATTTCCTTGACAAAGTATTACCCATACTCAACACAAACCTCCCAGACATCGAATCCGCTGTAAACCACTGGAATCAAACAGTCCAGAAAGCAGCTACCCCCACACATACCATACAAAAACAAGTAAAAAAGACAGAAAAATGGTTCACGAGAGAACTAGCAAATATAAAAAAACAATTGAGGAAACAAGAAAAGAAATGGAGGAAAACTAAATCTGACGAAAACAAATCCCAATATATGACCACCCTCAACAATTACAAAAACGCAATTAACAAGTCAAAAAAGGATTACCACTCCAAAGTAATAAACATGGCTATCAACCGCCCCAGAGAACTATTCGCAATCGTAAAAACTTTGACAAAAGCTAAAAACCAAGAGCCAAAACAGTCGGCTATAAGCACACAGACCTTAGCAATCCACTTTGCAGAAAAACTAAAGTGCAAATCCAACACCATACCAATGACACTACCTACAAACACTGAATCTAATAACACATGGACCTCCTTCCACACGATAGATCAAAAACACCTTCTTAGGATCATAACACTTATCAACACCACAACTTCTCCACTTGACCCATGTCCTGTGTCATGGATCAAATGCACAAAGGAAGAACTCGCTGAAAACATCCAACAAATGGTGAACCAATCCCTTGTCCAGGGCATCATGCCCAACGCCCTAAAACTCACAACGCTTCGACCAATAATAAAAAACAATAAACTTGACCCAAGAGACCCAAACTCTTACCGACCGATAGCCAGCATTCCATTTATAGCTAAAATAATAGAAAAAAACGTCCAATTACAATTACAAGACCATATCGATGAACACAAACCCTTAGACTCTCACCAGTTTGGCTTCCGCCCCTATCACGGTGTAGAAACCCTTCTAACTACACTGATAGACTTCCTCATCAAAGGCACAGATGATAGCAGTCAAGGCTTCCTACTCCTCTTCATAGACATTTCTGCCGCCTTTGACAACATTAACCACCTCACTTTGATCAATAGACTAGAAAATCTAGGAATAGGTGGGACAGTACTCAATTGGTTTAAGTCTTACATCACAAACAGACTAATACGTGTTCAAATAGACCAGGAAGTGTCAGAAACCTTCCCCCAAGGACAAGGAATACCCCAGGGATCCGCCCTTTCTGCCCTCCTTTTCAACCTGTACCTCCAACCCATTACAAAAATATTCAGAAAACACAAAATTAGTCACTTTATCTATGCTGATGACATCATGCTTGCTCTCCCCATATCCACCAAAAATCCTACCTACGATGCCCTATCAAAATGCATGATGGAGACCACCTCCTGGATGGAATCTAACTACCTTAGCATCAACCTCAAAAAAACAGAGGCAATGTTCGTAACAAGATCACCAGTGACCGAGGACACCTATCCAACATCAATCTCAATCATAAATACAACTATACCCGTCAAAAAAGAGGTAAAATACCTAGGGGTAATAATAGACCATACACTCACCATGCTACCACATATAAAACAGACGGTAAAAACCATATTCTACAAACTCAAAACCATACAACACCTAAGACCCCTTCTTGACACCCATGACTTTAGATCAGTTGTTAACACACTCATCACCCCACACTTTGACTATTGTAATAGTCTCTTAATTGGCCTACCACAAAAAAGTACATACCTACTTCAAAGAGCCCAGAACATCTGTGCCAAAGTAGTCACTAAAGCCCGCCTTGTAGACCATGTAACCCCAATAATGCTGGAACTGCATTGGCTCCCTATAAACAGCAGAATCAGATATAAAATCCTCCTAATCACATTCAAGCTCCTAAACAACATCGCCCCCTCATATCTATCCATGCTATTACATACCCCATCAGAATCAAGAACTCGCAGACTAAACGCAACACACTCACTTGAAATACCAAATTCATTCAAAAAAACTAAAAAATCCACCAGCACCAGAGCCTTATCATTCACTGCCCCCATGCTCTGGAATAATCTCCCAATAAACCTTCGGATCATAAAAGACCTCACCCAATTTAGAAAGGAACTCAAGACATATCTTTTCTCCGAACACTATGAAATCCCATACCCCCAAGTCCAACCACACACCATCCCCAAACACTCAAACACAAAGCCCTAAAATCACACTCAACTACCCACACACATACACTCACCACATACTCCCACCACATACACCCCAAAATACTCCCAAGAGATGAAAAAAAAAGGAAATAAATTCCTCCACACACACACACACATATGAAAGGTAGAAAACTCTGACTACCTGTAAAAAGGTAGAAAAATTCTGATCAACACTATGATACAGAAACTTATTAATGTATATAAAATGTAAATAGTTTCGACAATTAATGCACAGTTATTTGTATAAAGTTACAATGTTATAAATCTCTGTTAATAACTATTATCTGTATAAAGTTAAAAAATCTCTGTTCCATGTAATGTATACATTAGTATACAAATTTGTTTACTTGTTCCATGTAAACCGCCACTGATCTCTGGAAGGGGCGGTATAGAAGAAATAGATAAATAAATAAATAAATAAAAATAAAAACTATTTACAGAAGAGGTTATAACAGTTATGAGTGTAATCCGTACAGAATAACTGTAGTACATTGACATGTGAATACTATGAGATTTATGTTGGAGTTAATGGATTAATGGAATGGGATTGAGAGTGTTCAATGATTTTTTGTTGCAGGGCAACCTAGGTAGAGTTAAGCAATGGCGTTTCCTTTTATCTCCAGGAACAAGCAGGAATGTAGTCTTCACATATGGGTATCATCGGTACCGACGAAGCCTGCGCGGGAACGCTCCCCAGCGTCCAATAGGAATGCTTTTGGGAGCATCCCTCAGCACATGCGCGCTGCCTTCCTGCCTTTCCAACTGTCCCTCCTCAGTTATTCGTTTTCCGCGGAGCCAACAGGATCCATTCCCTGTCACCGCATAAAATTCCGTCTTTAAAATTGTTTTCTTGTGGTCGCGTTTGCCTGCCGCACGACGCTTACTGGTACCGCTGGTTCTTTTCTTTTCTTTTTCAAAAAAAAAAAAAAAGCTTATACTTTGAACTGTTTCTCTTCAGAAGCTTTTCTTTTTTGGTGCTAGGCGCCATTTTGGGCACTAGGCCCCATACTCCTAAAACATGGAAAAACCAACTAGTGATTTTAAAAAATGTACTAAGTGTGGCGGTACCATTTCCGTCACTGACACCCATGATTGGTGTCTTAAATGTTTAGGACCTGAACATTCTCCATCTGAATGTCTCTCCTGTATGGGGATGACTAAAATAGGAAGACAGAACCGGGCTGCAGAGCTCGGTACCCTCTTTTCTTCGGATGCCAGATCCATTGCATCGACATCTTCAAGGGCCTCCTCTTCCTCCCATGGATCTCAGGTAAGTAAACATAAAAGCCGGTCCTCAAAGGGTAGCTCTCCTTGAGGGAACCACAACAGCAAAGCAGCCCCGGTGGGAGGCTTCGGCTTCCAAAGCATCAATGGGACTTCAGGATGTTCTCGAGGCCTCGACCTCGCAAGAACTACCTGTGCCATGCTCAGGGGTCCCGGCCGTTTTCACCGGTACCGACACCCAGGCATCGGTAGCATCGATAGACCAGAGGTTTCTCGCTATTGAATGCAGCATCGCAGCTCTTCTCTCAGCTGCGGTACCGTTGGTCCAACGGGCACCGGTACCAACATCGACACTGATGCCGGTACCTACACCAGTAAAGACACCGGTACCTGTACCGACGGTACCGGCCCCAGTGGGAATTCATCCCACGCCATCTTTGGCTGGAATCGACAGATTGGTACCGGATCAACTCGGTACCGACTTCGATCGATACTGTGACCGTGCTTTGCATGAGCATCGTAGTCAGGAATACTTCAAATCCTCCGATTCCGAAGACTCTGACAATTCTGCTGGTACTAGAGGGTTTCTTCCAGAAGATCCCTCTTCTCCCCAACTCAGAATGTCACCTCCAGAAGACATGTCTTTTCAGGATTTTATTCGTGATATGGCCAAGGCACTCTCAATCACGGTGGCTCCTGAGGAGGAACCCAGAGCAAAGGAATTGGAAATTCTCCAATATCCTAAAGCTCCAAAGGAGGCAGCTACTCTGCCCATCCATGAAATTCTGCATAACTAGATGCTCAGAATGTGGGAGATACCACAAGAATCAATGTCCAGACACACTCACACGCATACACTACTCACTGCATGTGCACACTGTACACTGTATCTTATTGATTGATTGCTGTTCAGACCGCCTTGATTGCAGGATAAGGCGGTATAGAAATAGTATAAATAAATAAATAAAATCTCCTCACTCTAGGAGACTTGATACTATATATCGAGTTCCGCCATGTCCTGGATTTCAAAAGACTCAGCTGCCACACCATTCAATGGTGATGGAGTCAGCCATGCGTAGGATGAAAAGTGCAAAGAGACATGCATCCAATCCTCCAGGTTGTGAATGCAGGACTCTGGACGCTTTTGGGTGCCGAACCTTTCAGGCTTCCATGTTTTCAGCTAGGATCAGTTCATATATACTATATATGGGAATGTTCCTCAAGGAAATTACAGGAGACTTGGAGCTTATGAGCCCATTTCTCCCAGATGACAAGAGACAAGACTTTCTTGCTGTAGTTAAGCATGCTCAAGATGTCTCCAAGTTTGTAAATCGTGCAGCCTTTGACTGTTTTGAATGCATCAGCAGAACCTCTGCTATTGCCATTGGCGCACTACGGATTGCCTGGCTTCAGGCATCAGACTTGGAGACTTGGGTACAGGACAAGTTAGGCAACATTCCTTGCACGGGAGAGAATCTCTTCGGCAAGAACTGGCAGGAAAAGGCCAACGAGTTAGATGCTGACAATACTACTCTAGATAGTGTCGCCCCCGCCTGGCCAGGTAGATAACTGATACCAGGTGAGGTCGCCTTTTTGGCTTTAAAATAAGTTTCCCTCAAAATGGCTGCCAGGAGGGCTGCTGGGAATTGTAGTCCTATCTTAAAGCAAAGGAGTTGTGATCCGAGGGTTAGGCATAAGACAGAGAAAATTTATTTAATGTAATCAGGGGTTCCTTCATACACAGGACACAAGTGGAAAAATCAAATAAAGGATTTTTAATCCCACGCTACAGCTTCAAAAGAAATAGGAACAACTTTGCTTGTATTTCAAAAATGCAAAGAAACAGGCATAACTTTGCTTGTAAATCAAAATGCCACTTATTCCAAAACTTTTAAATTCTTAAATGTTTCTCTTCTTTACAGGAACAAAACTCTTGCAGCAAAACAACTCTTTAAATGTCCCTTGAACATTAGTATCAGCTTTCAACCTTATCAGTTGAACTTAGCATTCAGCTGTTTTCTTCGGTTGTGACGTCTTCACAATTCAGGCTGCTTCCTAAGCAGGCATACATTCAATGGCTTTCTGGCTCAGCTCTCTTCTACGTCAGAGGCTTGACATACAGCACATTGCATTTCAAAGGAACTGTCTTCCATATCTGTTATCTCCATATCTTCAACGCTATCATTCTCACACATCCAAAGACATCTGAGGGGAGAGCTTGCTATTCTCTTTCTTAATCAGTTCACTCAATTTCTTAAGCAGGGCTTGTTTCTGCACTAGCTCGTCTGCTATATGAGCTACTTGATACTTAGATAAACAGTCTCTCTTTATCCTAGGGTTTGGCTTGTTGCTGGAATCAGCTTTTAACTCTAAAGCTAATTCTCTCAAACTTTTACTGGTTAAGAACTGAGAAGGACACACTTGCCTGGTTTCAGAGGTATTCAGAATCTCTCTCTGCCCTGCAAGCCAGTCATGCTGTCTTCCGTTTGCAGCAGCTTCGTTTGCTTGCACCAACCTCTCTTTCCTTGCTCTCTCAGCTGTGCTTGGCAATCTCTCATCAGTTCTCTCTCTTCGGCTTCCAGTGTTTCCTTCACACTGTCTTTCATGCTCTGCAAGCACTCTCTCACTTGCTCTCGCTTCCCTCTTTGCGTTCCTTGTTCTTGCTGCTTCACTTCCAGCTTCTCCTTCTCCGTCTCTTTCCCTTTCTCTATCTGTGTTTCTGAAAGTCAGCTTTTTAAACTTTCCTTCTTCCTGAGCCACACCTTGCTCCCAGCACATGTGATTAGGGTCAAGCTTCTCCCTGACGTGCTGCTGTGGGCGGGGCTTAGGGATGACTAGGTTCTGAGTCAGAGACTCTTGGTTACTAGGGAAACCCTTGATACTTTCTGAATTAAAGTGATAGGGCTCATTTCCCTGTGTATCTCTATGTTTAGCAGTGCTTTCCTCACCACAATAGATTGTCAAAATCTACAGCCACTCCAGCCAAAAAGAAGCCATATAAAAAACCCTCTTTCAGCAAAAAGAGGAAATTTTATCCTTCCTATACCCAGCAGAGTCAAACTCGGGGTCAGGTTGCCCAAAAGGGACAAACTAGACAGCAAAAGAAGCCAAAAGGCCCAAGGGCCCAACCAGCTCTGCAGGTTCAGCCCCCTCAGGGGCTTTGGCTCCTTCCCAGAGAGCTTAGCTTTCCTGCCTCCCCAACCCCTCAATATCCCAGGCAGGTTATGCCACTTTGCCAACAGATGTCATCAGATAACAGCAGAAGTCTGGACTTTGTCCATTATAGGAGAAGGGTACAAGCTTCATTTTCACAGTATGCCCCTCCTACATTTCTAAAGCAATTCAATTCTCAAACCTCCGCAGACAATCTGCTAGATCTCGAGGTCTCAACACCTCTTGCCCAACGGGCAATAGAGGAGGTACCCATTCTTCAATGGGGTGCAGGGTTCTACTCCCCCTATTTTCTTATTCCAAAGAAAACAGGAGGATACAGACCCATTTTAGACCTCAGAGAATTGAACAGATAGCTGTTTCGAGAGAAATTCAAAATGATTTCTCTAGGAACTCTTCTGCCATACCTTCAAAGCCAGGACTGGCTTTGATCTCTGGACTTAAAGGATGCATACACTCACATTCTGATCCATCTAGATCACAGGAAGTTCTTACAATTCCTTTTCAGGGGAAAACATTTCCAGTACAGGGTTCTTCCCTTTGGTCTGGCTTCAGCACCAAGGGTATTCACGAAATGCATGGCAGTAATAGTTGCATTTCTGCGAACCCTGGGGATATTAGTCTTCCCTTACTTAGACGACTGGCTCATTCGAGCCCCTACAGTTGCAGAGGCCAGCACTGCATTGTCTCGCACAATGCGAATCCTCCAATACTTGGGGTTGGTAATAAACTTCCCAAAATCCCAACTTGTTCCTTCCCAAGGTCTGGAATTCATAGGGGACTGTCTACATACCAGACAGGCAAAGGCTTTCCTTCCACAGGCCCGGTGTCTTCGCATAATGCAACTAGCTTCTCAAGCAGCAGGGAAATCCTCCCTAACTGCTCGAGAGCTACTACAGTTGCCGGGACATATGGCATCACACAGTTCATGTAGTCCCATCTGCTCGCCTCCACATGCGAGCAGCTCAGTGGACCCTATCCACACAGTGGACACAGGCCACCGGTCATTTATCAGACAAAATAATAAACTCTCATCGACTAATTTTGTCCCTCCAGTGGTGGCAATCACTACAAAATCTGACAGTGGGGTCTCCTTTTCATCAACCCCTCTTTCAGGCCACCCTAACAACAGATGCATCACAGGTGGGTTGGGGAGCACACATGAATCATCTCTCTACCCAGGGCACCTGGACTCCACAGGACGCTGGTCTACACATAAACCTCCTGGAATTAAGAGCGATCTATTTAGCTCTTCTTTCGAGTATTCCACGCCCAGCTCAGCTACAAGACAGTCCTAGTCCAAACAGACAATCAAGTAGCCATGTTCTATATGAACAAGCAGGGCGGGACAGGCTCTCTGTCGTTATGCTATGAAGCTTTACGACTGTAGGCCCTCACCAGAGAGTATCAAATTCACCTTCTAGTGGTATATCTTCCAGGCATTCAAAACCTTTGGGCAGACAAACTCAGTCGAGTACTGCTGCCTCACGAGTGGTCCCTCCACCTAGACCAGGTGGCAAAGATATTTCATCTTTGGGGCACTCCAGACATAGACCTCTTTGCAAGTCCACTGAATGCCAAACTTTCCCGGCTCTGTTCCAGGATTCCGGCTCACAATTGTCAGGCAAGGGATGCCTTCCTCCTTCACTGGGGTCAGGACTTCCTTTATGCCTTCCCACCCATTCCCCTCATCCCCAAAACACTCTTCAAGCTTCAGAGAGACAAGGGGTCACATGATTCTCATAGCGCCACAATGGCCACGCCAACTGTGGTATCCCCTGCTTCTACATCTCTCTCAAGCTGCACCTCTGGAGTTAGGGCATGCCCCAGATCTTCTTTCCCAAGAGGACGGGACGCTATGGCCCCCATATTCCCAGTCCCTGCATCTCACAGCCTGGTTGCTGAAGGATTAGACCTCCAGGATTTCAACCTGTCCCAACAGGTAAAGGATATCCTTCAGGCTTCTAGGAAACTTTCCACAAGAAGATCTTATGCCTTCAAGTGGAAACGTTTTACTATATGGTGCTCCAAGAAGGGATTAAACCCCCTTGTCATACCTTTAGAACTGATACTAGAGTATCTCCTTCACTTATCGAATTCTGGTCTAAAGACCAATTCGGTAAGAGTCCATCTCAGTGCAATTGCAGCTTCTTATAAGCCTCTGAATGGACAACCAATTTCCTCTCATCCACTCATATCCAGATTTATGAGAGGTCTTCTATTAACCAAACCTCCCATTAAGCCACCACCGGTGGTATGGGATCTAAATCTAGTTCTCAGACAGCTTATGAAGCCGCCCTTTGAGCCTTTAGCCACTACAACCCTTAAGTTTTTGACCTGGAAGCTCATCTTCCTAATTGCAATCACCTCTGCATGTCGCATTAGTGAATTGCAAGCTTTAGTGGCTGATCCTCCTTTATACTAGGTTTCATCATGATAAGGTTGTTTTTAGAACTCATCCACACTTTATGCCAAAGGTGGTTTCGCCTTTTCATTTAAATCAATCAATTTATCTTCCTGTATTTTTTCCGAAGCCTCACGCCTCTAATACAGAAAGAAACCTTCACACTTTGGATTGTAAAAGAGCCTTAGCCTTTTACCTGCAGAGAACACAGCAGCATAGAAAGTCCTCGCAACTTTTTATAGCTTTTGACCCTAGTCATTTGAGACTTCCAGTCTCCAAAAGAACTTTATCTAAATGGATTGCCCAATGCATATCCTTTACTTATGAGAGTAAGGGTCTTCCTCTTCAAGGCCATGTCACAGCTCATAATGTGAGAGCCATGGCAGCTTCCATGGCTAATCTCCACTCTGTGTCTATCGATGACATTTGTCGAGCAGCCACCTGAGCTTTGGTACATACCTTCACAGCCCACTACTGCCTGGATAAAGCCTCCCATTGGGATGCCTTCTTTGGCCAAGCTGTTCTTCATAATCTCTTTCAGACCTAATTCAACTCCTACCCACCAACCCTGGTAGGATGCCAGAGATCCATGGGAGGAAGCATGGCCCACCTCACTATAGGTGGCAGCTTCCTGGGGTCATCTCCCAGGCATCTTCAGCTAAGGAGTCCCCATATGTGAAGACTACATTCCTGCTTGTTCCTGGAGATAGCGTACTTACTCACCTGTAACAGGTGATCTCCGGGAACAGCAGGAATTTAATCTTCACAACCCACCCACCTCCCCTAGGAGTTGTCTCTCTATCTCTTTGGGGCTTGTTTACAAAGCCGCGGTAGCGGTTTCCGATCGTTATCGAAGTTGCGGCCCCATTGAAATCAATGGGGCCGCGGCTCCGATAACGATCGGAAACCGCTACCGCGGCTTTGTAAACAAGCCCCTTTGTCTCTTTCCTCTCTCCCTCTGTCCTTTTCACTCAGCTACAAACTTAACTGAAGAGGGACAGTTGGGAAGGCAGCGCACATGTGCTCAGGGATGCTCCCAAAAGCATTCCTATTGGACGCTGGGGAGCATTCCCGAGCAGGCTCCGTCGGTACTGACGATACCCATATGTGAAGACTAAATTCCTGCTGTTCCTGGAGATCACCTGTTACAGGTGAGTAACTACGCTTTCTCCGACAATGCAGTGACAGTGTCCTTTATCAATCGGCAAGGGGGCACAGGGAGTGCGGTCTTGCTGGAGGAGAGTCAGCTTTTGATGCAGTGGGCAGAAAGCCATCTGGTGGCTTTTTCGGCAGCTCATGTAGCAGGGAAGGACAATGTACAGGCCGATTTTCTCAGCCGGCATGTTCTAGATCCAGGAGAATGGCAGCTGAACGAGGCGGTCTTCCATGACATTACGGTGAGGTGGGGACAGCCGATCATGGATCTGATGGCAACACAGGGAAATGCAAAAGCATCACGGTTCTACTGCAGGTGCAGGGAACACATGTCGGAGGGCCTCGACGGGCTGGCTCAACCTTGGCCGTCGGACAGTCTTTTTTTATGTGTTTTCACCTTGGCCGATGATCGGTCTGGTCATTCGAGGGATAGAACGTCACACCGGACAGGTGATTCTCATTGCTCCAGACTGGCCAAGGAGAGCTTGGTATGCGGACCTGATACATCTGCTGGTGGATCGGCCATTGAGGCTTCCCAGTCGAATCAATCTGCTGTTTCAGGGACCTATACTAATGCCGCAGGTGGATCGCTTCTTGCTTACGGCTTGGCTCTTGAAAGGGAGCGCTTGAGGCGTAGAGGATATTCAGCGGTGGTAGTAAATACCATGTTGCAGGCCAAAAGAAGATCTACATCTCTGGCATATGTACGTATTTTTGAAGGCTGGTGTGAGAAGTGTAACGTTAGACCGTTTGCTGCGACGGTGCCAGATAACTTGTCATTTCTGCAAGGGGGTCTAGATAAAGGTTTAGCGCTCAGCACTCTAAATGTTCACTTGGTGGCTCTGGCATGTTTTAGGGGCAAGATACAAGGGGGCCTCTTATCACTGCATCCCGATGTCCTCAGATTCTTAAGAGCGGTTAAGAATGTACGGCCGCCAGTGAGACCGTTTGTGCCGGCTTGGGATTTGAATTTGGTTCTAGAAGCGTTGGCGCGGTCTCCCTTTGAGCCCGCGGGGGCGGTGGCTCTGAGAGAGCTGTCTTGAAAAACTGCCTTTTTAGTGGCGTTATGCTCGGCAAGGAGGATCTCTGATCTACAGGCACTATCCTGTAGGGATCCGTACCTTCGATTTTCTGCGGAGAAGGTGGTGTTAAGACCAGTTCCATCCTTTCTCCCAAAAATAGTCTGGCTTTCATTTGAACCAGCCAATTTCCCTGCCAACCTTTCTGAATTATGAGAAGGTCATAGGCAGTACGCTTCGGAAGCTGGACCTAGGTAGAATACTCAGGTACCTCAGGAGGACGGAGTCGTTTCGGAAGTCAGACCGGTTATTCGTCCTTTTTGGAAGAGTATGTAATGGGGAGGCAGCGTTCAAGGCCTCAATTTCTCACTGAGTAAAGCAAGCAGTATCGGCGGCATATCAGGTGAATGGGAAATTGCCTCCTGCAGGTCTCCGAGCTCATTCTACTCGGAGCCAAGCGACTTCATGGGCCGAGTTCGCTTTGGTTCCACCAGTGGATATTTGCAGGGCGGCTACTTGGTCGTCCCTGCACATGTTTACGAAGCATTATCGTTTAGATGTGCAAGCACAGGGGGATGCAAACTGGCCCGGAGAGACGAGGAGGAAGGAGAAATTAGGCCTTACCTGCTAATTGTCTTTCCTTTAGTTCTCTCTGGGCCAGTCCAGGGCCCACCCAGATTTCATTGCAATGCTAGTGTTTCTACAGTGTTTTTCAGGAGATCGTGATCGGATGAAGGCACTAGTCAGGGACATTTATTGTTGAAATAAGTATGTATTGGTTCGAGAGATTTCGGAACAAGGCTGACCTTGGGGCTCCTCTGAGGATTCGAGGGGATCCGCCTTCAGGCTCAATCTGGGCCATAAATAAAAATAAATAAATAAATGAGAGAGTGAGTTGAAAAGGGTAATAAGCTACTAGAGTTTTTTACTTGGTATCATAGTTAGTTAAAGTTCAGTGTTGTTTTAGTTCAGCGGATTAGGTTACAACAAATAATGGTTTTGGACAAGCTGCTTTGACAGTAGTAGACTGAGTCTCTGACACTAGGGGGAGCTGGATGGCCTGTCAGCAAGACTTTGAGAGTTCAGTCCTCAGCTGCTGGAGAAGGTTGACTACCCTACAGTTCCTGGACTGGCCCGGAGAGAACTCAAGAAAAGACAATTAGCAAGTAAGGCCTAATTTCTCCTTCTTCACCAACACCTTGTTTCTTCATTGTCTAACTTTCACATCCATCTGATGTCCTTGAAAAATACCATGGCTTGGGCAAGTTGAATCTTTGTACACAGAGAGAAATATCTGCACTTTAAAATCTTGTCTAGGTCCTTTGTAGCCATTCTGCCAAGAGCGATGCGTCATCAGATTTCTTGACTGTTGATTGATTATGGATCCAGACAAGTTGAAGTTATGTACTGTTTCTGTTTCTTCTCCATCAAGGATGACATTGAAAGATAAAGATAAAGATTTTGTTGGTTGCTGGGTTCTTTGTCTTCTTTCCATTAAGATGCAGGCCCATTTTAGACTATTCCTTGATTTTGATAAACAAATGTTTCAGATTGTCTTCATTTGTTGATGAGTCTTCACATTTTTCTTATAGTCCTGTTTTTCTGATGATTTGTTCTGCATATAAATTGGACAGGTATGGGGAAAGTATGGAGCTTTGTCATGCATCTTGCTGACTTTAAACTATTCTGTTTTTTTCTTGTTCCGTTTGAACTGTTTGTTGGTCAGTGTAGAGGTTGTGTATAAGAAAAGTATTGGTATGAACACAGATTCCTTTCCAGTCAGTGGGCCATGATGTCTTCCATATCTCCCGGCAGACCCTTGTAAATATTGTAACAGTTGTCTCTGATTGTTACAATATTTCAGTGAAAATGCCATCAATGCTCAATACTCTATTCTTTGAATGATGTCAGTGCTGCTTTGACTTCTTTCATCATCAGTGGTTCCCGATTGTAAGGTACAGGTTGAAACATCTGTTGATCCCCTTGATCTTTATGGAGAATGACTCTGTGTATTCTTTTTATCTTTCCTTAATATTTTCATCTCATTCAACATGGAACCTTGAGTGTCCTTTAGCATTCCAATTTCAGGCTGTAATTTTCTCTTTAACTCTTGTAGATTTATTTTCTGATTCCATTTCCTTGCATGTGTCATTATAGTACTTTTCTTTATCTTGCCTTGTTGCATGTTGAAAATCTCTGTCAAGTTTCATGACTGCTTGCTTTCTTCTCAGATTTTTAGCTTCTCTGCATTTCTGACTCAATTTTCAGAGTTTATTCGGTAATCCATATTGGTTGTTTTTGCATTTTCATCCTTTGCAGAGACTTTTCACTTTCTTCAAACTCTCCATTGCCTCAAGTACAAACTTAGATTGTAAGCTCTCTGGGGACAGGGGAAAACCTACTGTACCTGATTCTAACTCACTTGAACTGCTACTGGAAAGGCATGAGCTAAATTCTACTAAATAAAATAAAAATTAAATAAGCACAACTTTCTTGATGTCATTCAATAGCTGTTCTAGCACTCTGTCATTTGTATCCAAAACAGCAGGTTGATTTCGCAGGCGGTCATTCAAATTCTGGTGATATATTCATGAGTGACTTGCTCTTTTTCAGCTTTAGCTTGAGTTTGCATACTAGTAGTTGGTGATCTGTACCACAGTGAGCTCAAGGTTTGAGCTTATCCATTGTTGAGTTCCACAGATGTAGTCAATTTGATTTGTATATAGTCCATTGGGCAAAGTCCATGTGTACAGTCACCACTTGTATTGCTGGAAAAAGATGTTTGAGATGAATAGATTTTAAGTAAAATTTGTCATTTCTTTTCTGAATCCACGACCAATAACCTTATCCATTCTCTAGTCACTGCCCGTCTAGACTATGGCAACCTGCTGCTCACTATCCTCCCCCTAACTCATCTCTCCCTCCTTCAATCCATTCAAAATTCAGCCACATGACTAATCTTCAACCAGTGTCGCCACATTCACATAGCCCCTCTTCTCTAGTCGCTTCAGTGACTCCCTATCAGTTTCCAATCCAGTTCAAACTTCTCTTACTGACCTACAAGTGCATTCATTCTGCAGCTCCTCATTACTGATTATGTGATTGTGATGTTGATTTTAACCATTTTTATGCTTTCCAACAAATGGAATGTTGGAACGAATTATATTGAAGGGATCAATGTTATCCATTCGTAGGCACAATAATTCTCCATAAAAGAGAGAGGAATTCACCAGACTTGGCATGCAGAAAAAAATATGAATATTTTTGATGAATTCTTTCTCCAGTGTCATTTCGGCTGCCAAGCCCATATTTTTCAACTATTTTGCTGCCTTCTTTATTCACAAATTTTGTATTCCATTGACCCATGACTATCAGTATATCTTGTTTGCATGTTCTGTTGATTTCAGCTTGTACTTGTCCATAGAACTGAACAATCTCGTTCTCTTCTACATCTGTTGTTGGTGAATACACTTGAATAATAGTGTTTACTGGGATTCCTTGTAGATGAATAGAAATTTAAGCTTTCACTTACTGCATTGTATTTCATTACACTTCTTGCAAGCTTCTTCTTAATTAATAAATGCAACACCATTGCTTCTTTGTTTTTTTAATTCTGGCGTAATATACAATATGATCGTTAGATGTAGAGCGTTCGATGCCAGAACATTTCAGTTTGCTGATACCCACTGATAAATAACACTTATCTCCAGGAACAAGCAGGAATGTAGTCTTCACATATGGGTATTGTCGGTACCAACGGAGCCTGCACGGGAACACTCCCCAGCATCCAATAGGAAAGCTTTTGGGAGCATCCCACAGCGCCTGCGTGCTGCCTTCCCGCCTTTCCCAACTGTCCCTCTCCAGTTCTTAGTTTTCCGCGGAGCCGACAGGTCGCACATCCTGTCACCGCAGAAAATATTCCCTTTTATTCTTCTTTTTTGTGGTCGCGTCTGCCTTCCCTCAACGCTACACCGGTACCGCCGCTTCTTCTTTCTTTTTTCTTTAAAAAAAAAAAACCCTTCTGGAGTCTTTTCCAGGTATTTTCTCCTCAGGTGCCACGCGCCATTTTGGGCACTAGGCCCAACTTTTTCCTTTAAAATCAAAAAACCCGCTTCGGGTTTTAAAAAGTGTTCCTTAGCAGAACTCCAGTCCAGTCCCTTCACTCTCGGGTTGCGCAACCCTTCCAGCAGCTTGGAGGCTGAGCCATCATCGTTTTGATGATGGTGTGGTATAAATACCACTGGCACCACCCATAGGCACCAGTATTCTCAGCCTCCAAGCAGCTGGAGGGTTACCGTAAGCCAGGAGCTTACTGGTCTTTAGTTCCTTTGATACCTTTTTTATTGCTTTTATTTAATTTCTTTAATTTACCTTTACTTTAGTTGAGGGAGTTCTTCCTACTCCCGTGTGTTCTTTGGCTAAATCGTTGGTGAATTTGTCCTTTTCTTTGGCTCTCCTTCCCCCCCTCCCCCTCCTTCTCGGTTCTCCAGGGTCCTTGGGAAGGAGAGGGCTTACTGGGCAGCAGGGCGCTTCGGGCCATCCCTCTCCCCCCCCCCCCCCCCCGCGGGTGCGGCATCCAGTTCTTCGGCCTCCTCTCCGCTCTCATTTGTCTCGCGCCGAAGCCCCCGAGGCGGGCTGAGCGCTAGAGGCAATTCCACGCTGAAGCCCCGGTTTGGGGGCTGAGCACGGGGAACAGCAACGCTCCTCTTCCTGCTTCACTGCCGCCTCGTGCTTACAGCGGTTGTTCAGGCTGAGCGCTAGAGGCGGCGTCGGATCATCGAGGCGATTGCCCTAACGGCTGGGGATCCGACGGCGAGAACAAGTAAGCCGGCCGCATGTACTGACTCCACGTGGCTGAGGCCTACCACGTTTAGCCTATCTTCAGTCAGCGGGCCCAGCATGAGGAGCGCGGCCCGCAGAGCATCGGGGCAGCAAAATCGCAAGTATTGCAGAGACTCTATCTCCCCTGACTGTATTCTTAATTTATTTTAATCCATTTATTATTTTGATTTATTTGGAGCTTGGTTAGGGTCCTCGCCCAGGGCCCCCCCCCCTTCCTGTGCTTAGGAAAACTTTCATTTGTTTCCATTTAGTTTCATTAATTTCACTTAATTTCAGTTCATCTCATTGATTGCCAGGTTTGTTTTGTTCTTTGGATCCTTCTCACTCTAGGGGTGCTCAAAAATATTAATTTTAGAGAGGAGGAAGAATGACAGGATAATTACGCTGCCCGTCCTGCGGCACACGCAGAATTGCGGATTCGGAGGCCGGGATCTGCCGGGGTTGTGCTGCGGAAACAGCCTCTGTGGAGCAGGTTATTCAGTTGTCCATGGATCAGACTTCTCAGGGGTCTCAAGGTCCCCGGGAAGGGGGAGGGGATTCTTCCTCCACTCCCCCGCCCTCTACATCTGTCTTTCCAGGCCGCTCTCAGTCCCTTCCCCCTGCTCCCAGTGGAGCGGAGGGAGGCTGGGAGCATTTTTCTCCAGAATTTGTCCTTCTGTTACACAAAGCTTATTGTATGCGTCAGCAGGGATTCATGGAGCCGCCGCTGCCGAAAGAAGGTAGCCGGCCCGGTCCAGGGAAGACAAGCTCCCATGACCCCTAAGCGCTCTAGACTAATGAGCGAGGAACCTCTCACGTCTCCTTCTCCGACCACTCCGGATGAGGAGGGATCAGACAGAGAAGTGGAAGAGGAAGAGCTTGAGGAGGGGGAGATCCCAGAAGAAGAGCATTCCCGAATAGAGTATTTCGCCGGGAGGAGCTCCCAGCCTTGATTAATGAATCCATGAAGGTGCTCAATATGACATCAGACATCCCTGCAGAAGAAGAAGCGTTAGAGGATCCTTTGATTCAAGCCGTCAGAAAAACTCAGAAAGTCTTTCCGGTCCACAGGGTGGTACGCCAGATGATCCAGGAGGAGTGGAATCAACCGGAGTCCAGTCTAAGAGGGGTGAGGGCCATGTCTCGCTTGTACCCGGTGCCGGAAGCTGACAAGGATCTGCTGAAGTCCCCAAAGGTAGATGCGGCGGTTTCAGCGGTGACAAAGAAGACGACCATTCCGGTCGAGGGCAGCGCAGCACTTAAAGATAGTCAGGATAGAAAGCTGGACTCTTTACTGAAGCAAGCTTTTGATGTTAGTGCCCTTGCCCTGCAGGCCTCAGTGTCAGGAGCGTGGGTAGCAAGAGCCTGCCTGAGGTGGGCTCAACAGCTTCAACTAACGGATGGCGCCTCTACCGACGCGCAAGCTAGTGCTGCGCGCTTGGAGTCTGGTTCCACCTTTCTAGCAGATAGCCAGTACGACCTTATTAGGAGCCTAGCAAAAAATATGGCCTCGGTGGTAGCAGCCAGGAGATATCTGTGGCTACGCAATTGGGCGGCGGACCCCTCCTCGAAGGCTCGTCTGAGTCGCCTTCCCTTCAAGGGGAAGCTGCTGTTTGGTGAAGACCTGGAAAAGTTGGTGAAAGATCTTGGTGAGTCTAAGGGAGGTAGACTCCCGGAAGATAGACCTAAGCAAAATCGTTCGGTGGTCCCTGCTCGCAACCAGCCGAAGGACTTTCGCAGGTTCCGGCCGACCAGACAGAATCTTTTTCCTAGGGGTCGCCCCTCGCCTAGAGGTCAAGGCTTCCGAGGGTTTCGAGGAGCTGGAAGAGGTTTTGGGACTTCCTCCACATCCTCAGGTCCTAGGAAAACACAATGAAACTGCGGGGGCCCAGGAGAAAGGCCTGCTGGTGGGGGGCCGGTTAAGGCAGTTCCTTCCCGCCTGGGCCCGAGTCACATCGGATCGTTGGGTACTGGAAATAATCAGAGAGGGTTATGCTCTCGAATTCACAAAGCAAGTTCCCCCAGCCTTTATGCAGTCTCCCTGCGGCTCTCCAGAAAAGAGAGCAGCAATAGAAGACACCCTTTCAAGGCTGATCGAGCTGGGAGCGGTGACTCCCGTCCCGAGAGACCAATACGGTTCCGGTCGATACTCAATCTATTTTGTGGTACCAAAGAAAGAAGGGTCCTTCCGTCCAATCCTGGACTTAAAGCAAGTCAATCGCTGCCTCTCGGTTCCTCATTTTCGGATGGAAACTCTGAGGTCGGTCATTGCAGCGGTAAGACAGGGGGAGTTTCTAACATCGCTAGACTTGACGGAAGCATACTTACATATCCCGGTCCGAAAATCACAGCAGCAGTTCCTGAGATTTGCAGTGCCGAGGGGTCATTTTCAGTTCCAGGCTCTTCCCTTTGGCCTAGCAACAGCCCCCAGGACATTCACCAAGGTAATGGTAGTGGTAGCCGCGGCCCTTCGCAAGGAGGGGATTCTAGTACATCCATACCTGGACGATTGGCTGATTCGGGCAAAAACCAAGACAGAGAGTCGTGCAGCTACAGCCAGGGTGGTGGAATTCCTGGAGGAGTTGGGTTGGGTCATCAACCGGGCAAAGAGCAGATTAATTCCCTCGCAGGAGATCGATTACCTCGGAGCAAGATTCGACACAAGGAAAGGAAGAGTTTTCCTGTCGGAACAGAGGTTACGAGATCTGAGGAGCCTGGTCTCTCGCTTCATTGCAAGACGGATCCCTACCGCCTGGCATTACCTTCAGCTGTTGGGCACCATGGCGGCAGCGATAGAGGTAGTACCGTGGGCCAAGGCACATATGCGACCTCTTCAACGCGCATTGTTACGACGATGGTCCCCTCAGCATCATCCCTTATCCATGCAGCTGCCCTGTCCTTTTCAGATCAGGAGGACTCTCCTCTGGTGGGAGTGCCCAAAGAACCTAGGATGCGGGATGCCTCTCGATCCACCCCAATGGATACAACTAACGACGGATGCAAGCCTCGCAGGCTGGGGGGCTCATTGCGAGGGACAGTTCGCACAGGGGAGCTGGACCCCGAGGGAAGCTCGGTGGTCCATCAACAGGCTAGAGCTGAGGGCAGTGGCGCTAGCACTCAGAGCTCTCGAGCCCTTGGTGCGGCAAAGGGCAGTCCACGTCCTCTCGGACAATGTCACCATGGTGGCCTACATCAACCGCCAAGGGGGGACGAGCAGCCCCCTGCTGGAGAAGGAGGCAGACAGCCTCTTACAGTGGGCCGAAGCACACCTATTGGACCTGTCAGCTCAGCACGTGCCGGGAACAGACAGTGTGACGGCCGATTATCTCAGCAGACACAAGATAGACCACGGAGAATGGGAACTAGCGCAGGAGGTGTTCGACCAAGTGGTAGCCCTTTGGGGAGCACCGATCATGGACCTCATGGCGCACTACGAAACATCCAAAGCAAGCCGGTTCTTCAGTCGAAGAAAAGAAAGGATGTCAGAAGGCTTGGATGCCCTGGTCCAGAAGTGGCCTTCGGAAGGTCTCCTGTACGTGTTCCCGCCCTGGGCCCTCATAGGGAGAGTTCTAAGACGAATAGAGACCCACCCAGGTCTGGTAATACTCATAGCTCCGGATTGGCCTCGTCGCCCATGGTATGCAGACCTGGTGAGACTAACGGCTCATTGCCCTTGGAGGCTCCCCGACAGAAAGGATTTGCTACGGCAGGGTCCAGTACTCATGCCCCACGTGCATCGATTCTCGCTTACGGCTTGGCCCTTGAGAGGGCGCGGCTCGTGAAGCGAGGTTACTCGGCTTCGGTAATTTCGACCCTGCTGAACGCTCGGAAACGCTCGACCTGCCTTTCCTATATCAGGGTTTGGCGCATATTCGAAGCGTGGTGCGCGGATCTCCATAAGAAACCCTTAGAAGCCTCAGTTCCGGAGGTGTTAGAGTTCCTACAAGCAGGCTTCGAGAAAGGTTTGGCTTACAGCTCGTTACAAGTTCAGCTAGCCGCCATTTCTTGTTATAGAGGAAAGGTTCGGGGCAAGTCTCTAGGAGACCACGCTGATGTGGGTAGATTCCTGAGGGCGGTCAAGCGCTTACGACCTCAACAAAGATCAGTGATCCCCCCTTGGGACTTAAACCCGGTTTTGGATTCCCTAACCAGGGAACCCTTTGAACCAGCAAGGAGTTCCTCCCTAAAAGACTTAACCCTGAAGACGGTATTTTTGGTAGCTATTTGTTCGGCTAGGAGGGTCTCGGAGCTTCAAGCTCTCTCTTCTCGACCTCCCTTCCTGTCCTTTTTCAAGGATAAGGTGGTCTTACGAACGGTTCCTTCCTTCCTACCCAAGGTCTCCTCTCCCTTTCATATGAACCAAACAGTCTCGCTCCCGTCCTTCGCAGGAGAAGCACAGGAAGGAGAGAGTACCAAACTGCGTCTGCTAGATTTGCATAGAGTGCTGAGACGGTATCTCTCACGCACAGCATCTTTCCGCAAATCCGAACGGCTTTTCGTTCAATTTGGAGGGCCGCACAAGGGGGAAGCAGTGGCCAAAGCTTCCATTTCTAGGTGGATCAGGGAGACCATTGCCTCTGCCTACATTCTCAAGGGGAGGCAGGTCCCAACAGGTCTTCGCGCGCATTCAACTCGAGCGCAGTCGGCCTCCTGGGCAGAGCATAGCTTGGTTCCACCGCTAGACATCTGTAGAGCGGCCACCTGGTCCTTTCTGCATACCTTTTCCAAGCACAACAGACTGGATGTCCAGAGTAGAGCAGACACCAGGTTTGCGGGTGCGGTAATTCGGTCTGGGTTGGCGAACCCCACCCAGGTCTGAACTGCTCTGTTACATCCCGAGAGTGAAGGGACTGGACTGGAGTTCTGCTAAGGAAAAAGTAATTAGTCCTTACCTGCTAATTAGTGTTCCTGAAGGAACTCCAGTCCAGTCCCTGATCCCGCCCAGGTTCGGTTTTCTAGTGTTCAGAAGGGAATAAAGGACCGAAGTCGGGGAACGGAGCGGGGCGGAAGCTGAAAACTCCGGTCGGAAGAGCCCCAGCGGCGGGGCTAAGGGCTAGGGAGGTACGGGGAGGAGTGACTAAAGACTGGGTCAGCCTCAGGTAAGCCTTCTCCTTCCCTCCCCTCCCTTACCACTGTACTGTCAACCTTAAAAAAAAAAAAAAAAAAAAGAGTGTTTTTGGTTTCCTGTTTCGTTAGTTTTGGGTTTGTTTTACGCATTATAGTTACAGGGTACCTGTCAGGACTCCTTTTTCATCGGATTACTGGTGCCTATGGGTGGTGCCAGTGGTATTTATACCACACCATCATCAAAACGATGATGGGCTCAGCCTCCAAGCTGCTGGAAGGGTTGCGCAACCCGAGAGTGAAGGGACTGGACTGGAGTTCCTTCAGGAACACTAATTAGCAGGTAAGGACTAATTACTTTTTCCAAGTGTGGCGGTACCATCTCCGTCACCGACACCCATGAGTGGTGCCTCAAATGTTTAGGTCCTGACCACTCTATTTTGGAGTGTGTTGCCTGTGGGATGATGTCAAAGAGGGGCTGGCAAAACTGAGCTGCTAAACTTAGCACCCTTTTTCCCTCCGATGCAGCGTCTGTGGCATCGACATCTTCCAGGGCTTCATCTTCCTCCCATGGATCTCAGGTAACTAAACATTAATCTGGCCGGTCCTCAAAGGGTAGATCTCCTTCTAAGCATCGAGATGCCTCTGGCGTTGCCCTTGAGGGACTTGTACTGGCAAAATTGCCCCGGCGGGAGGCTTCAGCTTCCAAAGCACTAACGGGGCTCCAGGATGTTCTCGAGGCCTCAACCTCGGCAGAACTACTGGTGCCATGCTCTGGGGTACCGGCTGCTTCATCCAGTACTGATACCCAAGCATTGGCATCGTCGATAGACCAGAGATTCTTGGCTATTGAACGCAGTCTGGCGGCTCTTCTCACGGCCTCGATGCCCCTGAAACCGCTTCAGACAATTCAACCGGTACCGACACCGACATCGGTACCGGTACCGACTGCATCGACATCGGCAGGTATTCTACCGGGACCGAGTCATGCTTATCCATCCGGCATCGACAAGTCGGTACCGGACCCCTCCGATGCCGACTTCGATCGGTACCGGTATCGTGCCTTGCACGATCACCCGGATCGGAGATACTTTGAATCCTCGGATGAGTCTGAGGACTCTGAAAGCTCGGATGAGTCTGAAGACTCTGAAAGCTCTTCCTGAGGATTCTTCTTCTCCTCAACGTAGGATGTCTCCTCCAGAGGATATGTCCTTTCAGGATTTTATCCGAGATGTGGCTCGAGGTCTTTCCATCACAGTGGCTCCTGAAAAAGAGCCTTGGGCAAAGGAATTGGAAATCCTGCAATACCCTAAAGCTCCCAAGGAGGCAGCTACCTTATCTATTCATGAGATCTTGCATGATCTCAATTAAAGGATGTGGGAAACACCTCTAACCACTTCTCCTCACTCTCGAAGGCTCGACACCATGTATCAAGTTCCTCCTTGCCCTGGGTTTCAAAAGACTCAGCTACCACACCATTCCATGGTGGTGGAATCAGCTATGAGAAGGATCAAGAGTGCAAAAAGACATGCATCTAATCCTCCAGGACGTGAGTGTAGGACTCTTGACGCCTTTGGACATCGAACCTTCCAGGCTTCCATGCTTTCTCCTAGTATCAGTTCTTATATATTATATATGGGAATGTTCCTTCAGGAGGTCACGGGAGATTTAGAGCTTATGAGCCCTTTCCTTCCTGATGATAAGAGGCAGGATTACCTTGCCCTTGTCAAACATGCTCAGGATGTTTCCAAGTTTGTAAATCGTGCAACCTTTGACTGCTTTGAGTGCATAAGCAGAACCTCTGCTATTGACATAGGTGCACGTAGGATTGCCTGGCTCCAGACATCTGACTTGGAACTTTGGGTACAGGATAAACTGGGGAATATTCCTTGCACAGAACATAAGAACATAAGATATGCCATACTGGGTCAGACCAAGGTCCATCAAGCCCAGTATTCTGTTTCCAACAGTGGCCAATCTAGGTCATACGTACCTAGCAGTTTCCCCAAGAGACACATGTTCCACAATGCTTGTATTGGTTCAAGCATTGATATCCTGGGTCCCTTCTTAATAATGGTTTATGGACCTTTCCTCCAGGAACTTGTCCAAACCTTTTTTAAACCCAGCTACACTAACAGCCTTTACTACATCCTCCGGTAACAAATTCCAGAGTTTGATTACACGTTGAGTGAAAAAATATTTTATTTTATTAGTCTTAAATAGTTTACCCTGTAGCTTCATTGCATGTCCCCTAGTCTTTCTATATTCTGATAAGGTAAACAATCGATCTACGTTTACCCGTTCCACTCCGTTCATTAATTTATAGACTTCTATCATATCACCCCTCAGCCGTCTCTTTTCCAGGTTAAAGAGCCCTAACCTTTTTAGCCTTTCTTCATAGGTGTATCCTTCCATCCCCTTTACCATTTTGGTGGCTCTTCTCTGAACCTTTTCTAAAATCGCTATATCTTTTTTAAGATACGGCGACCAGAATTGCACACAATATTCAAGGTGCGGTCTCACCATGGAACGATATTGAGGCATTATAATATCTTTTGTTTTATTTTCCATTCCTTTCCTTATGATACCTAGCACTCTATTTGCTCTCTTGGCCGCCGCTGCACACTGGGCCGAGGGTTTTAACAATGATGCCTAAATCTTTTTCCTGGGTGGTGGTTCCTAATGTGGAACCTTGCATCGTGTAACCATAGTTTGGGTTGTTCTTCCCTAGGTGCATAACCTTGCAATTGTCCACATTAAATTTCAACTGCCATTTTGATGCCCAGTCTTCCAATTTATCAAGATCCTCTTGCAATTTTCCACAATCCTCTTGGGTTTTAACAACTTTAAATAGTTTTGTGTCATCTGCAAATTTGATAACCTCACTCGTTATTCCACTTTCCAGGTCATTTATGAATATGTCAAAAAGCAGGAAGGTTATGTCATTTTGACCCCAGATGGGGGCAGATAACAGCAGAAAATTGGACTCTGTCCATTGTGAGAGAGGGGTACAAGCTTCATTTCCTCAGCATGCCCCCTCCTACAATGGTAAGACAGTTCAATTCTCAGACCTCTCTCAGTGCCCAGTTAGGTCAAGAGGTCACTCTGCTTCTTGCCCAGTGGGCAATAGAAGTACCCATTCTCCAACAGGGTACAGGGTTCTACTCCCCCTATTTCCTTATTTCAAAGAAAACAGGAGGACACAGACCCATTTTGGACCTCAGAGAATTGAACAAATTCCTGTTCAAAGAGAAGTTCAAAATGATTTCTCTAGGAACTCTGCTGCCATACCTTCAGAGTCAGGATTGACTTTGTTCTCTAGATCTCAAGGATGCGTACATTCATGTTCTCATCCATCCAACTCATCGAAAGTTCCTTCGATTTCAATTTCAAGGGAAGCACTACCAATACAAGGTTCTTCCTTTTGGCCTGTTCACAAAATGCATGGCTGTGGTGGCAGCATTTCTTTGCACCCTAGGAATATTCGTTTTCCCTTACTTAGACAACTGGCTCATTCAAGCCCCTTCAGAGCCAGAGGCCAGGATTTCTCTCTCTCGCACAATGCGCATCCTTCAGTATTTGGACTTGTCATAAACTTCCCAAAATCCAACCTTTCTCCCACTCAGTCTCTAGAGTTTATAGGAGCTCTGCTGGATACCAGACAGACAAGGGCCTAACTTCCACAGCCCCGCTGCCTTCGCATTGTGCAGTTAGCTTCCCAAGCAGTGCTAAAGCCTCACCTCACTGCTCGGGAAATGTAACAATTGCTAGGCCACATGGCATCCACCGTGCATGTGGTTCCTTATGCTTGCCTCCATATGAGGGCAGCCCAGTGGACTTTATCCACTCAATGGACTCAGGCATCAGCTTGCCTGTCAGACAAAATAACAAACTCAGATCGTCTTATTCTGTCCCTCCAATGGTGGCAGTCACCCCAAAACCTTTTGGTGGGGTCCCCTTTCCAACAACCCCCACCCCAAGCCACTCTGACAACAGATGCCTCACAGATGGGTTGAGGAGCCCACCTGCAAGGCCTCTCTACCCAGTGTACCTGGACTCTACAGAAGACCTATCTACACATCAATATCCTGGAACTCAGAGCAATCTTCCTTGCTCTTCGAGTATTCCACATCCAGCTCAGCTTCAAGACAGTCCTAGTTCAAAAGGACAATCAGGTAGCCATGTTCTATGTGAACAAGCAGGGTGGAACAGGCTCTCTGTCGCTCTGCAACGAAGCTTTGCAACTATGGGCCCTTGCCAGAGAGCATCAGATTCATCTCCTTGCGGTGTATCTTCCAGGCATTCAAAACTCTTGGGCAGACAGACTCAAGTCGAGTTCTGCTTCCACACGAATGGTCTCTCCATGCAGACCAAGTGGCCAAAACATTTCAAATTTGGGGAACCCCGGACATAGACCTCTTTGCAAGTCTGCAAAATGCCAAACTTCCCCGGTTCTGTTCCAGAATTCCGGCTCAGGGTTGTCAGGCCAGGGATGCTTTCCTTCTCCATTGGGGCCAGGACTTCCCGTATGCCTTTCCACCCATTCCCCTAATTCCCAAAACCCTGTTCAAGCTTCAGAGTGACAGAGGTCATATGATTCTCATAGCTCCACATTGGCCACGGCAAATGTGGTACCCTCTGCTCCTACATCTCTCTCAAGCTCCACCTCTGGAGTTAGGATTTTATTTATTTATTTATTTTTATTTATTTAACATCTCTTATATACCGCACTATTGTCATCAGCGCGGTTTACATGGAACAAACATATACATAAAGAGAACTGTAATGCATTTTACAAGTAACGGGGTCTTTGAACTTGGGATTAAAAAGGTAAACTATATAGGCTAACTAACTATTTACAGAAAATTCAAATACATTAACCTAATACATTCAAATACATTAACAGTTCTCCAGGACCAAGCAGGAAGTCAGTCCTCACTTATGGGTGACGTCGGCGCCGACGGAGCCCTCGCGGAGCAATTTTCCCCAGCTTTCAAAGAAAGCCTTTGGGAATTGCAGCGCGCATGCGCGGTCGTCTTCCCGCCCGAGGGTGCCATCTTAGCCAGTCTTCTTTTTTCCGCGGAGCCCTACAGACGTCCCCGCGAAAAAGTCGATTTTTCTTCATTATTTTATCCTTTTTCCTTCGGTTCGACGCCGATCTTTTTCCCGCCCGGACTCGCGACGCCGGTCACGAGTCCTCTCACTTTTTTTCGGTTTTTCTGACTTTGTCAGCTTTCGTTTTCGATTTTCCCTGGCAGCCCGGTCCTTTGACCTCGCAGGGGCCCTTTTTCCCCCGATGGCTGCCAGTGGCTTTAAGCGGTGTGGTCAGTGTGACCGAAATATGTCACTCACTGACACACACGACTTTTGCCTCCGCTGCCTGGGCCCGGATCATGAGGAACTGATCTGTGGGCCCTGCGGCAAAATGTCCTCAAAAGCGTTGAGAAGTCGGCGGCATCAGCGTGATCGAATCTTCGCTGACCCCAGCCGTACCCGGACCTCGTCGGAGGCCTCCGCGTCAAAAGGCTCCAGCTCGGACCGTCGCCGGAGTTCCTCCGACCGGGGTTCTCCCTCCAGGGACCATCGTCGGACGGTGAAACCCGCAAGGGCGGTGTCGGTGGACGCTCCTGGTTCCGCGAGGGCCAGGTCGCATAGCCCCGATAGCCGCCCCGGGTCCTTGGAGAAGGAACACCTCCCGAAGCGACCTCGCCTGGAGTCGGAGATGCCTGCTCGGGTAAGTTCTGTGGTCCTTCTGGACTCGCCTCCGCGACAGCCGACGTCGGGCCCGACGCCGTCGGGGCCCGAGTCGGGGGCTGCTGGGTCACCTGAGCTCGGACTCAGGTTGACGGCCTTGGAGAGCAGACTGTCTGCCTTCATGGACCAGCAGCGGGCACTGCTCGCTGGCCTCGCTGGCGCCGCTGCCCCGACCGCCGGGACGTCGACGTCCAAGTCGACCCCGGAGACCGAGCCGATCCTCGAGTCGATGAGAACTCGAGTCGATCCTCGGTCGAGGTCACCCTCGGCCTCCCGTTCGGGACTGAGGTCGCCGACGCCGACTCCCTCGGCGTCGGGGCGGCAGGCGCCGCGCCCTGCCCGGGCCGACCCCACCGATTCCTCGTCGGAGTCGGTCTGGGAGTCTGAAGAGGAAGAGTCACCTGATTCTTTTCGGACTCGGTGTGTCCCCTCGGACTCACCTGAGTCCGAACCTCGGAAGCAGTCCCCCCCAGAGGATGCCCGGTTCTCGGACTTCGTTAGGGATATGGCCAAGGCTTTGGCCTTCCCTGCGGATCCCGAGGAGGAGCCTCGAGCCGAAGAGCTCGACGCCCTCCAGTATGACTCTCCCGCGAGGGAACACTTTACTGTACCGGTTCCTCCTATGCTGGAACGACTACTCTTCCGCATGTGGGAGAGTCCGGCCTCCTCGCCGGTCCTGAGCAAGCGGGTCGATTCTATCTATCGGGGCCGCAAGAGCCCTGGCTTCCAAAAGGCACAGCTACCACACCATTCCATGGTAGTGGAATCGGCCATGCATCGTCTTAAGAGCCAGAAGATGCACTCCTCGGTGCCCCCTGGCAGGGAGGCCCGTAACCTGGATGGCCTTGGTAAGAAGTGTTTCCAGGGCTCTATGCTCGCATGTCGTGTCCAGACTTACCAGCTGTACATGGGCATGTATCTCCGGGATCTGGCTAAAGAGCTAGCCGGATTCTCCGCTGGTCTGTCCGAGGAACCCTTGCGGAGGTTCCTGGCCTTGTCCACTGGCATTCGGGAATGCTCAAAGTTCATGTCCCGGGCAGCCTATGATGGCTTTGAAGCGTCGGCTCGAGTGGCCGCAGCCGGCATCGGTGCCCGCCGACAGGCTTGGCTTCAGTCGTCAGACCTTGAGCCCTGGGTGCAGGACAAGTTGGTCGATGTCCCCTGCCGAGGCGAGAACCTCTTTGGCAAGCCCATGGCGGAAAAGGCTGCACAAATTGAGATTGAGACTCTCACCAGGACCAGGCTTTCTAGGAAGACCTCCGCCCCTTCCCAGAAAAAGAAGGGCTCGGGGAAAAAGTCCTTTTACCCGAGGAAGGCGGCTGCCTACAAACAATACCCCCATTATCAGGCCCCTGCAGCTCCCCAACAGGGCCAGCAGGCCAAGGGACGGGGTAACGGGTCCCGTAGGCAGCAAGCCCCCAAGCCTGCACCACCAGCCCCTGCTCAGCAGGGTGGGGGTTTTTGACTCGCAAAGCATAGCCTCTCCCCCCCCGCTGGTTCCTCCCAGCACCGGAGGCCGGCTGGTTCACTTCGCCCACAGGTGGTCCAGCATCACCGCAGATGCCTGGGTGCTTCAAGTCGTGCGAGAAGGCTATCTTCTCCACTTCCACCAGGTCCCTCCCTCCTATTTTCCGGGAGAACCTCAGCGACCCCCTCTGCACAGGGAATTACTCCTTCAGGAGTTAGCAGGTCTTCTGCAGGATCAGGCGGTGGAACCGGTGCCACACCACCTGAGAGGTCAAGGCTTTTATTCCAGGTATTTTCTGATACCAAAGAGAACAGGGGGCCTCAGACCCATCCTGGACTTGCGCAACCTCAACAAGTTCCTTGTGCGGGAGAAGTTCAAAATGCTTACCCTTGGAATCCTTCTGCCCTACCTCCAGCAGGGAGATTGGCTATGCTCCTTGGATCTAAAGGATGCCTACACGCACATCCTCATCCACCCAAGCCACCGCCAATACCTAAGGTTTGTGGTGGCAGGAAATCATTACCAGTACAGAGTACTGCCCTTTGGCCTGTCCTCCGCACCGCGAGTCTTCACAAAATGTCTCGCGGTCGTGGCGGCCCATCTCCGGCTTCACGGCCTCTATGTCTTTCCGTACCTCGACGACTGGCTCATCAGAGCAGCGTCCGCTCGGGAGGTCACCAGCGCCACGCGCCGCACGGTGACTCTTCTGCAGCACTTGGGCTTTGTTATAAACTTCGCAAAGTCCACTTTGCTCCCCTCACAGGATCTCGAGTTCATCGGCGCAAGGCTGCACACTCCTCAGGCGCGAGCATACCTACCGCTCGACAGGGCTCAACGGCTCATGGACCTAGCCGACCGCTTTCGCAGCCAGCCCCTGGTCTCCGCCAGGCGCTTCCTGAGACTACTCGGCCATATGGCTTCCACCGTCCATGTGACCCCCAATGCCCGCCTGAATATGCGGTCTGCTCAATGGTGTCTCCGCCAGCAGTGGCGTCAAGCCACAGGCGGCCTAGCAGACCTAGTGCGCGTCTCCGAGCCGCTGATCTCGTCTCTCCGGTGGTGGCTCCGGCAGCCGAACCTCATATTCGGAATGCCTTTCCAGTCACCTCAGCCGACCCGGGTGCTGACCACCGATGCATCCCTCCTGGGCTGCGGAGCACATTGCCAAGAGGCACGTACTCAGGGCCTCTGGACCACGTGGGAGTCTGCTCAGCAGATCAACTTCCTGGAGCTCAGGGCGATCCGCCTAGCTCTCAAGGCCTTCTCCCACCTGACTTCCCACCAGTCCGTCCTTGTCCAGACGGACAATCAAGTTGCCATGTTCTACGTGAACAAGCAGGGGGGCACGGGCTCCTTCCTCCTCTGCCGGGAGGCACAGAAGCTCTGCTCTTGGGCCGTCAGTCACGGCATTCTCCTCAAGGCAGTTTATCTCCCGGGCCAAGAAAATTGCCTTGCGGACAAACTCAGCAGGGTCCTCCAGCCGCACGAGTGGCGTCTGGATCCCTTGGTAGTTCAGAAGCTCTTCCTCAAGTGGGGCCTCCCCACGGTGGATCTCTTTGCCAGTCCTCACAACCGGCAGCTTCCTCGCTTCTGCTCTCGTCAGCCACACCCCCTTCGGGTTGCGGCGGACGCTTTTCTGATCTCATTGTCGGGGAGCCTTCTGTACGCTTTCCCTCCCATCCCGCTAGTCTCTCGGACTCTTTTCAAGGTTCTCCGAGACAAAGCCTTCATGATCCTGGTGGCCCCTCACTGGCCCAGGCAGCCGTGGTTTCCGCTCCTACTGCAACTGGCGGTGGAGGATCCAATCCCTCTGGGGGTACAACCGGATCTCCTCACTCAGGATCAGGGGTCCCTACTGCACCCCAACCTCAGGTCTCTCAACCTCATGGCCTGGCTGCTGAGAGGGTAGTCCTTGCTCCCCTTCTCCTGCCGGCGGAGGTGGAGGAGGTCGTCTTGGCTTCGCGACGGCCTTCTACCCGCAAATGCTATGCCCTTAAATGGCGTCGCTTTGCAGTCTGGTGTACCCAACAGTCTCAGGATCCCTTCTCCTGCCCGGTGTCGGTGATCTTGCAGTACTTGCTACACCTCTCTAATCTGGGACTTAAGTCCAACTCCGTCAAAGTTCACCTCAGTGCTCTTTCGGCACATCATGTGCCGGTGGACGGTAGACCTCTCTCAAGCGACCCTCTCGTAGCGAGGTTTCTCCGAGGTCTCCTTCTACTTAAACCACCTCTGCGCCCGCCAGCGCCTGACTGGGACCTGAATGTGGTTTTGCAGTGGATCACCTGTCCGCCTTTTGAACCTATGGCTACCTGTTCTCTCCGTTTTCTGTCTTGGAAAACACTGTTCTTGATAGCCCTCACTTCCGCTAGACGCATAAGTGAATTGCAGGCCCTCGTGTCTGATCCCCCTTACACTAGGTTCTACAAGAATAGGGTAGTCCTACGGACTCACCCAAAATTTCTGCCTAAAGTGGTCTCCCCTTTTCACATCAATCAGGAGGTGGTACTTCCAACCTTCTTTCCCAGACCACACTCCAGCCGAGCTGAAACGGTCCTCCATACCCTGGACTGTAGAAGGGCATTGAACTTCTACCTTGACCGTACGCGGGAGCACCGTAAAGCTGCTCAGCTTTTTGTGTCTTTTGACCCCAATAAATTGGGGCTCCCGGTCTCCAAGCGTACTCTGTCCATCTGGGTTGCGGACTGTATCTCTTGGGCTTATGGGGCAGCCGGACTCTCCTTAGAAAGTCGAGTCACGGCTCATTGCGTTCGGGCAAAGGCTACGTCAGTGGCTTACCTCCGCTCTGTTCCGTTGGCAGACATCTGCCGGGCCGCTACTTGGTCTTCGAGCCAGACTTTTGCGGTCCATTACTGTCTCGAGAGGGAGTCCCGTAGGGACAGTGCTTTCGGACAGGCAGTCCTCCATAATCTCTTTGAGGTCTGAGCAACTCCTACCCTCCATCCCGGATGTGGGCTACCGGTGGGTGATAATTCAGCGAAGATTCTATCCTTCTGTGCTGCTGAGCTAGAGGGAGCTCATTTTTGTGCTTAGGGTCTCCGGTAGCCTTGAGCTTGGGAGTCCCATAAGTGAGGACTGACTTCCTGCTTGGTCCTGGAGAAAGCGTAGTTACTCACCTGTAACAGGTGTTCTCCAGGAGTAGCAGGAATCAGTCCTCACTACCCTCCCTCCTCCCCTTGGAGTTGCAATCGTCTGCTTATGTTCTTTTTGCAAATTTTTATGCTGTCTTTTTTAGCTATGTCATCTGACTGGCTAAGATGGCACCCTCGGGCGGGAAGACGACCGCGCATGCGCGCTGCAATTCCCAAAGGCTTTCTTTGAAAGCTGGGGAAAATTGCTCCGTCGGCGCCGACGTCACCCATAAGTGAGGACTGATTCCTGCTGCTCCTGGAGAACACCTGTTACAGGTGAGTAACTACGCTATTTGCTCCAGATCTCCTTTCTCAGGAGGACGGGATGCTGTGGCATCCCAATCCCCAGTCTCTCCATCTCAGGGCCTGGTTGCTGAAAGCCTAGAACTTCATGGTTTTAACTTTTCTCAGCAGGTAAAGGATATCCTTTATGCTTCCAGGAAACCTTCCACAAGACGCTCTTATGCTTTCAAGTGGAAAAGATTTACCATATGGTGCTCGCAGAAGGGTCTTGACCCTCTTGCGATACCTCTGGAATCATTACTGGAGTATCTCCTTCATTTGTCTAATACAGGGCTTAAGACCAATTCAGTGAGAGTTCATTTGAGTGCTATTGCAGCTTCTTTCAAGCCTCTAAATGGACAACCTATTTCCTCTCATCCTCTCATAGCGAGATTTATGAGAGGCCTTCTTTTAACTAAGCCTCCCATTAAGCCACCACCGGTGGCATGGGACTTAAATCTGGTTCTTGGGCAGCTCATGAAGCCACCTTTTGAACCATTAGCTACTACCTCTTTGAAATTCCATTCCTGGAAGGTCATCTTTCTTATTGCAATCACATCAGCACGTCACATCAGTGAATTGCAAGCATTGGTGGCTGATCCTCCTTATACAAGGTTAGGACTCATCCACACTTTATGCCAAAGGTGGTATCACCTTTTCATTTAAACCAAGCGGTTTACCTTCCTGTATTTTTCCCAAGGCCTCACGCCTCAAATGCAGAAAGGAATCTTCATACTTTGGACTGTAAAAGGGCTTTAGCCTTTTACTTGCAAAGGACACAGCAACATAGAAAGTCCTCTCAACTCTTTGTTGCTTTTGATCCTGGTCATTTGGGACTTCCAGTCTCCAAAAGAACACTGTCCAGCTGGATTGCACAGTGTATTTCTTTTGCCTATGAGAGTAAGAACCTTCCTCTTGAAGGCCATGTCACAGCTCACAATGTGAGAGCCATGGCAACCTCCATGGCTCATCTTCACTCTGTGTCTATCGACGACATCTGTCGAGCAGCTACTTGGGCCTCGGTTCATACCTTCACACCCCATTACTGCTTAGACAAGGACTCCTGCCGGGATGCCTTGTTTGGTCAGGCTGTTCTTCAACACCTGTTCCATACTTAATCAACTCCTACCCACCATCCCTGGTAGGATGCCAGAGATCCATGGGGGGGGGAGTGGAGCCATTTCACAAGGGCACACAACGTCTGGGGTTTCTCCCTGGCATCTGCAGCTAGGGAGTCCCCATATGTGAAGACTACATTCCTGCTTGTTCGTGGAGATAGCATAGTTACTCACCTGTAACAGGTGATCTCCGGGAACAGCAGGAATTTAGTCTTCGCAACCCACCCACCTCCCCCTAGGAGTTGTATCTCTCTCTCTCTTTCACTCTCTCTTTTGTCTCAGCTATAAACTCAACTGGAGAGGGACAGTTGGGAAAGGTGGGAAGGCAGCACGCAGGCGCTGTGGGATGCTCCCAAAAGCTTTCCTATTGGACGCTGGGGAGTGTTCCCGCGCAGGCTCCGTTAGTACCAATGATACCCATATGTGAAGACTAAATTCCTGCTGTTCCCGGAGATCACCTGTTACAGGTGAGTAACTATGCTTTCAGTGATACCCACTGATAAATAACACTCCTCAGTTATAGCAAGAATTATTACATTGGTGGTCTCCTAGCTTCTGTTATTTCTTAGCATGCTCAACTGGTGGTTTTGAGTTACCATCTGCCAAATGTTATGGAGCCTTTAAGGTTAGTGAAACAAACTATAGTCCTGTACCTTCCTTACATGTAAATAATCCAATGTGGGATCTATTTACCCAGTTGTAATAACACTAGGAGAAAGGGCACTGCTTGAGAAGAAAATTCACAACAAAGATGAATTTGACGTCCTTGTAGGATAAAATGGGCTCTCCCATAGCTGTCCAGTACTTTCAGGACTTTATCCCTATAATGAAACCTCTAAATACTTTTACACAGAGCATCCTGATACTTACCCAGTAATGAAATTTTTTATTTATTTTTATTTATAAACAAGAAAAGGATAACATCAACAATCAACTTTTCCAGTTTTCCACAGAGATTCATTTCATTTAGATAGCCATATCGAACATAACCTCAATCTCTCCCTCTCCAAATATTTTCAAGCCATTTAGAGTGAGCAAGCAATTGATATATTATACTTATGTTTATTAAGCTTGACATACCACCCTTCACTTTCTCAGCAGGGCGGTTTACAATAAAATCAGGTAAGGGAGGAGAAAGGAATATCATAAGTGATAGGAAAGAATGTGATACTCATACTTAGGAGAGGGATAGAAATAGAAATCGAAGGATTGGAAGATTAAAGAGTAAAGTAGTAGGTAGGTCAAAGGTTTTCTGGAAGAGATGGATTTTGAGATGAGATTTGAATTTGACATAGGATATTTCCAATCAGAGGTCCATGAGAGCATTCCAAAGAGTTGGATCAAGAAAATAAAAGGCAGTATAACGGGTGATTTCTAGTCTGGCTTGGGTAGCGGATGGGAGATGAAGGCAGATGGAGCGGAGAACCCTGTGTGGTGAATATAGAATAATCAGTTTGAGAGACAGAGGAGTGCTAGTGTGAAGTTCCTTGTGTACAGGGTGAGGAGTTTGTATTGGATGCAGTAGGATATTGGGAGCCAGTGGAAGTGTATTAGAAGTGGAGTATGTAGTCAAAAGCGTGAAGCGACATATTTTAGATGAGCTGTAAGCACTGCAGTTTGTGATGTGGGAGGCCAGAGAGAACAATGTTACAGTAATCTAAGTGAGACATGATTAGTGTTAGAAGTAAGGTGGCCAGGGAAGAGGGAGAAAGAAACGGTCAAACAGCCTGGATCTGACAGAGCGATTGTCGACGGAACTAAGATTATCATGAAAGGTCAGGGAAGAATCAAGGATAATACCTAGATAATAGAGTGTGGGTACCAGCAGGAATAGGAGTACTCAGAAGCATTGGGGAAAGTGAGGGACAGGGATTTGAATCAGTGAGCCAAATGGTGGAAGTTTTATCAGGATTCAGAAGAAAAAGGTTAGATGGTATCCAGCTAGTGATTTGGATGAGACAGGCATTAACGGAGAAAGATTCGGAGAAACAGAGTCAGTGTGGAGGAGTATTATGTCATCACCATAATAATACGCTGAAATCCTGCTTGTATAAAAAGGGTGAGAGGAGCATGGAAAATTTTGAACAGTAGTAGGTTCAACACTGAGCCCTGTGGTACACCTAAGGGGTGATAAAGTTGAGTTAGATACAACAAAGAAGGATCTATTTGAGAAATGAATGAAACCAGTGAATAATGGTGCCATGCAGACCAAAATTGTGCAGACGGGAGAGAAGAACGTTGTGGTCTGCAAGATCAAAAGCAGAGGACAGAAACAGAGAGACTGTTAAGGAAATGTTGCCTCTATCGTGGGACTTGCAGACTTGGTTGAGAAAGGAGAGAAGTATTGTCTCGGTACTATGTCCTGGGCAAAAACTAGATTGGTGGGGGTGCATGGTATTAGTGGAATTCAAGTGCGTAATGAGTTGAGCAAATGCAGTCTTTTCAAGAACTTTAGATAAAAGGAGTAGGTTAGAGATGAGCCTGTAATGAGCTGGAGAAGAGCGATCTAAGGAAGGGTTTTTCAAGATGAGACGGATCAGGGCTTTCTTCCACAAGACAGAGAAAACACCAGAGAATAGACTATTGTTCATGATTGAGAGGATGGTGGGTGTTGCTTCATCTTGGGTCCAGTTCGGTATCATCCATCTCCAGATACAGCAGGCAGGCATCTGCTAGTACTTTCAGGTCCTTCCAGTGGTCTTCCTGGCTTAGTCTGCTCTCAAAGAAGAGTCCAGGAACCACTCTTAATGGCCTCCCCTAGCAGGGAGGTCTATCTCTGGAGTTCCCCTGTATGTTTGGGACTATTGGATCACTCACCCTATGTCCACATTTGGTAGAATCCCTTCCTATGCTGGGATCTGTCCCCCCCCCTTCTGTGAAACTGTCCCCTCCCCAGGTCCAAAGTAGCCCTCACCAGAATCCTTTATATCAACACAAATGTGAATGATGATCAAATTAGGTCAGGAATATGCAAATGACGTCTTCCCATCATCCTTCAGTTTAGACAAACATATACATCGAACATTACAATAAAGTCCCCCCCCCCCATCCTTTCAGTCTCGGATTCAGTCGGGGTGCGTCCTAGGTGTGGAATTACCTGGACACCCCGCCACCTCCCACATAGCTACTTGTTGCTATTACCACCCCAAGTCTGGTGGGTTATCCACTGGCTGAATATCCATGGGTGTCTCTTCAGGGACTAGCTGTTCTTCATTTCCTAGATCCATATCTTCCTCTCGCTGGGGGTCCCCTTAATCCTTCCTAAGGAAGTCTACCTCCACAGGGATCTGGGCCAAGTCCCTCACCTCCCTTTCCACCTCCCTCTCATTCCAGATGATGTCAGGCCCCATGTCTCCTAGCTGGGAAGAGAGCAGGGGTTTGGGCCTTCCTCGTCCCTGATTGTCTTCGTCTGCCGCTCTAGGGAACCTGTCCTAGACAGGTCCATACCTCCAGAGCCAGGGCTGGCTGGGGTCCTCCGGGAGTCCTGCAGTGACGGGACGTACATCCCATCACAATGGGTAAGAGATCAAGTGAAGTCTCGGTAAGCCAGACAGATGGGATTGGGTCAGAGTGACAGATGGTTTTGTGAGAGGAAATTATAGTTGAATAATTCTGCCAAAGATACGGTGTGAAAAGAGCACCAAACATGAGTCAGGGATTGCAGCGAGGGGAGGGCCTGACTTGGGGTGCTAAGGGAGAGGGGAGGCGGCAATCAGCGCGTGTTGAGCGACGTTTAGTGACTATTGTGAAAGAACTGGCCAAAATGGTCTGGGAAGGGAGCGTCATCTGCAACCTTTTCTGAGGGACTGGGATTAGAGAGCATAGTGAGAACAGAATGTAATTGCCTGGGACAATTAGCCGAAGAAAAAATAAGGTTAGGGTAATAAGCCCTTTTAGCAGAGATGATCATAGAACGATAGTGATAATGGGACTGTTTAAAGTGTTGGAGGGAGCCTGGGGGTGTGATGCTTCCTCCAGAGTCTCTATGTCCAACAAAGGTGGGTCCGCTGGAGCCAGAGACCTGGATGATACCATGGATGCTGGCATTTCAACTGCTTGCACCTGGGGTGAAGTGGAGCTACATGGTCCAAGGCAGCAGTTAGTGAAGTATGCCATGTTTGGACCTCATCATCAACAGGAAGGGAGAAGTTGTTACTTGGGAGGACCGTGGTGGAGGATGGGAAGCGCTCCAGAGTTTGGGGAATAATTCTAGTCAGATGGCCTGGGGTAGGGGATAGATGTCCTGTATCAGTGATGGTAGAAAGAGCATCTGCACGAAGTGAAAAAAGATCCAGAGGTGATCAGTCCAGGAAAGGTCTAGAGTTGTCAGAGAAGTTGGAGAAAACAGGGGATTGGAAGGGGTAAGAATTTAGATCGAGAGTATATCAAGCAGCATGGAAAAGGAGATGTACATGTTGGTGATTGAGAGGTTATGGAGGTAGATGAGGAACAATTCATCGCAAAGTTTGATTGGGTGATCAAAATGGATATTGAAATCCCCCAGGGTGAGGAGGTGGGGATTGTGAAGAGTCACCTAAGAGATAGTGAAGAGCAGTGAATCCCATTGGGGGGGGGATGGAGAGTGGGTGGAAAATAGATCATAAGGAGATGGAGGGGGTGGGGAAGAGTGCAACCAAACGAGCGGTGATTCTGGGTAGTGAAGAGTGGGGGAAGAGATTTCAGAAATAACCAATGATGATTGAAAGATGACAGCAACCCCGCCTCCACAGCGGTCAATGCAAGAGGCTGAGAAGGCAGCATAGCACATGGGAAGGCAGCAGTTTGAAACAGGGTCCTCCCCCTCTCTGAGCCAGATTTCCATGATAAAGAGTCTAGGGAGTGTTGAACTATCAGATCGTGGACTAGGGTGGTTTTTACTCTAAGGGACCTGCAGTTCAGGAAAGCTGACTGGAACGAAAGTTGGGAAATGTTATTCTGCTGTAAAAGGATGGCAGGAATACGTGAACAGGGAAGCAGGTTACTCACATTCTGTGGTATGAAGGCAGGTGTGCGGGGTGAGGGGGTTCCAGCCCCTACTGCACCAGAATGGCAGTCACGGAGAGACTGGAGACTAAGAGCAGAAGTAAGAACGATGGTATCCCAAATGGGCAGGCACAAGAGAGGCTTAACACTAGGGAGAATGACATGGGGGGACTGTAGAGGAGCCAGCTGAGCCGCCCCAAGGAGCGGGACCTGCTCCTTGGGTGCGCTCTGCCGCAATGCAAGACACTGCATTGATGATCTTTATATTGAAGTCCTGAGTCATCTGTTTTTGCCAGATCACATGATCAGACCGGCGCTCAACTTCCGGGGGGGGGGGGGGGGGCAGGGGAAGCAGCAGGAGTAGTTAGAGAGTGATTGGAGAGCCTAGAGGCAGGGGAGATGAACACAGTCACAAACGCATACAGAATGCAGCAATATATAGATGGAGAAAGGTACATCAATCGTTCAATATCGTACTCTGTGCTCTAAGTGGGAGTGAACCAATATATAAGCCCAAATATTCAAAAAAGCTAGCAATTTTTGAGATCTGGTATCCAAGCTGAGATGTCTTCTATAATCATCATTGCATGGCTGGCCAGATGCCAAGAGTCTATAAGAGTGTAGAATTTAGCCACTTAGCCAAAATGCCCTTCCAGACTTGGAGAAATACCTTTCTAAGAAATATTTTGGAGCTCTTATTGTGCCCTGGCACCTAAGCCAGAGCATGAAGTCAGGAGTTAATCCACAAGTGACTACCTTTTGCTTCCCAAATATCATGTAACAGCTCTCCGAAAACCCTGCTCTTGAGGAAACAGCCAAAGGGCATGCCCTAGCTTGCTGCCATACCACATTTGCTGCATGCATCTGTAACCAACTTGCTAATAAAACTTGTTAACCCTCACATACTGCAGTCAATAGTCCCTGTGACTTTCCTCAATAATGAGGACACCGCATTAGATGAGCAGGATTATGCCTTTGTTTCCTTATGGGTCAGACTATTTATTTATTTGAAATGTTTTTCTATACCGTCCCTTCCAGACATCAGGGGCGGTTTACATTATAACAAAACTTTTAAACAGAACATTATGAATGAGTTATAACAATTAACTATTTACATAAACTATATACATTTTATATACATTCGTATTACATTTGGGAAGATGTTTATTACACGGTGTAACTGCAGCCTGTCTTCAACAGTATATATTTTAAAATTATTTGGGTTGACTTTGTTTGGGGCGCAGAGTGGAAGCAGGGAGGGGGAGGAGCTGGTGAGTTAAGTGTTGGGCGTGGTGGATGGAGCTTGTGAGTTGTCTGTGTTATGATTGCTGTAATGTTCAATATAAAGGTATGTTTTTAACTCTTTTCGATAAGTTTGGAGGTCATTAATTGCTCTTAAAGTTTCAGGGAGGGAGTTCCATTGTGTGGGGGCTACATATGTGAAGGCCCTGTTGCTCGTAATTTGTTTGGTATTGCGGACTGAAGGAGGAAATGTGAGGGTATTCTGGTTGATTCTTCTTTTGGATCTATTGTCCATTTGGAGGTGAATTAAAGATGAAAAGGGAGATGGAGCTATATTATTAATTAGTTTAAAAGTGGTTATTATGACTTTATATTTTACTCTATTGGCAATTAGGAGCCAATGTAGTTTGTATAGAATGGGTGTGATGTGGTCTGACAATGATGCTTTGAATATGATTCTGGCTGTGACATTTTGGGCTATTTTTAATATATTTAGATTCTTTTTGGTTAATTCATGTAATAGGCTGTTGCAGTAATCAAAATGGGGTGTGATGAGGGTCTGGACTACTGTTTTGAAGTCATTTAGGTCAATAAGTGATCTAAGGTGTTGGATGATCCTTAATTTGAAGAATATGGTTCTAGTTATTTGTTTTAAGTGGGGTTCCATGCTGAATGTTTTGTTGAGAATAATACCTAGGTATTTTACCGGAAGTGAGGTGTTATGTAGACAGACTGATTTTGGTGGCGTGAAATTTGGGTTCCTCAATGTAATCAAGACTTCCATTTTCTTGAAGTTGATGCTCATATTAATTGATTAGAGCCAACTTTCTGCTTCGTTTAGGCAGGTTGTTAACTTCTTATAGGTAGGGTTATGTATGTCCAAATGGGAGTACATCATAATAATGTCTGCATATATATGGTATTTATTTATTTATTTAACATCTTTTGTATACCGCTTTTCAAGTTTATCAAAACGGTTCACAGAGAACAGAACATTATTACAATGAATGGTAGAAGAACTATTTACATTTAACAGTTCACAACTCTATAAATACTGTATGTACAATGATAGACTTTTGTTTGAGGGGGATAGTTGAGTGCTGAGTTCAATTCTGTGGTTGTGTATCCAATATGTTGTTGTAGTGGTTTTTGAAGAGGAAGGTTTTTAGGTGTTTTCTGAAGTCAGCAATGTCTGTGATCTCTCTTAGGATGGATGGGAGTGAATTCCAAAGTGTTGATGAGTAGTATTCAAATGCTCTGTGGAGTACTCTTTGTGTGGAGTTGGGTGGTATGGAAGCTGTTGATAGTGTTTTGGTGGAGTTTCCTCCTTGGTAACTTAATTTGTGTTTTTTAAATATGGAGCAAATCGGCTGGATGTATAAATTAAACAGTAGAGGAGAGAGGGAGGAACCTTGGGGTATTCCTTGGTGTTGGGGGAATGTTGCAGAGGATTTGTGTTCAATTTGCACAAATTGGAGTCGGTCTATAATACTTATATGATTTGAACCATTTGAGGGTTTGTTCTTTTAAGCCTATGTGTTTAAGTCTAGAGTGGAGGGTATTATGGTTCACATTGTCGAAAGCAGCTGTGTAATGTCCAAGAAAATAAGGATAAATGCTTGTTTGGCATTATCCATTCTCCGGATGAGGATGTCAAATAATGCTAGTAGGAGCATTTTGACCCCATGAAATGGTCGAAATCCATGCTGTTGTACATCTAGTGGAGCAGTTGAATCTATGAAATCTTGGAGCTGTCGCTGGACCACTTTTTCAATGACTTTAGCTACGAAAGGTATGCTGGCAATGGGCCTGTAGGAGGATGGTTCATCTTTGTTTAAGTTTTTGTTCTTTAGGATGGGACGAATTGTGGACAGTTTGAGTGAGTTTGGCATGATTCCCTGAAATAGTGATTGGTTAACTATGTTCATTAAGACAGGGGGAATTTCAGTTTTTGTCGCTTTGATCCATGCAACTGGGCAAGGAGGGAGGTGGTTGTATTGATTTTTGTGATTATATCTATTATTTGTCTGCAGTCTAAGATGTGAAATGAATGCTATCCATTGGTATTAGCTGTGTGCGTTGTCAAGGGGGGAAGGCTTGAGAGGTCCTTGCGTTTTAGCTTGTTGGCATAGTAATCTGATAGAATTTGGGGTTGGATAGATAGTTTGTCAGGGTCAACATGGGGATTTAGTTATTGATTTAACGATTTTGAAGAGCTCTCTTGGTCAGTTAATGGCTTTATTTAGAAATTTTGTGTGGTAGGCTCTTTTTGCGTTATTTATTGCTTCTTTGTAGTTGTTTAGCGTTGACATGTAGAGTGTTTTCTAGTCTGTGGTCTTTATCAATCTCCATTTGCATTTTTTTCCTGAGATCTTTTTTTATTTTGGCTAACTCGGCTGTATACCATTTTTCAGAATGTTTGCAAGGAGGTTTTAAAGTTTTGGTTGTTGAGTTGGCTGAAGTAGCAATCAATGAATTCCAATTTATTAGTAATTCATCGAGGTCATTTGAGGAGGAATCAAGTTGTGGTATGGTGGAATTTATGAAAGTATCTCTATCAAATGGTCTAAATCGTGCTTTATGATGCAGGTTAGATGATGAAGCAGGGGTGGGGGGGAGTAGTGGTAAGGTAAAGGTGAAACAGATTAGGGAGTGGTCTGACCAAGAGATCTGCGATATTTGCAGCGGGGGGTATGGGTTGAGTGTTCAGTTGTATGTTTTGGGAGGAATACAAGGTCTAGTGTGTTTCCCTTACTGTGGGTGGGCTGCTGTATTATTTGCTGGAAACCCATCTCATCCATTGAGTCCAGGAAGGCATTTATCTGAGTGTGAGGAAGTGATGAAAGGTTGAAATCGCCTAGAATGATATGAGGCTTCCTTATCGGAGAGGAGCAGGCATATTCAAGGATTGCTGTAATGTTTTGGTGATTTGGTGTGGGTGGTCTGTACAGGAGGCATTTTGCCGTTTCTGTTTTCAACTTTGAAAATGTCTATTCCATCATGGTTGCAAGATATGCTGGGCGAAACCTTTAGTTCTTCTTTAGTAATTGTCAGAGCTCCACCACCTCTATTATGGTCCCTGGTGCAATTAAAGAGGCTATATCCTTGAACTTTTCGTTGGTTAATAAGGACATTATCAACATCAGAGAGCCAGGTTTCCGTGATACATAAGATCTATGATGAGATTCTGGTTAAGTGGGATTTTGTTTCTTATGGATCTAGCGTTAATTAGAATAAATCTTAGTGGGGTAGGTAATAGTGTGCCATTTTGGAGTGTACTTGATGATGTATTTATGTATATTAGTCTATGGTTTAAGGTGAACCTTTTAGAGGATGGATTTTTATGTAGCATGAGGTGTCTGTTTTGTCTGGAGTGGTAGTAGAGGGTGGGGATGGGGAATGATTGGTGAGAATCATCTATAGGGCAAAGGGTTTTGAGTAAATGGGTGAATATGAGTAGGAGGAATAATGCATATATTATCGTTATTCTAGTTTCCATTGTATTCTGTGTTTGCTCTTGTTATGGCTCAGTTATAGCTTACTCGGTATGCAATGATTATGCACTCGAATATAATTAACCAAAGGGTCAATCAAATAGATCTGCTTGGGCAGTGTACAAAATGAATGTGTGATGATTAAATGATATATAGGAAAACAAGGGTATTTGAGTAATATCTGTGAGCTTGAAGTGAGGGGTAATAGCAAGATGGTGCCTGACTTGAATTCGAACAGAGTATGTTGTTTAAACAGTATCAAGATTAGCAAGTTAGCAAATGTTGGAAAGATGTTCTTTGGAGAGTAACAGAGCTCAGAACAGAATGGAGCAGGTTATATGCAATTCTTTGGTAAGGGAGACGGAGCAATTATTATTAGATTCAGCAGTGATTATGTGATAATTTATGGCGGAGCTTTAGCTATTCTTAATGAGGAGCTGAATTAGCTAAAATCAGATACAAAGCATGATATAAGGCAAACTTCTGTTTAGCTTACGGTTTGTTAAGTTAAGAGGTACACAGTAGTAGGGATGATTTATTTGCCATGGTTGTTCAGAAGACTGAAGTTTCAATCCCCGCCTAAGGGCCACGCCAAAGGACCTGCTGGCCTCCCAATTGGCCTTGGCGGGGGGAGCTGGAGGAAGTTAGTAGCTCCTGCTTCCTCCCCAGATGCAGAATTGGGTCTGGTGGGGTTGATGAATCCAGTGAGAAAAGGACTGTTCCTGCAGCATGCTCTGATGTTAAGCAGTCCTGCTGGCCTCCCGATAGTTCTTGGCGGGGGGAATAGGAGGACTTAGATCCTTGCTTTGTAACTTGACTTTCTTTTGGCATTGTGGTCTTTCTCTAAAGTTATTCATTTTTTATTATTTTTTGATGAATAATTGATTCTACCCTAAGGAGTTTGCTTAAGTTTGTAGGTTTAAATGCAGAAAAATACCGAAGACTTCGGACTGTACAGCAGAGATGTTCTGTACTTGGTATACATCCAAGGGTGTTGAAAGAACTGAAATATGAAATTGCAGACCTACTATTAGTAATCTGTGAACTATCATTAAAATCATCTGTACTACCTGAAGATTGGAGGACGGTCAATGTAACACCTATTTTTAAAAAAGGATCCAGGGGCGATCTGGGAAACTATAGACTGGTGAACCTGACATCAGTACTGGGAAGAATGGTAGAAACTATTATAAAGAACAAAATTACTGAACATGTAGATAGTCATGGTTTAATGGGAGACAGCCCACATGGCTTTAGCCAAGGAAGGTCTTCTCTTATTAATCTGTTATATTTTTTTGAAGGTGTGAATAAACAGGTAGACAAAGGTAAGTCAGTTGATATAGTGTATCTGGATTTTCAGAAAACCTTTGACAAGGTCCCTCATGAGACTCTTGGCAAAATTAAAAATTCATGGGATAGGAGGCAGTATACTGTTGTAGATCAGGAACTGGTTAAAAGATAGAAAGCAGAAGGTAGGGCTAATTGGCCAATTTTCCCAATGGAGAAGGGTGAAGAGTGGAGTACCCCAGAGATCTGTGCTGGGTCCGCTGCTTTTTAACATATTCGTAAATGACCTGGAAATGGGAATGATGAGTGAGGTAATCAAATTTGCAGATGACACAAAATTATTCAAAGTTGTTAAAACCCATGAAAATTGTGAAAAATTGCAAGAGGACCTTGATAAACTGGGAGACTGGACATCCAAATGGCAGATGAAATTTAATGTGGATAAGTGCAAAGTTATGCACCTACAAAAGAACAACCCCCTATGGTTACACAATGCAAGGTTCCACACTAGGAACCACCACCCAGGCAAAAGATTTAGGTGTCATCGTGGATAACATGTTGAAACTCTCCACCCAGTGTACAGCGGCGACTAAGAAAGCAAATAGAATGGTAGAAAGCATAAGGAAAGGACTGGAGAATAAAACAAAGGATATTTTAATGCCTCTGTATCATTCCATGGTGCAGCCACACTTGAATATTGTGTGCAGTTCTGGTCGCTGTATCTTAGAAAGGATATAGCGTTATTAGAAAAGGAAAAGAGAAGAGCCACCAAAATGGTAAAGGGGATGAAAGGATACCCCTATGTAGAGAGACTAAAAAGGTTAGGGCTCTTCAACCTGGAAAAGAGACGGCTGAGGGGAGATATGATAGAGGTCTATAAATTCATGAATGGAGTGAAACGGGTAAATGTAGATCGATTGTTTATGCCATCAAAATATAGAAAGACTAGGGGACATGCAATGAAGCTATAGTGGACCTATTTAAGACTAATAAGAGAAAATATTTTTTCACTCAACATGTAATCAAACTCTGGAATTTGTTACCGGAGGATGTAGTAAAAGCTGTTAGTGTAGCCGGGTTTAAAAAAGGTTTGGACACGTTTCTGGAGGAAAGGTCCATAAACCATTATTAAAGGGGACCCGGGAAGTCGACTGCTTGCCCCTATACAAGCATGTGAAAGCTGTGTCTTTTGGGGAAACTGCTAGGTACTTGTGACCTAGATTGGCCACTGTTAGAAACAGGATATTGGGCTTGATGGACCTTAGACTGACCCAGCATGACATATCTTATGTTCTTACTTTTTTCTGTTGAAATTGTGTATGTGTATATCAGTTTGTTTCCACTTTGGTTTCCGGTAAAATCCAGCATCGAGATTGCTAGGTCAAATTTGCTACAAAAGCTTCTAAGCAAGGCCTGTTCTGTTTCCCTAAGATCTTCCTCATAGGCCTGCCTCTCTTCGCCTTTCCATTTCGTTTGTGCACTTGATGTATGTCCTAATGCGTAAATTGATTTTTCCAAATTCCAAGTCTTGAGATCGTTATTTGGGAGAGTAGATCTTATTCACAGTGTTATGTGATCTGTAGCTGTTTTAATCACCTTTTAAATGGTAGCTTGCCATTCCTTATTTTAAGAAAAAGAAACAGAATTGCCTGTATTGCTAGAGCAGTGGAAGAATGAAAAACGAAATAATATGTCTTTGAAGAATCTTGACTATATTCACATACAGCATTTGTATTTAGTGTTCACGTTTCTAGTTTGTTTGGGGTTTTTTGTATATGAGGTGTCACTAAGGGTCATGACTATGGTCATTTTATTTATTTATTTATTTATTTTATTTAGTAAACACTTGTATACCGCTGCTTCCTACGATCAGCAGCGGTTTACTTTACAGAATCATAATGTATTGTACGGTACATTGAGAGTTAAGTTTTACATTTTGATTAGTTAATGATTACGTAACACGGGACAAGCATTTGGATACAATACATATTTGATTAAAGCACACAGATCAAGGTATACATTTGATTTCAGTAGATTGGGGGAGGGCCCCATATATACAATTTGTACAGAATTAGTTGCCAAGGTGTACAGACTATACATGGTTATATACAATTTGTACGGAATTAGTTGCCAAGGTGTACAAGTTATACATGACTATATACTATTAGATTATATGCTGCCGAGTGCGGCAGAGGAGATCTGGTTGAGGTAGGGTATCGCAGTTAGATCAAGTTGTAGTGGGTTTGAAACAGATAGGTTTTCAGTTTTCGTCTAAATTCGTTCAGGTTGTTTGTGAGCCTTAATTCATGCGGTAGTTGGTTCCATTGGATTGGCGCTGAGTATGTGAACGCCCTATTGCTTGTTTCGGCCTTGACAGATCTTATGCTGGTCGGGATACATAGGGTGTTGAGATTCATAGTTCTCCTGCTCCTGTTGCTAGGTTGAATAGTGATTAGGTTATTGAGGTAGGATGGTGCGATGCCATTGATGAGTTTAAATGTTGTGATGAGTAGTTTGTAGATGATGCGGGCGGCCACTGGGAGCCAGTGCAGATCCATTAGAACTGGGGTTATGTGGTCGGTGACTTTCTTTTCCATGATGACTCTTGCAGCCACGTTCTGAGCCATTTGCAGGATGCTTAGTGTGCTCTTTGGAAGCCCTTGTAGAATGGCATTGCTGTAATCCAGGTGGGGAATGATTAGTGCTTGAGCAACAGACCTAAAGTCGGATTTCTCGAGGATATTGCGGAGTGGTTGAAGGATTTTGAGTTTGTAAAAGATGGCTCGGTTAACTGTTCTGAGGTGTTTGTCCATCTTGAGGTTGCTGTCAAGTAGGACTCCTAGATACTTTATTACAGGCTTTGTATCGTATATGTTTTTGTTTAGTGTGACTGTGGTGGGCGGGATGAAATTGGCTTTCTTGGACATGAACATGACCTCTGTTTTTTTGTGATTTATTGACATGTTGTTTTGCTGAAGCCATGATTGGAGCATGTCAAGGCATTCTTCTAGTGGACTGAAGTTAGGCTGTGTTATGTCAAGCTGTGTGTATAACATCACATCGTCGGCATATATGTGGTAATTTATGTTGTATTTCTGGAAAATACTGCATACCGGCTTTCTATACAAATTGAACAGTAGGGATGAGAGGGCAGACCCTTGAGGGATCCCTTGGGTTTGGGGGAAAGCATCAGCTCTGTCGTTGTTGAATTGCACTTGTTGCATCCTATTGGATATGTATGATGTGAACCATTTCAGGGGGGTCCCTGTTATACCTAGCGAGGCCAGGCGGTCCAAAAGGGTGGTGTGATGTACTGTATCGAATGCCGCTGAGATATCGATGAATATGAGTATGAACATGGAGTTTTTGTTCTCGAGGCCCCTAAGTAGATTGTCAAGGAGTGCCAGTAGTAGTGTTTCCACTCCGTGATTCTGACGGAATCCGTATTGATGTTCATCTAGGGCTTTTATCTCGTCCATGTGGTCCTGGAGTTGGTGCTGGACCGCTTTTTCAATCATCTTTGCTAGGAAAGCTATGCTTGAGATTGGGCGATATGATGCAGGGTCACTTTTGTTGAGCGACTTGTTTTTTAATATGGGTCTAATAATTGATTTCTTGAGATGAGACGGCATGATTCCTTGTTTCAGAGACTGATTGACAATGTGCGCGATGGGTTTTGCGTTGTCTTTCTTGGTTGCTTTCATCCAAGCGGCTGGGCATGGGTCGAGGGGGGAGGTAGTGGTGTTTAAGTTGGTTAAGATGTTTAAGATTTGTTGCTCACCTAATTGCTGGAAGGTGTTCCATTCTGTTTCTGGGTCTGCTTGAGGGGCAGTTGTGGTTTCTCGAGTGGTGAGAGCTAGTGGCATGCCTTTGGTCATGCTTGTGGGAAGTTTCGGATTTAGCTTTTTGGCGTAGTGGTCGGCAAGCGTCTGGGCCTTTATATCGTCTGCAGAGATGGAGTTTTGTGAAGATTTGGTCAGAGATTTTACGAGTTCAAAAAGTTCTCTGGGTCTGTTGAGCGCTTTGTTGAGTAGATTAGTGTGGTGTGTCTTTTTAGCGAGGTTTACCTCATTCTTGTAACTTGCGAGGAGTGTTAGGTATAGTTGCTTGCATTCTTCGGTTTGCTTTTTCCTCCATTTCCTTTCGAGTTTGCGTAGTTCTCTCTTCATTTTAGATAGCGTGGGAGAGTACCATGGTTCGGTTCCTGTCTTTGTTACAGCGTTTGTGTTCTTCCATGTTGGACTTGCAGCTGCTTCGATCCCTGAGTTCCATTGGTCTACCAGCTTGTCTAGGTCTGTGGTGATGTACTCAAAATGTGTAGATATAGAAGTTACCAAAGCTTCGCTATTGAATTTTTGGAATTTCCTCTGTTGATGTGTTTTTGGGTCGGCTTGAGGCTTTACCTTTTGTGGAGGTAGGTGGATTTCAATTTCGACTAGGAAATGGTCGGACCATGGGACTGGGGTTACTCGAGGTTTGGTGTATTTTTGGATGTTGTGTGATAAGAACACCATATCAAGGGTGTTACCTTTGTTATGTGTGGGTTCTTGTATGATTTGTGTGTAGCCGAGCTGATGCATGGCTTCAAAGAATGCGTCTGCCTGTACAGGGGGAATCGATGGGAGATTTAGGTCACCCAGAATGATGCGCAGTTTTTTGGTTGCAGAGGTTGAGATATTTTCTAGTGCAGTGGCCAGGGTTTCATGATGGGCTGAGGGGGGTCTGTAGATTAAGCAAAGTATTGATGTTTTGTTTTCGATCTTGAGTATATCAATGCCTTTGGATTCAGTTAGGGAGGGGCTTGAGAACATGAGGGAGGTTTTGGCAATGACAAGTACTCCTCCTCCTCTCCTGTTGTGACGGGGGCAGTTAAATACTGTGTAGTTGGGATGGGGTAATTGGTTTAGTATTGCTGGGTCAGTGTCAGTGATCCAAGTCTCGGTGACACAGAGGATATCGGGTTTGTTGTCTGTAATGATATCGTGTATGATGTGGGTTTTATTTCTAATGGATCTGGCGTTGATGAGACAGATTGTGATGGGGGTTTGTGATAACACAGGTACACTACCAAAAAACTGCCTCCAGTTTTGCAACTGATTCCTATAGATTTTGGGGTGCTGAATCTAGGAAAAATAGCCAAAATGTTCCATCACGTCACGTTTTCTTGCAAAATTAGATTTCTTACCCATATAAGGAATGTTCACATAATTTCTTTTTAGCCGACTGCAGTTTATTTTCTTGGCCCAAAATAGAGGTTGTAATGGTTAACTAACTAGAAACACTCCCTCATGATATTTTAGAGTGTTTTGTATTCATTTTATACATTAACAGGACAATTGGGAGGCGGGGGGCTAAATCCAGTACTCGCGCTGGCGCATGTTCTTTCCTGTTCGCCTCGCCTCATTCGTTCGCTCAAACACGGTGGTTGCGACATGAACGTTCCTGTCAAATTTCAGTTTCTTGCAAGTTCATTATTACTTTTTGTTTGCTCAGTGGTAATCCAGCTTTATTCCGAAGTGGTTCACTACAGTTGTAGTTTGCAGTGCTGTGTATTTGTGATGGCTCACAGAGCCAGAGGTTGCGTCAACTCTCCGGACAGTTTTTGTTTTATTTGTGGGGAATATACCGTGAAAAAGCAGCAGAGGAACATTTCTGCATTTATTAAAGTATATTTCGCCTATTTCGGTTTGAAGTTAGGCGATCAAGACAAACCGTGGGCTCCTCACAAAGTGTGCAAGACATGTGAGGAAGATCTACGCTTATGGATGAAAGGTAAAAAACAAGCATTTCGTTTCGGAATACCTATGATGTGGCGTGAACAAAGAGACCACAGCAGTGACTGCTATTTTTGCTCTTGCATTGTGAAGGGATACAACTTAAAAAATAAGAACGTAATAAGTTACCCCAACCTTCCCTCAGCAATTAGGCCTATGCCTCATAGCAACGAAGTACCTGTGCCTGAACCACCAAAATCTTTGGATCATATTTGTGTGGACGGTTCTGATCATGATGAGACTCATCAGATGGCTTTTCCCGATGAGTCCAGTACTTCCGAGTTTGAAACTGAACCAGATCCGAAACCTGAACTTTTCTCTCAAGCTGAATTGAATGATTTAGTCCGGGATTTAGGACTCCCAAAAGATGCTGCCCAACTGCTAGGTTCTCGGCTTAAACAGAAAAATCTATTGTCACCAGGAACAACTTTTTATTGGTACCGCAACCGCGAGACACAATTTTTGAAGTATTTCAGCAAAGAGGAAGATTTGGTATTTTGCAACGATATATACGGAGTGATGGAAAAGTTTAAACTCAAGTATGATCCTGCTGAATGGCGGCTGTTCATTGATTCGTCAAAAGACAGCATAAAAGGTGTTCTTCATAATGGCAACACATTCGCTTCAGTTCCTATTGCTCACTCTGTTATTCTCCAAGAAAAATACGAGAATTTGGCCCTGATTCTTCAGAAGATTCGTTATGATGAGCATAAGTGGATGATTTGTGGAGACTTTAAAATTCTATCCATGCTATTAGGGCAGCAATCCGGTTTCACCAAATATCCCTGCTTCCTTTGCTTGTGGGATAGCCGGGCCCGTGACCTACACTGGGGGAAAAAAGACTGGCCAATTCGGGAGTATTTGAGACCCGGTGAGAAAAATGTTCTTCATGAGAGCTTGGTACCTCGTGATAAAATTCTATTACCACCTCTCCACATTAAGTTGGGTCTCATTAAGCAATTCATCAAGTCCCTTCCAAAAGATGGTGAGTGCTTTCGGTACCTTTGCTCAAAGTTCCCCCGACTTTCTGAAGCAAAGCTAAAGGAAGGAGTGTTTGTTGGCCCTGATATAAGGAAACTCATTTCAGATGGAGCATTCGCTGAAACGATGTCTGAGAAGGAAAAAGAAGCCTGGGATTCCTTCAAGGATGTTGTTCTCAAATTCTTGGGGAACAGGCGGGATGAGAACTATAAGGATATTGTTGCCAGGATGCTCAATGCCTTCAAAGAACAAGGCTGTAACATGAGCCTGAAAGTCCATTTCTTGCACTCCCATGTGAACTACTTTCCCGAAAACTTGGGGGCGTACAGTGAAGAACAAGGTGAAAGGTTTCACCAGGACATCAAGGACGCAGAAAGAAGGTACCAAGGAAGATGGAACACCACTATGATGGCTGATTTCTGCTGGTTGCTGCTGCGGGAAACCCCAGATGAAAAATACGCCAAGCAGCGCACCAAGAGAAGCATTCGGGGAAGAAGAAACGGGCCCACCAGGAGATTGATTGACCCAAGAATGACTTTAAAATCTAAACTGTGTTGACAAATATCGTGTTTTTACTAAACTTTGAAATAAAAATTTGCTAGTTATTACCACAGTGTCGGATCTCATTTATTAGAATTTTATTTTCACACCATCGGGTGTTTGTCTTCATGTATTGCAATGGTGCGGTTTGCGTTTTCTATTCTTACATACATACCTGTACAACATTTTTTGCACATTTCTTTGCTTTGCTTTGTGTCTAACCTCGCTCTTATATGCTCAATGTTTGTGCACATGTATGTGGCTGTTTTAAGTGCAGACAATTTTGCTACCATCACAGTGTGTTTTGTTGACATTACTCTATTCTTATGTGCTGCCTTGTTACAATTTTCTTTATTCTTATTTGAATAACTACTAAACAATTAGTATAAAGAATTCATCCAAGAAACTTTTATCTCGATCACACTCAATCTGAAACGTTCACCTCAAACTGCTAACCCAATGTAGCAAAAAATCTGTACGTGATGGAGCAAATTGGTTACCAGATTTGGATTCAGCGCACCAAAAAACGTAAAAATCAATCGAAACATTAGAGGCAGTTTAAAAAAAAAATTTTTTAGTGTACCTGTGTAATTGGTGTGGTTGCTGTTGCTTGTTTCTGGTCTTTGTGGCTGTTGGTTTCCTATGTTTATTATGTTTTGTTTTGGAGCTACGTCTTTTATGGGGTTTTTCAGTGACCTTTAACGCAGTGTTCAGGCCTGGGTTGAGTAGGGTTTCATCATGGGCTATGTATGTTGGCCCTAGCGGAGTTAGTAGGGGTAACAGTATTTGGCCATGGATAAGGAAAGGATGCCATCCTATTGCCTGGTGTTGCGTCAAGTGTGGTAAGTATGCGTATGCGGCTAGGGATACGTAGAGGCAGAGAATTACCATATAGGTGATGGGTGCCATGGTTTGTGTGGTTGGGTGTGGTGCAGAGTTTGTTATGGAAATCCTTGGAGGAGAAATTCTGTGCGAAGGTGGCAGAGGTTATTTACTTGTAGTTTAGGGTCATTTGTTAGTTGTCGCACATGTGATGTCTCAATCAGTATATAAAATATAAGTATAACGGGAAAAAAACTTCTGATACCATGTGAGAGATGAGCAATAAGTGGTTTGGAATTGCAGGTATTACAGAGAGGTATTGCAGGTATTACAGAGAATTACAGAGAGGTATTACAAGTATTACAGGTATTACAGAGAATTGCAGGTATTACAGAGAGGGATTAATCCGTATGGTTATTGCATCTAATTAATGACAAAATCAGGTGGTATGGGAGTGATCGGATTTCATTCCTACAGTAAACATTCCTTCAGTATACTGGTTTGATATAGTACAGTGTATTGAAGTTGCAGGCAGATTGTGAAACTTGTGGGGAAGTTTCTTAAAAGTCCAATAAAGTCAAAAATGTCATACAGTCTGTAGGAGGAAGTTGCAGTATTGTGTTTACCTGAATAGTTTAGTTGTTGTCGTCATTCAGTGCCTGGTCGAGTTGGCGAGCTCAACCCAGGCAGGGGAGCTCGAGCCTTGTGCGGTTGCGGAGGCTTGCGGTTTCGGTGTCAAGATTGGTACTTTAGGAGAGAGATGAAGGGTCTGTGGTTTTTTTGGGACCTGTTTCTTCTGGATTGCCTTAGGGGGAGGCCGGCTGTTATCTCTCTCTTGCGGTCGGGTGGGGAAGCTGTCTCCAGGGCCTAATGGCCAACCGCCTAAGGGCCGACGCCAAAGGGCCCTCTGGCGAGGCCCTCAGGCGCGGGCACGCCCTGTAGGGACGCCGCTTTTAAGCGGTGCTGGAGCGTGTGTGTGTGCCTCCCACTGCCTCCGATTGGGCAGGAGTGCTTGTGGGCTTGCCTCCCACTGCCACCGATTGGGCAGGAGTGAATGTGTGTGTGGTCTCCCACTGCCCCGATCTGGGCAGGAGTGTGTGTGTGTGTGAGCTCCCACTGCCCTGATCTGGGCAGGAGCTGAACCAGGGACCTCTGCTGGACTCAGAAGCGGCTCCCTCGGGGTAGGGACGCCGCTTTTAAGCGGTGCTGGAGCGTGTGTGTGTGCCTCCCACTGCCTCCGATTGGGCAGGAGTGCTTGTGGGCTTGCCTCCCACTGCCACTGATTGGGCAGGAGTGAATGTGTGTGTGGTCTCCCACTGCCCCGATCTGGGCAGGAGTGTGTGTGTGTGAGCTCCCACTGCCCCGATCTGGGCAGGAGCTGAACCAGGGACCTCTGCTGGACTCAGAAGCGGCTCCCTCGGGGTAGGGACGCCGCTTTTAAGCGGTGCTGGAGCGTGTGTGTGTGCCTCCCACTGCCTCCGACTGGGCAGGAGTGCTTGTGGGCTTGCCTCCCACTGCCACCGATTGGGCAGGAGTGAATGTGTGTGTGGTCTCCCACTGCCCCGATCTGGGCAGGAGTGTGTGTGTGTGAGCTCCCACTGCCCCGATCTGGGCAGGAGCTGAACCAGGGACCTCTGCTGGACTCAGAAGCGGCTCCCTCGTGGTAGGGACGCCGCTTTTAAGCGGTGCTGGAGCGTGTGTGTGTGCCTCCCACTGCCTCCGATTGGGCAGAAGTGCTTGTGGGCTTGCCTCCCACTGCCCCGATTGGGCAGGAGTGAATGTGTGTGTGGTCTCCCACTGCCCCGATCTGGGCAGGAGTGTGTGTGTGTGTGAGCTCCCACTGCCCCGATCTGGGCAGGAGCTGAACCAGGGACCTCTGCTGGACTCAGAAGCGGCTCCCTCGGGGTAGGGACGCCGCTTTTAAGCGGTGCTGGAGCGTGTGTGTGTGCCTCCCACTGCCTCCGATTGGGCAGGAGTGCTTGTGGGCTTGCCTCCCACTGCCACCGATTGGGCAGGAGTGAATGTGTGTGTGGTCTCCCACTGCCCCGATCTGGGCAGGAGTGTGTGTGTGTGTGTGTGAGCTCCCACTGCCCCGATCTGGGCAGGAGCTGAACCAGGGACCTCTGCTGGACTCAGAAGCGGCTCCCTCGGGGTAGGGACGCCGCTTTTAAGCGGTGCTGGAGCGTGTGTGTGTGCCTCCCACTGCCTCCGATTGGGCAGGAGTGCTTGTGGGCTTGCCTCCCACTGCCACTGATTGGGCAGGAGTGAATGTGTGTGTGGTCTCCCACTGCCCCGATCTGGGCAGGAGTGTGTGTGTGTGAGCTCCCACTGCCCCGATCTGGGCAGGAGCTGAACCAGGGACCTCTGCTGGACTCAGAAGCGGCTCCCTCGGGGTAGGGACGCCGCTTTTAAGCGGTGCTGGAGCGTGTGTGTGTGCCTCCCACTGCCTCCGATTGGGCAGGAGTGCTTGTGGGCTTGCCTCCCACTGCCATGAGGGTTATCTCATTTTTAGTATTAATTTATATACAGGACTGCTTCAAACAAGGCTAGATGGTGGTTCGCCTCTGCAAATATATGCATGCAGATGCCGCCAGCTGACTAATTGCAAGTCTCCTCTGTAGTGCATTTTTTAAAGAGCACTTGCACGATTGTGTCATTTCATGTGCTGGTCAGCATGCATTTTTTGCCACTCCTCTGACCGTGTAACCCTTTTTCTCATGTCACTATATCGACTTTCCAACCATTCCCACATACAGCTTAAGTGTCTCAAAAAACATCTAAAAGTGTACTCAGGCTGCTACTTCTTTTATTTCTCCATATGTACATCTCTCCTCACAACCTCCATTCATCTGCAAGCTGCTCTTTATATATGACCACCGCTTGCTCTGTCAGCTTCTGATGCTGCACGTTCCACTCCGCAGTGCTGTATGTCTAGCATAGCCATTCCGAGTGAATGTTTCATGCTCCCTCTCTGGCCATATTCGGATAGAAATCACTTTTAAGTCTTAAATCTTGGTCCTTCCTTGTTGATTTTGACCTCTTTTTATGCTTTACAAAAAATAGAATGTTGGAAAGAATTGTACTGAAGATATCAATATTATCTGTTCGTAGGCATCATACATCCCCAAAAAAGGGACAGGAATTCACCAGAGTTGGCATGCAGGAAGAAATATAAATATTTTAGATGAATTTGAAAACCAGAAACAGTGGGTCGGTATTTTAAAAAAATCCCTGCGCTTCTAGTAGTTTGGCCGATAACGCAAGCAGACACTGTGAAAAATTACTGAAGCAAATGGCAACAATGATACAAATAAGTACTATTAAAGCCATACACACACATCTCCCATCCACATACATCTACATGGTCACATCTCCTCATATACCCAGTCACCTGCCACACCTTATAATCACCATAGTCGCAGCCACCCATACACTTCCATCTCCACATATTACTACACAGACTCCCATATATCCTCCTGTAACCACATGTCCACACCCTTCCATGCAGACTTAAAACTCGCGCAATCCTCTATTGCCACACATATTCTTCACCTATCTACCCATACACACATACTTCTGATACACACACAAGTATCTCCCCACGTGTTGTCCCCCCAAAAACATACCTCTTCCTTTTTATCCTGTTAGAACAAATGGGTGGTTATGTTTTCCAGCCATCAAATGGAGGCAGACTAGAGCAAGCAAGTGGTGGTGGAGCATTAAGAGTTGCTACTATTTTCCCCACTGGGGTAGTACAGAGGATAAGGCCTGGCTTCCCTGACTCTGACCGCACATTAAGGTCTTGTGGCCTGTGAGTTGAGCCTTATGGCTGCAGGTAGCTTGGAGCTTAGGTATGCCTTTGTTTCCTTGAGCCTGGAGAAGCCCTAATCCAGTGCTGTTACTCACGGGTTCCAGTGATGGTGAGCTGGAGAGGTGCCTGGGAGGACCCCCCACAGGGCCCCTGCTGATGACCAGTAAGAGTGAGCCCAGGCCTCTCTTTCTCCCTTATCCTCTCCATTTTTTTCTCTATTTTCTTTCAACTCTTGTGCTAGCACTACTTAATAAAGCAGTGTTAAAAAAAGAAAGGGGACAAGCAGTTGGCCCTCCTCGGCTCATTTTGGTAGTTGGGTACATCCTTCTCAGGATTCACTGGCCAGCCCTGCACGAGGTGAGGATTCACTTTTCATGGTGCTCTTTTATTCGTCTGGTTTTCTCTTGCCACAGTTTTCTTTTTTGGCCGTATTGCCAGGTGCTCAGTGTTTACCAACAGACTAGCACTGCAACTGTTTCTTTTTGCACCAAGTGTGATAAGGCTCCTCAAGGCAAGGTTTGTTTGGTTTTTTTGCCAAATTCAGGTCTCCTCCATGCAGGGTTTGGGATCCAATGCTATTTTTTATGCCATTCTGTGCCTCATACAGATTTCCCACTGGCAGGAGTGGTGGCCATCTTGAATAGCCACATGGTTCCTACAGAGGAGGATCAGGCTCGGGATGCTTGTGGTAGGCCGCCTGGCCCGTGAGGTCCCCTTTTTCAATTGATTTTGAGCAACAGCTGCTGAAGCAGCTCACAGGCTATTTTCACACATTACTCACTGCCTGCAAATCTGCCTCAGGGAGTTTGGGGCCCTTAGCCTACCCTACAAGGGACTTGTGACCCTCTAGAGCCTCTCCAGTTGGCAGGCAAGGCATTAACCATCCCCATTCCTTGGTCTCTCCTCTCAGGTCCTCCAGAAGCTCTGTCTTACCTCTCTTGGAGGGAGGACTGGGAAGATGAGGAGGGCTTGCTTTTGCCTGCTAGCATGTCAGCAGAAGGAGCACTTCCCCCTAGCAGAGGGCGAAGATCCTGCGTGATCATTTTTTTGCACTGTGAGGTCCTCCTCCTCACCTTAATAGTGAGCGCCATGGTGGCACTTTACATTATGGAGCCTCCTCTGGCAGAGGTCTGTGAGATGGACTGTATCCTGGAGGGTTTGAGGTGCCCCTCTGGTTTCTTCCTGCTACCTGATCGCTTACAGAAATTGGTGGTCATGCAGTGGGAGATGCCAGAGTTGGTGCTAAGATGCACCAAAGTTCTGGCACAGCTATATCCACTTCCCAATTGATGGATGGGGGTGCGGCTTTGAAGAAAGCTCTCGATAAAAGACTCACCTTAAGAATGTCTTCTTGGCTTCGGCTTTAGGGAATCAAGCAGACTTATGTGCTAGTATTGTGACCAGGGTACCTCTGCGCTGGAGCCAGCATTGTCAGACAGCCCAAAGATGGCTAGATTGGCGTTTGGGGATTCCTTCATTGCAGATGTTGTCTATAACATCTAGATATCCCCTAAGTCCATGGTGTCTAAGGCTCTGAACGTGGTCTCCGGACACGGCCTCCAAGCTGCCTCTCAAGGGCAAGTTACTTTTCTGCGAAGACCTTATCTTTCTCCAGGACCAAGCAGGAAGTCAGTCCTCACATATGGGTGTCATCGGCGCCGATGAAGCCCCAGCGGAGCATTTCCCCAGCTTTCTATGAAAGCCTTTGGGAATGCAGGCACACATGCGCGGTTCCCTTCCCGCCTAAAGGTGCCATCTTACCTCAGTCTCTTTTTTTCCATGAAGCCCACTGGACGTGTGTCCAGTTTTTCCCGGTTAAAAGTAGATTTTTCAGCGATTTTTGCTATTTTTTCTCCCGGTTCGACGCCGGTTCCCCTCCCGCCGGGTTCGGTACACCGGTATCGAGCCGGATTCTTCTTTTTCGGTTTTTGCCCTTCGTGGCTGGCGTTCGCGCCCTTTTTCCCTTTTTTCCCTGGAAGGCCGGTCCTTTGACCTCGCGGGGACTCTTTTTTCCCCGATGGCTTCCAGTGGTTTTAAGAAGTGTGATCGGTGTAAGAAACTAATGTCTCTCACCGACACACACGACTTCTGCCTTCGGTGCCTCGGCCCCGACCACGATGCTAAGTCGTGCGGGGCCTGTGGAAAGATGTCTTCCAAGGCACTACGAAGTTGCCAGCAGCAAAAGGAAAGGCTTTTCTCGGACTCAGCCTCCGGCCGGGCCCGGACCTCGTCTGAGGCTTCGACATCTCGGGATTCCGATCCCGAGCGCCCTCGAAGCTCCTCAGACAGGGGGTCCCCCGACCAGGAACGCAAGAGGAAGAAACAGCTCACGAGGGCGTCGTCGGAGGAGGTCCCTGGCTCCTCGAGGGCCAGGTCTAAGATCCCCGACCGTCGCCCCGGGCCCGTGGAACCGGAGAAGCCTGCCAAAGTTCCTCGTGTGGAACCGGAGTGTGCTGGACACGTAAGCCCCGTAGTCCTCGTGGACTCTCCTCCCAGGGAGCCGACGTCGGGCTCGGCGCCGCCGGGGCCCGAGTCGGTGGCTGCTGCGTCTCCCGAGCTGGGTCTCGGGATGACAGCCTTGGAGATCAGATTGTCTGCCTTCATGGAGCAGCAGCGGGCACTGATGGCCAGCCTGTCTGGCGCATCTTCCCCGACCACCAGGACATCGACGTCGAAGTCGACCCCGGAGACCGAGCCGATATTCGAGTCCATCGTGGCTCGGAGTCGACCTCGGTCGCAGTCTCCCTCGACCTCCCGTTCGGGACCGAGGGCGTCGACGCCGGTGCTTCCGGCGTCAGGGCGGGTGCTCCAGGGCCCCGCAGGGTCGGACCCCGACTCTTCCTTGGACGAGTCGGCTTGGGAGACGGAGGACGAGGAGTCTCCTGATACCTTTAAGACTCGGTGCGTCCCTTCAGACTCACCGCAGTCTGAGCCCTGGAGTAGGTCCTCCCCGGAGAACACCCGGTTCTCGGAGTTCGTCCGGGATATGGCCACTGCCTTGGCTATTCCGGAGGACCCCGAGGAAGAGCCTCGAGCTGAAGAGCTCGAGGCGCTACAGTATGACTCTCCTCCGAAGGAGGCCTTTACTGTCCCGGTTCCTCCGATGCTGGAGCGGCTCCTCTTCTGTATGTGGGAGGCACCGGCCTCAGCGCCGGTTCTTAGCAGGCGAGTCGATTCGATCTGTCGACTCTGGAAGAGCCCTGGTTTTCAGAAGGCACAGCTACCACACCATTCCATGGTTGTGGAATCAGCCATGCATCGTCTGAAGAGCCAGAAGATGCACTCCGCGGTGCCTCCTGGCAGGGAGGCCCGAAACCTCGATGGCGTCGGTAGAAAGTGCTTCCAGGGCTCGATGCTTGCTTGCCGTGTCCAGTTCTACCAGCTGTACATGAGCATGCGCTTGCGGAATCTGGCCAAGGAGTTGGCCGGGTTCTCTGCTGGTCTCTCCGGGGAACCCTTGCAGAGATTTAAGTCCTTGTCCTCGGGGATTCGGGACTGCTCGAAATTCATGTCCCGCGCCGCCTAGGATGGCTTCGAGGCTTCGGCCTGAGTCGCGGCAGCCGGTATCGTGGCTCGACGCCAGGCATGGCTGCAGTCATCGGACCTCGAGCCATGAGTTCAAGACAAGTTGGTCGATGTCCCTTGCCGAGGTGAAAACCTTTTTGGCAAGCCCATGACCGAGAAGACCGCTCAGCTCGAGACCGAGCACCTCACCCGGACAAGGCTGTCGAGGAAGACCTCTGCCCCTTTTACCCGAGGAAGGGCACTGCCTACAAACAGTACCCGCAATATCAGGCTGCCCAAACTGCCCCCCAGGGTCAGCAAGCCAGGGGCCAGGGTAATGGGCCCCGTAGGCAGAGGACCCCCAAGCCTCAGGCCCCTGCTACCACTCAGCAGGGTGGGGGCTTTTGACTCCTTGAGCGTAGCCTCTCCTCCACTGCTCTCCCAACCCTGCACAGGAGGTCGTCTCGCCCTCTTTGCCCACCAGTGGCCCCTTATCACCGGGGACAGTTGGGTGCTGGGGATAATCCACAAGGGCTATGCCCTCCATTTTCACCAACTGCCTCCTCCATACTTCCCAGGGGAGCCTCCCAGGCCTCCCCTGCACACAGACCTTCTCCTTCAGGAGCTTCAGGGTCTGTTGGTGGACAGGGCGGTGGAGCCTGTGCCTCCCCACTTGCAGGGTCACGGATTCTACTCTAGGTATTTCCTGGTGCCCAAAAGAACCGGTGGCCTTCGACCCATTCTGGACCTCAGGAACCTCAAGTTCCTAGTGAAGGAAAAGTTCAAGATGCTTACTCTTGGAACCCTTCTGCCCTACCTCTAGCAGGGAGATTGGCTATGCTCATTAGATCTAAAGGATGGGTACACTCACATCCTCATTCATCCAGACCACAGAAAGTACCTCAGGTTCATTGTGGGAGGAAACCATTATCAGTACAGAGTGCTGCCTTTCGGCCTCACCTCCGCCCCCAGAGTCTTCACAAAGTGCCTAGCAGTGGTGGCGGCCTACCTGACAAATCAGGGAATCTTTGTCTTCCCCTATCTAGACGACTGGCTCATCAGAGGTCAGACATGTCAGAAAGCCAATCAAGCCACCCTCAGGACTATTGCTCTTCTACAACAACTGGGGTTTGTCATAAACTTCGCAAAGTCCACTTTGCTCTCCTCCCAGAACTTAGAGTTCATAGGAGCAAGGCTGGACTCTCTGCTTGCAAAGGCTTTCTTGCCAGCAGACAGGGCTCAAAGGTTGATGGCCTTGGCAAATCAGTTTCTCAGCAGGTCCCTGGTCTCCGCCAGACTATGCCTGAGGCTTCTAGGCCACATGGCTTCGACAGTACATGTGACCCCCAATGCCAGGCTCCATATGAGGCCTGCACAGTGGTGCCTTCGGGCTCAGTGGTCACAGGCCACGGGCAGCCTCAGAGACAGGATAAGGGTGTCCAGACAATTTCTGCACTCCCTCACCTCGTGGCTGCACCCACTCAATCTACTGAAGGGGGTGCCTTTTCAGATTCCAGGATACACAGTAGTGATGACCACAGACGCCTCCCTGCAAGGCTGGGGAGCTCATTGTCTGGGCAAGTGCACCCAGGGCCTCTGGTCTCCCTGGGAAGCTGCACAGCAGATCAATCTCCTCGAACTCAGAGCTATTCGATTAGCACTCAAAGCTTTCACTCCTACCCTGGCTCACCAGTCTGTCCTGATTCAGACAGACAACCAAGTTGCCATGTTTTATGTGAACAAACAGGGCGGAACTGGGTCCAGGATCCTTTGTCGGGAGGCTCAGGACCTTTGTTCTTTTGCGCTCAAGCATAACATGCTCCTCAAGGCTGTGTACCTTCCAGGCCAGGGCAATTACCTGGCAGACAGATTAAGCAGAATACTGCAGCCCCACGAGTGGCAGCTGCATCCTTCGGTAGTTCAGAAGATCTTCCTGAAATGGGGTCTTCCTTTGATAGATCTCTTTGCCAGCCCCATGAACAAGCAACTGCCAAAGTTCTGCTCCAGGCAACCGCATGCTCTGCGGATAGCAGCGGATGCTTTTCTGATATCCTGGTCTCAGGGCCTCCTGTATGCGTTTCCTCCCACGTCCTTGGTGGCCCGAACTCTCTTCAAGATTCTTCAGGACAAGGCCTCAGTCCTGCTGGTGGCTCCCAGGTGGCCGAGACAGCCTTGGTTTCCTCTTCTACTTCAACTGGTGGTGGATCCCCCACTACCTCTGGGGTTGCAACCCGGCCTTCTCTCACAGGAGCAGGGTTCCCTTCTGCACCCCAATTTCAAAGCTCTCAATTTGATGGCCTGCAGGCTGCAAGGGTAGTCTTGGCTCCCTGGGGCCTGCCTCAGGATGTTGAGGAGGTTGTCCTAGCCTCTAGGAAACAGTCCACTAGAAAAATCTATGCTCTCAAATGGAAAAGGTTTTCTTTGTGGTGTCAGCTACGTACAGAAGATCCCTTCTCCTGTACTGTGCCAGTAGTCCTTCAGTACTTACTGCACTTCTCAAATCAAGGCCTTAAATCCAATTCTGTTCGGGTCCACCTCTCAGCTCTAGCAGCTCACCACTCTCTGGTGGAGGGACATTCTCTGGTCACCCCTTGGTGTCCCGCTTTCTTAGGGGCTTGCTTTTGCTCAAGCCTCCCATCCGTCCTCCTGCCCCTGAGTGGGAGCTGATTGTGGTCTTGCAGCAACTGACTCGCCCACCTTTTGAGCCGATGGCTACTTGTCCACTACGCTTCCTCTCCTGGAAGACACTCTTACTCGCCTAGCCAAGGTAAGGGCTATCAGGAAGTGAGTTTCAGGCCCTAGTCTGTGATAGGCCTTACACCAGGATTTACAGGAACAGGGTAGTCCTTAGGACTCATCCCAAGTTCCTCCCTAAGGTTGTCTCCTCTTTTCACCTCAACCAGGAGGTGGTTCTTCCCACATTCGTCCCTAGGCCTCATGCAAGCCAGGCTGAAGCAGTCCTGCATACCCTGGACTGTAGGAGGGCCTTATCCTTCTACCTTGACTGTATGCAGGGGCATAGAAGGGCTACCCAGCTCTTTGTCTCCTTTGACCCCAATAAGTTGGGGTTGGCTGTGTCCAAGCGTACCTTGTCCATCTGGGTTGCTGACTGTATTACCTGGGCTTATAAGGCGGCTGACCTTCCTTTGCAGGGTCGTGTTACGGCCCACCGAGTCAGGGCAATGGCTGCCTCAGTGGCTCATCTCCGCTCTGTGCCCTTGGTAGACATCTGCAGGGCTGCAACTTGGTCTTCAAGCCAGACTTTTGTGGCCCATTACTGCCTGGAGAGGGAGTCCCGTAGGGACAGTGCTTTTGGCCAAGCAGTACTCCGGAATCTCTTTGAGGTTTAGGCAACTCCTGCCCTCTGTTGGGCTACTGGTGGAGGTTGTGTCCTTGAAAAGCCTTTCTTTACTGCTGGGACTAGAGGGAGTTCTCTTGTTCAGCCTGGGTTCCTCGGTAGCCCAGAGCTTGGGAGTCACCCATATGTGAGGACTGACTTCCTGCTTGGTCCTGGAGAAAGAGTAGTTACTCACCTGTAACAGGTGTTCTCCAGGAGCAGCAGGAATCAGTCCTCACAACCCTCCCTCCTCCCCTTGGAGTTGCAGTTGTACATAGTTTATTTTTCATTTTTGTGTTCTGTTCTTAGCTATGTCATTTGACTGAGGTAAGATGGCACCTTTAGGCGGGAAGGGAACCGCGCATGCGTGCCTGCATTCCCAAAGGCTTTCATAGAAAGCTGGGGAAATGCTCCGCTGGGGCTTCATCGGCGCCGATGACACCCATATGTGAGGACTGATTCCTGCTGCTCCTGGAGAACACCTTTTACAGGTGAGTAACTACTCTATCTCAGCTACTGCAGCCTCTTTGAGGATGGTGCTGTCCTTTCTCCCAAAACGTTTGTCTCCTTTTCACCTAAATCATTGATGGTTTTACCCACCTTTTCAAAGGAGGATCTGTGGAATGATGCTTTTTCGCATGCTTTTTTAAGGTACTTGGAGGCCACTAACTCCTTCCAGTGGTCAGATAATCTGTTTGTCCTTTTTCATGGTCTGAGGACAGGGCAGGAGACATCCTCCATTGGTCATTGGATTAATGAAACTATCCTTTCAGCCTACATCATGTTAGGGGAAACAGACACCAGAATCTACTAGGGAGCAGGCATCTTTCACGGAATTTGTCTTGATGCCTCCAGTTGACAATTGTAAGGCAGCTGACTACGTAGTCATCTCTTAATACTTTCATCGAGTATTACAGACTGCAAGTAGGAGGCAGAAAATCTTTCTCGCCCTGGGTTCTGATTACTTGGGTGCACCCCATTTGTTTGGACTGGTCTAGCAGAACAAATAAGACGTTTCAAGAACTTTATAATACTACAAGCAGAGAAAACATGCAGAGGCATTACCTTGGGAATGATTCTGAACATAGATTTGTAGAAAGGATCAATGTGGAGGGAGAAAATTTCCATATCTGTTAATTTCCTTTCCTGAATTCCTGCTAGACCAGTCCAGGACCTACCTTAGAGAAGACTATATCTACGGGGCTAGGATGTCCTGCTACCTTTCTTAGTATTGGTCTTTCATGCAGATATGTTGCTTGGTAAGAGAGTTGAATTTCTATTTAGAGTTGTTATGATGGGGTTTTTTAAAAACGCTTTTAACCTGAATTGTTCCGGTAGTCCTTTCTGCTTGAGAAATCTCATACTGGCAACTTTGTGCGGCACCAATACTTATTCAGGTGATGTCATTTATTTATTTAACAGGTTTTATATACCACTTTTTCTCTGGGAACAAGCAGGAAGTCAGTCCTCACATGGGTGATGTCGGCGCACATGGAGCCCCGCCGATGGAGCCCCCGCAGAAGCATTTCCCCAGCTTTCAAAGAAAGCCTTTTGGGAGATGCACCACACATTCATGGTCCCTTCCTGCCCAAGGGTGCCATCTTGCCTTAGTCTCCTTTTTTCCACGGAGCCCTCTGGACATTTGTCCAGTTTCCTCCAGAAAAAGTGTGTGTTTTTGTTACATTTTTGTCCAGTTTGCATATCGGTTCCTTCCCGCTCACAGGCCAGCTCGCCTCTGCGTCACACCTCGGGTTCGTTCCTTTGTTTTTTTCTTTGTTACTCGAGATGTTCCTCGACCAGCTTCATGCCCTTTTTCAGCCGAAGGCCTCTAACCCCAGCCGGGCAGCAGGGCCCACTTTTTCTCTGATGGCCTCCAGTGGCTTCAAGAAGTGCAATCGGTGCAGCAAAATGATGTCGCTCACTGATCTGCTTGATTGCTGCCTCCAGTGCCTTGGCCCGGAACACAACAACTCAGACTGCAAATTTGCAGAACCATGACTTTAAAGTCTTGAAGAGCTGTCACCAGCAGCAGGAAAAATGCTTCCAAAAGTCCAACTCCGTACCAGAGTTTCTGGCAACATAATCCTCTTGGGCCCCCTCCGGTACCTCGGTGCCCTGCGAAGCCCCGGGCCTCCTCAGAATTCCACGGCTGCGGTTCCTCCAAGAGGAAATCCTCAGAGGTGGAAAGCAAGAAGTTGAAACCCTCGAAGACCACCTCGAAGGACAGGTCTGGGAAGAAGGGGAAATCCCACTCCAGGCCTTGCAGTCCCCGGTATGAATCAGAGGAGTTGGAGCAGGAGTGGCCTCACAAGCTGCCTCACAGGGAGGAGTCGGCATCCGCCGACCAGCCTCAGACACCCGAGGCCATCCTCGTTGAGGACTTCCCCTCAACAGTACCGATGCCGGGCCTGAAACCCTTGATGCCCACGTCGAAGGCTGTAGAGCCAACTGGCATGGAGATCAGAATGGCGGCCTTAGAGAGCAGTTCATCCGCTCCAACAAAGGGACCCTCATCATCGACGGCTTCTCTGGTCATCAAGCCAGTCCTCAAGCACCACCCGCCTCTAGAGACTCAATGGCTTCGGACGAGGTCCCAGTCCTGTTGCTTGGTACATCGGTCCTCTCCGGCGAGAGCCCATGGATCAAACCGCAGATCCTCTGGAGGTCGTGGTCCTTGCGACCCAGACCTCGACTGTGGTGATCACGAGCCTGTTACTTATACTCAGTCCAACAGGTAGGCAGTACTCACGTTAGTAGCACAAACACAGTCCAAGACGTGAGGAATGTGGAAGACAAATTTATTGACTCACAGACCTAGGCAACCCGACACAGGCCGTGTTTCGTAACCTTCGTCAGGGGTTGTAAGGCAAAATTACTATGAACATAGAAACATAAATAACATATTAAAAGGTAACAGAACAAGCAAACTCATCTAATAAACACATAAAGAACATATTAAAAAACATAATAAAACCATAATCAAAATTTATCATAAAGTTAAATAAAACAAATCATATGATAAATATAATGAGTAATAATAAAATAAAATATAATGTAGAAGTGTTGGAACGCTATAGATCTATTGATCTAACAAATATTTAAAAGTAAAATACATATGACGACAACATCATATAAGTGTGACAGACAAAAAACAATAACATAAGGCTAAAAGAATAAACCTCTATATACTGATAGTATAGTATTACCATACTAAATTATAGATATGTATACATATACACAGAACAAAACCATATAAACAATATTTAATTAAAATAATAATAAAATATAATACCAAGAAGTATCTATTAATAAAATGAAATTTATACGAAGATAATTGAGAAAGCAGCAGGAGCGAACAGATATAATATCCAAAGGGGGAGGTCAGTATTTTTATAAAAAAATTATAAATCATCAGTAGTTTCTAAAATTAAAAAGTAAAACTTGTACCAAATACCAAGAGAATATAACTAAAGATAAAAAATAATAATAAAATTCATTAGTTAAACAAATTAAATTAATTTCTATATAAAATTATTCTAAAAATTATGTACATTTAAATAAAAATGTACATAATTAAATACCAAATTATATATATACACATGCATTATGATCTAAATCAACCAAATGTATATATATATATATATAATATATAGTTAGAAAACAATACATAGTTAAAAAATAAAAAATAAAAAATAAATAATAAATAAATATTATAGTTTATAAATAGGGTAAAAATAGAAATTTAGAGAATAAATTAATTTTAATGAAGTTTGGAAATCTCATATCAAACTTATCACAAAATAAACTATCGCCATATAACTCTATATTCTATACAGGTTATTTGATGCTAAAATCATTTGAATCTTAGGAATAACAAATATTGATGATTTATAAATCTTTCTACAAAACCATTTCTTAAATTAAAAAGAGGATAAAAAACGCACCATGTCAGCTGCTTGGTTTTAGCCACACAAACTCTTCCATATATATATGCGCCTATTACCACTAATAGAAAGGGTTTAGAAAAATATTTTGATGTGCATATAACATAGCCTTCGTATCCACCTATTGCTAGATAAAACTAACGGCCATAAAATCGAATCTATAGTAGATCCGGCATTTATATCCATGCATACACATGCTTAAACGGCCATAGAGAAGAAATGTGAAAGGGAGAGGAACGGAGTAATAAACTCACTTGTCTTGTCTTCAAAAACGCCAGCGTGTGTGCTTCTGTCAGCCTCCCAAGCGGGAAACTGTAGTTTCTAAGTAAGGGGCAAATGAATCCGTTTTAAAAAAGAACTACTACAATTGTACCCCCTTTTTTCTAAAAAACGTTAGACCTGTAAATTATAAATTTTAAAGAACTCCGTTCTAAGACTCATCGCACTTATTCTATGGATTTAGTGTGACTGACAACAGAGGGATCGAAAAGCAGTTCTCATCTGCATAACGGCCTTTTAGCTATGAGAAAACGCCAGCGTGTGCGCTTCTGTCAGCCTCCCAGAGGGAACTGTAGTTTCTAAGTTAGAGGCAAATAAATCTGTTTTAAAATGAACTCCTACAAATGCATTTGTAGGAGTTCATTTTAAAACAGATTTATTTGCCTCTAACTTAGAAACTACAGTTCCCTCTGGGAGGCTGACAGAAGCGCACACGCTGGCGTTTTCTCATAGCTAAAAGGCCGTTATGCAGATGAGAACTGCTTTTCGATCCCTCTGTTGTCAGTCACACTAAATCCATAGAATAAGTGCGATGAGTCTTAGAACGGAGTTCTTTAAAATTTATAATTTACAGGTCTAACGTTTTTTAGAAAAAAGGGGGTACAATTGTAGTAGTTCTTTTTTAAAACGGATTCATTTGCCCCTTACTTAGAAACTACAGTTTCCCGCTTGGGAGGCTGACAGAAGCACACACGCTGGCGTTTTTGAAGACAAGACAAGTGAGTTTATTACTCCGTTCCTCTCCCTTTCACATTTCTTCTCTATGGCCGTTTAAGCATGTGTATGCATGGATATAAATGCCGGATCTACTATAGACTCGATTTTATGGCCGTTAGTTTTATCTAGCAATAGGTGGATACGAAGGCTATGTTATATGCACATCAAAATATTTTTCTAAACCCTTTCTATTAGTGGTAATAGGCGCATATATATATATGGAAGAGTTTGTGTGGCTAAAACCAAGCAGCTGACATGGTGCGTTTTTTATCCTCTTTTTAATTTAAGAAATGGTTTTGTAGAAAGATTTATAAATCATCAATATTTGTTATTCCTAAGATTCAAATGATTTTAGCATCAAATAACCTGTATAGAATATAGAGTTATATGGCGATAGTTTATTTTGTGATAAGTTTGATATGAGATTTCCAAACTTCATTAAAATTAATTTATTCTCTAAATTTCTATTTTTACCCTATTTATAAACTATAATATTTATTTATTATTTATTTTTTATTTTTTATTTTTTAACTATGTATTGTTTTCTAACTATATTATATATATATATATACATTTGGTTGATTTAGATCATAATGCATGTGTATATATATAATTTGGTATTTAATTATGTACATTTTTATTTAAATGTACATAATTTTTAGAATAATTTTATATAGAAATTAATTTAATTTGTTTAACTAATGAATTTTTATTATTATTTTTTTATCTTTAGTTATATTCTCTTGGTATTTGGTACAAGTTTTACTTTTTAATTTTAGAAACTACTGATGATTTATAATTTTTTTATAAAAATACTGACCTCCCCTTTGGATATTATATCTGTTCGCTCCTGCTGCTTTCTCAATTATCTTCGTATAAATTTCATTTTATTAATAGATACTTCTTGGTATTATATTTTATTATTATTTTAATTAAATATTGTTTATATGGTTTTGTTCTGTGTATATGTATACATATCTATAATTTAGTATGGTAATACTATACTATCAGTATATATAGAGGTTTATTCTTTTAGCCTTATGTTATTGTTTTTTGTCTGTCACACTTATATGATGTTGTCGTCATATGTATTTTACTTTTAAATATTTGTTAGATCAATAGATCTATAGCGTTCCAACACTTCTACATTATATTTTATTTTATTATTACTCATTATATTTATCATATGATTTGTTTTATTTAACTTTATGATAAATTTTGATTATGGTTTTATTATGTTTTTAATATGTTCTTTATGTGTTTATTAGATGAGTTTGCTTGTTCTGTTACCTTTTAATATGTTATTTATGTTTCTATGTTCATAGTAATTTTGCCTTACAACCCCTGACGAAGGTTACGAAACACGGCCTGTGTCGGGTTGCCTAGGTCTGTGAGTCAATAAATTTGTCTTCCACATTCCTCACGTCTTGGACTGTTTGTTTCTGTTACTTATACTCAGACTTCGAATCTGAATGGGAGACCAAGGACGGGGAGTCCCCAGACACTTGATGATACCGAGACATGTCTTCGGACCCATCTCCCCCAGTGTCCCAGCACTGGTCTCTGCCCCAGGATGTCTCCTTCCTCGACTTTTTGCGGGACATGACTAAGGCACTCACTATCGAGACTAAGGCTGAGGAAGACCCGTCCACAGAGGAACTGGAGATACTCCAGTACGAGGCCCCCCCTCCTCCCCCAAAGAAACTCTTACAGTTCCGGTACCTCCAATCCTCAAGCGCCGCCTCCTCTGGATGTGGGAAACACCGGCATCAGTGCCCATTGTCAGCAGGCAACTCGACTCTATCGAGTCCGATGAAGCCCTGTGTTCCAGAAGACCCAACTCCCTCACAACTCGATGGTCATTGTGTCAGCCATGCGCAGGCTCAAAAGCCAAAAGACTCATTCTTCAGAACCACCCGGCAGGAAGGCCCAGACCCTCGATGCCTTCAGCCGGAAGGCCTTTCAGGGCTCGATGCTGACTTGCTGGATACACTCCTATCAGCTCTATATCGGCATGCACCTTAAGGAGCTATCGAGGGAGCTTAGCCGTTTCTCGGCAGGTCTCAACAGGAGCCCCTTCAGAGGTTCAAGTCTCTGGCCTTGGCAGTCAAGGAGTGCTCGAAGTTCTTGTCTCAAGCAGCCTATGACAGCTTCAGGTCTTTGGCCAGGGCAGCCACTGCAGGTATCGAGGCCTGAGGCCAAGCATGGCTGCAGTTGTATGACCTAGAACAATGGGTTCAGGACTAACTTATTGATGTCCCCTGCATCGGAAAGAACCTCTTTGGGAAACCCATGACAGACAGAGCTGCAGAGATAGAGACCAAGTTCCTAATTAGAACCAGGCTTTCAAAGAAAACCTCGGTGCAGTCCTGTAAGAAGGCCCCAGGGAAGAAGTCCTCCTTCGCAAGGAAGAAGGGGAGGGGTTTGGTAATACCCCCAAATTCCAGGCCTTCTCGGCCACACAACAAGGCCAACAGCATAAAGGACAAGGTCATGGCCTCTGTAAGCAAAAAGCCCCTAAGGCCCAGGCACCGGCTCTCCTCCAGGAGGTCCCCTACAGCCCACAGGGAGGTGTCTGGCTCTGTTGACCCACAGGTGGTCCACCATCACCACAGATGCCTGGGGTGCTACACGTGGTCTAGGAGGGCTAGCTCCTCCACCTACAGCAGGCACCATCCTCATACTTCCCGGGAGAGCCCATAAGACCTCTCCTTCACTAGACCCTGCTCCTCACTGAGCTTGCAGGCCTCCTCACTGAGGTCGAAGGCTTTCTCGCCGAGCTCACAGGTCTCCTCGAGGACAAGACGGTGGAGCCAGTGCTGAAACATCTCTGGGGCACTGACTTCTACCCCAGGTATTTCCTTGTCCCCCAAGAGGACAGGGGGCCTCAAGCCCATCCTGGATCTCCGGGAGCTGAACATGTTTCTGGTAAGGGAGAAGTTCAAAATTCTCTCCCTTGGAACAGTGATGCCATTCCTCCAGAAGGGAGACCGGTTATGCTCCTTAGACCTAAAGGATGCCTGCACACACATCCTGATTCATCCTACCCACAGAAAATACCTTTGGTTTGTGGTAGGAGGAGAGCAATACCAATACGGGTGCTGCCCTTCAGGCTGGCCTCATCGCCAGGGGTCTTCACCAAGTGCCTTGCAGGGGTCGCAGCCCACCTTTGTCTTCCCCTACCTAGATGACTGGCTCATAAGGGAAGGCAGAGCTCCAGAGGTGCATTGTGCCACAGGGTCATCAACGCCCTGCAAGATCTGGGATTCATCATCAACTACCCCAAGTCCCACATCTTTCTGGCTCAGCACCTAGAGTGTATAGGGGCTCAGCTGGACACCCTCCCGGCCAAAGCCTTCCTCCCTCAGGAGAAATCAGCATGCCTCCGGTTGCTACCTGCGCAGCTTCTCTGCCTGCTGGTCCACATGGCCTCCACGGTCCATGTGACTCCATATGCCTGACTGCACATGAGCGAAGTTCAGTGGCGCCTCTGCTCCCAGTGGATGCAGGCCACAGGCAGGCTCCGGGACAGAGTGAGAGTGACCTGGCAGCTGACAGACTTCTTAAGTTGGTAACAGATTCCCTGCCACCATCAGGCCAGGATGCCCTTCCAGGCACCCACCTCCCAGAAGGTCCTTACCTCGGCTGCCTCCTGCTGGGCTGGGGAGTGCATTGCAGGAATCTTCAGACATAAGGCAGCTGGACCCATTCGGAATCCCAGATGCAAATCAACCTTCTGGAGCTCTGGGTGATATTTCTGGCCCTCCAAACCTTTCGCCACTGGTGCTGATCCAGACCGCCAACCAGGTCACAATGTTCTATGTGAACAAGCAAGGGGGCACGAGGTTGTACTTCCTCTGCCAGGAGGCGGTAACCCTCTGCTCCTATGCAACTCGCAGCGGAATGCTTCTAAGAGCGGTCTACCTCCTGGGCCAAAACAGTGCTCTGGTGGATAAGCTGAGCCAGGTCCTTCAGCCGCACGAGTGGCAACTGGACCCCAGAGTGGCCTCCAGCTGTTTCATCTCTGGGGCGTTCCTCTAATGGATCTGTTTGCCAGCCTGGACAACTCACAGTTGCCCTGCTTCTGCTCCCACCAGCCACACCCATCCTGGGTGACCGCAGATGCGTTCCTCATTCCATGGATGGAAGGCCTCCTTTACGCCTTCCTGCCGACAGCACTGGTGACAGGGCATCACTAATACTGATAGCTCCCTGGTGGCCCAGGCAACCCTGGTTCTCACTGCATCTCTCCCTGTCAGTGACATTGCTGATCCCACTGGGCTGAGCCCCAGGACTGCTCTCACAGGAGCAGGGCTCTCTCCTGCACCCCAACCTGGGGTCTCTGTCACTCACAGCTTCGCTACTGAAAGGGTAGCTCTAGCTCCCCTCAACCTTCCACGGGACATGGAAGAGGTTCTCCCGGCCTCTCGCAAGGCCTCCACAAGGAGGGCATATGCCTTTGAGTGGCGTCTGTTCTCGGTGTAGTGTGCCGAAAGACGGGCAAACTCGTTCTCCTCAGTTCAGGTGGTACTCAAGTACCTGCTCCACTTGTCGCAGGTGGGACTGAAGTCCAACTCAGTAAGAGTGCACATGAGCACTATTGCATCTCACCACCATTCCGTCAAGGGAAAACCCCTCTTGGCTCAGCCCCTCATATCCCAGTTCCTTCGGGGCCTTATGCTATCCAAACTGCCCATCCGTCCACCTGCGGCAGAGTAGGATCTCAACGTGGTGCTCTCGCAGCTTACTAAGCCACCTTTTGAGTCCCTAGCTACCTGCCACTTTAGGTACCTTTCCTGGAAAGTCATTTGCCTTGTGGCACTCGCGTCAGCTTGCAGAGTCAGCAATCTCTATGCTCTGATGGCAGAGTCTCCCTACACAAGATTCTACAAGAACAGGGTGGTGCTTCGCACACACCCTAGGTTTCTGACAAAGGTGCTGTCCCCATTCCACCTCAATCAAGAGATGGTGCTTCCTACCTTCTTTCCCAGGCCTCACACTGGCACGGCATAGACCGTTCTTCATACTTTGGATTGTAAAAGGGCCCTGTTCTTCAATCTACAACGGACCCAGGGCCACCGCAGTGCCTCAGCTTCTCGTGTCCTATGACCTCAGTCATCTGGGGCTTCCAGTGACTAGGCGAACTCTGTCCACTTGGGTGGCGGACTGCATTGCCTTCGCTTATGAGTAGGTGGGGATCTCACTAGACCAGAGGGTCACAGCCCACCGCATTAGGACCATGGCTACTTCTGTGGCAAATCTGCGTTCCATCCCCATGACGGAAATCTGCCAGGCCGCCACCTGGTCTTCGGTTCATACTTTGGCAGCTCACTACTGCCTGGAGAGGGAGTCCTGATGGGACAGTGCCTTTGGCAGGCCGTACTCCGTAATCTCTTCAGGGTGTAGGCAAATCCTGCCCTCTGACCCTTCTGTGTTCAGGCTATGAGAGTGCTGGCTCCTCACCAGACACTTGGGTCTTGTGAGAGTCTCCTAGTAGGGACTCAACTGTTGTTGCTCATGGCTCTCCCTAGCAAGTCGCCGTGGCATTTTTTTTTATAGGTTCTCGTTAGCCTGTGGCTGGGGAGTCCCATATATGAGGACTGACTTCCTGCTTGTTCCCAGATAAAGCGTAGTTACTCACCTGTAACAGTTGTTCTCCAGGGACAGCAGGAATCAGTCCTCACAACCCTTCCTCCTCTCCCCTTCAGTCTGGCAGCATCCCTGTTGCCATGGAGGGGAGAGGTCACGTGACAGGAGAGCATCACCCTGGTGTGGCAGGAAGTGATCCTGTAACTAGGACCTGTCCTCAAGGTGATGTAAACCCTCTCGCACCGAGAAAGTTTCTCCAGGGCCATGTGCCCATGAGGGAAGGGTTAGGACAGCTATTATAGTTGGTGATTCGATCATTAATGGGAGACAGCCAACATGGCTTTAGACAAGGAAGATCTTGTCTTACTAATCTGTTATGTATTTTTGAAGGTGTGAATAAAGAGGTAGACAAAGGTGAGTCGGTTGATATATAGTGTATTTGGACTTTCAGAAAGCCTTTGACAAGGTCCCTCATCAGAGACGTTTGGCAAAAATAAAGAGTCATGGGATAGGAGGCAGTGTACTATTGTGGATCAGGAACTGGTTAAAAGATAGAATGCAGAGAGTAGGGCTAAATGGCCAATTTTCACAATGGAGAAAGGTAAATAGTGGTGTACCCCAGGGATCTGTGTTGGGTCTGCTGCTTTTTGACATATTCATAAATGACCTGGAAAAGGGAATAACGAGTGAGGTTATCAAATTTTCAGATGACACAAAACTATTTAAAGTTGTTAAAACCCAAGAGGATTGTGGAAAATTGCAAGAGGATCTTGATAAATTGGAAGACTGGGCATCAAAATGGCAGATGAAATTTAATGTGGACAAGTGCAAAGTTATGCACCTAGGGAAGAACAACCCAAACTATGGTTACATGATTCAAGGTTCCACATTAGGAACCACCACCCAGGAAAAAGATTTAGGCGTCATTGTGGATGACATGTTAAAACCCTCGGCCCAGTGTGCAGCGGCGGCCAAGAGAACAAATAGAATGCTAGGTATCATAAGGAAAGGAATGGAAAATAAAACAAAGGATATTATAATGCCTCTATATCGTTCCATGGTGAGACCGCACCTTGAATATTGTGTGCAATTCTGGTCGCCGTATCTTAAAAAGGATATAGCGTTATTAGAAAAGGTTCATAGAAGAGCCACCAAAATGGTAAAGGGGATGGAAGGATACCCCTATGAAGAAAGGCTAAAAAGGTTAGGGCTCTTTAACCTGGAAAAGAGACAGCTGAGGGGGAGATATGATAGAAGTCTATAAATTAGTGAACGGATTGGAACAGGTAAACGTAGATCGATTGTTTACGTTATCAGGATATAGAAAGACTAGGGGACATGCAATGAAGCTACAGGGTAAACTATTTAGGACTAATAAAAGAAAATATTTTTTCACTCAACGTGTAATCAAACTCTGGAATTTGTTACCGGAGGATATGGTGAGAGCTGTTGGTGTAGCTGGGTTTAAAGAAGGTTTGGACGAGTTCCTGGAGGAAAGGTCCATAAACCATTATTAAGAAGGGACCCAGGATATCAATGTTTGACCCAATACAAGCATTGTGGAACCTGTGTCTTTTGGGGAAACTGCTAGGTACGTATGACCTAGATTGGCCACTGTTGGAAACAGGATACTGGGCTTGATGGACCTTGGTCTGACCCAGTATGGCATATCTTATGTTCCTCTTGGAGTTGCTTCTCTGCTGTATTTTATTCTTTTTTTTTTTTTGCCATCTTAGCTATGTCATTAGACTGAGGCATGGCACCCTTGGGCGGGAAGGGGACCATGCATGCTTGGTTCAGCTCCCAAAGGCTTTCTTTGAAAACTGGGAAGATGCTTCCACAGGGGCTCCGTCGGCACCGACATCACCCATATGTGAGGACTGAATCCTGCTGTCCCCAGAAAACACCTGTTACAGGTGAGCAACTACACTATCATTTCGGTCAAAGTGTTTTACATTATAACTTAAACTTGGTATTATACATTAAACAGGGACATTGATAACATTGATTTTTCTGAGGCAGTGGAGGGTTAAGTGACTTGCCCAAGGCCATTGTCATTGAAAGCTTGCTGTAGACTGCCTCCATCTGCTGGCTGGGAAGCATAACTGACTTGTCTGGACTGGTTTAACAGGAATCAGAGAGGAAATTAACAGGTATGGAAAATCTCTCTCTCCGCATTAATCTCTTCTGCAAATCTAAGTTGTGAATCATTGCCGAGGCAATGTCGCTGCATGCTTTCCCTACTTTTGTAGTATTATAAAGTTCTTCAAGCTTCTTATTTTGTTATGTCTGTGTGTCTTGGCTGACTGCAAGCTTTCTCTTACATGTATCTATGTACTTCTGCATAAGTCTTAGAACTATCCAATAACTTCCTCACTGGCTCTGTCATAAAGTAAAAGAAAAAACTATACTGTATGCATGTGTCCATGTCCCTAATATTTGTGTTTGGTGTACAGTCTGCAGGAAATTTTCATTGTGCCAAAGGATTCAAGTTGTTTCTGCCAGGGATTTCTTTTTCCATATATATATATATATATATATATATAAATATATTTGTGTGTTGATGCATTTCTACATGTGTGTATCTCGGAAACTAAGCTCCATTAGTTTAGTGTGATGCCTTTTGTTCATCTTCACTGTCTTGACAAGTGAACTGGGGAAGTGAATCCATTTTTCTCCCAAGGTGTGCAGACTTTTGGTTCATTGTTGGATATAATTATATGGATGCATTGTATCTACACCAAAGGATGTTATGACAAAGCATTAGGGAATGTACCTGATGGCTAGTTTTTTACTGCAGGCACATTAGGATAAGGAGGGCGTGCTACTTTGTTGGCTACTACAGAAAATCCACCTCTTTTAAAAAGAAATTTCTCAATATCTTCTTCAGGATCAATTAACTATGGTTTATGAAGCAATCACACTGCATAATAGTAGCAATCATTTGAGGGTGTGTGTCAAATATCTGTAGTAAGAAAGACCCTGAGTTATTTTTAACACCTCTAGCATACAAGCTAGAAGAAATTTTTAATTGATGTCTTAGAGCTAATACTTCCTGTGTTTTGCATCAGCTGTCTTGTGCTTAATGGTTCCATTCACTCTCTTCTATAGCAGCTTGGTATTCTTCTATTGAATGCTTGTATTTAATGGCTCGGGACGCATAAATTCACTTTACACCATGGTGACATTAGACATGAAGCAGGGTTCCGTTATTGGCATCATTTGAGGTGTAAATAATTGAACCCTCCAATGGAATGAGTGTGACCAAAACTGCCAGCCATCTGTTCAGTGTAGTCACTGATCCTCGCAGCAAATAGAAGCTTGACAATGTGCTGCACATTTCCTTCTGTAGTGCCCATTCAAAGACAGTCCAAAGTGTGATTGTGGCCTTCCAAATCAGAAAGGGGATTGCATCACTAACAGCCATAGTTCAGGCCTTGACAACTTTTCTTTGAATGTAAGAACCAATGGCTGAAAGTTCTCCCAGCTCCCTGCAACTTCCACAGTTTATTCTCTCTCCGAGGTCTACGGCACTCCTCTGGAGCCTGATCTACAAAGACTTTTCCTATTCTGCCTATAGGGGAAAATAATCATTAAATCAAACCCTTAATGGCCATTGCTTCACCTGTTACTGTGGTTCACATTCCAACCAGTCTCTCTTCACTTTCTCCATTTTCTCATTTTGTGCTCTCCCACTATTCCTCTTGTTTTTTCAACCTGTTCCCAACAGCCTTTTCTCTCTCTCTCCTCTCCCCTCCCCTCCAGTTTCCCTCAGCAAGGCCCTTTCTCCCTCGATCCCCCTGCTAGTCCCTTCTCTTAATATGCCTACCCATTGCCTTCACCAACTTCCTCAGCCTCATTCCATCCATCTTCTCCCTTCCAGTGCATGCCATTGATTCCCTAACCAATTCAAACCAGTCATCTCTCTCTCTCGGCTTGATGGCCACCACTAGTTGCTTTCTTCTGCTGGCCTCAGGCAGCTTTCAGTGAGTTTGAGTCATATGGTAGCCAAACTCCTCGGCTGATTTTACTTTCCCAAATCTTTTTCCAGACCTTATCAAAACTATCAACAAAATCTAGACTTTTAGAGAATACCTACAATAGAAATACTGGGTTGGTTCCCGATCACCGTCTCGCCACCCAAGTTCGCACTCACCTCGGCGTCGTGTTTTTTCTTGGGTCCTTTTCTTTTTCGTTGCACGGGTATATGTTCTCATGCTCTCCCTGACTGAGACGTCTGAGTGACCTCGCAGGTGCCATCTTCCCTGCTATGTCTTTGGTCAGCGGATTTGAGCAATGTGGCAAATGCCCCCGTACTATGTCCATCACGGACCACTGCAGTTGCTATATCAAGTGCATCTGTGAGAATTAAGACGACTCCACTTGCCCACTCTGCCTGCAGATGTCGAACAAGAGCCGGAAGAATCATGAAAAGCAACTGGCGGAGCTTGGCCTTCTGGCTTCATTGGCTTCTTGGCTGCAGTTGGATGCCTTCTGGCCTTCTGGCTGCAGTTCCAGCATCAAATCTGGAATCACTGCCCTCGGAAACTGCGTCTGACAACTCAGCGTCATGCGAACATGTTCGATCTGAGTCCTGAGGTCACGGAGCCTTGGACCAGGGGTCATCCTCTGAGAACCTCCCCTGTGGGTCCAAGATGAAGTTGAAGTCCGATCCCGGAGCCAGGTTTAAGACCTTTGGTCCCCGGCCTCAGAGCCCTCGAACTGACACCAAGGGCATTGGTCGGGAGCAGCCCTTGAAGCTGCCTCAGTGGAAGGAGATTCCTACCGCATCGGGGGATTGGACTCTGTCCTCTGACGTGATCACCATTGGTGATTCCCCATCAAGAGAGCCGGCTTTGGGCTCAATATCATCGAGGACCGAACTGGTTGCTGCAGAGCCTACTAGCATCAAAGCCAGGATGGTGGCCTTCCTCGAGGTGCAGTGGGGCCCGATTCCCAGAGTCTCCGGATAGTCGGTGCCGACATCAGGACCCCCTCATTCAGAGCAGAGGGGCCACAGTGGCCTAAAGCAGCAGTTTTTGATCAACCTTCATATGGAACCGAGGAAGGAATTGACATCTACCCCCGTCCACATCAAAGGGGAACCCATCCAAGCACCTGGCGAAAGCCCACTTGCATCAGCATCAGAGCCCTTCCCGATGTGACGTTGGAAGTGATGGCCAGGAAAAGCCTGCCAAGGTGCCCGGGTGGGAGCAATCAGCTCCCAGAATGCCAAAGGAGCACCATTTATTTAATTTATTTTTATTTATTTCACATTTCTTATATACAGCCTTTCATGATATCAAAGCGGTTTACATTGAACAAACTGAAATTACATTGAGCAGGGCATTATAACTTGGAGATAACTATTTTACAGGGAATATGGGCAATGGAGGGTTAAGTGGCTTGCCCAAGACCATAAGGAGCACCTGTGGAACTAGAAACCCCAGTCCTTCCGGCCCAAGGTTGCTGTCCTTTAGTGGGATTTGAACCCCCGACCTTCCAGCCTGAGGTAACTTGCCCCAACCACTAGGCCACTCCTCTCTCCATGCATTCCCGTGTCTGTGTCCCCGAGGGGATGCCAGAGACGGTGGCTGAAGCTATTCCGGCCCTAAAGCCTTCGGAAGTGGCAGTCCTGGAGGAACACCGCTGGGCCCTCAAGGCCTGCATGGCAGTGGTGCTGGCCCAGCAGCAGGCTGGCCCCTTGATGATCATAGCATCGTCACTGCATATCATGCAACCGATAATTGAGACTCATGCATTGCCTGAGAATGCAGCAGCATCGGGGCATCAGTTGGATTCGACACTGGTTCCCACGGCCATCTCCTTCTCAAGTGTGTCAGGATCCGATGTTCCAGTGAAGCCTAGGAAACACTTTATGCCACATCGATCCCTTCAATACTCTCTGTCTCCATGCAGTCGGAGGGAGCGCTGGGAGGCGTCCCAAAAATACTTCGACTTTCTCTCGGAATAGGGCTCAGACGGCATGGTAACCAACGTGGAATCGGAGGTCCTATCAGACATCAGATCTCCTGAACTTCCTTTGGACCCCTCTTCTCCACACGAATGCTGGAAGTCTCCTCCTGAGGATATGTCCTTCCAGTATTTTGTAAGCGATATGGCCAAGGCCATCCCGTTTTCCCTGGAGGCGGAGGATGAGCCCAGGGCAAAGGAGCTGAAGATCCTCCGGTACCTTTTGGCCCCCAAGGAGGCGGTGCCTGGACACTGGATTTTGTAGAGGCTTCAAATGAATATGTGGGAAAACCCTCTCATAATACCCACTATCAGCAGGAGGCTGGACTCAATGTACCAGGTCCAGAAGGCCCCAAGATTTGAGAAGCCTCAGACTCCACACACATTCTGGTGGTGGAGCCTGCCTTGAAGAGAATCAAAAGCAATCTGATTCACTCCTCAATACCCCCAGGTAGAGCTCCATGCTGGTGGCCAGAGTCCTGTTGTACCAGCTGTATATGACTCTGTTTCTGAAGGACATCATGTTAGATCTGGATTTTGAGAAAGCCTTTGACAAGGTCCCTCATGAGAGACTTGTCAAAATTAAAAAGTCGTGGGATAGGAGGCAGTGTACTATTGTAGATCAGAAACTGGTTTAAAGATAGAAAGCAGAGGGTAGGGTTAAATGGCCAATTTTCCCAATGGAGAAAGGTGAATAGTTCCCCAGGGATCTGTGGTGGGTCCTCTGCTTTTTAACATATTCATAAATGACCTGGAAATCGGAATAATAAGTGAGGTAATCAAATTTTCAGATGACACAAAATTATTCAAAGTTGTTAAAACCCATGAGGATTGTGAAAAATTGCAAGAGGATGTTTGCAAGAGGACATTCAAATGCAAAATGAAATTTAATGTGAATAAGTGCAAAGTGTGACAAGGCAGAGGCTTTAGAGAGTAAGAAAAAGGGTTTTAAATACTCTGTCCTCTGAACCTGCCAGAAATACAGGGCAGGAAGGGGTTAAAACCTCAGCACACAAAGCTTCACTACACGAAAGAGTAGAAAGGGAGCCCCACCCTAGCCCCAGGCTAACCAGGAGAGCTATCCTATCAGGGAAAGGGGTGGACTCGCGCCCGATTGGACAACTCAGTCCTCATAACCAGGAAGTAGTAGATTCAAGAAAAGGAGAGGAGGGAAAGCAGAAAGACGAGGAGGAAGCAGAAAGAGGAGGAGAACGGGAAAGGAGAAGGAAGGAGGAAGGAGCCCCACAGTGGACACAGTGGGGAGAAACTGACTCAAGGGAATTGGATGCAGCCTTGGAGTCAGAGCCTTTTTCCAGAGGGCTAGGAAAGTCAGGTCCAGGCAGAGACTTGAAGTCCCAAAGAGGCAGAGCTGGAAGCAAAGAGAGCCAGGTGGGAACCAAGTACTTGGAAGATTGCCAGCCACTTTGCCCAGGAACAGCCACGTCTCGGGGGAGGCAGTTGAAAGTGCTTCCCGGAAGGAACAGCCCTCAGCCAAAGGAGAATCAGGTCAGAAACTCCTATAAACCTTTGAAGCAAAGATTAGAGTTCTTACCTAAGAGAGATAGAAGTAACTCCTCAGAGACTTTTCTTAGAACCAGATTGATAAGAGAAAAGCTGGGTAGAAGGGAAACCGCAGCTCATAAAGTACAAGTGTTTCCTTGTAATAGAGAACGTGTCAGAAGCTGCAGTTCAGAGTATAGCCCAGCTGCACGTCAGCAAGCTACTAATTGCCAGCAACGGGACACGGAGCTAGAGTCAGATTTGGAGGACCAGGCTGTATTAAAGGAACTTGTAAAGCAGTGTCAGAAGAGATATGTTCCACCCAACCAGAGAGTGATATCCGGGCGAGACAGGGAAGAGAGAAATCCTTTCTATGAACTGTTTAAGAGGGCCAATAAGCCTGAAACCCTGCAAGTGCCTAGGAGACGTAAGGATAGTAGATGGAAGCAGATACAGACTCTCCTTAAACACTTGAAGTCTGTGGATTCTTTTTATCCTTGTGTTCAAGAAACCCCAGATCTTGAGAGTGAGCCGATGCAGACAGACAATCCCTTATCCTCTAGCAGTGACTCGGAGATGGATTGTGGCATCTGTAAGAAAGAGTTCTAAGGTGCAGTTTAATTGTATCCTGTGTATATAAGGATGCTGTGGAAGCCTAATCGTTGTTAAGCACACGTGGAATAAAAAACACAACACGGAGAAGTTTCTTTTTAGAAGTTTTATTAGGAAAGCCTTACTGGTGTTTGGAAGCAATGCTGTTATCATGGAAAGTTGGAGGAAATATAAGAAGCTGATTTTTGAGTTGCATCTGTACCCTGAGAAGTATCAGGAGGACTGTTTCATTTTGGACTTTATTTGTTACAAACACGTATCTTCTCTTTTGCTCTGTTTTGGGGGGAAGAAACCCTGTGCGACAATAAATATATTGTTCACCCTTAACCTAACTTTGGCTGTCATCACTGGGCTACAACTACATAAGAATACCAGGCAAACAGCACAAACAAAGTAACTTTAACTGTGTCCCACTTCCTAACAGCCTTAATACTGGGGCTGAGTGGTGAGCGGTGTCACAAAAGTTATGCACCAAGGAAAGAACAAACCCAAACTATGGTTACACGATACAAGGTTCCCCATTAGGAACCACCACTCTGGAAAAAGATTTAGGTGTCATTATGGATAATATGTTGAAACCCTCCTCCCAGTGTGCAGTGGTGGCCAAGAAGGCAAATAGAATGCTAGGAATCATAAGGAAAGGCACAGAGAATAAAACAAAGGATATAATGCCTCTGTATCGTTCCATGATGCAACCGCACCTTGAATATTGTGTGCAATTCTGGTCACAGTATCTTAACCCTGGGAGTACCGATGAGATCAAAAGTGACCCCATTGCAAGTTTCACAACGCGTATCTCGGAAACTAGTTGTTTAAGAATGCAATCTTTTTATGACTTTTCACATGTCAATATTCTCTTTATATTGCGCTATGAGGAATAATTTTCATCCGCTAGGTGACGCTAGTGATGAATTGCAGCACAGAGTACCAGTGGGGTCATTTTTTACCCCAATTGCTTACGTCCGGTTTGGATCGTGATACAATTTGCAGTTTTGTGAATTTTTTGATCTGACAAAGGTATTTATCATTAATTATGTATCATTTATTTTTTGTACTCTTATTTTATGAAAATTACACATTTTATGTAATTGATATCATACGGGTTCTCATTATTTCCGATGAACTCTAAAGGCTTTCAGCTCGTTCATCACGATTATTGTACACCTACAGTAAAACTGCTTTGCATTTTATTCAACTTTATCTTTGTTTATTTATTTTAGGTTATTGTTTATGATAGTCAAAACGAAAGTATTCAGCTGCCCAAGTAAGAGAAATATTGCAATGAGATGCTGACAGTGACGGCTCTGAGTCGTCTGATGATGCAGCATATTCATCAAGCGAAGAAGCATATCAGCCAAGTTCGGGCGATAAATCTGATGATGACAATCATGATTCAGATGGCGACAGCAGTTGGTCGCCAATTGAATGTGAGACTGATGTTGAGCTGGTAACATTGCCTGCAGCAAAGAGTCAAGTTACAGGTTGAGGCAAAAGTCAAGGCTGTGCTGGACCGGGAAGAAGGCAGGAGTCCTCTGTGTCAGTATCATCTGTGAGGAATCTTAGATGTGGTCGTAGAGGAGCTAAGAGGTCATCAACTATAAGCACAAATGTTGCCATTGAAGCCTATGTATCTAAGGATGCCACATCATGGAACAGGAAACCTATAAAGCAAGCTGCTGGATGATATGCCAGAGCTAATGCCATGCCCGTACAACAAGGTCCTACAAAGTATGCTGTACGAAATGTTGATGGCCCTCTCGCAGCATTCCACTTCTTCATGAGGAAGAACTTATTGAATGAAATCATGATGTGGACGAGCAAACAAGGAAGACACATTTATGACGACACCTGGAAAGATTTGACAGACGGAGAATTTCAACGTTTTCTTGGACTTCTGATCCTCTCAGACATGTACAAGTCACGAAATGAATCCATAGTTCAGTTGTGGAACCTTGAAGATGGTCGTTCTGTTTTCAGCAAAGATATGGCCCATAACCATTTTCAGCAAATTTCTTGTGCTCTCAGATTTGATGATGCAACCAACAAACGTGAACAACGAGGCGTGGATAAGCTTGCTCCAATCAGACACGTTTTTGATACCTGGGAAGCAACTTTAAGTAACGCCTTTGTTCCTGGTGAAAATGTTACCGTGGATGAGCAACTGCTTACTTTTCGTGGCCATGTTCCATTCAGACAATATATTCCAGCAAACCTGGGAAATATGGCATAAAGCTATGGATGTTGTGTGACAGTGCAATGTCATATGTTCTGCGTCTTCAAGTATATACAGGAAGGGAACTCGGACAAAACAGGGAACAGAATCAGGGTGAAAGGGTTGTGCTGCAACTCACTGAAGGTTTGACGCAATCTGGCAGAAATGTTGCTGTTGACAATTTCTTCTGCAGTTTATCCCTGTCACGGAAATTGCTAGAAAAACAAATGACACTTTTGGGGACAATTCAAAAGAACAGAAAAGAATTACCTCCAGAATTTGTAACAGCAAAGGGCCGAGAGGTATTCACTTCACTGTTTGCCTTTCGCGATGACGCCACTCTGGTTTCCTATTGCCCAAAGAAAGGAAAAGTGGTTGTTCTTCTGAGCAGTTTGCATGATCAAGAAGAAGTAGATAACACATTTCCAGAAAAAAAACACGCATGATCTTGGACTATAATTCTAGTAAACGTGGAGTAGATACGGCAGATCAAATGTTGCGGACGTATACCGCAAAGCGAATGACAAGACACTGGCCAGTGACAATCTTCTACAACATGTTGGACATCAGTGCTTTGAACGCCTTCAATGTTTGGATGTCACTAAATCCAGAATGGCAGTCCAAGTCAAAGCACAGACGTCTTCTATTCCTCTTGGAATTAGGAAAGCAGCTGCTTCAGAGTAATTGCAGCGAGACTTCTTCCAGCATTGAAGAAGCCACTGATACAGTTTGCAATGTCGGGATCCCAAAGAAAAGGGCAAGGTGTCACTGCTGTTCCAGAGAAAAAGACAAGAAACGCAACATAGTTTGCACCTCTTGCAAGCGCAGTGTTTGCAAAGAACATTCAGAGATTGTCTGTGTCTCATGCAAATGACTGTAGTACTTTACTGTGTTCATCAAGTGCATGCAAAAACTGTTTTCATGGCAACTCTTCTTCATGTAATTTTATGATAAAGCATTAAATTTCAAAACATTTAACCTTCATATAATAAATAATTAATTCGGAATAATATTTTGTCTGTTTAGTTTACATTTTTCATGGTTAACAATTAAAATTCGTCGTGGGGTCATTTATGACCCCAACGGTATTCAGTGTGTGCAAAAAATCTCGGTAATTCCAGGGTTAAAAAGGATATAACGGAATTAGAAAAGGTGCAGAGAAGAGCCACCAAAATGGTAAAGGGAATGGAAGGATACCCCTATGAGGAGAGGCTTAAAATGTTAGGGTTCTTCAACCTGGAAAAGAGACGGCTGAGGTGAGATATGATAGAGGCCTATAAATTAATGAATGTTGTGGAACGGGTAAATGTAGATCGATCGTTTATGCCATCAAAAAGTAGAAAGACTAGGGGACATGCAATGAAGCTACAATGTAACCCGTTTAAGACTAATAAGAGAAAATATTTTTTCACTCAACACGTAGACAAACTCTGGAATTCATTACTGGAGGATATATTAAAAGCTGTTAGTGTAGCTGGGTTTAAAAAAGGTTTGAACAGGTTCTTAAAGTTAAGGTCCATAAACCATTATTAAGGAGGACTTGGGAAATCCATTGATGTGTGTCTTTTGAGGAAACTGACAGGTACTTGTGACCTGGATTGCCCACTGTTGGAAACAGTATACTGGGCTTGATGGACCTTGGTCTGACCCAGTATGGCATTTCTTATGTTCTTATCTTCCCAAACTGAGCTCGTTCATTCTCCCAGAGTGGCTGGACTCCTGTTGTGCCCTGGTGGGCCATGGCAATGACTGTTCAAAGTACATGGTCCGAGTGACTTATGACGCCTTTGGGTCAGTCTGCAGGATGGCAGTGGTGAGCATTGAGATGCACCGGCTCGCCTGGTTCCAGTCTTCAGACTTGGAGCAGTCAGTGCAGAATAAATTGGCAGATGTGCCATGCAGAGGGAAGAAACTCTTCGGGGAGCAGGTGAAAGCCAACACTGATGACATAGAGAAGCAGAATACCACCCTCACCAAGCTCTTGAGGAAGACTTCCGATCCCTCACACAAAAGTTACCAGGGGCAGGGGAAGAGTACCAGTACCAGTTCAAAGCTGTTTCGAGGCTGCTTTTGGGTCTTGATCCACGTAGTCTCCTGCTCTTCAACTATGTGTTTCCTTACCATTCCTCTAAACAGTTCCTAATCCCCAGCTGTTGTGTTGTCTGTCTTAGATGTCTCTGTAAAGCGCTGTGTACGCATTGTAGTGCTATACAAATGATCAGTAGTAGTAGTAATAGTAATAAAGCAGCGAGTAAGAGGACAATAAAGAGAGGAATGAGGAAAGAGGAAAGTGAATGAAAGAAAGAGCATGGTGCTAGAGGGGAGAGAAGAAACAGGCTGTGACATAAGGAAACAAGTGGAGAAAAGAGAATTATGGGGACGGGTTAGCAGAGAGAGAATGAAGAGGCATGAGTAAATATAAACTGTCGAAAGAGATGTGTGTATTGCAGCGATAGAGGTGCAGGTCTGTCCCTGGGGTTGCTCACAATTATGGAGGAGTTCTGGGTGTATGCCAGACAAGTGATGATATCAGGCCTCAGGGGAGAGAGAATGAACCCATGTATACATGTGGTTTTGCTGGTATACTGGTGAAACCTGAAGGGTTCAGGCTACTACTACTAATCATTTCTAAAGCACCATTAGACATGTTCACCAGTCCCAGAGGAGACTCTGCCAGCTCTCGGTTAGTAGATATGGGAGGGAAGTTGGTTTGAGTTCTTATTAGTATATAATGAGCTTTAACAAAAAGAAGCATTCATTGACTAGTATAAAGCCTAGCCTTTGATACAGGAATGAGAAAATTATTTATAAATCTTGGTTGTATTAGAATCAACTTTTAAGAAATGTTCATATTAGCTTTATATCTGTTAAGGTTTTTTCCCTCCTTGATGCTTTATTTTTACCTTTTTCCTTTCTTTACTCTCATTTGCACTTTCCTCAAGCCACTCTCCCACTCTTTCTGCTGTTAGATCCATATCTTTTTCTAAAGCTGGCCATGTTGTGGTAACATGCGTGTTTGGCCTCAGATTTGCTTCCAGCCATATTGTGTTTTTTAGGCAGGACCCTGTACCAAGCTAGCAGTGAGCCTGGTGCAACTGGTGAACTTGGCGCCCCCCCACCCACCCAACTAGCTGCGTGCAGGAACTCATTTTTTTCAGGCTTCCTAGAAGCCGAGTTGATGACATCAGCGCCCTTTTGTAATACACGAAACACGGCCTGTGTCGGGTTATTTGGCAAATTTGTCCCTATCAAGGATCAATAAAGGTTTCTTTGCCCCTCACTGCCACGTTTCTGGACTGGTTATTCCTACTGCTTTCGTGGCAGTTTGCTGCTGTTGTTTGGTGAATCAGTGCCCTTTTATACTTGCACCCTGTGTGGCCGCACCACTCACACAGTCCTTGGTACAGCCCTGCTTTTAGACCTGCCCCTGGTGCTACATGCCATATTGTAGGTACCTAGCTTATAATTACTCAGCAGTGCAACTTAATTACCTTTATTCTCTTTTCAGTGCTGTTTTCCCTTCTTCCTCTTTCCCCTAGGCAACAGAAACATAGAAATATGATGACAGAAAAAGACCACATGGCCTATCTAGTCTGTCCTTCCATATCAACAACTACAACAGTCCCCTTTTTACCTTTAGAGGTCCTCTGTGTTTGTCCCATGCTTTTTTGAATTCAGTTACTGTCCTCATCTCTACCACCTCCACTGGGAGACTATTCCATGGATCCACTACTCTTTCCGTAAAGAAATATTTCCGCATATCACTCCTGAATCTATCTCCCTTCACCCTCATCCCATGTCCCCTCGTAGCAGAACTTGCTTTCAATTGAAAGAGGCTCTCTCCCTGAACATTTATGCCACGGAGGTATTTAACTTTCAAAAATTAAGCGTTAAATATAACAAAATGGGAAATACATCCAAAAATCAATCACTGTTTGGGAAAAAATTTTAACGACCTCCATCGGTAGTTAGCAGTGATCAAGTTAAATAACCTGCTCTATGTAAAATAGTATAGCTCTTTTTTCGTTTTTTATATATATCTTTTCTTTGATCGTTACACTTGAGCAGATATAGAGCATTCTTCTTAATACTGCTAGAAACACAGCACTCCCAAACAAATTCTTAAACTGATCCACACTCCACAAACATCCCGACGCCTCCCCCCAGCGCCTTCGGAGCGTTTCTCCTCAAAGGGTTCTTCAGGGGATTTACTCAAGGAATATATTGGGATCACCTAAAAACAAAACAAACATCGTGTATAACCCAAAACCAATCTTTTTAAAAACATCATTAAAAATCCGTGGGTCAAACTTACACCAGCAAGTACTTACAAAAACTGCTGCCCACGTCAAGCCTCACAGAACCTTATCCGCTTCCAATCCTTCACCATTCATTGAAAGCCTAAACAAAAAAACGCCGCGCATGCGGGCTGACAACAAATGACCAGATTAAATAGCCCAAACTCAAAAAGAGGCTACAAACCACCTTATTCACTGAGTTTTCCTTCAACAAGGTAAGCTACTAAAACAAGCTACTAAATCACACATGAGTCAAAGACAGACCTTACACTCCTTAATCACCTCATCAGTCTCAAAATAAACACTCTCTCCAAAAGAGCAGAATTACAAACATGCCGCCCATTCTACCATGCCATTCAAACCATTCGGTATTACTGTATTTAGTTCATAGATCCAGCGCTGTTCATGCTGAATCAAGACCTGATCCTGAGTACGGTCTCCAAAACTATGGGTGACTTGCTCAATACAGAAACACACTAGCTGTTCAAATTTATGCCCACGATCCAGACAATGTTGGACAAGCGGAGCTGTAACTACTTTACATCGCAACCTACTGTGATGCTCTCTCATACGTGTCCGAAAAATTCTCGTGGTTTTACCAATATAAAGGAGCTCACAAGGACATTTTATCACATAAATAACTCCAGCGGAGCTACATGTAGTCGAGGAGGACACAGCATACTTAATATGACGGTAACTGAACAAGGCAGTCTCAAAAGTGATCTCACAGATCTCACAAGATCCACATCGTCTGTGACCCTTGTCTCCTCCCGATCTATCCAACACCGGCAAAACCGTGGGACTCACATATTCTTTTAGGTTGCGGTGTCTCTTCCACACGCACCTAAGCTTCTTACCCTCCATACCAGTCAGAGTAGATAACACATTCTTATGTTTCTGTAAACTCTGCTGTATCACCCGGCTAAGAGGGGAAAACTTTGTAACGAGATTTATCGTGTCAACATCACCCCCTGCCCTACGGCATGTGGAAGTCAATAGTAAAGCTCTATTGTTATACAAAGCTCGTCGATACGCCCTCTTCACAACCTGTTCTGGATAACCTCTCTCCAAAAAACTCAATTTGAGTTGCTGCGACTGTAATTTAAAATCTTGATCACTAGAGCAATTTCTGCGAAAACGCAGAAATTGCGAAAAGGGCAGCCCCTCTTTGAGAGCCTTCGGGTGGGCACTTTTATAATGAAGGAGCGTATTTCTATCAGTGGATTTCTTAAAGATAGATGTTTCCCAATGGCACCTCCCCCTATGGACACGAACATCTAAATAAGTTATGACATCCTTATGATATACATAAGTAAATTTAATGTTCTCATCACATTGGTTGATCCATTGGAAAAACGCAGTCAAAGACACTTCGGACCCCTGCCATAATAGAAAAACATCATCTATAAATCTCCTCCAGGTTTTAATATTAGAGGCAAAAGGGGAATCACTCAACCATTGCTCCTCAAAACCTGCCATATAAAAGTTAGCTATAGAGGGGGCACAGGTCTGTGTAAGGTCTGTCTTTGACTCATGTGTGATTTAGTAGCTTGTTTCAGTAGCTTACCTTGTTGAAGGAAAACTCAGTGAATAAGGTGGTTTGTAGCCTCTTTTTGAGTTTGGGCTATTTAATCTGGTCATTTGTTGTCAGCCCGCATGCGCGGCGTCTTTTTGTTTAGGCTTTCAATGAATGGTGAAGGATTGGAAGCGGATAAGGTTCTGTGAGGCTTGACGTGGGCAGTGGTTTTTGTAAGTACTTGCCGGTGTAAGTTTGACCCACGGATTTTTAATGATGTTTTTAAAAAGATTGGTTTTGGGTTATACACGATGTTTGTTTTGTTTTTAGGTGATCCCAATATATTCCTTGAATAAATCCCCTGAAGAACCCTTTTATTTTATTTTTATTTATTTAATTCTCTTATATACCGCGCTATTCTGCATCAGCGCGGTTTACATTGAACAAACTGAAATTACATTGAACAGGGCATTATAACTTGGAGATAACTATTTTACAGGGAACATGGGCTATGGAGGGTTAAGTGGCTTGCCCAAGACCACAAGGAGCACCTGTGGGACTAGAAACCCCAGTCCTTCCGGCCCAAGGTTGCTGTCCTCTAGTGGGATTTGAACCCCCGACCTTCCGGCCTGAAGTACCTTGCCCCAACCACTAGGCTACTCCTCCACTCCTTTGAGGAGAAACGCTCCGAAGGCGCTGGGGGGAGGCGTCGGGATATTTGTGGAGTGTGGATCAGCTTAAGAATTTGTTTGGGAGTGCTGTGTTTCTAGCAGTATTAAGAAGAATGCTCTATATCTGCTCAAGTGTAACGATCAAAGAAAAGATATATATAAAAAACGAAAAAAGAGCTATACTATTTTACATAGAGCAGGTTATTTAACTTGATCACTGCTAACTACCGATGGAGGTCGTTGATGTTATCTGGTTTCTGTCCCTTTCAGTTTGACCTTTGAGTCTTCAGGATAGAAGCTCTAGAGTTCTGAGACCATCCGGTAGAAGTTTGATACAGTTAAGATAACAAAAAATTTTTTTCCCAAACAGCGATTGATTTTTGGATGTTTTTCCCATTTTGTTATATTTAACGCTTAATTTTTGAAAGTTTTGTACAGCGTTTACGAGCTGACCAATAGATACGGAGGTATTTAAACATCTCAATCATATCACCTCTATCCCGCCTTTCCTCTAAGGTGTACATATTAAGATCCTTCAGTCTGTCCTCATATGCTTTATAATGAAGACCACTAATCATTTTAGTAGCCACCCTCTGCACCGACTCCATCCTGTTCACATCCTTTTGAAGGTGCGGTCTCCAGAATTGCACACTATACTCCAAATGAGGTTGCACCAAAGACTTATAGAGAGGCATTATCACCTCCTTTTTTCTGCTAGCCATTTCTCTCCGTATGCACCCAAGCATCCTTTTAGCTTTTGCCATCGCCTTTTCTACCTGTTTAGCTACTTTAAGATCATCAGACACAACCACGCCTAGGTCCCGCTCTTCTTTAGTGGACAAAAGTACTTCACCCCCTATACTATATTGCTCCCTTGGATTGCTGCAGCCCAAATGCATGACCTTACATTTTTTAATATTAAATCCCAGCTGCCAAATTCTAGACCATTCTTCAAGCTTAGCTGTATCCCTCCTCATGTTATCTACACCTTCCTGGGTGTCTACTCTATTGCAGATTTTGGTATCATCCGCAAAGAGGCAAACCTTACCCGACAGCCCTTCCACTATATCACTAACAAAGATGTTAAAAAGAATCAGACCAAGGACAGATCCCTGGGGCACACCACTGGTAACATCCTTCTCCTCAGAGTGAGCTCCATTTACTTGTACTCTTTGTTGCCTCCCATCCAACCAATTTCTAACCCAAGCAGTAACTTTAGGGTCCATCCCTAGGATGCTCAGTTTGTTTATAAGTCGTCTGTGAGGAACAGTGTCAAAGGCTTTACTGAAATCTAAATGCACCATATCTAGAGCTCTCCCTCGGTCCAACTCCCTGGTCATCCAGTCAAAGAAATCAATCAGTTGTTGCATGATCCTCTCATCTAACCAAACGTTTATGATCAGAAAACTTGGTTAATTATGTTTTATTTTAAATTTATACAGCACAGCTGCCAAGGCATATTAAATAAAACGAAAGATTAAATGTAATCAGGAGTCAAGTGAAGCCTGAACTCGGATGAGCTGGCAAGATGTATAGTGTAGTGTGCAGGTATTTAGTCGTCAAAAGCAAAGCAAAAAAAAAGGGTCATTTTAAAAGAAGAGGAAAGATAAACGGAGGGATAGAAGGAACAAAAATGTGATAGGCCCAAAAAAGGGATTAGGAATTGAACATCAAGTGAGACTGTAAGAACATAAGATATGCCATACTGGGTCAGACCATGGTCCATCAAGCCCAGTATCCTGTTTCCAACAGTGGCCAATCTAGGTCACAAGTACCTAGCAGTTTTGCCAAAAGACACAGGTTCCACAATGCTTATATTTGGGCAAGCAGTGGATATCCCGGGTCCCCTTTAATAATGGTTTATGGACATTTCCTCCAGGAACTTGTCCAAAGCTGCTCATTTTTAATTGGGTGAATGGAGAATTAGATCACACACTTGCTGGATCTGATACTTTGGTTTCTACAAAGATTATGATGCTACCTTGCATAGGAGCCTCATAAATGAATTAAGGAATCTAGGAGTGGGTCCCAAGGTGATGGAGTAAACTGTCAACAGGTTGATTGGTAGACAGTAGAGGATAGTGTTTGTTTGTTCTAGTATTTGATATACTGCCTTTCTGAAATAAAAGAGGTTTACAATGTAAATTGTAAAAATAGATAAAATAATAGAAAAGAATGCCAGCATTCAGATACATAGAGAGAAGACAGAGGTACTTGTGTAAGACAGTGATTCATGCTGAACGGATCAGGAGCTGAAGTATCAATGTAAGAGACTAACAGTGATCCTCAAGGTTTGTATCAGAATGGCAAGTGGGCCTAAAAAGATGGTGAAGTGAAGTGGGCCATTGCTGAGTCCTGAGAGACCCCACATATGAAAGTATGAGGAGATGATCTATTATGATCGGCAATGACAGAAAATGAGCATTCTGAGAAAGAAGAACCACTTCAAGACAGTGTACCCTAATGGCTATCTCGTATAGATGAGCAAGAAGACTAACATGGTCGAAGGGTGCTGATGTGTTTAGAGAGACAACCAGAACCACCCTGCATTGATTACTCTGTGGAAAGAAGGGTGATATCGAGCATGGGTCCAAGTGTAATAAATAGTTTGCTGAGTGCAGGGGCGGCCCAAGGGAGGTGCGGGGCCATGTGCGGAGACTCGGTGCGGTGCCTCATTTGCATAAGGTGCCTCATTTGCATAAATATTTGCATAATGTTACTATACACTAACTTTTAGTAAACATGCCTCTTAATGAGTATATGGATAAAGAAAGACTAAAAGATTTCTACATTACTATAATCCAGTACCAACTGCCAGGCGCATTAGGAACTACTACAAACACTGCCCATTTAGAACCCATAGCAAACCCGCCGTATCCTAACAGCACTACCAGAACTCACAAAGCACCATACCCTACCTATCAAAAGGCAACACTGCAAATATTAAACCAATACATGACCTACTGGGGAACGAGAACAAGTGGCAATGTCAAATAGGAATTATATAAACAGAATACCTCAGCTCAGTTACACATGCAGAACATGGACCATCACCAAACAAGGAATCACAATTTAGAAACAGGAAGACAGTAATTAAACTGAGAACCCCAAAAGCCAAACTTGGAATGTACAACACTGTAGAAATAAAACCAGAAATTAATTTCCTCTTGTACTAAACAAAGCGCAGACTTTAATGATGCACATTTCCAAGAGCTGATATATTCCAGTTAAAAAATTCAAAATAAAGAGATATTATTCTACCTTTTGTGCATTTTTTTTTCAGTGGCAATAGCTCCAGCCACTTTCTTCTGGTTTCTTTGTGTCTTCTGCTAACTCTCCATTGTCCGCTGTCCATTTGTCCTTTCTTCTCTCTTCTAGTTTTTTTCCATTCTCTCTCTACATCTTCTTTAACATACTAATCTTTCTCCTTTTGCTCTTTCCTCATTCCTATTTCATCCACTCAAATTTTACCCCTCCATCCTCAATCCCCACTTACTCTCCCAATATCCGGCCAATTGTAGATTTGTCTTCCCTCCCACACAAAATATTTTTCCCTCTCCATTTCACTATCCCAGCTTCATCCCATTCTAATCCTCCCCCAACATCAGCTCCCTTCTAGTTCCAGCCCCACCCAGCATCCGCTCCCTTCTAATCCCTGCATCAGCCCATTTCCAGTCCTAGCCCCCCATCAGCCCATTTCTAATCCTATCCTAGCCCCACCATCAGCCCATTTACAGTCCTATCCGAGTCCCTCCATCAGCTCATTTCCAATCCCAGCCCCCCCATCAGCTCATTTCTAGTCCTTTCCTAGCCCCACCATCAGCCCATGTCAAATCCTAGCTCCCCTCCACTCAGCCCATTTCCAATCCAAGCCCCCCATGAGCCTACTTCCAGTTCTAGCCCCTCCATGAGTCCATTTCAATTCAAGCCCCCACCACAGCCCATTTCCAATCTTAGCACCCCCCAACAGCCCATTTCCAGTCCTATCCTAGCCCCTCCATCAGCCCATTTCCTGTCCTAGCCCCCCCTCACTCAGCCCATTTCCAGTCCTAACTCCCTCCCCTCACAGCTCATTTCCATTCCAAGCCCCCCTCCCCATCAGCTATTTGCAGTTCAAGCCGCCTTCCACTCAGCCTATTTCCATTCCTAGCCCCTGTCCCCATCAGCTCTTTGCAGTTCAAGCCCCCCTTCCACTCAGCCCATTACCAGTCCTAGCCCCCTCATAGCCCACTTCCAGTCCTAACCCCCCCATCAGCCCTCTTCCAGTCTTAGCCCCCATAACCCCATTACTGGTCCTAACCCCCCCCCCCCCCATAGCCCATTACTAGTCCTAACCCCCCATCAGCCCATTTCCAGTCCTAAGCCCCCCCATAACCCATTACCAGTCCTAAGCCCCCCATCAGCCCACTTCCAGTCCTAAGCCCCCCATCAGCCCATTTTCATTCTTAGGCCCCCCCATAGCCCCTTACCAGTCCTAACCCCCCCATCAGCCCACTTGTAGTCTTAGGCCCCCCATAGCCCATTACCAGTCCTAACCCCCTATCAGCCCACTTGTAGTCTTAGGCCCCCCATAGCCCATTACCAGTCCTAACCCCTTATCAGCCCACTTGTAGTCTTAGGCCCCCCATAGCCCATTACCAGTCCTAACCCCCTATCAGCCCACTTGTAGTCTTAGCCCCCCCCCATAGGCCCCCCATAGCCCATTACCTGTCCTAACCCCCTAACAGCCCATTTGTAGTCTTAGCCCCCCCATAGGCCCCCCATAGCCCATTACCTGTCCTAACCCCCCCATCAGCCCACTTCCAGTCTTAGCCCCCCCATAGCCCATTACCTGTCCTAACCCCCCCCCATCAGCTCTCTTCAAGTATTAGCCCCCCCATAGCCCATTACCAGTCCTAACCCCCTAACAGCCCATTTGTAGTCTTAGCCCCCCCATAGCCCATTACCTGTCCTAACACCCCACATCATCCCACTTCCAGTCTTAGCCCCCCCATAGCCCATTACCTGTCCTAACCCCCCCATCAGCCCACTTCCAGTCTTAGCCCCCCCATAGCCCATTACCAGTCTTAGCCCCCCCATAGCCCATTACCAGTCCTACCCCCCCATCAGCCCACTTGTAGTCTTAGCCCCCCTATAGGCCCCTATAGCCCATTACCAGTCCTAACCCCCTATCAGCCCACTTGTAGTCTTAGCCCCCCCATAGGCCCCCCCATAGCCCATTACCTGTCCTAACCCCCTCCCCCCATCAGCCCACTTCCAGTCTTAGCCCCCCCCCATCCCATTACCAGTCCTAACCCCTTCCCCCCCATCAGCCCAGCTAGGTTAAAAAAAACAAAAAACGGCTGCTGCTGCCGCCACCGTGGCAACAGCAGAATTGAGCATCCCACGGGGGCCCCCCTGCTCTGCAGAGTCCTCCATGCGGCCTCAGCGCAGGCTTTTCAGAGCCGCGCGAAGGGAGAGTTTCCCTTTCTCGCAGCTCAGTTAATCCCGCTGCGGGGCTGATGCTCTCTCTCTTCGCGCGGCTCTGACAGCCAACACTGAGGCTGCATGGAAGATTCTGCAGGGCAGGGGGGCCCCGCGGGATGCTCGATTCTGCCGCTGCCATGACAGCAGCAGCAGCAGCCGGCAATGTTCCCTCTAATTTTCTGTAGGCTGTGTGCGCATAAAATATCAGCTGTGCAGCTTTTGAAGGAAGGTTAAATTTTTGTGCGCCACATAACGACACTCGGAGTTATATACTTTAAAATTTGACTACACGTCAGAATAGAGTATGTACACCACATTGATTGCACTAGAAAATATTGTAGAACTTGTGAAAAACCATAAATACACAACAACTTTTCAATTTTAAGAACGTCTGTGTTGTTTTCTATCAGAATCAGAACTGTAATTTTTGTGCGCTCTGTTGTAAAGTATGTGCGCTCACTCGGCGAGGTGTGTGCGCCCGCACACGCGCACAGCTTAGAGGGAACAGTGGCAGCCGGTTTGTATTTTTTTAACCTAGCTGGGCTGATGCAAGTTGTTTTTTGCGCGGGGCCCTCTGAAACGCGGGACCCTGTGCAAAAAACATTCTTGCTCAATGGACGGGCCGGCCCTGGCTGAGTGATACAGTAGATGGATAAGTAGGGAAGATTTGGGGTCTTTTTGTTTGCAGATGACACTAATATTTGCAGCAGAACGGAGACTCTTGAGGAGCATAGACCAGGGGTCTCCAAAATCAGTCCTGGAGGGTCGCAAGCCAGTCAGTTTTTCAGGATGCCCCTAATGAATATGCATGAGATATATTTGCATGTACTGCCCTGTCATATTCAAATTTATCTCATGCATATTCATTAGGGATGTCCTAAAAATCTGACTGGTTTGCGGCCCTCCATGACTGGAGTTGGAGATCCTTGACTGACAAAATGAGGCACTCAGAGTGGTCAGCTACTAGACAGCTGAGTTTTAGGAGGAAAAGTACATTTGTGTATTTAGGGTACAGAAATTCAAAAGAGCTGTGTGATTGGTGAAAAACTGATGTGCAAGTAAAAGAAAGTGAGGTGTTCATAGTTGCTGATCTCAAGACAGCAGAACAGTGTGACCAGGCAAACATTTTGGTCTGAGGGCTACATTGTTCCTGGAGTCTAAATTAAGAACTAGGATAGGACTGCCTTGGAGGTCAAGTGGCATAGCAAAGATCTGCATTCTTTCACATGTGCCTCCCCAACGCTAATCAACAGTGTTACTGCATTCAAGGATGCATGGAAAAAGAACAGAGGATCCTTTATTTGCAGTAAGGTAAAGGGAAACCAGAGATCAGCCAATGTCCATTGCAAGAGCTTCCACTCAGTTTTGCTGTGCAGATCCCTTATTGACCTCTAAAGAGTTTGAGAATCCTCACTCCATTGCCACCATTTCCCCCTCCTAGCCTATCTCCCTTAGTTTCCATTTCTCCTACCCTTCAAGCCCATCCACACCAGCTTCCCCCATCTCTCTCTCCCACTCCAGACCAGTCCCCATTAGTTTTTCTTCCTGCATTGCCTCTAATCCCTAGCCTCACTTCTTTCTCCCCATTCCCCTACTTACTCAATCACTCTCTCCTCCTTCATGTCAGACCTCCACCTCTCCCTCACTGCCTATCACACTCTTTCCGCTTTCTCCTACCCCACCAATCAGCCTCTCTATTCCCCTGTCAATCCTTGCTATGTCCCTTAATCTGTCTTTCTCTCCCTTCCTCTATTGTTGCTGCACTGCTGTTCCTGGTCGTGTGGACTGCCACAGATCCCACTATGAGTGCAAATCTTGAAGTTTTTGCTTTAGCCTGTGTTGCTGCTACTATTCCTGTTCCCCACCGCTCCTGCAGCTTCAGGCTCTGTGGCTGCTGTTGCCCCCCCCCCCCAGCTGTTGCTGCTTTGGGCTGCATAGCTGCTGCTGTCCCTGCCAGCAAATTAAAGTTGCATTGAGAGAGAAGATTTTTCTCTTCACTGCATTCTCTGGAGCCCTCTCCCTCCTATAATGGCTTCATAGACCACTAGTGGTCCATGGATCATTGGTGTAAAGCGCTGCACAGTGATGCAAATTTGAATGGGTTTTGTGGTCATTATCCACCATCATGTTTTCCACTTTCACCTTTCTTCATGCTTCCAGTTTTCCATTTCCCATGTCCTCTTCATTGGGTCTGTTGATTTTACTGAATTATTTTGTCTTATCTTTTTTTCTCTCACATCTCATCTTGCAACCAATTCCCAATTTTACTCCCTCTTTTTGTCTCCTTTTTCTCTTCCTGTTGTGTACCTGTTTATAGGAAGCATTATGCAGATTTCGCACATAAGCAATGGGTTCCTTTGATTCAAAATACAACATGTTCTCGTTGCATGCTTACTTTTCTTAAAAAATAAAAAAACAGAAGAGCATCTAACAGTCAGCCAGCTCTTGCCTGCCCCTTAGCCTTCTGGGAATGGATTGCTCTGACTGTACATGCAATAAAAGTCTCACTAAAGACCTGGCCAGGATCCTGGGCCACATTCCTTCAGACTATTATGGGAGTAATTTTGTAAAAGGTTTTTCACAGATATGTGCTAGACTACGTGCATAAAAAGCCTCTTATAAAAATTATATGCAGCGCATTTAGGTGTGTACTTGTATGTGACTTTACAGTAGGCCTGCTCAGGCGAGGAGTTTGGGCGGAGCTTGGGCAGAATCATGATTTGCATGTGTATTTTATGAAATATGTGCTTATTATATGCGGAGCAGGCGTAAATATCTGCAGCCTCAATCTAGCCACTCTTTCTGCTGGATCTGTACAATTATTTTCTGAAGACACACAGGCATCTCTTCACCTTTATAAAAGAGGCAAAAAAGAGACACCTGTGCAGCACATGTAGGCAACCTGCTCTAAAATAAAGTTCCCCTTGATTCTTTATGCTATCTTTCTCTTCTCTTCTTAAGCTAGTCTTCCTTTCCTTGCTCCCCTTCTCCTAACCTAATCTGACAGCTGCTGCCGTATGGCTGAGGGAGCCCCCCCAAGTGCAGGAGTCGGTATCTTTAAGCTACTGGCAGCCTGTGCAGAAAATGGGAAGGAATTCACCACCTGTTTGACTCAGTTCTCATCCTTCAGCACCACCGTCTTTCAGGAAGCACACACTGCTCTGAAATGTGAATTCCAAGGGAATTAATGTTGTGGCGAGCTAGCATTGAATTTCAATAAAGAGAGATGTCTTTTGGCGATGTTATGCTGGGCAGATTGTTCCCTGGCTGTGTCATATGTTGGAGCGCATTAACAACATTATAATATATAGCAGACCGTACATAGTGCGCCGTCAAAATCCTTTTAGTGGAAGGACTTGCAGGGAAGTTCGTATGGTGTTCACAAAGAGTTTAACTATACTGGGAGACTTGCTGATGTTTAGCATGCTTTTAAACAAAAGCAAGCAAAAGAGGTCAAAAATCAATTTGGGGAATTGGATCTGCTGTGGAATTGTATGGTTACTTTATACAGCTGTGTGTTGCTGAAGGTAATTTTATATGTGAAAAGGCATCCGTTAATAATTCATACAGTCGTTCTAAAACGGAGTTAACTACATGCTGTATTCTCTTCTTAAGCCTTGCATTTCATATAGCTTTTCCCTGGCTTAAAATTCTTAAACTAAGCACCTGCTATTTGTCCTTCAGAAGCTTTTCAATTTAAAATCTATATATTTCACTCATTTACCGTAATATTAAGAAACTGATTTTCTTTAAAAGTAGGGACGGGGATTGGCATTTTGCACACATTTGCAAGGAATCTGTTTCATCTTAAGTGAAGATAAAATTTCATTATGTCTTGGTATTTTGCCAAGAATGAGCAAATGTCACACAGGTTTGAAATAATGTCTAGCAATATTTTTGTTATTATTTTTGAGGAATTTCTCTTATGCTGAACGTTCCACTAGGAACCTTTTGGACCTTAGCTAGCCAAGTTCAGCTGAAATGCAAAACTCCTAAATTTGGCATAAAATGTATCAATTTGTTTGATTTATAACCAGCTTTCCTAAAGTTCAAAGTGGGAAATTAAATAAAGATAAAAGCATAATTAATAACAAAATGCAAACTATACAGATAAATTCAAGCAGCCTCCTCAAACATTCCAGTAGAACCCATAGATAAAACACATACGAGGTAACACCATTTAGCAGGTCTGGGCATCTGATGCGAACATCCAGACCTGCTAAACAGCTAGGCAACCTGCTGGGGACAGAGCTCCCTGTATGAACAGGCGATTTGTATAGGGAGCTCTGTTCGTGGGAGGGAGGGGGCGGGACAAAGGTAGGACGGGTGGAGAGCAACCCCAGGTGTTTATGGCTGATTCCGATGTCGGCCTTGTACGTCCGGGGTTGGCCACAGAGACGGGGGACTTATTCGACCTCGGAAGTGGAATATGTACCCCTGGACATTGGGGAACCATGGTGCCAGACGGAGACAGGCCGTGAGGGGTGGCAGGGGGAGCCCCACAGCCTGACCCTGGCCATGGGAGGCCAGATCAGGGGTCAGGCTGAGGAGAAAGAAGATTAGTTTGATTAGTTTCTGTGGCCGGGGATCATGGCTCCTGAATGGAGCTGCGTTCCATGGCGACAGGATGCCATGGCACTGCGGCTCCATTCAGGAGCCTGGCTCAGTTAGCTGGGTATGTGGGCGAGACGTGCGGCTGATCAAAATCGGGGCCCGGCCTGCACGTCCAGCCTGTAGACCCGATTCAGATCCCGTGGGCACGTTTAGCCCCTGCGGGATCAGAATCTGGTCTACTTCTCTACAGCCCCGATTCTGAGCGGCTATACAGGGGCTGGATGGCCAACACAGAATGTCCCTCATAACAACTAGTGGAAACCTACAAAACATTTGCAATGCCCTCCTCCTCTAGGAGTTGTAAGATTTCATTTACACTCCTTTCTCAGCTACAAACTCATCTAAAGAGAGGGAGTTGGGAAGGCAGTCATGCAAGCGCAGTGGGATGCTCCCAAAAGCTTTCCTATTGGATGCTGGGGAGCGTTCCCACGCGGGCTCTGTCGGTATCGACGTCACCCATATGTGAAGACTAAATTCCTGCTGTTCCTGGAGATCACCTGTTACAAGTAACTACGCTTTCTGTGAAGGCAACTGGAAAGGTCATGGCATCCACTTGTGCCTCTCCATCTATCTAGCGGCTCAATCTTTTCCCCTACAGGGTTTGGCTGAAGGACCCAAGTGAAATCCCTGTCATCTGCAAGGAAAATTGGAGCAGGACAGAGTAGTGGTTCCCCCAAGGGCCAGTTTGGATCTGCGTGATCTGCCTTTTTCTGCCAGACCCTATTTAGGCTCTTTCAGGAAGGTATAGCGATTTTGTAAGTTGCGGAGCCAACCTTCAGGCAGGGTTAGTAGGTGGTTCTCCTATGTGTCTGGGGAATCCAGTGTCATCCTGTGTTTGTTCTTTTGCTTCTGAATCTATGCAACAGAGCATAAGATGTTAGGGATTAAACCCTTGATCAGGGCCCACGGGTCCTAGGGTCCTGTCTCAGCTGTTCCCTTAGCTCAAAGGTGAATGGGATCAGCTCTTTGGGCCCCTGGGGTGGCAGTCTTGTTAACACATGACCATCCCAATAGGTGGAGGTGCTATATGTAAGGAGTCTCGAGTTGGAGAGTCAAGGTCCTTGGGAAGGACTTGGCATTAGCTCTCTTGAATTCTCGAGTAGTACTGGGTGGATGCCTAGAGGCTAGTCTTTGGCTGAGGGTCACATCCTCCGCTAGTAGCCTTGGGACTCTAGCCTAGAGCTTTGGTCAGGTTTCTAAAGGTAACAGACTTCCTGGATCTCTTGGGACAAATTGGTCATTGAGTCTAGTTTACAGCAGGCCACCAGGGGGCTGCTGACGGTTAAGTATGGTTAGTGTCTCTTGCCAGCTCCATGGCGGCAGTGGTATTGTCCAGTTAGTAGAGCTGACATTTCCCTTAGTCAGCGGAGCCTAACTGTGGTCTACAAAACAGCATTTTCCCTTTAGGGTTGCTTCCTCTCTGGATGAAGAGGCTCACTCACTGATACTCCTGGAAGACTGGCCTAGAAGGGCTATGATGCTTTGTATGGGCATGTATAGAGCCTCAAAATGCTCTTGTCCTTCAGGCCTCAGTGGTAGTAGAACTGGTCCAACTGGGACCTTTGTCATTCTCTGGTCACCTACAGACTCCTTTGGAGTCGGTATTTCCTCTCCATGAGGACTGGCAGTCCAGCTCGAAATTCAGCCCTTAGGCATGTAGCTCTGGTTTTTCTTCCTAGACTGATCCACACCACAGGGGTTTGTGGGTCTTTGGAGGTACATAGACAAGGCTGTAGAGGGGGTAGCTTCTCTTTCAAGCAGCCTGCCTTCTGTCCGGGAAGGGCTGGTCCAGGCTAGTCCGGGAATTCTAAGGCACATGTGTATATTGTGGCAGGGCATATATGGATCTTCTTGGTATAGTTTTTCAAAGGATTCTGCCCATGTGGGTGACGTTTGTGGAAGCTCTGCAGAGTTTCCTGTAAGGGCAGGTAATTATTTCCTATGTCCTCCTCTGTGGAGCCAAGGATATTCCCGGGAAGGAAGGTTCCTTCCATAGTAACATAGTATATGATGGCAGATAAAGACCAGTATGGTCCATCTAGTCTGCCCAGCAAGGCGACAAGAGTAGGTGCACCTGCCACTCTGTGCAAGTCACCCCTGCCCATACCTTTGTTTAGGGGTGTACCCACTGTTCCATATAGGTCACCCCTATTTGTTGAGATATAAGAGATAGTTATGTTTATTTTGAATTTATCCTGTTGCTATAAAGGGATCCACAGTGTCTGTTCCATGCCATTTTGAATTCTGTCACTGTATTTGCCCCCACCACTTCCATCGGGGGAGCATTCCAAGCAATCCACCACCCTTTCAGTGAAAAAGTGTTTCCTGACATTGCCTTTCAGTCTGCCCCCTTGCAGCTTCATGTTATGCACTCTAGTTTTACAGCTTCCCCATCTTTGGAAGAGGTTTGTTTGTTCATAAATACTCTAAGTATTTGAAGGTCTGAATCATATCTCCTCTGTCCCTCCTCTCCTCCATAGTGTACATATTTAGGTCTTCAAGTCTCTTTTCATTAATCTTCTGACGCAGGCTCCAAATCATTTTGGTTGCCTTCCTCTGAACTGTTTCCAGCCTTTTTATATCCTTTGCGAGATATGGTCTCCAGAACTGACCACAATATTCCAAGTGAGGTCTCACCAGCGACTTGTACAGTGGTATTAGTACCTCTTCCTTTCTGCTGGTAATTCGTCTCTGTATGCAACCCAGCTTTTGCTACCACCTTGTTACACTGTTTCGCCACCTTGAGATCCTCAGAAACAATCCCTCCAAAGTCGTCCTCCTGATACATGCACACCAACATCTTGCCCCGTATTGCATACAATTCCCTTGGATTTTTGCTTCCCAAGTGCATTACACTGCACTTCTTCACATTAAATCTTAACTGCCAAGCATTAGACCATTCTTCCAGCTTTTGTACATCTTTCCTCATGTTATCCACGCCTTCAGGGGGGTCCACTCTGTTGCAACTTTTCATATCATCTGTAAAAAGACAGATTTTTCCATTCAGTCCTTCAGCAATATCACTCACAAATACATTGAACAGTACTGGGTCAGACCAAGGTCCATCAAGCCCAGTATCCTGTTTCCAACAGTGGCCAATCCAGGTCATACGTACCTAGCAGTTTCCCCAAAAGACACAGGTTCCACAATGCTTGTATTGGGTCAAGCATTGATATCCTGGGTCCCTTTTTAATAATGGTTTATGGACCTTTCCTCCAGGAACTTGTGCAAACTTTTTTTAAACCCAGCTACACTAACAGCTTTTACTACATCCTCCGGTAACAAATTCCAGAGTTTGATTACACGTTGATTGAAAAAAAAATATTTTATTAGTCTTAAATAGTTTACCCTGTAACTTCATTGCATGTCCCCTAGTCTTTCTATAGTCTGATAATGTAAACAATCGATCTACATTTACCCATTCCACTCCGTTCATTAATTTATAGACTTCTATCATATCTCCCCTCAGCCGTCTCTTTTCCAGGTTAAAGAGCCCTAACCTTTTTAGCCTTTCTTCATAGGGGTATCCTTCCATCCCCTTTACCATTTTGCACACCACTAATCACCTTCCTTTCATCCGAGTGAGTTCCGTTTACCGTCACCTTCTGTCGTCTGTTAGTCAACCAATTTCTGATCCAGTTCACCACCATCCCCAAGCTGTTGAGTTTATTGATAAGCTTCCGATGAGGAACAGTATCAAAGGCTTTTCTGAAATCTAGGTAGATCACATCCATCCCATGCCCTTGATCTCTGGTCACCCAGTCAAAGAACTCAATCAGATTTGTTTGGCAGGATCGTCCTTTAGTAAAACCATGTTGCCTCGGATCATGCAACCTGTTGGTTTCGAGGAAGTCTACTATTCGCTCTTTCAGGAGCACTTCCATTACTTTTCCCGCCACTGAGAGAAGGCTTACTGGTCTGTAGTTTGTCACTTCTTCCCTACTACTACTTTTGTGAAGAGATACCACATCAGCTCTTCTCCAGTCCTTTGGAACTTTCCTCCTGTCTCCAAGGATCTTTTTTTTTTTTTTTTTAAATTTGTTTATAAATTTCAATTACATCACAAGAAAAACTAATACAATACAAAAACAAACCATCCACATCAAATACAATACAAAAATGAAACAAGTTAGTCCTCATCAAGAAGGAACTCGAGAACCAAAATAAGAAAAGGAAAGAAAAAATCCCATCATGGCCCGATAATCCCTGGCAATCCCATAAGATAAAGAAAAAAAAAAAAAAAAAAAAACCAAGAGCCAGAATACACTTCATCCCTTATCCTTTAGAAATTCCAATAATTGTTGAGGCTCCCCAAAAACATAACGCTTACCTTGAAAAACAATGTGGCATTTACAAGGGAATTTCAAATAAAATGATGCCCCTAGGGCCACAACACGTGGACGAATCTCCAAAAAGTCCCTCCGACGCTGCTGTGTGGCCCTAGAGACGTCAGGAAAAATTTGCACAGATTGCCCACAAAATTTCTCATGTTTCTTTTTAAAATATGCTCGAAAAATTTTCTCTTTATCTATCTCAGAAACTAATGTGATTAGCAAAGTGGCACGTGTTGTTATCACGTCCTGAGAGGTTTCAAGAAACTCAGAAATATTTAAAGGAGAAACAACCTGCTGCTCATTTTGTAAACACCCTCCCCTATTTAAATCTTTAGATAAATTTCTCACAGGAAGATAAAAATTTTTAGAAAGAACAATTGAATTTACATCAGATATCAACAGGACTTCTTTCAAATATTTTTGAAACAATATAGTTGGAGAAAGGTAATGGGTACACGGAAAGTTTAGCAACCGCAGGTTCCTAACACGCAAGGAGTTTTCCAACAGCTCATCCTGACGTTGTAAAAAGGAAGCATTCTGTACCACTGCACTTAAAACTCCTTGCTGTGAGGGACCCTGCACTTCTTCCAAACTTTTTTCCACAACAGATAACCTAGATACATGATTCGAAAGCTTTGCCACAGTCTGTTTTGAAAAATCAGAAATTTTCTGTAGAGAAGGCCCTAAGGCCGACTCCATCCGAGATAACATAAACCAAATGTCTTTTAATGATATATCCTCCGGTGAAAGTTGTGGCTTATCAGCCACAGGAAATACAACAACTGAGGGAAGCAGTGGGGGCAATGTCTCGACTGTAGAATCAATATTCAAAAACGAAGAAGGTAGGAGAGGTTTCTCAGCGTCAGTCAGAGCTAAACCTCCTAAGGGAGATGAAGTGAAAGCAGGAGGTTCCTTATCCTGATGAGCCAGGGTCACATTTCCATTCATCGGGGAAGCATAAGAAGGAGAAGTACTTACAGTGGAGGCGTCCTCCAAAACACTGTCCTCAGCACGAATTTCAGGCAGCGTCGATGAAGGCTCCCCAATCTTTACATGCGCATCCATTGGACCTACCACTTTAACGGCCTTTCTCCTGCACCGCCGGAGGGTATTTCTTCCGTTTCCCCATCGGCGCTTACAAAACAAACGCCGAAAAGCGCCGAAGGGGCGCCAAAGGGGCAGAACCTGCCCCTTTGGACACGCCCCTTCGGACACGCACCGCGGGCACGCGCCCGCTACTGCGTCCCGCGGAGAGGGCAGGATGTATGTAGCACCTCCAATCTAGCTGCCCCAATCAGAGCAGCCACAGCAGGTAAACCGGGCCAGTCAGGAACAAGCTGATAGCAGTAGGAAATAAACGAACTCCTCGGCGTCCCGCGGAGAGGGCAGGATGTATATAGCACCTCCAATCTAGCTGCCCCAATCAGAGCAGCCACAGCAGGTAAACCGGGCCAGTCAGGAACAAGCTGATAGCAGTAGGAAATAAACGAACTCCTCGGCGTCCCGCGGAGAGGGCAGGATGTATATAGCACCTCCAATCTAGCTGCCCCAATCAGAGCAGCCACAGCAGGTAAACCGGGCCAGTCAGGAACAAGCTGATAGCAGTAGGAAATAAACGAACTCCTCCTCCAAGGATCTTTTAAAAACATCCTTTAATGGCCCTGCAAGAACCTCTCTGTGCTCTTTCAGTATCCTGGGATGTATCCCATCTGGTCCCATGGCCTTGTCCACTTTCAGTTTTGCAAGCTGTTCTAACGCATCATCTTCTGTGAATGGTGTGGTATCTACTCCATTCTCATTTGTATATTTGGGAATCACAGGTAGTCCTTCTCCAGGATTTTCTTTAGTAAAAATAGTATTTGTTTAGCATTTTCGCTTTTTCAATGTCACTTTCCACAAATCCGTTCCCGTCACTTTTGAGTCCTGCAATTCCACCTCTGATTTTCCTCCTGTCCTGAATGTACCTGAAAAGGGTTTGTCGCCACATTTCACATCTTTAGCCATCTTTTCTTCTGCCTTTGATTTCACTATTCATATTTCTCTTTTTGTCTCTCTTAGTTTGATCCTGTATTCTTTTCTGTGTCCCTGTGTTTGAACTTCTGAATTTTGTGAAAGCTGTGTTTTTTGCCTTTATTTGTGCAGCCACTTCTTTGGAGAACCAAATAGGTTTCTTTTTCCTCTTGTTTTTATTTACTTTCCTTACATATGTATCTATTGCCCCTTTAATTGCCTCCTTTAGTTTTGCCCATTGCAATTCCTCTTCCCTTATCTCCTCCCACCCTGCCATCTCCTCCCACCCTGCCATCTCCTCCTTCAGGCACTTGCCCATTTTACTGAAGTCAGTGTTTTTGTAGTCTAAGACTTTGAGCTTGCTGTGAATGGATTCTACCTCGGCTTTTATTTTGCACCATACCTTGTGGTGATCGCTGCTGCTCACATGGGCACCCACCCAGCATGTTGTGGACCTAGAGCTGGTGGTTTTCGTGCTTTGCAAGGAACTAATATTCTACAGCTAAATATTCATTGGTAATTCATCATAAAATAGAGACTCTGGAAAATTATTCCCGCATAGAAATTTGTGATTTCTTAACTTTCCTATCACACATTTGCTTTCTGCTGACATATTATTGAAAAAATATATTTTTCTGATGAAGATGGTAGAGGATGGTTCTATTCAGAATTATTGTTATCTTTCTTTTAAGATTTGTAAGGTGTATACTAGTGCAGGTGGTATGGATATATTACTCCCTAGAGAAAGTCATGATTTGACCAGGTTTTTGGAAGATTCCATTGATACAATTTCTAGAAGGGCTACTTTGCTGGTTACCTTTTTCAGAAGTGGGTAATATCAAAGGCAAGATTTTTTTCTTTAAGAATAAAGGTGGTGTTTCTTGTGGTCAGAAGCTGAATGTGTTTCCTGATGTAACTAGGAACACTCAGCTTCATAGAAAGCAGTTTTTGGCTTTGAAACCTAGGGTTTGGGGGAGGAGCGACTTTTTATCTTCATTTTCCCTGCAAGTGTATTGTTACCTTGCAGGTAATACCGTTCACTTTTTTAAAATGCAATCCATTCGGAGAAATTTCTGTTAAATAAGAAGTCATAACAACAGTCTAGGAGTTTATAATATGTAGCTCTATGGATTGGAGAGGGTTTTTTTCCTCCTTGTTTCTTTTGTATTATTTCTTTGTATTACAGCATAGTCTTCCTATGGTGTGGGCTAGAACCTGAGCAATTTTTATATTTCTTTCTTTTTCTTTCTTTTCCTTTGTTAAGATAGTTTTTCCTGGACTTGTTGAAATGTATATTTCACAAAACAAAAACAAAAAAATTAACACAAACTGAATATTTTTTGGCCGTGCACATCCCTACTCCCTTCCACAATCTCAGTTTTTTACAAAGTTCCTACTAGTTCTCCTTTCCTCCTTCCCTGTCAAGTTCCAGGATGTAGGGGCTGGGGGTTCCTCTTCCTTGCAGGTGGCTAACCCACTTTTGTTCCCTACATTGAGAATTGCCTCCTACAGCATGAGTTTTGTCAACATCAATTCCCTCCCACACACACAGATGGTTTTCTTCCCTCCTGCAAGCCAGGCCAGGCCACACAGACAGCCGCCGCCTCCGCCGCGGGCTAGCAGTCATCCTCTCCCAAGAAGGCCACTACCAGCAGATGCTGGACAGATCTGCCAAAGCAGCAGAACCGTGCACGTGGCATTGCCCATCTGAAGAAAATGAGACCATGACTTTGGCTAGTGTCATAGGGCTACTGGACTGTTTGAAGGAGATCCCAAGGTAATGCTGGACAAATTACAGGTCTTGCTGTTTCTCAGACACTCTATGAATAAGCAAAATAGATATGTCTGCCAATAGCTGTGGTTGAAGTAATTAACTATGTTGATTTGAAACAATAATTCAAAACCCAGGAAAGATGTATGTAAACCAATAAGTATTACAGAATTTGGCATGCAAGGCAATATACTTCATCAGCCAACAATGGAGTAATTTTTTTAAATCTCTTCAATTAGGAAAAGAGATTGCAGGTGACAAAACAGTAGTAGTCTACCTGTGGACAGATGTCTTTACACAGTGAAGCCCTACAAACCAGATTTAATTTTTTTGTTTCCAGTTTTGTGAAAAACAAGGATATGAATGCACCAAGCAGATAAGAGGTGTCCTCCTCATTTGCATAAACAAAGTCTTACCAATGCTTTCCGTTCTCCATATTCATGTTCATTTTGTAAAATTTGATTACTCGCTTTTCCCGTGTACATCAAAATAGGCTACAATAAAGACTACACAATATATTATTCTTGAATATATATGATGCATAATTAAGATTTTGTGGTCCATATAAAGAGCTAATCCAACCATTAGACAAGAATAGACAATTGCCTAGGGCATCATCTTTTGAGGGGTGGGAAAGAGCAGCAACAGTCAAAGCAAAACAATAGAACCTGACGACAAGACAAACTCAAAGAGCCGTCAGCACATTCTTTAACCTGCAGGGAGAATAGACACACGAATACCTACAAAGCAAAGTTTAATATTTAAAATATTTCACAGGATTGTTGGGGGGTGGTGTTGCTTTGATGTTGGGGAGGGGGGGGGGCAGTTAAGGCTGAAGGTTTGCCATTACCCTTAATGGGCTGGGAAGCCAAGTTCAAATCCCACTGCCCCTCCCTAAGAACTTGGGCAAGTCACTTAACCCCTCCACTGCCTCAGGAACAAACTTAACATTGTAAGCCTTCTGGGGATAGGAAAATACCTATTGTACCTGAATGTAACGCGCCTTGAATCTCTGAGAAAAATCCAATTTCCCTTTTCTCTTGCTCCACCTCTGTACATAGCCTTCTGAAAAGACTATCCATGCTGTGTTCCCTCATGGACATAGCAACCGTTGCTCAGTTATTCTCCCATCCCCAGGTGTTATCTTCCTCACTGTGTTAGCTTCTCAATATTTGGAAAATTAGTGCAAAGGCTGTGACCTTCCCTGGTGAGATCTATAAAGTTTGAGGCTATTTACTTTACCATCATAAATTTCCAGTAGTTAAATCATTATGATAAACAATACAAAACTTACTCCATTCTTCTTCATAGATAACGTTTTCAAAGATGTTCTCCCCCTTCTGTCCTCTTGGTAACATTATTTTGAAAATGATTTTCTTCCTCTTGTGTCATTGTTTAAAACATTACTATTAAGCAGTGGTTCAAAATACAGGTTAAAAAAGTATATAACTTTTGTTTTATTGTTTTTCTGCTTTAATTCTCATTACAGGAAAAATGAAAGGAAGGCAAAGCATGATGAGATACGCAAGAAATATGGTATGTATAATTAAGTTCCTGTTAGCATGTGAAATCACATCCTGTGCAATAGCTATAAAGAGTTAAAAATGTGAAAAATAAAATACAACCCCTGCCCTCTGTAAACTGTGTTATTTTTTTGCATGCACTTGAAGCAGGATGAACAAAATATTTACTGCTTAGCCATTATTTTTTTTTAAATAGTGACTAAGCAATTCCCTTTCTATTACAATGAACCTCTGGGAGAAGCCATATTTGCTTATGTCACTGGTGTGCCTCCAGCCACTTTCAGCTGATCCCTGGGGTCTGATCTCATACACTTTAGTCTCCTGGCTTGGTTACTTGAGCATCGTCAGGCAGCTGAACTATGCAGAACAGACTGGGAACGCAAGAAAAGACAAACTCTGCTCCCTCTCCTGCCCACATTGGCCAGTAGTCTGCTGTCCCGAGTCCCAGTTATACCATGTGTGTGTGTGTGCGTGCATGTAGTCTATGTAACAACGCATCCCCCTGTCCTCCTTAATGGTGGAGAGGTCAGTTTACCTTAAGATCAGAGATGCTTAGTTCAAGGAAAACCACTTTGGTCTCTGTCCCTGAACCACAGTTCAAAATACAGTCCCAGCTAGATTGAGCTGTTCTGTAATGTCAAGCAGAACAATCTCTCTATGTATAAGTCATTACTAGCGCTTAACTTTCATAGAAACATGACGGCAGAAAATGACTACATGGCCTATCTAGTCTGCCCTTCCATATCAACTACTACAATAGTCCCCTCTTTTCCTTTAGAGAGCCTCTGTGTTTGTGCCATGCTTTTTTGAATTCAGATATTGTCCTCATCTCTACCACTTCTACTGGGAGACTATTCCACGCATCTACTACTCTTTCCATAAAGAAATATTTCCACATATTATTCCTGAGTCTATCCCCTTTCACCCTCATCCCCCCCTGTAGCAAAGCTTGCTTTCAATTGAAAGAGGCTTTCCTCCTGTGCATTTATGCCACTGAGATATTTAAACATCTCTGTCATATCTCTTCTATCCCACCTTTCCTGTAAAGTATACATATTAAGATCCTTAAGTCTGTCCTCATATGCTTTATAACAAAGACCATTAACCATTTTAGTAGCACCCTCTGCACCTACTCCAACCTGTTTATATCTTTTGAAGATGTGGTCTCCAGAATTACACCAGTAGCCAGTTTAGATTTTTTAATATTGGTGTAGTGTGGTCACTCTTTTTTGCATCTGCTAGGGTGCCTGTTGTGGTGTTTTGGCCATTTGTAGCTGATAAAGAGCATGTTTAAGGATTCCTTGGTATATACTATTGCAGAAGTCCAGTAGGGGGGAAGATGAGTGCTTGGAGTACAGAGCAAAAATTGGAGGTTGCTAGTAGAGGTTGAAGGTTATGGAGTATTTTTATCTTGTGGTATATCACTTTTGTGGTTCTGGTGATATGAGGGGAGAAAGTGAACTGTTGATCGATTGTTATGCCCAAGTATTTCACTTCCTGCTTAGTTTCTAGTTCCATGTTTTGTATTTTGATAGTTTTGGGGGGTGAGAGTGATTTGTTTATGGAGATATGGAGTACATCTGTCTTTTTGTAATTGATCTGTAGTCAGTGTTTGTGTGGCTGTTGTGCGTTATCTTGGAAACATGTAGATATTTTGTTTAGGTTTGGATTACAGATGTAATAGGGTGTAAACATCATGATGTTGTCTGCGTAGACCCTGTATTGAATGTTGTGTTTGTGGACTATGATGCATATGGGTTGCATGAATATGTTTAAGAGTAGAGGGGATAATGCAGAGCTTTGTAGAACTCCTTTGTATTGTCTGTATGAAGTTGTTTTGTTTGTTCGTATGCGTACTTTTTGGTGACTGTCTGATAAGTATGATTACTATTAATTTGAGTGGGGCGCCATCGATTCCAATGAATTGTAGTCTGGTGAGTAGGAGATTGTGTGGAATGCAGTCAAATGCTGCAGATATGTCAAGGAAAATTATGATGTATGCATGGTTAATCTTGTCGATGTCTCTTGTTATTGTATCTATTAGTGAAGTGAGAAGAGTTTCAACTCTGTGGTGTGGTCTGAAGCCGTGCTAATGTTGTTCTAGTGAGGCATTGTCTACATGGGTTCTGTAGTTGCTGGAGTACTATTTTTTCTCCAGGACCAAGCAGGAAGTCAGTCCTCACATATGGGTGACGTCGGCGCTGACGGAGCCCTCGCAGAGCAATTTCCCCAGCTTTCAAAGAAAGCCTTTGGGAATTGCAGCACGCATGCGCGGTCCCCTTACCGCCCAAGGTTGCCATCTTGCTCAGTCTTCTTTTTTCCGCGGAGCCCTACAGACGCTGTTTGTGATCGCCGCTGAAAAAGTTGATTTTATTTACTATTCTTTTCTCGGTTCGACGCCGGATCCTTTTCCCGCCCGGACCCGCTACGCCGGTATCGAGTCCGTTCTTTATTTTTTTGGTTTTTGTCCTTTGTGACTAGCGTTCGCGCCATTTTTCTTTTTTCACTGGCAGCCCTGTCTTTTGACCTCGCAGGGGCCCTTTTTCCCCCGATGGCTGCCAGCGGGTTTAAAAAGTGTGATCGATGTAAGAAACTTATGTCTCTTACCGACACACACGACTGCTGCCTCCGCTGCCTCGGACCCGATCATGACCCGATGATCTGTGGTCTGTGTGGCAAAATGTCCTCAAAAGCGTTGAGGAGTCGGCAGCATCAAAAAGAACGAATCTTCTCTGACTCCGTGTCCGGCCGGGCCCGGACCTCGTCAGAGGCTTCGACGTCCCGGGACTCCGGTCCTGAGCATCGTCGGAGTTCCTCTGAGCGGGGGTCTCCTGCCCAGGAACATCATAGGAAGAAAAAACCCGCGAGGGCGGCGTCGGTGGACGCTCCTGGTTCCTCGAGGGCCAGGTCGCATAGCCCCGATAGCCGTCCTGGGTCCTCGGAGTCGGAGAGGCCTTCGAAACATCCTCGTCTTGAGATGGAGTCTCCTGGACACGTGAGTACTGTAGTCCTCATGGACTCGCCTCCGAAGGAGCCGACGTCTGGCCCGACGCCATCAGGGCCCGAGTCGGGGGCTGCTGGGTCTCCTGAGCTCGGACTCAGGTTGACGGTCTTGGAGAGCAGTTTAGCTGCCTTCATGGACCAGCAGCGGGCATTGATCGCTGGCCTCGCCGGTGCATCTGCCCCGACCACCGGGACGTTGATGTCCAAGTCGACCCCGGAGACCGAGCCGATCCTCGAGTCCATGCGAGCTCGAGTCGATCCTCGGTCACGGTCTCCCTCGGCCTCCCGTTGGGGACCGAGGTCGTCGACGCTGGCCTCAGCGTCGGGGCGGAGGGCATCGGTGCCTGCCCGACCGGAGCCGCTCGATTCCTCCTCTGAGGAGTCGGCCTGGGAGACGGAGGACGAAGAGTCACCAGGTACTTTTCGGACTCGGTGCGTCCCATCGGACTCGCCTGAGTCCGAACCTCGGAGACGGTCCCCCCCGGAGGACACCCAGTTCTTGGACTTCGTGCGGGATATGGCCAAGGCCTTGGCATTCCCCACGGATCCCGAGGAGGAGCCTCGAGCCGAAGAGCTTGATGCCCTCCAGTATGACTCTCCCCCGAAGGAGGCCTTTACTGTACCGTTCCTCCGATGCTGGAGCGACTTCTCTTCCGCATGTGGGAGAGCCCGGCGTCGGCGCTAGTATTAAGCAAGCGGGTCGATTCCATTTATCGAGTCCGCAAGAGCCCCGGGTTCCAAAAGGCACAACTACCGCACCATTCCATGGTGGTGGAATCGGCCATGCATCGACTCAAGAATCAGAAGATGCACTCCTCGGTGCCTCCTGGCCGGGAGGCCCGGAACCTGGATGCCCTCGGTAGGAAGTGCTTCCAGGGCTCTATGCTTGCTTGTCGAGTCCAGACCTACCAGCTCTACATGGGCATGTATCTCCGAGACCTGGCAAAGGAGATTGCCGGGATCTCTGCTGGTCTCTCCGAGGAACCTTTGCAGAGGTTCCAGGCCTTGTCCACTGGTATTCGGGAGTGCTCGAAGTTTATCTCTCGAGCAGCCTACGATGGCTTCGAAGCATCGGCTCGGGTAGCCGGAGCCGGCATCGGTGCCCGCCTACAAGCTTGGCTTCAGTCATCCGACCTCGAGCCATGGGTACAGGACAAGTTGGTCGATGTCCCCTGCAGAGGTGAAAACCTCTTTGGCAAGCCCATGGCTGAAAAGGCTGCACAGATCGAGACTGAGACTCTGACCAGGACTCGGCTGTCCAGAAAAACCTCTGCCCCTTCTCAGAAGAAGAAGGGCTCGGGGAAAAAGCCATTTTACCCGAGGAAGGCGGCTGCCTATAAACACTACCCTCATTATCAGGCCTCAGCAGCTTCCCAACAGGGTCAGCAGGCCAAGGGACGGGGTAATGGGTCCCGTAGGCAGCAGGCCCCCAAGCCCACAACACCGGCCGCTGCTCAGCAGGATGGGGGGTTTTGACTTTGTCAGCATAGCCTCTTCCCCTCCGCTGGTTTCTCTCAGCACAGGAGGCCGGCTGGTCCACTTTGCCCACAGGTGGTCAGCCATCACATCAGATACCTGGGTGCTTCATATAGTTCAGAAAGGCTATCTTCTACACTTTCACCAGGTACCTACCTCCTACTTTCCAGGGGAGCCTCCAAGACTCCCTCTGCACAGGGACTTACTTCTTCAGGAGTTAGCAAGTCTTCTTCAGGAACAGGCTGTGGAACCGGTGCCCCACCACCTGAGAGGTCACGGCTTTTATTCCAGGTACTTTCTGATACCAAAAAGAACAGGAGGCCTCAGACCCATCCTGGACTTGCAAAACCTCAACAAGTTCCTGGCAAGGGAAAAGTTCAAGATGCTTACCCTTGGAATCCTGCTGCCCTACCTCCAGCAGGGAGACTGGCTATGCTCCTTAGATCTGAAGGATGCCTATACTCACATCCTTATTCATCCAGACCACAGACAATATCTCAGGTTTGTTGTGGGAGGAAATCATTACCAGTACAGAGTACTGCCCTTTGGCCTATCCTCCGCCCCCAGGGTGTTCACCAAATGCCTAGCAATGGTGGCGGCCTATCTAAGACTTCAAGGCCTTTTTGTGTTTCCATACCTGGACGACTGGCTCATCAGAGCCCAGTCTTCCCAAGAGGCCACTCAGGCCACTCATCGCACTGTGACTCTACTCCAGCACTTGGGATTTGTCATAAACTTCGCAAAGTCCACTTTGCTCCCCTCTCAAAATCTCGAATTCATAGGCGCCAGGTTGAACACACTTCAGGCGCGGGCCTTCCTGCCTCTAGACAGGGCACACAGGCTCATGGATCTCGCCAGCCACTTTCACAGCAATTCCCTGGTCTCTGCCAGGCAATTTCTGAGACTGCTCGGCCATATGGCTTCCACGGTCCATGTGACCCCCCAATGCCCGCCTGAACATGCGACCTGCTCAGTGGTGCCTTCGCACTCAATGGCATCAGGCCACAGGGAGCTTGGCGGACTCAGTACAGGTATCCGACCTGCTGGTCTCTTCTCTGCGGTGGTGGCTTCATCTGCCAAACCTGGTGCTGGGAGTGGATTTTCAATCTCCTCCGCCTTCTCAGGTTCTGACAACCGATGCTTCTCTCCTGGGTTGGGGAGCACATTGCCAGGGACATGTACTCAAGGCCTCTGGACTCCTTGGAGTCTGCTCAGCAGATAAACTTCCTGGAGCTCAGAGCCATCCGCCTAGCTCTGAGAGCCTTCTCCCACCTCACTTCTCACCAGTCTGTGCTGGTCCAGACGGACAATCAAGTTGCAATGTTCTACGTGAACAAACAAGGAGGCACAGGCTTCTTCCTTCTCTGTCAGGAGGCACAAAAACTGTGCTCTTGGGCCGTCCTTCACGGCATCCTCCTCAAAGCTGTCTATCTCCCAGGTCAGGAAAATTACCTGGCAGACAAGCTGAGCAGGATCCTCCAACCACACGAGTGGAGATTGGATCCGTTGGTGGTTCAACGGATCTTTCTCAAGTGGGGCCTCCCCACCATGGATCTATTTGCCAGTCCCCTGAACCGGCAGCTTCCCAGATTCTGCTCTCAACAACCGCATCCTCTCAGAGTAGCAGCGGATGCTTTTCTGATTCCATGGTCCACAGGCCTCTTGTATGCCTTTCCTCCCATGCCACTGGTGTCTCGGACGCTCTTCAAGGTTCTCAGAGACAGAGCCTCGATGATCCTAGTGGCTCCCCGGTGGCCGAGACAACCCTGGTTCCCGCTTCTGATGCAGCTGGCGGTGGACACTCCTCTTCCTCTGGGGTTTCAACCCGATCTCCTGTCACAGGATCAGGGGACTCTCCTACACCCCAACCTCCGGTCCCTTCATCTGATGGCCTGGCTGCTGAAAGGGTAGTCCTTGCTCCCCTCCTGCTGCCTCGGGAGGTGGAAGAGGTCGTCTTGGCCTCCAGGCGGCCCTCCACCCGGAAGTCCTACGCTCTTAAGTGATGTCGGTTCTCCGTGTGGTGTGCTCAGCAGTCTGAGAATCCCTTCTCCTTCTTGGTGGCAGTGGTCTTGCAATTTTTGCTTTACCTCTCCAATCTGGGCCTTAAGTCCAACTCTGTCAGGGTCCACCTCAGTGCTCTCTCTGCGCATCACGCACCGGTGGATGGCAGGCCTCTTTCCAACCACCCTTTGGTGGCTCGTTTTCTCCGAGGCCTCCTTCTCCTTAAGCCTCCTTTGCGCCCACCAGCCCCTGAATGGGATCTGAATGTGGTCTTGCAGCGGATTACCTGTCCGCCCTTTGAACCTATGGCTACCTGCCCTCTTCGTTTTCTTTCCTGGAAAACCTTGTTCTTGGTAGCCCTTACCTCTGCTAGGCGCGTTAGTGAACTGCAGGCCCTAGTGTCTGGTCCTCCTTACACTAGGTTCTACAGGAATAGGGTAGTCTTACGGACTCACCCTAAGTTTCTTCCAAAAGTGGTTTCTCCTTTTCATCTCAATCAGGAGGTGGTTCTTCCGACCTTCTTTCCCAGGCCGCACACCAGCCGGGCTGAAATGGTCCTGCATACCCTGGACTGTAGGAGGGCCTTGTCCTTCTACCTTGACCGTACGCGGGAGCATAGGAGGGCTGTTCAGCTCTTCGTTTCTTTTGACCCCAATAAATTGGGGCTACCTGTCTCCAAGCGTACTTTGTCCATATGGGTCGCTGACTGTATCGCCTGGGCTTATGGGGCAGCCGGCCTCTCATTGGAGGGTCGAGTCAAGGCTCATCGTGTCAGGGCGAAGGCAGCGTCAGTGGCTCATCTCCGCTCTGTTCCGTTGGCAGACATCTGCCGAACCGCTACTTGGTCTTCAAGCCAGACTTTTGCGGCCCATTACTGCCTGGAGAGGGAGTCCCGCAGGGACAGTGCTTTCGGTCAGGCAGTCCTCCATAATCTCTTTGAGGTTTAGGCAACTCCTACCTTCCGGCCCTGGTGTTGGGCTACCGGTCGGGGGCGTTTTCAGAGAAGATTCCTTCCTTCTGTGCTACTGAGCTAGAGGGAGCTCATTTTTCCGCTTGAGGTCTCCGGTAGCCTTAAGCTAGGGAGTCCCATATGTGAGGACTGACTTCCTGCTTGGTCCTGGAGAAAGAGTAGTTACTCACCTGTAACAGGTGTTCTCCAGGAGCAGCAGGAATCATTCAGTCCTCACAACCCTCCCTCCTCCCCTTGGAGTTGCAGTCCTATCATTTCGTTTTTGCTAATTTTTTTGCTGTCTTTTAGCTATGTCATCAGACTGAGCAAGATGGCACCCTTGGGCGGGAAGGGGACCGCGCATGCGCGCTGCAATTCCCAAAGGCTTTCTTTGAAAGCTGGGGAAATTGCTCCGCGAGGGCTCTGTCGGCGCCGACGTCACCCATATGTGAGGACTGATTCCTGCTGCTCCTGGAGAACACCTGTTTCAGGTGAGTAACTACTCTTTCAATTATTTTGGAGATGAATGCTGCAGATGGGCTTGTATGAGGCAGGGTCTCCTTTGTCAGCTGTGGGGTTTTTTAGAATTCATTGTAATTGATGCCATTTTTAGGTCATTTGGAAAGAGACCTTGTTCAAGAGAAAACTGTGTCAATTGGTCGATTTTTGGGGATAGTTTGGTTTTGGCTAACTTAATCCAGCTGACAGGGCATGGATCCAGCAGTGAAGTAGTAGTGTTGTGGCTGCTGATGATATGTTCTATGTTCTCATTAGAGATGGAGTCAAGGTTTGTCCATTGATTTTTGATGGGTTTGTTGTCTATTGGAATGTATTGTGCATTTTTAGTGGGTCCCATCCTGTTTTGGAAGTCTGCCAGAGTTTGTGGGTGGGGGAAGTTTTTAGGTGTCTCATGATTGGGGTGCTGTGGTTAGAGATTTCACAATGCTAAATAGCTCTCTTGGGCACTTCAGAGAGTTCATTAAGATTTTTGTATGATGATCCTTTTTTTTGCATTCTATACCATGTTGCAGTATTGTTTTAGTGTTTGCATGAATCTTTTTTGTAATTCAGGTTGCTTAGATGCTCGCCATTTTCTTTCAGTTCTTCTTATCTCCTGCTTTACGTTTGAGATCTTTGGTGTACTATGTAGCATTTGGCTTGTTTTGGTAAAGTTCTCGTCGGAGGCATGGATGCTACGCTACTTATAGTCCGATTTCAATTTGTGATCATAGTTTCTATGTTAGATGAGCTGGATTAGAGGTGGGGTGTAACTTCTCCAGGAAAGCTTTTTTGTCGAAGGTGCAGTATCTGCGTTTCATGGTGTGAATAGAGTTTTTTGTGGGAGAGTTAGAGGGGGAGAAGTTAATCATAGTGTGGTCGGACTATCGGACTAGGAGTGTTTGTGTCAAGGAGACAACGTTATCTGATGCCAAGTATTTTGGTATGAATATCAGGTCTAGTATATTTCCTTTTGAGTGGGTGGGGATGTTTACTATTTGTTGGTAGTCCAGAGCATTCATCGCCTCAAGGAATGCATTTGCATGATTTTTGGGGAGCATGGTTAAGTTGAAATCTCCTAATAGTAGAAGTGGTCTGTTTGGAGTTTTATTTTTGCTTGCTATTCCTAGTATATTGGTTAAATTGTTGGCGTTGGCTGAGGGTGCTCGGTAAAGTAGACATATTCTGATGTGGTCATTTGTTATTGACGAGCTGTCTAGGTCATCTATGGATGTGGACTGATTCAGAATTGTAGGCTGGTTTTGGCGATGATTAGGACTCCTCCTCTTTTGTTAATAGTGGGCGGTTTAGAGTTCAGTTATTGTAAGTTGGTTGAGGAATGCCTTGTTTGTTGCTGTTAGCCGAGTTTCAGACTTGGTCCATCTTTCCTGAGGATGTCGGTGATAATTGGGATTTTGTTGCACACTGAGGGTGCATTGATGAGGGAGCATTTTAGGTATTGCTGCATGTTTGGAGTGGTTCTTTTTTCAGGGTGTGTAGGGCAAGTTGTATCTATATGAGCCTGTTGTAGTTCCTTAACCAAGGGTTGTGTTGGGTGTTGGGGTGCTGTTGGCGTTGCATCCTGATGATTATTGGGATATATTGGGTAGTGACTGTTAGAGCGATAGTGTATTGTAATGATGAGTACCAATAGGAGGATTGTGAATGAATGGTAGTTGAGCAATATGGCTTCTAGTGGAGGTGTCAACGGTTGTTGTGAGTTAGGAAGTGTTGGATAAGTATGGAATATTGAAGTTAATTGTTGTTTACCTTGTGGTGGTGAATTCCCAGTTTTGGTGGCTTATATGAATTGTGGTGGTGATCTTTGGGGTTGTTGCTGCTGTGATCTATGAATTGGGTTTTGGGGGGTATTTTCTTACTTTTGCATGTGCTGACGTGAGTTGTTGTCTGGCTGGTTGTCTCTGTTGGAGGTCATGTGTTCCCGGAGGATTTAATCGGTAAGAAGGGGTTGCCATTTAGTCTGTTGTCCTTGGTTTGCAGGCAGTGCTATTTGTGTAGGCTGTTGCTGAGGTGGTGTCTCACTCAGCGAAGCAACAGCTTTGTAGTCTGAGAAATCGTTTAGTAGGCTCTTGCCCCATGTTGAAGCAGGCGATGATGGTCTTGTAGATGCTGCACAGTTAAGAGGCAAGGTGAAGAGGGACCACATCAACCCTTCTCCAATCCTACGGTACCTCCCCAGTCTCCAGGCATCTATTAAACACATCTTTTAAAGGTTCTGCCAAAACCTTTAGCATCCTGGGCTATATCTGATTTGGTCCCATGGCCTTGTCCACCTTCAGTTTTGCAAGTTGCTCATAAACATCATCTTCTGTGAATGGTGTTACATTTACTCCATTCTCCTTGTTGCTTTTGACATTCATGCAAGGCCTTTCACCAGGAAGTATTTGTTCCACAAATACTTTCCACAACATCTTTGAGTCTTGCAGTTCCACCTCTTGCCTTGTCCTTTTCCCAATATACCTGAAAAAAGTCTTGACACCTCTCTTCACATCTGTAGCCATTTTTTCTTCCGCATGCTGTTGCCATCCTGATTTTTCTTTTTACCTCTTTCAGCTTTATCTGGTATTCTTTTCTGTGTTCCTCTTTTTGTAATCTTCTGAAATGTATGAATGCTTCCATTTTTGGCTTTCTTTTTGCAGCCAATGGAAAGAGAATATGGTTGAATAAAATACTCTTAAAGGTACAATGTCATCTCCAACTATGTTTTCTGCATCATTGATATTTTTTGGTATATAGCAGCATTATTTCCAGTGTTAGCTGTTCTCACCTGATCTCTGACCTCAGTCAGTCCAATGAGAGGAGAGCATGGACTATAAGAACCCTCACTATGCCCAATGTGAGCTGTAGAAACACCAGGGAGAAGAAGGCTATAGGGCTAACAGGTTTCAGAAACAGTCCTCTTAGGTCAGTTATTTTGGTTTCCAAAATCCAAAGAGTATTGTTTGGCTGCTAGGACCTACTTGGAGCAGGAACAGGCCCAGGGCAGGGTGGAGCAGTGTAGGCACCAGGTGTGGAAGAGGGACCAGATATAGTAAGATGAACATTTCACTAAGACAGTGAAGGTGGAGCTGGGTAGCAGTTGACAAAGGTCAGGTCCACTGCAAATTGTTGAACTAGCCAAGGGTATGCTTGGCTGGGCTTCATTATATATGGTGGTTCATAAGTCACACCTCTTGTTGGTCTGATGGGTGTCCTCAGAGGAGGGGGGCTTCCCTTTCTGCCATACCTGGTGTTATTGCTAGGTCTTGATTTCAGTCTTTTGTAGCCTTCGTGGCTCCAACCACATATTCCTTAGCGTCCCTCCAGGCTAGTCCTGAACCTTTGGGTTCTTGCTCCTCCTCCAGCAGCTTGGAGACTGAGAAACGTCACTTTTGTGATGTCACCCGGTATAAGTACCCCGGATCCGCCTCCTGACATCAGTATTCTCAGTCTCCAAGCAGCTGGAGGACTAGTGAGCCCGGGGATGGGGCTCACATGGAGGAGCAATTTAGCAGTTGAAAAAAAGAGGATTGTAGGGAGCTTGTTCTTACAGTTTCACGGGGGGAATAGAATTTTAGTCAGGCGCTGTGCTGAGCTGCTTATGTCTGTCTTTCTCTTCTGCCTTCTCTCTTTCTTCCCCCCCCCCCCCCCGCAGCACTCTGTCTTGCCGGTTTTTCGGGGAGATTTGCCTGCTCAGCTTAAAGGAGAGAGTATTCTGCCCTCTGGTTCCTGATCTCACTAATTTGGGTGAGGAAACCGTCAGGTGAAAGTTGGGCAGACAATGTATCACGGCCTGCGGGTCAAACGCCGAAGTCAGTTACCGGCGAGACTCTGCAGGCTGGGCTGTCTGCTGATAGCTGTTACAGCCCCGGGCGCTGAAGCCGCAATATCGGCTGAGCGCCGTGCGGCTGGATCGCTTGCCTCGAGGGTCTGCGAAAGGTAAGGGGCCAGGGTCATCGAGGCTCCTCTGCCTGTCAGAGTCGGGGCTCTCAGACCGCGTGTGCAGGCGGCGGTAGGCCGCGCCACGTTGCAGTCGCGCGTGCGCGGGAAACCTCTGTAGTGGCAGTGAATGAGGGGTTTCTTTCAGGCCTCCTGTTTGCTGAGGGAAGCCTCGTTTTTCAATCCAACTTTTCGGGAGCAGGTATAGGCAGTGAGAGAAGGTCCCGGTAGTTGTTTTAACCATTAAAAAACAAACAAACGGGACTTTAAGAAGGGGTTTAGTTTTTGCCTGTCATTGTTTCTGGAACAGGGGTGGAAGGTTGCCCTATTTTTCCTGTCCTGGCGGCATGCCGTCAAAATCTCTCTGTTTGATTTGCGGATCCAAGAGAGGGGCTGTGTCTGAAGCTGGGGTCTGCAGAGCCTGCTTTAAAGAAGCAGTTTCTATGGAGCAAGGGCTGGGAGATGGTATGCAGAGCCCAAGGGAGGGCACTTCAGACCTCTCTGAGCCAAAGGCTTCGGGGGATCCCCTTCTGGAGTCTGTAGCGGGGCCGTCGTCCCTACAGGGGGGTCAAGTCTCACAAGGGCAGCTCCCAGGGGGCTTGGAGGTGATTTTTTCGCCGCAATTTGTCTCTCTGCTTCAACAGGCCTTGGGGGGGTGGGGGGGGGCACAGTCTAACCCCAGCGCCAGCTCGGCAGACGGAGGTTTAGGAGACAAGCGGCCCGGTACTCCTCTGAGTTTGGGGGGGGGTCGGGGATTCCCGCAAAGAGGCTCCGGTCTGGTAAGGATCTGTCCGGTCAGTCCGTGTCTTCCGAGGCCGTGGATTTAGACGACCTAGGGCAGGATGTGGACTTAGAGGACGACTTGGAAGAAGGGGAGATTACCGAGCAGGAAGATCAGGCACGAGTGGTTAGAATTTTTAGGAGAGATGAGTTGCCGGCGCTCATATCTGAAACGCTTAAGGCGCTTAATATGCCTACAGTGGGGCAGCCGGAGGAAGCGGAGCTGGAGGACCCTTTGTTGCAGGCTTTTCGTAAGTCACAGAGGGTTTTCCCGGTTCACAGGGTGTTTAAGGAGATGATTCAAGGTGAGGGGGATGCACCGTAGGCTGGGCTAAAGGGCTCCAGGGTTATGTCTCGGCTCTATCCTTTAGCGGAGCAGGATCGGGAGTTGTTCAAGTCTCCTAAGGTGGATGCCTCAGTGTCGGCAGTTACGAAGAAAACCATTATTCCGGTAGAAGGCAGTGCTGCGCTGAAGGATGCGCAGGACAGGAGGTTGGACACCTTGTTGAAACAGGTCTTTGATGTTAATGTATAGTCAACCGCTGCTGATCGCTGGAAGCAGCGGTATACAAATGTTCTCTAAATAAATAAATAAAATAAATAAATAAATAATGCGCTGTCCCTTCAAGCATCCGTCTGTGGAGCTTGGGTAGAATAAGCTTGCCTGCGTTGGGCTCAGGCTTTGCAGTCCGGGCAGGCGGTGGATTCGGCTGCCAAGGCGGCACGGTTGGAGACGGGGGCGGCGTATCTAGCCGATATTCATTATGATCTCGTTCGCGGATTGTCCAATAGCATGGGGTCCGCAATA